>JBBGZY010000584.1:4197500-4797500 GCA_037952925.1 Lithobates clamitans
GTTTTGCATAATGCAGCAACATCCATACAAGAAGGACACCCAACATTAGAGGTGATTTATTCTTCCAAAGCAAATAGACTTTTCAGTTTTTCTCCATCACTTATCTAATGTGAACCCAACACTGATGGAGAGGGACAGGGGAGGGTCAAACAAGAATGCTGTGCAGGCGAATGACATCCTCCTTATCAGCTAAAGATGACATTGGTTGTTAGGATGCCGGCAGCGAGACGGTTATAATGGTGTACAATGAAAACCCGTGACTTTGTGTAACTATAAGGCAGGCTTCATCCACATGAGGGCTTGTATAAAATTTTTGAGTGATTTTTAGGCATTTTGCCAAGGCACCCCTGAGGAAACCTCAAAGCACTCCAGGGTGCCTGGATACCCTGGTTGAAAAAGGCTGCTCTATACAGCCAGTTTTGTGACCTAAAAGCATTTGCTGTACTGTACGGGACACATTTAACGTGATATTAAAGGCATTTTTTTTGTTGCTGTTGTTTAAAATAACAAACATGTTATACTTACCTGCTCTGTGCAGTGGTTTTGCACAGAGCAGCCCCGATCCTCCTTTTCTCGGTTCCTCACTGGTGCTCTTGGCCCCTCCCTCCTACATACAATTTATGGAGGTAAAAAACCTTAAACCTTTAAAACCACTTTCATTTCTAGTTCAACAAAGTAGCTTCTTATGTCACCTCTCCACCTTACCCCCTCCGTCCAACCTTGGTTATCCGGGAAATGGTAATTCTGAGACCAACTGCACAGAATTGCACTTTTTATGTCAGGTAAAGCAGTAATCATTTTTTTATTTCAAACTGTGGATTTTGCTGTTTGCCAGTTTCACTCTCTGCCTGTTGTACATGGCAGTAATGGTTTTCTATCCTGATGGTGGTAGGTGTCATACTGTTTCAGTTTTTTTGGTGTTTGATTGCCAGAACAGTGATTAACACAATGTACCTGTGAGGACTTATAAAGGGTGAACACAGACTTACAGACACCTTGTAAAAATAACCAACTCAAGGCCTTAACCATGCATAAAATGTAAAAGCTGTACTTTGCATCATGATGTACTTAAAGTGATTGTAAACCCTCACATATACCCAGTGGAGTGACTGGCCAGGAGTGACACACAGAGTTGAAACAAATCCTCATACTTAAGTTGTACCTGTTAATCAGTAGTCTTTTCTTCTCTACATGCATTCAAAGTCTAGAATTCATAAAGCTTGTCTGAGCTGTCAGAAAAAAGGGATGGAAAGCTGAAATCACACTCTGATTGGAGGGGAGAAACAGCCTCCTCCCCCCCCCCCCCCATACACACACACACACACACACACACAGTACACAGGAATAGAGCTGAGGCTGTCAATCAGCTGGAGATCTTCCTGTCACCTTTTTTTCTCTTGGTGTCAAGAAAATTTGTCACGGGTGATTCATGCTGATAGCAGAGCAACTAGGCAGCAGAGAGAGATGACACTAGTACACAGTATAGAGTGATATGCTTTGTTCATATTTCATATCTGAAGTTTACAACCACATTAAGTAATGTTCCATTAAGTCACCTTGTCATATATGATGACATCATCATGCTTATTTGGTTTGCCTCCTCATTCACATTACAGTATTAGCTCTGGATGCGAGTAATATGGTTTACGAGCATTTCACAATACGAGCTATTATTTCTCAAAAATCCTGACTCGGTTTGCAAGAGTTATCTCGCAAAATGAGCAGGATTCAAGCCTCTGGGGTGTGCAGTACTGCATTTGGCCAGAGGTGCGGGGGAGCCGGTGACACTCTGAGCCGTTCGTAGCCATTCAGAGCCACTCAGAAACATTCCATTCCGCAGTGTCTAAGAGACTCTCTGAGTACATCGGAGTGGCTCTGAGTGCTCTCCGAGTGTTTCCGAATGTCTGCGGCGCCCCCTCACCTCTGGTTACATGTGGCACTGCATACACTAGCAGTGCCACTGGAACGGATTATCTGAGTTTCCATTATGTCCTTTGGGGAAACTCGCTTTAATATATGAGTGCTTTGGATTACATGCATTCTTCTGGAACAAATTATGCTCGTAATCCAAGGTACCACTGTATATTACTTGGAAGTCATGCCAGTGATTATGGGAAAGAAACGTATACTGATATATATCACTATAGTTAGTATTTTGCCCCTGGCAGCCAACTGGTGGGAGACAGGGTGTGTCTAATGACAATGATCAGATCCTCATACACATACAGCAGTATGTCCATGCCTCCACTTAGATCTCTCTGATAGCATAAGTATACGGCAAGAGGAGATAGGAAATGGCACCATTATTAACATGACTTAGCTTGCTATATGTAGCTGAGCAGATGACAGGTATTCATAGAGTGGCCAAAAATAGGTGTTCTGTAGTTTTATTTAGGTGAACTGGTCATTTTAGAGCTCCTGATCAAATCTAACGGATTTTTGGGTTTATACAGAATATTTTTAGTGTCACCCATTTGTGACTTTTTAAAAAGTTATATGCTCGCTTTTTTTTAATAATGTCCAGGTATTTTTATGCCTACAAATTTTTATAAACCCTTCTGTGTGTGTTTTAAACATCCCTTTTACTTGCAACATATATGCCATTTTTTGACTTTTCATTTTTGGATACAGTGGAGAGGGATTAGAACCCCCTACTATGTTTTACTGCTTTCCAGGGCTCTGTTCCCAGAGAAAAAGACAATAAGAAAAAATTAAAAAATATTTTTACTTTTATCTGTGTTACCGTTGGAGAGGTTCCTTCACTTCTGCTTGATGACAAGGTTGTCCTTGGAACAGTGATTAAGGGAAAATCTCTCCAACTGGGTTCAAATACTTCCCAATTTCATTCAACACTTAAAAAATTGGTTTGGGTATAGTCATATTTTAACGGGCAGCACAGTGGCTAAGTGATTTGTACTTCTGATTAGGAGTATTATGGCTGTTGGTTCAGATCCCAACCAATGACTACCTGTATAGCGTTTGCATGTTCTTCTTGTGCCTGTGTGGGTTGCCTCTGGGTGCTCCGGTTTACTTCCACACTCCAAAGACATACTGGTAGGTGTATTGACTCCTGTTTAAACTGGCCCTCGTATGCATATGTATGTATGTATGAATGTGAGCTAGTGACCTTAGATTTTAAGCTCCTTAAGGGCAGAGTCTGCTGTGAAAGTACAGTGTATATATATATATATATATATATATTCTCACTGGCAACTGTATTAAAAAATCCCCCACACCATTAAACCACCACCACCAGCCTGAACCATTGATACAAGGCAGGATGGATCCATGCTTTAATGTGGTTTTTACGCCAACTGACCCTACCATGTGAATGTTGCAGCTGAAATTGAGACTCATCAGACCAGGCAACATTTTTCCAATCTTCTATTGTCCAATTTTGGTGAGCCTGTGTGAATTTTAGCCTCACTTTCCTGTTCTTAGCTGACAGGAGTGGCACCTGGTGTGGTCTTCTGCTGCTGTAGCCAATCCGTTTCACGGTTCAATGCGTTGTGCATTCAGAGATGATAGTCTGCATACCTTGGTTGTAACGAGTGGTTATTTGAGTTACTGTTACCTTTTTAACATCTCAAACCAATCTTCCGATTCTCCTCTGACATCAAAAAGGCATTTTTGTCCACATAACTGCCGCTCACTGGATATTTTCTCTTTTTCTGACCTCTCTCTGTAAACCCTAGAGATGGCCGTGTGTGAAAATCCCAGATCAGCAGTTTTTGAAATACTCAGACCAACCTGTCTGGCACCAGCAACCAGGCCACTTTCAAAGTCACTTTAATCCCCTTTCTTCCGTATTCTGATGCTCGGCTTGAACTTCAGCATGTTATAAAAGATAGGTACTGTAGAAGCAAGTACATTTTTACCTGCCGCTCATCCTCCAGACCAACTTAAAAAGCATGTCATCCTCTTTTCATTTTTCTCGTAGTTTACATACATTAGCTAGTGAATACAACATGAAGGCTATATGTATGTAAAGACAGAAGGTAACTTTAACTTATTTGCTGATATTGCAAAAACTTGAAATCTGGAGTGAGTCTTTGCAGGCATGTCTGCCTTTCACAGAAAGGGGAGGACTGACATTACAAACTGCAGATACACAGTCAGTCCTTAGAACTGTTTGCCAAGCTTAATGGTTTAAAAACTGAATACTGAGATAAAAGATAATGGTTCCACTGTGCAAAAAGCACCCTTCTGAATATCTTGATTTTATGTAAACCTTTCAAATCGGTTATCAATGATCTTCAAAAGGGGTGAGATGGAGAAATCAAAGGATTTTAGTGTTATGCTTAAAGCACTTAACTGACAACACTTTTATCGCCATATAGGTTTCTTTGCCATGTATTTTTTTAGGAAAGGCAAGAAACAATCAGAAAATATGTTTTCTTTCATACAAAGATACATTCAGAAACCCAATCTGCAAGAGACAGGAGGCCGTATGGAGCTGTCCAGTAACTGTACAAGCAGTTAGTCATACAGTAGCTACATACATGTCTGTTGGAAAGAACTATGCACCTGGGATCCCAGATGTCTTAAACATCTGGACTCTGTTGATGGGCTTACTAGAACTGAGGACACATGCAAAGATATACACACAACAGGTGACAGTGGTGGGAAACAAACAGGACAGGGCAGCCATATAGCACAAGGCAAAGCATTGGACGTAGTAGGAGAGAAGAGAAGTAGGACCAAAGCTCTTTTGACCATACTTATCCCTTGGGTCACAGGAGTGCATTTTCTTATGCACTCCTGTGACTCATTTTCACCTGGGAGCGGGCTAAAGTCCACTAATGGCTAACGTCACTTAGTCAGTCCAGGCTCTGGATCAATCCCAGCTTTACAATTGGGATCCACCCAGATGCCTGGATCATCATGAGAGGGTACCAATAGCAGATCTCTAGGACCCAGCACCTGTCAGAGAACCAGAAGGGCTCTAGGACCCAGCACGTCCGCCAGCACATCACATGGGTCTTTATGAGGAAGTCAGCCCTTGGCTGAAGTGCAGTCCTCAGCTGTTACCAACGTAACTATGTTTCCTGTGATCCTTGATTACCGACCCGGCTTGTTCCAGACCTGTCTCCTGCCTGCCTCCTGACCTTGACCTCGGCTTGTTAGACGGATCTCCTCAGCCTGCTACCTGTCTTGACCTCAGCTCCCACCTAACCGCATCTCCTCTGCTATCCACCTGGCACCGAACCTTGGCTTGTACAGACTACCCTCTATCTCAGTGACCCTGGTTACCTGCTACATCTCACAGGCACCACCTGTCTGCAGCAGCCCCGCAGCACATCAACGGTGTTCCTGAGCCTTTTCTGCAAGCAACTCTGCAGGCGACCTGTGCGACTTTGGGCCTGACTCCTCCTATCTCACCGCCAGGGGAGTCCGGAACTGAGCTGCAAGGGAAGCCCTCTCTCCATTCGCCTCCAGCACTTTGGTACCTGATACAGCAGCTGACTCAACCTCTCAGCAAGCCGCTAGGAGATTAAGCTAGCCCTTCTCACCCCCCCCCCCCCAAAGCCCACCACTCCAGTGAGCAGTGGAGCAGCAGAGCACAGAGTCACCGGCTCTTTGCTCAATTATAACTAAAAACTGAGCAATCAGTGGTCTTTGTTAGATCAGTTCTTGTGTGGGGCGGAGGGGGTCAGCTGCAGCGGAGATCGATGAAGCCATCTAGGTTAATATGATTTGTTGTTTTTTTAGATTCCCGAACTTCACTTTTAAATAAATGGAACAAACAGGAAAGATGTGCATTGTAATGCTAAAGAACTGGGAATGTATAACAGGCCCTAGCCAGTGCTCTTTACTACCTCTCAGAGATAGTATGCGGGGCTCTGCTCACCTGGCAGTGTCATCCATTCACAGAGTTCTCTGAATGAACTACAAGTACTGACAACCTTTGCGGCTGTCAGCTTGTAGTTCTCAATGAACTAACAGGGCGATATTGACGCTCTAGGTAGTTCATTGTTTCTTCATGTCAGTGTGTAACTGCCTGCTCATACAAGGTATGAGTGGACAGCTTACACAGACAGTCTGCACGTGTCCTACATTGCACCTACGATCTGCTAGAGTACAGTCCACCACTGTCCAGTCTAATACTGTCCAGTCTGCTACAGTCCAGTCCACTAGAGCAGGGTTTCTCAACCCATGGTACGCGTACCCCTAGGCAGTGCCGGGACAAGGTCATACGGAGCCCAGGGCAAAGATGGCAAACTGCGCCCCCCCCATAAAGAGTCAGTGTCATTTCAAAACAGGAAAGTATTACTTAAAACAATACAAATTAAATTAGGTTTAATTTGATAGAATCAGAGTTCACTCACACATTTTAAATATATGTATTTTATTAGACTTATTTAAAGCCCTTTGAAAAAACGCAGCTTAGCTTCCCCTGCTGACAGGACAGAGCTCTGCCTTGTTTACATAGGCACAGGTCTGTCCTGTGAGTCTTTCCAACGATCGGTGGGTGCCGGTGGTTATCCATTGGCCGGCACCCACACAGAACAGCCGGGTCACCGGTGGCGCACGCGTGTGCCTCTTACCTGGGAGTGCTGGGTAATGTATCTGGTACATGATCCAGTGCAGCAGAGTCACCGTACATGTGATACGGTCGGCAAGCTAATAATAATGACCACCAGCATCAGTCCCAGTTTCTGGAATTATATCCCCCAGCATCAGTGCCAGTTTAGAAAATGACAACTCTCAGTATAAATGGCAATCTCCATAATAATAACAGCCAGCATCAGTGCCAATTTACAAAATAACAATCCACAGCATTGGTGTCAGCAACAGCAATAATAACCCCCACCATCAGTGTCAGTTTCTGCAATTCAATCCCCAGCATTGGTGCCAGTTTACGCAGCCAATTTACGCAATAATAAGCTACAGCATTCGTGTCAGTTTCTACAACAATAATCCCCAGTAATAGTGCTATCTTATGCAATAAGCATTGATGGCAGTGTCTGTGATCCCCATCTGAACTGGCTGGAGTGGTTAACTCTTTGGGGGGGGTTGATTACCTACTTGAGCTCCCGTCTATTTTCGAACTGCTCTACTTTAACTGGTAATTGTGTGGTCATGCAATGCTGTACACAAACAAAATGTATATTAATTTTCTTCTTTTTTTGTGGTATTTGCACATCACTGCGTTTTTTTATTTTTTATATTATAAACAAAAAAATACCAAAAATTTTGAAAAAAAAAACAATAGTTTTTACTTTCTGCTATAAAACATATCCAATAAAAAGATTAAATAAAAAATAATTTCTTCATAAATTTAGGCCAAAATGTATTCTGCTACATGTCTCTGTTAAATGTATATTAAGTGGTTTGTGTGAAAGCTATAGAGTCTACTAAACGATGGAATATATACTGAATTTTTTTTTATATACTAGCAATGTGGGCGATCAGTGACTTATAGTGGGACTGTGATAGTGACACTAACTGACACCTTGTTGGAACTGAATCACTGACACTGATATCACCAGTGACACTAATACAGTGATCAGTGCTAATAATAAACACTGTCACTGTATTATTGACACTGGCTGGGAAGTGGGTAACATCAGGGGCAATCAAAGGCTTTAATTGTGTGCCTAATTATGTATAATGTGTGTACAATGTGCTAATTTTTAACACAGATTGATTTGTTTATTTTTCCTGCTTTGTAGGGAGAAGAAACAAAGCAATCATTCCCTCTGTACAGAGCCCTCTGTGGGTTGTGATTGGACACAGCTGATCAGCAGGTCCTGGCCATGAATCATTAGCTGAGACCTGCTGACAGATTTGCGCTGTGTACAATCACAGGGGAGTTGGGTGAGGGCAGGCGTCTGAAACAGGTAGCGATGTACGGGTACACTGCGGTTACTGTAGCTGCAGTCCCGTCGCAGTATATTTATGTAACCTCATGTACCTGATCCCACCAGAAAGCTGACACTGCACAGCGCTAATCACAGGCAGTGAGACATTTCCAGATCTGTGCAGCCGCGGATCGGGAAATATCTCACTGCCTGTGATTAGCCCTGTGCAGTGTCAGCTTCCTGGTGGGATCAGGCACGTGGGGTTTTGAATGGATACTGATGGTGATACCTACTAGGTAGGTACATATGTGTGCACACACATTATCATACATGTATGATTATATGTGTGCACACATATGTAACAAGTAGGTATCACTATCATAATCCATTAACTATTTATTATTTGAAGATCTGATTTGATTTATTCCTTTGAGAAGTATTTTTGGTCATGATATAATTTATAACAGATATACCCTTAATATTATATCTAGCATAGATTCCTTTCCTTCCTCCATTTTCACCATTTTATTAACTCATTAGAATTTATAATATTTAATACCAATTGTTAATAATTGAATAATAATTTTCTAATTCATTTTTAGTTAATTCATTTATTCGTATAAATTTTATATCCGAGGTATATTTATATTTATGTATTTAATCAATTAATTATTTAATCAATTTCTTCAATCGTCATAAAATTATCATCATCCACTATTAATCAGCAAACTTTTTACTCATATTTACATTCACTTCGGTCTACAACTGTCTACCTCTTTAAATCTGTCTATTTGATTGATGGGCTATTTGATTGATTTAAGAATGCCAGGTTTGCCAGCCAGTCACGGTCTGATGAAGAAGCTGTAGCTTCGAAATGCATTACCATTCATTGCCACTGTGAATAATCACATTTCCTGTTCCTGTGAAGTCACGACCAGCTGCTTTTCGTTTCCTGCTTCCTGGTTCCCATCCTCCTCTGGATCCCTGTAAGATCACACCAGTGCTCCAGGCTGCAAAGGGAAAACAGGACTCCAAATAGGACGTTTATGAGACTCCAGGACTGGTGATTTTCACCACATACTGAACTCATCTAATTTAACTTGTGAGTTACTACTTGTTTTTATTAAATATATGATTTATACTGCACTCAGTCTGGCGCCCACCTTTTCCCATGCATATTACTGATACCATTGGTATATAATATCTGTACATGTTCATCTGCTTATTATTGATGCACTGTCTGGTTGGTTCCTCCCCTGGGTCGCACTCACTGCGGTACCCGGTGTTTTTCGTCAGATTCGGTTGCCGCCATCTTGCTAAACCCCACACTCCTCCACAGTAAGGATACAGTAAGAAGGGGGAAAGCGAACATCTTGTTACACCCTCCGGAGTTTAGCATTTTACACTTATTTTTAACGGTAAATTGAGTTTATATAGTGAAATACAGTACTTAGAACTCTGTCTGGCTGGTTAGATGTTGAATTTTGAAAGCAGCAGCAAGCCTGCTGATCTCACAGGTTTGCTAATCTGACAGAAGTTTGCTGCTTTTAAAATTAAACTAAACATTCAGACGGAGTTTTAAGTACTGTATTTCACTATATATACTCACTTTACTGTTATAAATAAGTGTAAAATGCAAAACTCCGGTGGGTGTAACAAGATGTCCGCTTTCCCCCTTCTCAGTGTATCCTTACTGTGGAGGAGTGTGGGGTTTAGCAAGATGGCGGCAACGGAACCTCACTTCCATTACAAATTCTGACGGGTCACCGAATCTGATGAAACACCGGCAGCTCTCTACGGTCCTCTCTCTCCTCCCGCCTCCCAGTGACGTCATGCCGGGACTTGGAAGTGCCTATCTGCCAGAGATCACTCCACGGCTCCGCCTGGCAGGGAAGGGAAGACCGGGTCCTATTCTTGTATTCTTGCAGCTGTGGAGGATTGTAGCGTGGCCGGCGGTAATCACAGTATGCCCAAAACATTTTTAGCAGAACACTGCCAGCACTGCACCCCCCTTCCCATTGTAAATTGTTCTGCCCAGGGCACCCACCCCTTCCAAACCCTTGTACCGCCCCTGCCCCTAGGGGTATATTACACTGTCTGTGCCAGTGGCAGGGTGGCAATCGCCGCTCTGATGCCAGGTAAAAGGCTGCGGTAATATAGGGGCGGCTTGCTGTATACAGCCGCCGGCCACACGCTCCTATGGCGTTATTGCGCGATAGTAGATGCGGTTGATAAGCGTTTAATGAGCATTAAAAATACTCCCCCAAATGCCCTATGCGAATTTGCGGCATGGTTGACAAAAGTTTTGGGCTTGTTAAAACCGCACCACTAACACCTACAATAGCTGGCTGTTAAGGAGCATGAGTCATCAGCTGTCAGCGGGCTTCGGTTGTTAAGGACGCGGCGGCCAGCTTCCCAGCCGCCAGTGTGAACTTAGCCTTAGATTCATAGTTTATCTCAAATGATGGGCACTTTATAAGGGTTTGAAAGAACCTCTTTAATTTGCCTTGACAATTTTGGAACAGAGACAGTTCTATTTTACCTCATTGGCTGTTTGGAGGAGGAGAGGTTGCTGCTCACTTGTTTATAACTCAAGTCATACTGATGCATTATTTTCAATAGGCATAATTCTATTCCAGAGGGACAGATATCAAATAGTTAGATTTGGCAAAACATTGCTAAATAGTATGTAAGACTTTGAAATCGTTTTCAAATAATAAACACAGCTGAAAATGTTTCTTTGCTCTGCCAGTTTCATCTGTTCAGAAAGACAGTGGCAACCACCCATGAAAAGTGTTTAGCCTTAAAAACAGATTCCATTTCATTCAAGTGGTATACACATAGAGGTTGACTTACTAAAACTGGAGAACGAAAAATCTGGTAAAGCTCTGCATAGAAACCTATCAGCTTCCAGTTTTTATTGTCAGAGCTTAATTGAACAAGCTGAAGGTAGAAGCTGATTGGCTACCAAGCACAGCTGCACCAGATGTTACACTCTTCAGTTTTAGTAAATCAGACTCATATAATTGCCTACCACATCCTGCAATACATTGCATCCCTACAACAGTTATTAATTCAATATGTTATATCAGTTTTCCTGTGTTTGCAACGTTAAATGGTATATTATTCATGACTGTAAATTAAACGCTATTGTATATAATTGCAGAAATGTATATAATACTGGCAATTTAAACATTGTACAAACATACCAGTCCCTGCCCTCAAGGGGTATACATTCCAAAGTCCCTAACTCACATCCATACATATGTAGCACTGCCCCCTTGGAGACTGCTGAGAATTACCTGCTCATCTGCATGGCCATGACCAAGTGAACCTTCCAACCCACCTGGCACTCTGGGTTCAGACATCCTTGTAACACTGTGCAGCAAGAATCAAACAACTCAGTAATATTAGGTTCTGAAATATTTTACTTGAGCCAGATAGAGTAAGTTATTTCATAAACAGAGGTAATGAATCTGCTGAGCCGGCCTAACAGTGCCAACTCAGCAAACAAATTCCTCCCAAGGACACAAAGAATGGTTCAGCAATGAACAATGTTATATACATATATGTACACTATATTTAGTCACTTCCTAGCGAGTGTTGCAATTAACAACTTATGTGGCTACTTTGAGAGGGATGTAATTTAGCCAGCCTATGCTATCCTAATGAAAGAGCAGGTCTACTGAAGGTAATATATAGGCTTTCCTATATGTAATGACAAAATAGTTCCATGTTGCAGATCTGATTTTCTTTGCTAGTTAAATGGAGCTCATTAACTGTAATCCCTTTGATTGTAGATAAAGAAATAGGTTCCTAGTGGTGAAGATCTAAGGCGTCTGAGCACAGTGTTCAAGCAATGCAGTAAAATGTTCTTGGGGTAAAGATGTCTGTGCATAGTGTTTTCTAATAGTGGCAATGACTAGATAAAGGGTCGATCAATTTGTCCTCTCACCAACGGCCAAATCGATCCAAGGTCTTTGGACAGAAACACATGTAGCAGCACTCAGGCAGCGGATCCGATGTCTCTGTTTTCCTAAGTGAAACTTTCCCCACGCAACCACACCGACAGGCAGGCAATCCAAATGATGTTAGCGACAGGATGTTCGACAGCTGATAGCAGAGCTAGGCCCCTTAGGCCTTGGATTGGAAGTAAGACTCCGCATGGTAGGCCGTGACCTCTCTCTCCCTGTTACACAGAGAGGTCCATCTTGTGTCAGGCCCAGGAGGAAAAGACTCTGCCTGGGCTTCTCGCTCCTTATATGGTCACTCCCGGCAACCTTCATGTCACCGCAGAGATCCCTGGGATGTGTAGTTTTAGGGTACGTGGTTGCATAGCAATAGTCTGAAGGAGAACTATACGTCCCATAATTCACTTTGTTGGACGCACAGATATGTTGTCACTAATTGCACTAATTACCAAAGGGACAAGTAATATCTAGAAACACTTAAAGGTACTGTGCTTTCTGCTGACAGTCCATATCACTACACATACACATCCTAGGGCCAGTTTGGACAGGAGCCAATTTACCTACCAGCATGTCTTTGGAGTATGGAAGGAAACCAGAGTACCCGGAAGAAACCAATGCAAGCACAAGAGGCACATGCAAACTCCATGCACTTAGCATCCAGAATAGGATTCAAACCAAGAACCCTAGTACAGCAAGGCAGAATTGCTAACCATTAAATTGCTATGCTACCTGCAATATAAAATTGATTCGCTTCTTTATCTATCAGTTTTTTTAGATTGTGTGTTCTTTTTCACAGAATTCTCATTCCTATTTTCCAGGTAGTTATATACCGTATATACTCGAGTATAAGTCGAATTTTTCAGCACATTTTTTTGTGCTGAAAGTGCCCCCCTCGACTTATACTCGAGTCAAGCACTTTTCTGAAGCAAAAAATTTCATTTTCCGAACTGACTTTGGGGCCCCGTATCTCAGGGCCACTTGATGCTAGAAACTCCAAATTTGGTGTGCAAACCCAGTGGACCTGGTACCACAACATATCCAAAGCTGAAGTTCCTAGCACTAAGTGGCCCCGAAATACGGGGCCCCAAAATCGGTTCGGAAAATGTCATTCTCTGCTGCAGAAAAGTGCTTGACATTTTCTGAACCGACTTTGGGGCCCCATATCTCAGGGCCACTTGGTGCTAGGAACCCCAAATTTGGTGTGCAAACCCAGTGGAACTGGCTCCACAACATATCCAAAGCTGAAGTTTTTAGCACTAAGTGGCCCTGAGATACGGGGCCCCCAAACCGGTTAGGAAAATGTCATTCTCTGCTGTAGAAAAGTGCTTCACATTTTCTGAACTGATTTTTGGGGCCCTGTATCTCGGGGCCACTTGGTGCTAAAAACCCCAGCTTTGGAAATTTTATGGTGCTAGTTCCACTGGGTTTGCACACCAAATTTGGGGTTCTTAGCACTAAGTGGCCCTGAGATACAGGGCCCCAAATTCGGTCAACTGTGTCCATCTGCTGCAATGTAATTTCGGGACCCTTTGGGTTCAGAGACCCCAAATTTTGGCTGCAGCTAGGGGGCATCTAGGAACCCTTAACTACCGAGTTTGAAGTTCAGGGGACCTATGGCTGCAAATGGGCACAGTGAGGCGGCAAATGGGCACAGTGATGCTGCAAATGGGCATTGTTGACCCTCTTTTCCACTTACAGTAGCTGTGCATTTCTCACCCTCGTCTTATACTCGGGTCAATAAGTTTTTCCCATTTTTTTGTGGTAAATTAGGGCCTCGACTTATACTCGGAACGACTTATACTCGAGTATATACGGTATGTTATAATTCTCTCAACATATTAAGAAATATATATGTACAGAGATGCATAAATGTTTGGTGCTAAATAAATATATAATTACCTGTAATAAATAAATAAATGCAATTAAGTTAACTCAATTGAGTTAATACAATTAATGCAATTAAATTAACTCAATTGAGTTAATACGTTTTTCCCCTGATGATTTCCCGGAACTGGTCCTGTGATCTGTCTTACATTTTTTTACTTACATGAGCTTGTTATAGATAATAAATGTTTTTAAAATTCACTCTACAGAAATTGCACATATCATCCTCTTTTTAACAAAGCACACACCTTTAAAGATAGATAGAAAGGAAAATATTATACAAGGAAATTATGCTTTGCAAAGTTAGGCCTAGTTTACACTTGTGGTTGGGGGGTGGAGCCACGCCCCAACAGCCCCACAACCATGTGCAATGCATGTAATGGCAGTGCAGTGGTGCGGCATTAGGGGTTAAAACAGTTGATAAGGAGGCAACATATGTCACTTCCCAGCCACCTTTCAAATGCCCTCTGGAAAGCAATCCACTATGGATCACTCTTCAGAGGGCTCTTACTGTGAATTTTTTTGTTTTGATGGTAAGGTGGTGTTGCACATTAGGCATGTACGGAATAGTAGCACTTGAGCAGAGGTAGCTGAAAACATGTACTTCAATCTAGATTTGTTAAAAAAAAAAAATATCCCTATACTCCTGTTGCAGGCAGTTTTGGACATTTAGCAGTAACAACTGCCATGTTGAAGACTCTTTTATATATGAAACTTGAGAGTGAGCAAACTGGTCCACTTTGAACACCCATTATTCCAGTTGTATGACACATTAGAAACTACTAGGGACAAAGAGATGAAGAGCGGATAGGTTGTTTTAGAGTTCCAGTGCCACACCAGAGTTTCTGCTGGTGAGAATCTGCGTCCCAGGCTGGTTGGACAACAGTTAGGGGAATCTACCTGTCATCACTGATCTTGTCTTCAGGTCTCTGACACAAAGACTGGTGCCACATTGTGATCAATATCAAGGGGCCTCTACAAATGAACTTTGCTGCAACATTTATCTGTAGGATGTATGTACTATTATTCATTTTTTCTTATATAAGGCTTGTATTATTTCCATATTGATGTGCATCTATATACTTCTAGTTTATGTTATATGTTGGTTGCAGTAGTTCCTGTGCTTCCAAATAATTTGATTAGGTTACTTACTGGTTAATGTCTCAGGAAGGGAATCCCTTCTAGTCACAAGTCCTGGGTGGAGGCACTGCTAACTTTGTTATTCCAGCTGCTTATGGCTTTTGCTGTTTACACATGCCTCAGTGTAGACCGAATGTATGAAATACATTTTCATTATGTCTACTAATGTGCAGTGGTGATTGCGGGTGTTGCCACTGCCACTCCTGCTTTTTCAGTTTTTCTAAGGCAAATGTCCTATTGGTTAGTGATAGATATAGTAGGAAAATCCTTTGCATCGAGGCTTCAAGCTGTCTACAGGGTTGCTGCATGATAGGTTGAATCTGTGTTTATTCTTCCCATTTTGCGGTTCTTGAAAAATTTCCCAATTTAGTTTTTTTTAACCACGGAATGTTTTACCTACTTCCTGGCCAGGCCATTTTTTGCGATACGGCGCCATGGTGCTTTAACTGAAAATAGCCGTGCCCCACTGTACCAAAATAAAATTGATTTCCTTTTTTTCCCACAAATAGAATTTCTTTTGGTGGTATTTGATCACCTCTGCAGTTTTTATTTTTTGCACTATAAACAAAAAAAGTGCAGCAATTTTGAATAAAAAGCAATATTCCTTACTTTCTGCTATAAAACATTCCCAATAAAAAAAATTAAAAAATCAAATTTCTTCATTAGTTTAGGTCAATATATATTCTGCTACATGTTTTTGGTAAAAAAATCCCAATAAGTGTATATTGATTGGTTTGCACAAAAGTTATCGCATCTGCAAACTATGGGTACGATTTATGGACTTTTTTATTTATTTATTTTTTTTTTACTAGTAATGGCGGCGATCAGTGATTTTTAGCAGGACTGCAACATTGTGGCTGACAAATCTGACCCTAAGTGATACTAAAAAAATGCACTGATCCCTGTATAAATTGCACTGGCAGGGAAGGGGTTAACACTAGAGGGCGATCAAGGGGTTAAGTGTGTCCTAGGGAGTGCTTTCTAACTGTGGGGGGAAGTGTTACACTGGAGGAAAACAGAGATTTTGTTTCAGCTTAGCTGAAATAGAAGATCTCTCTTTTCTTCACTGACAGATCAGCGATGTGCTTTATTTACATAGGCACACTGCTGCCCCGTGCCTCCTGTGAACGATCGGCAGGTCGCGGCCACCGAACCCTCTGAATGTGTGCCCGCCTCCTATAACACGTGCAAAATCACGTACTATATGTACGGTGGGTGGTCCGGAAGTGGTTAGAGAAGCCCAAACACCCTGTTAGCAGTTAAACATCTTTTCAATTCTGATAATATGCTTGTAAAATCAATCAATGAAACATATAGCTTACCATGTTTGGGCATCATTCTACACCCCATGGTGGACTGTTGCTAACATATCTGCTAGATAGGAGGTCATCCTCAAACCAAAGATGCAATATTAGCAGCATCACCTCCTCCCCAAAAATCATGATTCCTCCTTTCATCTTCTTCCATCTGTGTCTCACATATAGGTACCTATTAGTAACAATTTGAGGACACATTGAATTTGGTCATCTTCTTCTCATAAAGCATTCTATTCACTGCTGTTTACAATACAGTGAGGGGGTGACAGTCTTACTGTCGCAGTTATCCCTACTGAGGAATATGATTGCCTTTTTTAGGGGCCTCAGTAGGTGGTATGAATCCTTAATCCATCAAAAAGCAAAGCCCGAGGTCAGCTTGGAAATGGAAGCTGTTCTTGTCTTTATAAGGCCAGGAGGTAATTGTATGGTTCTTTAATGTCTTAACCGAATATAGACTTTTATCCAACCATATCCAAAACCATATACCACCCCAAACAGGTTTTTCTAGGCATTTTGTTTTTACTAAACTAGCAATGTGAACCAAAGAAGGGTGTGTGTCAATTTGTCTTTGTGCAATTCAGTATTAAAGCTCAAATGTAAGTTTCTACTAATATTATAATGATGGTTATATCATCAGCAGCATTTAGACATCCCCACATAATGCCATGGTTCCTCTTTAAGTTTCCACGTTTAGAGCTTGCCCAGAGACCATGGGATAATTTACTAATGACAAAAAGGCTGTACAATTTGTATGGGAGTTTTTACTTTGTATGAAAACCTGTCATCATTTTTTTTTTAGAACATTATGAGGAAAGTATTCATTTTGGATGGAATGCGTAAGCAAACGAAAGACTCATATTTGGTAAACAAAAACAAGAAAAGGTGTTTTGATATGTGGGCAACCATCATTAAAAGATTGAACATCAAGATTTAACAATATGGAAGTTTTCAGCTTCAAAACTTTAATGTTGTGTCACAGATGCCTTAATAATAAAAACAATATGTTCATGTAGGTACTGCCTAAATCACAGCATTTGGGAATATGTTTATCAGATATCATTTATTATGTCAGCATTGAAACAGTTTTCTGTTTCTTCATATGCACCACTGGGAAAAGATTATTTGTTAAAGAAAACAAACTTTAATATTCCATTAACAAGCACATTAAATACACCACATCCAGGACATGTCTGGAATGCTAAAACTTGGCTTAGATCATATTATGGAAATGTTAAATCCTATATTTACCCTGAGGCCAAACAAGCAAAGTGAAAATAGAACATAAAATCTCTTGACACTTATGAAACCAACACAAAACAATATGTTTTAAAAGCGGTAAATAACCGATTGTACAATGTCACCACAGGGCCTATTCATTAACCACTTTCAGATCAGAATGTTTAACCCCTATGCATTCAGATACTGACAGTCCGAATTTAGCTGTTTCATTTTATGCACAAAACACTCTGTCACCTATAAAATGCCTACTAAACTTAAAAGAGGAAACTGTGAAGAGCTAGTAGATAACTCACTTGCAAAATAATAATAATAAAAAAAAAAAACAGAGTTATTCACAATTGTAAGTAGTTGACTTAAAATAAAACCTTTGCTCTTTTTTGCTTTTTGATGTTTAAAACGTTATATAAATTTTAGTAAAATTATGTTTTTGTTTTATGTTATTCATTTTAACCTTTTTATACTTACTTTTAACGTCATAATGTGAAAAGTATGCCAGTGTGTGATATTTTACATATGTCCCCTCAGAGTTCTGTATTATTTTTGGAGGGAGAAATGGTCACTTTCATTAAACCTAAAGTATAACTACATTTTTTTTTAATTATTATTATTTTAAGTAGAGCAGAATAGGATTCGAAATCTTGTCAGATTTTTGTGGCTGTCTTGTCCTCATTAGGGAGATCCTCCATCTCTATTTGTCCTGTTTACCACTATCACCATAAGCAAAAGTGAAAAAAAAATCCCTCATTTGAAGTGCTCACTAGAACAGAAATAGTGGAGCATTCTGGTGACCCCGGTAGGGATGGGCCGAACACAACCATCCCCCCCCCCCCCCCCCCGGTTCAGTTCGCATCGGAACATGTGGAAAAGACAAAAAGTTCTAGCGAACATGCTAACTCTATTAAAGTCAATGGGACACGAACATAGAAAATCAAAAGTCCTAATTTTAAAGACTTATATGCAAGTTTTTGCCATTAAAAAAAGAATATGGAGACCTGGGTACTGCCCTAGGGGACATGTATCAATGCAAAAAAAAGTTTTTAAAACAATAGTTTTTAAAGAAGCAGTTATTTTAATGATGCTTAAAGTGAAACAATAAAAATGTAATCTTCCTTTAAAAATCATGCCTGGGGGGTCCCATTAGTCTGCCTGTAAAGTGGCGCATCTGTGTGATGTATGGAACATGCCGCAGCAATAATGACATTTCTAAAGGAAAAATGCCATTTAAAGTTGGTCGCGGCTGTAATGTATTGCCGGCTCCCAGCTATATCGATGAAACAATTTTAAAAAACGGCGTGAGGTCCCCCCGTCCATACCAGGCGCTTCAGGTCTGGTATAAAGTTTCAGAGGAACCCCACGCCAAACTTTAAAAAAAAATTGGCGTGGGGTTCTCCCCCTAAATTCATACCAGACCCTCATCCGAGCATGCAGCCTGGCAGGTTAGGAAAAGGGGAGGGCGAGTGAGTGCCCCCCCTCCTGAACCATACCAGGCCACATGCCTTCAACATGGGGGAGGTGGGTGCTTTTAAAAAAAAATTGGCATAGGGTCACCCCCAAAATCCATACCAGACCCTTATCCGAGCAAGCAGCCTCGCAGGCCAGGATAGGGGTGGACCAGCGAGTGCCCCCCCCACTCCTGAACCATACCAGGCCACATGCCCTCAACATGGGGAGGGTGCTTTGGAGTCCGCCCAAAGCACCTTGTCCCCATGTTGATGGGGAGAAGGGGCTCTTGCCAACAACCCTGGCCAGTGGTTGTCGGGGTCTGCTGATAGGGTGCTTATCGGAATCTGGCAGCCCCCTACCCATTCACCAAAAAAGTGTCACAAAGTAAAAACTACAAGAGACAGTTTTTGACAAATCCCTGCAATGTAAATCCACCTGCAATCACGCCACCCGACGGACCTGAAAAATAGCAAAAAATGCTCTGCCGCCACGAGAGGCCTCCCGCCAACTGCTCTCTCTTCACTTTGACAGCTAATATATAGGCAAGGGCGGGGCCACCTGGTGACGTAACTGGGTGACCCCACCCCCTTCCAACGTCACACGGTCACGTTGGCCTGCGGGGTCACCCGTCATCGGGTGGCTCCGCTCTTGTCTATATAAGTGCAAAATATTTTACAGCGCACACATACAAGAATGACATTTCCTGCAGGGCTAGTTAAAAACACCTGAACATATTTGAAAAATACGGGGGTTTGGTCACACTATATGGTCATATAGTGCTAAGCCCACTTACTGCGACAAAGTACCCCCAATTAGTGGGTTATACACTAGTAATAGAATGGAAGATCCTTTGTCTCAACCATGGGAGCTAAACTCCTCTATGTGGGAGAACTGAAGGGGATACATCCTAAACACTGGTGGCCACTAAATAAGAGGTAATGAGGAGGGGGAGGGGTGCTCCAGCCCAAAAAACCTGGTCAGGGCCTATTACAATATACAAGAACATATTTGGGGGGCACACCATACAATGCGTTTAAATTCAAGATGGTGCTGCTATATAAGAGCTGTCAAAGCGAAGAGAGAGCAGTCGGTGGGGGGCCTCCCATGGAGGCAGAGCGTTTTCAACTTTTGCTATTTTCCAGGTCCGTTGGGAGGTGTGATTTATGGTGGATTTACATCGCAGGACACCATTTTTTTTTTCTTTTTTAATGACACATGGGGGGGCGGGATCTGGGGGCCCCCTTGTTAAAGGGGGCTTCCATTTTCCAATAAGCCCCCCACCTGCAGACCCCAACAACCACTGGCCAGGTTTGTCTGCGGGTGGGGGCTTATCGGAATCTGGCACCCCAAAGCACCCTCCCCATGTTGAGGGCAAGCAGTCTGGTATGGTTCTGGTAGGCTGCCAGGCTGCATACTCGGATAAGGGTCTGGTATGGATTTTGGGGGGGGCCCACGCCATTTTTTACATTTTGGTGTGGAGTTCCCCTTAAAATTTATACCAGACCCAAGGGGCCTGGTATGGATTTTGGGGGGACCCCACAACGTTTTTTTTTTTACATTTTGCCATAGAGTCCCCTTTAAAATCTATACCAAACCCAAAGGGCCTGGTAAGGATTTTGGGGGGGACCCCATGCCATCTTTTTTCTTAATTCTGTCATAGGGTTTCCCTTAACCACTTCAATATACTGTATTATATACGCTGCACTGCACTATATACTCTGCACGGCACTGTATTATATACACTGCACTATATACTCTGCACGGCACTGCACTATATACTCTGCACGGCACTGTATTATATACTCTGCACGGCACTGTATTATATACTCTGCACTGCACTGTATTATATACTCTACACTGCACTATATACTCTGCATGGCACAATATACACTACACTGACTGCACTGTATTTTATACACTACACTGACTGCACTGTATTATATACACTACACTGACTGCATTGTATTATATACACTACACTGCCTGCACTGTATTATATATTCTACACTGACTGCACGCTCAATCCACTAACTAACCTGCCTAATCTATCTCCACTATATCAAATTATATACGGCCACTGTGTAAGCAGCCTTATATAGTGTGTGGCATGTACTTAGCACCTGAGCCATGCCATTGGCCAATCAAGGCTCTCACAGCACATCGCGCTGTGATTGGCCAAAGCATACAAGTCAGGTGCATGCTTTGGCCAATAAGCAGCCGTCAATGCACTGCGATCTTGCATTATGGGGCGCTCCGCGGCGGGCAAACGTTCCATGAGCGCCCCATATGTTCGTTCAACTCGAACATCGGACCCATCTTTAGACCCCGGGATTTCCCTCACTTTGGATGGATTTCTCTCTCCTACTGTTGTGACTATGGGACAAAAAAGTGAACGGAAACAGCACATAGATGGCAAACTTAGGGCACTTTCACATTGGGGCGGTGAGAGCATCGGCGGTAAAGTGATGCTAGTTTTAGCAGCCCTTTACCGTCGTTTTAGCAGCGCTTTTTGGCCGCTAGAGGGGTCCTTTTAACCCCCGCTAGCGGCCAAGGAAGGGGTTAATAACACTCGCAAAACGCTGCTGCCGAAGCTCCCCAAAGATGCCGCTTGCAGGACTTTTTTTAACATCCCGCAAGCACACCGCTCCAGTGTGAAAGCACTCGGGCATTTACACTGGAGTGACAGGAAAGGCGATTTACAGGCGCTTTTCAGGCGCTATTTTTAGCACTAAAACACCTGTAAAGCTCCTCAGTGTGAAAGTAGTCTTAAAAACTGGCAGGGGTTCAAACTCCCTTACTTACTTACCAAAATAAAAAAAAGTTTTGCCTTCAGTTCTTCTTTATTTCACAAAACATGTAAACATTTGCCATATGTGTCCCTACCAGAACAGTTATTATATAATTATATAACACATGAGGGTTCTAAACATTCAATCAACACCCATTTCCATTTGCTATCCCCACTTCAACCAACACACTGAAAACCTGGAAGTGCTCAGTACCATGCACACTGTAATTCACAATGTTCCAGCAATCAAACCTCTTATGGGGCGTACACACGGTCGGACTTTTTGACCGGACTGGTCTGACGGACGCCGACGGACCAATTCCGGCAAAAAATCCGATCATGTGTGAGCTTCACCGGACCTTCAGCGGACTTTTCCAGTCGCAAATCTGACGGACTTTAGATTTGGAACATGCTTCAAATCTTTACGTCGTCCCAGAAACCCGCTCGTCTGTATGCTAGTCCGACGGACAAAAACTGACGCTAGGGCAGCTATTGGCTACTGGCTATCAACTTCCTTATTTTTGTCCGGTGTACGTAATCACATACGAATCCGTCGGACTTTGGTGTGATTGTGTGTAGGCAAGTCTGGTCGTTAGAAAGTCAGTTGAAAGTCCGTCGAAAGTCTGTGAAAGTCTGTCGAACAGGCTGTCGGACTTTTGTAGCTGAAAAGTCCGACCGTGTGTACACGGCATTGGGCTTCACATTTTGCTCAGTTTCAATGAGGGCTGTGTACCCTGTAACATTTCTTCTATGCTACCTGTATAAAGGGTTGTCACTTTTTAAATTTCCACTGCTTTTTGTGCCCCATTAGGAACAATACCCCCTGATTGCTCTGGAGACTGCATTACCATGTGTTTGACATTTCACTAAATAAAGAACACCAAGACTAATATACATAGTTGTGTTGTCTGTTTCCAGCACCACTTGGACATTATGTTCATCTACAAAGCAGTTCACTAAAACTGCTAAATTTTTACCAGTGTGCTTTGTTTATGTCCCACCCATCAATGCTACAACCTTTTTAGTTTTACAAAGATTGTACGGGGATCTTAAGTGATCATAAAGTCTTGTTTTTTTTCCTATAACTAACATGTCATACTTACCTGCTCTGTGCTGTGTATTTGCACAGAGCAGCCCAGATCCTCCTCTTCTCAGGTCCCTTTTCTGTGCTCCTGGCCCCTCCCTCCTGTTCAGTGCCCCCATAGCAAGTGGCTTGTCAAGGGGGCACCCGAGCTGAGTCAAAGCTCCCTGTGTCCATTCAGACACGGAGTCCTGCCCCGGCCCCACCCCATCTCTCTCCTGATTGGCTAGCTGACTTTGATTGACAGCAGCTGCAGCCAATGGCACCGCTGCTGTGTCTCAGCTAATCAGGGAGGGAGAATCTCGGACAGCTGAGACAGTCCTGGACATTGCTGGACAGAGAGCGACCTCAGGTAAGTGTTAGGGAGGCCGAGGGGGGGCTGCTACACACAGAAGGATTTTTATCTTAATGCATAGAATGCATTAAGATAAACCTTTTGCGTTTACAACCCCTTTAATTTTTCCAGCCATTTGATCCTGACTGGGGTTTTTTATTGGACTCCTGGTCTGACATATAAACAAGGAACTATCAATTTCATGTTTTCAACAGTCCTAGTAGAGTAGAGCTGACTTCACTGCTCTGTTGAAGTGAGTTACTAACGGTATTAAGGTGGGTACAAACTATAAGAAAATTGGGCGAATGATCATCTGGTTTTCCTCGATGTTTCACAGCAAGTCGGAACCAAGGATGGAAATAATGGAATGTTGAAAGTTGTGTACACCCTATACGAAAATTGAATGATCATGCTTCTTACTGAATTTTTCTTCAGATTTTCTCGTAGCGTGTACCCAGCTTTATTTTGTAGGTGAGGAGAGCTAATAATGTTTTTTTTTTATGAGAAGATGGTACTAATCTGATGGTAACAAAAGCTGATGTTCTGCCCACTGATGAGGAGAGCTGGTGGTTCTGCACCGTTGAGGAGAGCTGGTACTGCCCTGTACCGAAAACAAAAAACAGTTCTCCAATTACACCATTCCAGCATTTTAAATGTAGCTGTGCATTGAATCACAGCATTGCTGTACAGTGTAACTTCAGATTTGTTTTTTTTTTTTCAGACTTACCGCACATGTAATCAGCTAAGTAAATCATGCTTTATGGAAATGTGTAGGGAAGTTTTGATGTTCTTTAATCTATATTCTAAAGAATGCATTTCATGCACTTAAATGTAAAATGTTGACATAAAATGTATTCTCAAGTTGACCTAAAATGTACTTGGAAAAGTAGCGATGCCACCCAGATTTGTTTATTGTTGGTATAATTATACCCAGTAAGTTTCACTCTAGCATTGAGCGAAGTCTACACATAACAAAGCCAACAGAAAGTCACATCATTGGTTAATTTTAACCATCTACTATTACTTTTCTCTTTCAACCCAATCTAAACTTTAACATAAGTATAGAGTTCTGTAATGTGTATTTCATAAAGTCATTAGTTACTGCTTTAAAAAAACACATGGTCAAAAACACAGAGATATTCAGGTGCTTGTGCTTTTACAAATAGGTACACAAGCATATATGTGGTCCACTCATATACACTTTTATTTCCTCCTACCCTAGTTAAAGCAAAAATCCAGCCAAAAATAATTAGATAAAAAAGATAAAATATCAAAATTAGCTTTTTCTACAATGTTCACCTTTAATTCGGAGCTGAGCCCCCCACAGTACTTTATTCTGTCTCTATATTTTCTCAGTCCAATGACTAGCATAATGCAATCTATTTCCTCTGAGCCCAGGCTGTTCTGTACTCACCCCAGGAAAAGACTGGACAGTGAAAAGAGAAGCAGAACAATGCTGAGTTAATCTTTCTAGCACTCTGCTTTCTCCTCCTGTCAGTTTTCCACTTGTCGGCACATGAAAAGTTAGGCCCAGACTGAGGAAAAGGAAGCCTGGATGCAGGGTCGACATGACAGGGTTAAAAGGGGTTTGGCTTGGGAGGAGTTTTTTGGGTAGGTTGAAGTAAATGCGATCAGGGGTTTCTTCTCAGATTAGTGGGTTGGCAGGAGCAGGTGGGGCTTCAGGAGATGATCAGTAGGAGGATCTTGGGAGATCTTCACTCGAAAGAAAGCCCTCATTGGAAAAACCTCCCACCCCCCCCTCCCTCCCTTCTTTCAGTTTGAATGTTTGTCATTTATTGGGACAGTTCTTTTTGTGTGACTTATCATAGCAGCTTGTGGGTTATCAGGTCCTTATATGTGCTTTATTATGGGCAAAATGGACATTGGTAGGGAACCATCTTGGGTACGGCCACCTTTTATTCTGTTTGGGTTGTGTCTGCAATTTTGATGTTTTCTCCAAGTTGGAGTTATGTGGCTGGAGGCCTATTTTCTGGTTAGGCAGGTACTTGTAATGCCTACAAGGACCTCGGCGCTCCATTTCAGATTGTACTAAATGTTTATATGTTATTTATATGTTTTTATACAATTTGTTAATAAATGGCTGCTATGGCCATTAAACTCCAGTTTTATGTCATGTGTGTTACTGGGATAAATAAATGGTAGAGCGTTGGTTAAGCAGTCGTAGAATCAAATAATCTTTTATACATTAGTCATGATTGGTTCCCTTTCTCTGTTCAGCTTAGGTCAAACTCAGGCTCTCACACTGCTTGTATTTAAAAACTATATTAAATAATGGATTCATGTTTACAGAGCTCCATAAATGTGTATTTTTATACTTGCCTAGAGCCCAACTTTACCATCTAACATGTCAAATGTATTTATGGAATTCAAACTTTCCCAAAAGGACGAGAAGCAAACACCCATGTTTGCTGAGTTGCTTCACCTTGAATTTTACAAAGGAGTGTAGGTTGCTCTTTCTCACAGAAACACTGATAGGTTGGATAGGATTAGCAGTTTAAGACCTGGTCAGATAAAGAAGTCACACCAGAAAATGTTACTTCGGCTCCTCTTAAGCCTGCTGTAGGAAAAAGATGACAGTAGATCGGGGTCAGCCTCAGGTAACCTTTTGACTTAACCATCAGGTGATTGGTTTCTAGGACGTCAGGTGGCCCTAGCAACCAATCACCAGCTTGGTAATATGAAAATTCAACTTCGGCAGCTCCAGCTCCTGCCCTCCATCCAGTGCTGTGGTGCCTAGCGCTCCCTGCTCCATGCTCCCTGCTCTGCTGTACACATGCTGTTAGGTAGGAGAGTGCTACCTACACAGCGCTGTGTGTGTGTGGGGGGGGAATAATGTGAAGGGGACAGAGGACACTGTTGGAGCGGGGACAGAGGACACTACAGTGGGGGGGGCGTAAAGGGGACAAAGGACTGTTTTGGGGGTCAAAGGACACTGCTTTCAGGGGGCAGAGGGGCATAGGACACTTTAGGGGCAGATTTTGCACACTCTTTTTGCACTTTGGGGGACACTGCTTTGGGGGGGCGATGTGAAGGGGGCAGAGGACACTGCTTTGGGGGACACAGGACACTGCTGCTTTGGGGGACACAGGACACTGCTGCTTTGGGGGACACAGGACACTGCTATGGGGGACAGAGGACACTACAGTTGTGAGTTGATGTGATGGAGGGGAAAAGGACACTGCTTTAGGGGGGTACAAGACACTACTGTGGGGGGGGCCATGAACACTGCTATGGGGGGCAGATGACACTACATTGGGGAGGATGGTGATGTAAAGGGTGGAAAAGGACACTACTGTGGGGAGAAAAGGAATCTGCTTCAGGTAGCAGAGGACACTACTGTGGGGAGGGGCAAAGAACATTATTTTGGAGGGGGGGCAGAGTACATTACTGTGGGGAAGTGGTGTAAAGGGGGCAGAAGATACTACTTTGGGGGTGGGGGAGTGGGGTACAGGACACTGCTGTGGAGGTGAAGTGATGTGAAGGGGGCAGAGGATTCTACTGTGGGGGGGAGTGATGTGAAAAGGGGCAGAGAACACTACTGTGATACACTTTGTGTTCTTTATGCTGTCTTTTCATTGGGGGCTTGATGTGTTGTTTTTTTTTTTTTTTAAGGGGGCCACCCAGCCAATTCCACCCCCTCCCCCCAAGGGGATCATTGATCTCACTCATGTTGTCCAGGTAGATGTCAACCTCTGAAAGGTTTCCTACAGTAGATGATTACCAATCTAGCAAAATATGCAATCTTTATACAACAGTATTCTACCAACTGGTGTTCCCTTTGCAGAAAAGACATAGCATAATATAGAGCATCGCACAATTTTTTAGCAATAACCATTACAATTTTATTGTAATGCAGAACACATCGCTTTTAACAGTTGCTATGTCCACCCTTCTATCTTTTCAGAGTTATGACCTTTTTTTTTTCTTTTTTTAGATGACAGAGAAGAATAAAAAGAATGAAGGGGAACACAATGAGAGTTACAGAGATTTGTATAAATGGAGCTGCCCAGCTGGAAACCAGCTGAAATCACCTCTACAGGACAATGTTAGCCAGTGACTGCCACAGTGACTGCTCTGTGAATCCTATTGAAGTATCACAGGCTTAGCTGCATGCAGACATTCTTGTGCAAGATGCATTACCAAGCCTGTGAGTTTCACTTATTACACGCAATATTACCATTGTGCAAATGTCAATACAAGTTGTACCATCACTGATAGTGGAACAGGAAAGCAGCGTATAATCTAAAAATATACTATTTCTCTATAATACTTGCACAAATATGGCAATGAATAGACAACAGCAGATTTTTGTTCTTATGGCGCTATGTTACACAAGGATCAGTAGCTATTCAGTTCTTACTCCAAGATTAGAGGAGCATAATGCTGGCATGAATAGGTCACCCCTTGCTTACTAATCCATTGCCACACAGGCTCATTGTCAGATTTATACTCACTTCAAATAAAGAATAATCTTCTCTCAGGAACAACTAAGATTGCCCAAAGTCTAAAAAAGAATCCATGGCAACTCCAGCGTGGCTTTTCATCTGTTTGGAAGGATTTGCGATGTGCAGGAACCGCAAAGGTCCTTCTTTCTTTTCAGGGGGATTACTTCCACAGCAAAGAAAAGAGCAGCTGAAATATGCAATGGAGATTTGTTGTTGGTTGTATTAGGGAATTCTCAGATGGTTCAGGGGATCATGCTGCATGGTTATGTCTATTCCAGATTTGAAAGGGAACCAGACTATATTGATGGCTTATGTACAAAAGGGTGACTTTGCCTGTTTACATGGACATAGGCTATTAAGGACTGGATCAGAAATAACATTTAAAAAATGAGAAATGAGTGCTTATTAAATCGAGGGGAACACCTAATTAAAAATATTTTGTAGAGCCTTGTATATACTATTGACAAGTCTATTTTCAAGGCACAGATAGAGTAATGCCACGAAAAGACGATCGGACATTCCGACAACAAAACCGTGGATTTTTTTTCCTTCGGATGTTGGCTCAAACTTGTCACGCATACATATGGTCACACAAATGTTGTCAGAAATTCAGAGCGTCAAGAACGCAGTGATGTACAACACGTATGACGAGCCGAGAAAAATGAAGTTCAATAGCCAGTGCGGCTCTTCTGCTTGATTCCGAGCATGCGTGGACTTTTGTGCGTTGGAATTGTGTCGGAAAATTTGAGAACCTGCTCTCAAACAGTTGTTGTTGGAAATTCCGACAGCAAATGTCCGATTTCCAACAACAACTGTTGCCTGCTCAATGCAATCTCATGCATAGCTCAGCATACACAGGGTTGGAATTTCCGGCAACAAGCTCACATCGAACATTTGTTGTCGGAAATTCCGATCATCTGTAAACGGCATAAGAGTTTAAGCCATAGATATTCAATGCCTTTAACAAAAAGTGCTTAGCATGAACAATAGTATCTATAAAGAAAAATCTCTATGTGATTTCTTTATTGGAGTAAAATTAATTTGCCAAGAAATATCATAAACAGTTCTTTTAGCTATGACGATCATAACTCTTCTAGTGGGGCCACAAGAGGACAACCAAAACACAAATTGGGTATAATGCTCACTCCAATACCAGTGCTCAAAGACTATAACTAGCTAGGGTAGGTTCATCAATAGCAGCCCCTGTTATTAAAAAAAAAAAGATGTTTATATTAACATGCTCTGGGAAATGATATTGCATATAGCGGACCCTTACCTCTTCTTAAATGGTCCCCTGATGTGGCTGCCTGTGCTATGGGGGCACCCATACGGTTGTGCTCCTGAGCAGGGCTGTGTGCGTCTATAGATGCACACAGTGTGGCTTAGCCATGCTGCTGCTCTCTCCTAATAGGATTTGAGTGACAGCAGCCTATGGCTCAAATTCCTACCTGTGTCTCCTGTGAGAGGAGGAAGTAAAAGGAGAAGACTTGCAGCCAGGCACAGCTCTGGGTTGCTCAGAGGAAACAGGTAAGTGTTAAGGGGCAAAGGGGGTAGAAAAGGTAGCTAAATGTTTTTTACTTTAATGAAGGAAATGCATTAGGGTAAAAATGTTAGACTTTAGAACCACTTAAAATGTACAATAATAATCCACACATTTTTTGAAACTACAAGAGTTATACACAGTGCCTTGCAAAAGTATTCACCACCCTTGGTATTTTTCGTGTTTTGTTGCCTGACAACCTGGAATTAACATGGATTGTTTGAGGATTTGCATCATTTAATTTACAGAACATGCCCACAACTTTGAAAATGTTTTTTTTTTTTTTTATTGTGAAGAAAACAACAAATAGGACAAAATAACAGAAAAAGTCAACGTGCATTCACCCCCTAAAGTCAATACTTTGTAGAGCCACCTTTTGACTCCAAGTCGCTTTGGATAAGTCTCTATGAGCTTGCCACATCTTACCATTGGGATTTTTGCCCATTCCTCCTTGCAAAACTGCTTCAGCTCCTTCAAGTTGGATGGTTTGCACTTGTGAACAGCAATCTTTATGTCTGACCACAGATTTTCCATTAGATTGAGGTCTAGGCTTTAACTAGGCCATTCCAACACATTTACATGTGTCCCCTTAACCACTCAAGTGTTGCTTTAGCAGTGTGTTTGGGGTCATTGTCCTAGCTTCAAAACACACACACAGTGGTACAGGTTTTGCTCAAGAATATCCCTGTATTTAGCACCATCCATTTTTCCCTCAACTCTGACCAGTTTCCCAGTCCCGACTGCTGAAAAACATCCCCATAGCATGATGCTGCCACCACCATGTTTCACTGTGGGGATGGTGTTCTTTAGGTGATGTGATGTGTTGGGTTTGCGCCAGACATAGCGTTTTCTTTGATAGCCAAAAAGTTCAATTTTAGTCTCATCAGACCAGAGCACCTTCTTTCATACATTTTGGGAGTCTCCCACATGCCTTTTCGCAAACTCAAAACGTGCCATTTTGTTTTTTGCTGAAAGTAATGGCTTTCTTCTGGCCACTCTACCATAAAGCCCAACTCTATGGAGAGTACGGCTTATTGTAGTCCTATGTACAGATACTCCATTCTCTGCTGTGGAACTCTGCAGTTCCTTCAGGGTTACCTTAGGTCTCTGTGCTGCCTCTCTGATTAATGCCCTCCTTGCCTGGTCCATGAGTTTTGGTGTGCGGCCGTCTCTTGGCAGGTTTGCTGTTGTGCCATGTTCTTTCCATTTGGTTATGATAGATTTGATGGTGCTCCTAGGGATCATCAAAGATTTGAATATTTTTTTATAACCTAACCCTGACTTGTACTTCTCAACAACATTGTCTCTTACTTGTTTGAAGAGTTCCTTGGTCTTTATGGCAGTGTCTTGCTTAGGTGTTGCAGCCTCTGGGGCCTTTCAAAAAGGTGTGCATATGTGATGACAGATCATGTGACACTAAGATTGCACACAGGTGGACATAATTTCACTAATTATGTGACTTCTGAAGGTAATTGGTTGCACCAGAGCTTTTTATAGGCTTCATAACAAAGGGGGTGAATACATACGCACATGCCAATTATCATTTTTTATTTCTGAAAAATAGTTTTATGTGTATACATTTTTCTAATTTTACTTCACCAACTTAGACTATTGTGTTCTGATCCATCACATATAATTCAGATTAAAAAACATTAAACTAAAGGCTGTAATGTAACAAAATAGGTAAAAAGCCAAGGGGGTGAATACTTTTGCAAGACACTGTATTATATACAGTGGCGTAGCGTGGGGGGTGCAGGGGGTGCCGTGGCCCCGGGCGCGATATTTAGGGGGGCGCCAGTATGTGTTACTGGCTGCCTCCTCCTAATTTCTAAATTTGTGTCCCCGGGCTCCGGCCGCCATGTTAAGTGTCCGGCGCCCTGTGATTGGGTGTATGGGGGTCATGTGAGGCGCCCCGCCTCCGCACATGACCCCCATACACCCAATCACAGGGCGCTGGATACTGAACATGGCAGCAAGCAGAGCGCAGGGGAGAGAAGAAAGTGAGCCGAGGCTGTGTTCTCCTCCTCCGGATCGATGCAGCCAGGATAAGAAGGTAAGTGAGAGTCTTGTTACTGAGAGGGGGAGGGAGGGGGGCGAGAGAGAGAGAGACTGTAGGCAGGACAATGTAGTGTAGTGTAGTATGGAGGTCAGTGTAGTGTCACTATGGGGGGCAGTGCAGTGGACAGTATTGGAGGAGACAAGTCAGTGCAGCCAAGTCCTGTCTCTGCCGATGACTGACCCCTATCACAGGATCTGTTACACACACACAGATCCTCAGTGTCTGGGGGAGGGGCGCTGATGTCCTAACCAGCAGGAGCCCGGGAGGAAGGACATCTCCCATGCTGTTATGATAAGGTTAGTACATTTGTTAGGGGGATGTTGTGTAATTATTGTGCTAGGGGACAGACTGCTGCTTCCCCCATGTAATGTGCTCTCTTGTGCCCAGTGCCCACCATTGCAGTGCCCCCCATGTAATGTGCTGTGCCCACCATGTCCTGTCATGTGCATTGCAGTGCCCCCATGTAATGTTCTGTGCCCACCATGTCATGTGCATTGCAGTGCCCCCATGTAATGTGCTGTGCCCACCATGTCATGTGCATTGCAGTGCCCACTATGTAAAGTGCTGTGCCCACCATGTCATTTACCTTGCAGTGCCCCCCATGTAATGTGCTGTGCCCACTATGTCATGTGCCTTGCAGTGCCCCCCATGTAATGTGCTGTGCCCACCATGTCATGTCATGTGCCTTGCAGTGCCCCCCATGTAATGTGCTGTGCCCACCATGTCATGTCATGTGCCTTGCAGTGCCCCCCATGTAATGTGCTGTGCCCACCATGTCATGTCATGTGCCTTGCAGTGCCCCCCATGTAATGTGCTGTGCCCACCATGTCCTGTCATGTGCATTGCAATGCCCCTATGTAATGTGCTGTGCCCACCATGTCATGTGCATTGCAGTGCCCCTATGTAATGTGCTGTGCCCACCATGTCATGTGCATTGCAGTGCCCACTATGTAAAGTTCTGTGCACACCATGTCATGTGCATTGCAGTGCCCCCCATGTAATGTGCTGTGCCCACCATGTCATGTCATGTGCCTTGCAGTGTCCCCATGTAATGTTCTGTGCCCACCATGTCATGTGCCTTGCAGTGCCCCCCCATGTAATGTGCTGTGCCCACCATGTCATGTGCCTTGCAGTGTCCCCATGTAATGTGCTGTGCCCACCATGTCATGTCATGTGCCTTGCAGTGCCCCCCATGTAATGTGCTGTGCCCACCATGTCATGTGCCTTGCAGTGCCCCCCATGTAATGTGCTGTGTCCAGTATGTCATTTGCTGTACGTTGCAGTGCCCACCATGTAATGCGCTGTGCTGAACAATGTCATTTGCTGTGCATTGCATTGCCCTTCATGTGATGTGCAGTGCCCACTATGTCATGCTGTGCCTTGCAGTGCCCACCATGTCATGTGCAGTTCCTAACATGTAATGTGCAGTTGCATTTCCCACCATGAAACGTGCTATGCCATGCAGTGCCCACCATGTAATGTGTTGTGCCCACCATGTAATGTTATGTGCCATTCAGTGCCCACCATGTAATGCGCTGTGCCCACCATGTCATGTGCCTTGCAGTGCCCCCCATGTAATGTGCTGTGTCCAGTATGTCATTTGCTGTACATTGCAGTGCCCACCATGTAATGCGCTGTGCTGACCATGTCATGTGCTGTGCATTACATTGCCCTTCATGTGATGTGCAGTGCCCACTATGTCATGCTGTGCCTTGCAGTGCCCACCATGTAATGTGCAGTGCCCACCATGTCATGTGCTGTGCCTTGCATTGCCCACCATGTAATGTGCAGTGCCCACCATGTCATGTGATGTGCCATCCAGTGCCAACCATGTCATGTGCAATGCCCACCATGTCATGGCTGTGCCTTGCAATGCCCGCTATGTAATTTGCAGTGTCCACCATGTCATGTGCTGTGCCATACAGTGATCCCACCATGTAATGTGCAGTGCCCACCGTGTAATGTGCAGTGCCCACCGTGTAATGTGCAGTGCCCACCATGTCATGTGCACTTCCCACCATGTCATGTGCTATGCTGTGCCCACCCTGCCATGTGCTGTGCCCAGCACGTAGTGTGTTGTGCCCACTGTGTAATGTGCTGTGCTGTTCAACAGTGCCCACCATGTCATGTGCAGTTCCTAACATGTAATGTGCAGTTGCATTTCCCACCATGAAACGTGCTATGCCATGCAGTGCCCACCATGTAATGTGTTGTGCCCACCATGTAATGGTATGTGCCATTCAGTGCCCACCATGTAATGTGCTGTGCCCACCATGTCATGTGCTGTGCCATGCAGTGCCCACCATGTAATGCGCTGTACCCACCATGTAATGTGCTGTGTCATACAGTGCCCACCATGTCATGTGCAGTGCCCATCATATAAATTGCTGTGCAGTGCCCACCTAGTATGGTGGTCAGTGTAGTATGGTGGTCAGTGTAGTATGGTGGTCAGTGTAGTGTAGTATGGTGGTCAGTGTAGTGTAGTATGGTGGTCAAGTGTAGTGTAGTATAGTGGACAGTGTAATGTAGTATAGTGGACAGTGTAGTATAGTGGACAGTGTAATGTAGTATAGTGGACAGTGTAGTATAGTGGACAGTGTAGTGTAGTATAGTGGTCAGTATAGTGGACAGTTTAGTATAGTGGCGAGTATAGTATAGTGGTCAGTGTAGTGGACAATGTAGTGTAGTGGACAGTGTAGTTCTCAGTGTAGTGGTCAGTATAGGAATCAGGTAGGTCAGTACTATTGTATTTGAAGGGACTCAGGGTTTGTACTGCATTTGCAGAGATCACTCACCTGCTCTCTGGTCCTGTCCATTCTGAGGTCGAACACCAATCATCTTATGATTTTAAAGGAGAACTAAAGTTCCGCTATGATACACTGTGAGTAGGCAGGCATTTTATTGCAGAGGAGGCATGCAATGTCTCTTCTACAATAAAACATAAATACTTGCCTGCTCAATGCAATCTCATGCATAGCTCAGCTTACAGTGGCCTGGCCGATCTTGTGTGGCAGCATAACTAGTTCCTGCACATGCGCAGGAGTGACGTCATTCCACATCGGTCAATGAAGATGGCCAAGGCCCGACACACATGAGAAGATGTCAGCGCCAGCAAGGAATTGTTGGAAATGTGAGTACCCTCCCTTTGGTTCTGCTTTAATTATGGCAAGTGTCATACAACTCTTGTTGGCACAGGCTATCATGTAACTGCCCCCCAGAGCATCACGCAATCTGGGTTCACAGTGCCACTGGACAGAGTGGCACTCACACATCATTATGTGTGCATTTAAGGAGGAAGGGCCACCCACCATCACCACTGAAGCTGTAAAAGAAAGCCTGGTCTGAAGAATCAAGTAGCCAGAGTTCTGCTGTGGCAGAATATACTGTAGTTGTGTTTCACTTTCTATTCCTCTCTTTCCTGTTCTAAAAAATCTTTCAAACTTGCTAGGCTTAGTGAAAAGAAAATCTGCTGTTCTATAAAGTAAAATGAGAATCTCAAGCTAAATGCGACCTTTAAAAATCTTGTTAGGAGAGAGAAGAAGGACCTTTACCAACACTGTGTTATATACCGTATATACTGGAGTATAAGTCGAATTTTTCAGCACATTTTTTTGTGCTGAAAGTGCCCCCCTCGACTTATACTCGAGTCAAGCACTTTTCTGCAGCAAAAAATTTTATTTTCCGAACCGACTTTGGGGCCCCGTATCTCAGGCCCACTTGATGCTAGGAACCCCAAATTTGGTGTGCAAACCCAGTAGAACTGGTACCATAACATATCCAAAGATGAAGTTCCTAGCCCTAAGTGAACCCGAGATACGGGGCCCCAAAATCGGTTCGGAAATGTCATTCTCTGCCGCAGAAAAGTGCTTGACATTTTCTGAACCGATTTTGGGGCCCCATATCTCAGGGCCACTTGGTGCTAGGAACCCCAAATTTAGTGTGCAAACCCAGGGGAACTGGTACCATAACATATCCAAAGTTGGGGTTCCTAGCACCAAGTGGCCCTGAGATACAGGGCCCCAAAACCGGTTCGGAAAATGTCATTTTCTGCTGCAGAAAAGTGCTTGACATTTTCTGAACTAATTTTTGGGGCCCTGTATCTCAGGGCCACTTGATGCTAGTAACTCCAGCTGTGGAAATTTTATGGTGCTAGTTCCACTGGGTTTGCACACCAAATTTGGGGTTTTTAGCACTAAGTGGCCCCAAGATACAGGGCCCCAAATTCGGTCAACTGTGTCCATCTGCAGCAATGTCATTTCGGGACCCTTTGAGTTCAGAGACCCCAAACTTTGGCTGCAGCTAGGGGGCATCTAGGAACCCTTAACTACCGAGTTTGAAGTTCAGGGGACCTATGGCTGCAAATGGGCACAGTAAGGCATGCAAATGGGCACAGTGATGCTGCAAATGGGCATTGTTGACCCTCTTTTCCACTTACAGTAGCTGTGCATTTCTCACCCTCGTCTTATACTCGGGTCAATAAGTTTTTCCCATTTTTTTTGTGGTAAATTAGGGTCTCGACTTATACTCGGAACGACTTATACTCGAGTATATACGGTAATGTTTAGGTGTAGCTCGCTATTAAATCACAAACTAATGTTGATGTTAATAAAATATGTGTACCTGACATTACTAAACATTCAATAGCGCTGTAGTTTTCAGCATTTTTTCTTTCCCAAATATTGGGCTGTAATATCCAGTGATGAAATATTGCCCAACAAAATATATTTCCCTGAAATAATTAAAACTGAATTCCAGATATGGATATTTTTGCATTGGACCAGTGTTGGTATGTATGTTCCATACCTGGCTGATCCCTGTGGAAGCTGGAAATTCCTGTAGTAGGCACCTCTGTCTCTTAATGAATGCAAAGTTTTCTCCGATTGGACATGGTGGAGAGGCAGTGTGGTGATGTCACGATCACCACCTTGTCCAATCAGAGAATGCTTTGCATTCACTGAGAAAATGCAAAGTGTTCTAGTGGTCATGACTGCAGATCTACAGGATCTATCACCAGCTGAACTTTACTTGAACAGTTAAATACACTGATTAAATGTTTTCAAGAGAGCTGTTGTACCCACCAAAGGATTTGTAGCTCTGCCCATCCAATACACAGATATATTGCGGACTCACTGAGTTCACTGAACTCACTCACCCAGACTCGGCGGACAAAAGAGGTGGAGTCAGACTCTTTCTATCCTCACAGAGCACCTTTCGGGTTCTTCCCTCACCTTCCTCTCTGTCCCTTTCCATGCTTGAAACCTACTGTATTCACTATATTCTATTTTTTCAAGTTTCTTTGAGGGTTGTCATGATCTATCAGCCTAGACTGGTATCAAGGTTTCTTGATGCCTCCTCTGTCTGGCTATCTTACTTTCTCTCCTCTGAAATTTCCATAGTCATTCTTGGTCACTAACATCCCTGTTAATGTTAACAGACCAGCTTCTTCTAAACTTCTTAGCCCAACCTCCTCTTTTGACCTTGCACAAAGGACACCACACTTCTACTCACTCTGTTTGCAACTCCCTTGACCTTCTATTCTCCCACTTCTGTATTCCTTGCAACCTCTCAAAAAAATAAAAAATTCTCTCTCTTATCACGAGAGTCAGACTCTAATCGCTACAACCTTGGCAAACAAACAGGCGCGTTTCATCACGTGATACAGTGACTTACGAAACGCATCAAAGGGCGGAGCAACATCATGCCAGCACACCCAATAGGAAGCAAGTGGCCATTCTATATTCTCCACTAGATGGATGTTGTGTGATGGGAGTCACTTTGGGCGGGAGCTTGTGGAACCCAGCTTACCTTGGAGAGCACTGGAATCTCCTCTTCTGCTTTCCGGACCTTGGATCCTGGTGGCGGTATGGATGTACCACACTGCGGGAAGCATCCCACTGCTGCCACCAATGTAACGGAATCCCATCGCACTCCACTTGAGTACACTGCTTCCTCCAGTCTGGACCTTCAGATATCAGATATTACAGCCACATATTGTAACCAAGAACCAGGCGAGACTAGCTCAGTTACAAAACTACAACATAGAATGTTTTATTGGACAAGGATACAGGCTTTTTATACACTTGAAAAGTAGGTTCCCTCCTCCTGATTATATTACCATAACAATACAAACTGTAACCAAAAACATAAATTAACAGGAGCTAATTAACTAGTCATTTAAAGAGGGAGTCCGTGAAAAAAAAAATTAAAAGTCAGCAGCTACAAATACTGCAGCTGCTGACTTTTAAAATAAGAACACTCACCTGTCCCAGGGTCATCCCTCGGTCCTCGGGTGCTGCCGCCGCCATTCTCTGTAAGGGAATCGGGAAGGGAAGCGATGCGGCTTCACTACCGGGTTCCCTACTGCGCATGCACGAGTTACGCTGCGCTTCCTATATTATATTGTAATATAATTGTAATATATATTTGTGTATGTGCTGAAGTATAGATTTACACTATACTGATTATAGGTACGATAATAATTGTTTGGTTGCACTGCACTTTTTTGGTTTTAATATTAATCTTTCCAAAACTGCGTTCATAAACTGTATGTAGCACACTCCTAGTTTACATAAGGCTGCTAGGGAAATTTAGTTTAGCTTCTCTATAAACAGTGGAGCAGGGGTTGATTGCTTATGCCCTGTACACACGATCGGACATTGAATGGACATTCCGACAACAAAATCAATGGATTTTTTCTGACGCATGTTGGCTCAAACTTGTCATGCATACACGCGGTCGCACAAAGTTGTCGGAAAATCTGATCGGTCTGAATGCGGTGACGTAAAACACGTATGTCGGGACAATAAACGGGGCAGTAGCCACTAAAGAGCCAATGGAATTGTCATTCTTCTCTCTCCTCATATCAATATGCTTCTTTTACTGCAGCTCATCTGACTGGATCCCTGTGCTGCCTTTCAGTACCCCTTGCTGAACTCTGCTGTACAGATTGCACAGCAAAAAAAAAAAAGCAGAGAAGCGCCTCTAGTTGCTGTAAGACTTTGTATTTTAAAAGACACCACAACAGGGCTACTTACAATAGATAGGTAAACAACAAGCACATCAATAAGTGTAGGTCCAGAACAAAAGTTGAAGCGGGCCGCGGGAGCTGTTGGTACCACCAGATGGAATGTGACAGAAGCCCCCTTGTGGAGGAGGATACCGGCCAAAGTCCTTCCAGAAGCGGGTGCGCAGCCTAGAGCAGGTTGACACAGGCAGGGCTCAGGACCAGAATGCAAGAGCATGTGCTATACCACATAGGGGCATGCGGGCTCCCTTCTCAAGCAAATAACAAGTTCCCTGCCAGCTCATGGAAAGAACTGAGCAAGGTATGTACATAAGAATTAAAAACACTGGTAAATCTTGTGACACATATAAATACATAATAATAGATGATAAAGGATATATTAGACAGACATATGTACAAAAAATAATTATTTGATAGACATTTCATGGGGTAAAAATATAAAATCATAAAACTGTACCTTTTATAAAGGGAAGAGGTGAGGGGTTAGACCGGAGAGGGGAAGGTTTTACTGTATGTAAATATATACAAATATATGGGGTGTTCTGGGGCTAGGATGACAACCCAAAAAGGGATATTAATAGATATACAGTCAGGTCCATAAATATTGGGACATCAACACAATTCTAATCTTTTTGAAGCGGGTCACACTAGCTGAGCAGCCAATTGTCCCATTACTTTTGGTCGCTTAAAAAGTGGGAGGCACATATACAAACTGTTGTAATTCCTACACCGTTCACGTGATTTAGATGTAAATACTCTCAAATTAAAGCTGAAAGTCTGCAGTTAAAGCATATCTTGTTTGTTTCAAATCCATTGTGGTGGTGTATAGAGCCAAAAAGATTAGAATTGTGTCGATGTCCCAATATTTATGGACCTGACTGTAAATATACATATACACATTTATATTGGAGATACTTATTATAATCATGAAGACACCCCCAGACTGCCCCCAAATGGATAGGGATTACCTATAAATAATGGGACCAACTATTAATTGTAGCTTCAAAAGAGGTAAATCCATAATAAAGCTAAGGCAACACCCATGACCGTGTCCTTTGTAGATTCCATACATGTGGGGAGGCGTGATGGTGTCCCCACGTGCATGCAATCCCGAGGTACAAGAGTGATGAGTAGCAGAGCAGAGGGGCAAAAACCAGGAGGGGTAAGAGAGAAAAGGGATTATGTTATAGGATGGTACTGACATCCAATTCCTCATTGAGGCCCCCAAGTGAGAGGGTGTCGAGGATAAATATCCAGTTGGTCTCCCATTAGCAGGTCCGCTGGAATCGCTCTGCCTCGGCGAGACCCCTGGGCATAGCCTTAATGTCCACACACGCAGACCCTCTGTAGACTGATCATGAAATTCCTGAAAATGACGAGGTACACTATGTTTAGCCTTGCCCTCCTCGATAAAGCGGCGATGTTCGCCAAATCTTTTCCGAAAAGGGCGGATAGTGTGACCCGCGTAAAAGAGGCCACAGTGAGAGGATAAAAAATATGACATGATCCATGGAACAACAGTAAAAATCATCAATAGTATAGGAATTAACTTTGACTGTAAAGTCTTTTTGTCCATGATGGACAAATGTGCAGGTTTTGCACAATGGTTTGCGGCATTGATCTATCCCTTTAAGGGGAGTCAAACAGAGTTGGTGTCAGAAACCATGAATCAGACCGAGACAGAAGTACAGTTAAATCACACTTGTTTAACCAACTCAATACAGTGCACTTACACCCCCATCCTGCCCAGACCAATTTTCAGCTTTCAGCACTCTCACAGTTTGAATTACAATTACTCAGTCATGCAACACTGTACCCATATGAAACTTGCGTCCTTTTTTTCACACAAATAGAGCTTTCTTTTGGTTATATTTAATCACTGGTGGTTTTTTTATTTTTTGTGCTATTAATAAAAAAGTCCGTAAATTTTGTGAAAAAAATGCCCTTTTCTTTGTTTCTGTCATAAAATTTTGCTAATTAGTAATTTTTCTTCATAAATTTTGTCCAAAATTTATATTGCTACATATCTTTGGTAAAAATAACCAAAATTAGTGTATATTATTTGGTCTTTGTGAAAGTTATAGAGTCTACAAACTATGGTGCCAATCTCTGAAAATTGATCACATCTGATCAGGCCTTCAGTACATCAGGTTAATCTCATTTCTTGAGACACTAACAAGTCAGGAAAGTACAAATACCCCCTAAATGACCCCTTTTTAGAAAGTAGACATTCCAAGGTATTAAGTAAGTAGCATGGTGAGTTTTTTTAAGTTGTCATTTTTTCCCACAATTTTTTGCAAAATGAAGATTTTTTATACAAAATTTACATATTATCAGGTTATTTCTCAGCACAGCATATGCATATAACAAATTACACCCCAAAATATATTCTGCTACTCTTCCCGAGTATGGCAATACCACATGTGTAAGACTTTTACACAGCCTGGCCACACACAAAGGCCCAACATTGAAGTAGCACCTTCAGGCATTCTACGAGCATAAATGACACATCTCATTTCTCAACCACCTATTACACTTTTGAAGGCCCTGGAGCACCAGGACAATGGAATTGTCCACAAAATGACCCCATTTTGGAAAGCAAACACCCCAACGTATATAAAGTTTTTGGAAAATGTGGAAAAAAAATGAAAACGCATTTTTTTTTTTACACAAAGTTTATAAGATATTTCTAACACATAGCATGTATATAGCAAAACTTACACCCCAAAACACATTCTGCTACTCTTCCCGAGTATGGCGATACCACATGTGCTTTTACACAGCCTGGCCACATACAGAGGTCCAACACTGGAGTAGTACCTTCAGGTGTTCTAGGAGCATAAATTACACATTTCATTTTATTCCTACCTATTACACTTTTGAAGGTCCTGGAGCACCAGGACAGTGGAAAATTACCCCATTTTGGAAAGCAAACACCCCAACGTATATTCTATGAGACATGGGCTGCAAAAAGGTACTTGGGTACTCTGATGGGCTGCAGATAGGTACTCGGGTACTCTGATGGGCTGGAGACAGGTACTCGGGTAACTTGATGAGCTGCAGGCAGGTACTCGGGTACTCTGATGGGCTGGTGACAGGTACTCGGTTACTCTGATGGGCTGGGGACAGGTACTTGGGTACTCTGATGGGCTGGTGACAGGTACTCAGGTACTTTGATGGGCTGGTGACAGGTACTCAGGTACTCTGATGGCCTGGTGACAGGTACTTGAGTACTCTGATGGCCTGGTGATAGGTACTCTGGTACTCTGATGGCCTGGTGACAGGTACTCAGGTACTCTGATGGCCTGGTGCCAGGTACTCAGGTACTCTGATGGGCTACGGATAGGTACTCGGGTACTCTGATGGGCTGGTGACTGGAATTCGGGTATTCTAATCTCCTCTGCGCCTGACAGTGCTGCCGGGTTTATCGTATACAATACTTTTCATTTATCTTACAGATTTTACTTGCCATTATTGGCATAATACTCAATATTCTATATTTTTTCACTGGCTGGGGACCTTTCAGTGTGGGCCTGTTGTTCTGGGCGGACCTTTGCACCTCAGCTCCCGGGGAGGCTTGATGTGGTGACTCCTGCATACCAGGATTATTCACGTTCAGCATTCCAATGGGATGTAAGTTTGTGGACTTGACCATCTCTTTTTTCTATATAAACCTCTTTACATATAATATTCTCCATATCATGGGCCTTTGATTTAGAACACCTTTTATTACTTACAGACATTCAGCATCCACTCCTGATGAGTCGGTTTACAAACGCGTCAAGCTTTTGAGGATGTAACCCCTCACACTTCCATCAATATTTTTATAATAATATTTTTATGAATATACTGTATATTACTAGTTCTATTTCATCATACCTATGAAATATGTACAATTGTTCTCCTGTTATGGTAATCCTGTTTCACATTCTGTTTATATGTATGCTATGTATTTTCCAAGATGTCTGCATATGCATTGAGCAATTATTTGTCATATACAACGTTACGCAATTTGACATTCATGTATAATAAATTCTTACTGTCATGTTGTGCTTGAGCCTGCCTCATTTAAAGTCCCATACGCTTTTATTATTTTTTTGAATCGGGTACTCTGAAGGGAGGTGACAGGTACTCAGGTAATCGGTACTCATATGGACTGTGACAGGTACTCAGGTACTCATATGGACTGAGACAGGTACTCAGGTACTCGGGTACTCAGATGGACTGTGACAGGTATTCGGGTACTCAGATGGACTGTGACAGGTACTCGGGTACTCTGATGGACTGTGACAGATACTCGGGTACTCTGATGATCTGTGACAGGTACTCGGGTACTCAGATTGACTGTGACAGGTACTCGGGTACTCTGATGGACTGTGACAGGTACTCGGGTACTCTGATGGACTGTGACAGGTACTCGGGTACTCTAATGGACTGTGACAGGTACTCGGGTATTCTGATGGACTGTGACAGGTACTCATATGGACTGACAGGTACTCAGATGAACTGTGACAGGTACTTTGATGGGTGGTGACAGGTCCTCTTTATTGGGGGGGCAATCAGTGTGATTGGTGTACACTGTAAGCGGTAACAAGATGTTACCGCAATCTTCTCCTCACACACGATCGGTGTGTGAGGAGGAGAACCCAGTAACATCTCGTTACCGCGGTTTGTTGACATTTAGTGATCGGCTGTGAAAGAATCGCAGCCGATCACATGGTAAACAGCCGCCACGTTGGTGACAAATAGTGTTCCCGGGAACACGCCGCCACGGACGTGCATGCGCAGCGCACCCGCGATCGCGCGCATGTGCCGTGCACAGTGGGGCGGAACCATCTGTGATTGGCCCTGACCTCATCACGGTCGATGACGTGGTAAACAGCCATGACCAATGGCTGTTCACCCCCCTCGTGGCGAGCGGTGTCTCCGTGACACGCCGCCACCGAAAGAACAAGGATGCGCGCGCACGATTGCACACATTCCCTGTTTAAATGGAGGGCCATCATATGACGTCCTCCCAGAACGAGAACCACGCCGCCTGGCCGTCATATGATGGACAGCGGGCGGCAATCGGTTAATATTAAAAGTAAATAGAACAACCGTATCAAAACATAGCCAAAGTTCGGTAACCGGAATGAATAGTCAGACAAGCCAGAAAGTTAGGAAGCCAGGAATCAGCATAATGGAACAGCAAGCAGGATCTGGAGCCAGAAGGAACGTCAGCCAAGCAAATTTAACAGGGACGCAGGTGAGAAACTCTGTGATGTTGGCGAAGGCAGAGATCATCTGGGCTGGACATCTTAAGTAAGCAGGACTGGCGAGCAGAATATCATCAACAGGTTAGTCACTGTGGGGAGATAGGAGCTGGCAATTAACCGACAGCTGAGCGGCCAGCTTAGAGAAGGAAGGGCTGAGCCCAGCCCTGACAGTACCCCCTCCTCAACGACCCCTCCCCTTCGGAGGACCACCAGGCTTGAGGGGAAAAAGCCTATGAAAATCACGGAGGAGGACAGGGGCATGTACATCTGAGGATGAGACCCAAGAGCATTCCTCCGGACTGTACCCTTTCCAATGCACCAAGTACTGTATGCGCCCACGTAACCTACGGGAGTCAACAATGGACTATACTTCACACTCCTCATGGTTCTCAACCTGTACAGTGTGAGGACATGGCACCGAGGTGGTAAAGCGGTTGCAGACCAAAGATTTTAATAAGGAGACATGGAATACATTTGAGATACGCATAGTAGTGTAAGCCACTGGGTTAATCCTGCGGAAAATACGGAAAATACGTAAAATACGGAAAGGCCCAATAAACCGAGGTGCCAACTTCAGAGAGGGAACAACCTCAATCCATTTGGAGGAGCAGAATTCTGATATATTTGACCAAGTTTTTAAATGCTCAGGGTCTAAAAAGGAGCAGGTTTTCAGGACCTCTAAGGGTGATTTTGGATTTCATCCCACGATTGCTGACTTGCAGTCTCTCCAACTTTTTAAATTTAACACAGATGGTGTAACGTATGGAGCTAATTCATTTACATTAGGGGGACGCCACGCCATTTTTTTTAAATTTTGGTTCGGGGTTCCCCTTTTTGATTTCTCCCATAGACTTTTAAAGGATGTTCCGCGGCTTTCAAATTTGCCGCGAGCACACCAAATTGTTCGCTATTTGGCGAACACCCAATGTTCAAGTCGAACTTACGTTTGACTCGAACATCGGGCTCATCCCTACAATCAAATATTCTCATGGAAAAATCTCATGCCCACACTCCATTCCCCCACCCTACATTTGGTCCCCGACCCCACCTTCATTACTTTCTATGCATGGTTCCATATTCGATCCTCCTAAGCAATTCCAAGTAGAGCCACAGCCCCCAACATGATCCACCCACTGCTCAGGCATCAGTTTCGACTACACATGATCCTCCTCCTTCTACTACTCAATCTATATTGTCTCCATCCAGTACACAAACCCCAGGCAGTGTATCATTATGCACCGCAACGGTGCTTTAACCCTTTCCTCCTCCAAACACCCACCCCCTTTGCGCTTGTCCACTACTTCTACCTCAGACAGCAACCCCTCATTGACTGAGGTAGTAATCCATAATTCCAACAATATATTTTACCAAACCATGTTTCATCCCCCATTAGCATTCCATCTGAGGCCTCACATCTTGGTGATCTTACAGTCACCTACATTGTACCCCCACCAATTCACAAAAAAGTGTAAAAAATTGTAAAAAATACAGGAGACACTTTGGGACAAGTCCTTTATTAAAAAATAAAAAAATAAAAATGTCCAACAATGTCCATTCGTCTTCTATCACGCCGCCTGACGAACCAAAAAAAGAAAAAAAAGAAAACTGCAACAGCTCCGCCTCCATGGGAGGCTCCCACCAAGTGATGCTTCTTCTCTGTGACAGTTGTTAAATAGCTTAGGGCCAGGCCACTTGGTGATGTAAACAGGTGACCCCGCCTTCCTCTGATGTCACGAGGCGTCAGAGGGGGGCATGGTCACCCGTTTACGTCACCGGATGGCCCAGCCCTCAGCTATATAACAGCTGTCACTGAGAAGAAGCGTCACTCAGTGGGAGCCTCCCACGGAGGCGGAGCTGTTGCGGTTTTTTATTTTATTTTTTCGGTTTGTCGGGCGGCATGATAGAAGATGAATGGACATCACTGGACATTTTTATTTTTTTATTTTTTAATAAAGGACTTGTTCCAAAGTGTCTCCGGTCTTTTTTACTATTTTTGACACTTTTTTTGCGAATTGGTGGGGGTACAATGTACTCCTTACCAATTCACATGGGGGGGTTGGGATCTGGGGGTACCCTTGTTAAAGGGGGCTTCCAGATTCCGAAAAGCTCCCCGCCCGCAGACCCCCACAACCACTGGGCAAGGGTTGTGGGGATGAGGCAGGCTGGTGTGTGTGTGTATATATACCACATCATTGGGTGTTATTTCCTTGAGAAGGGAGTGCGCATGCTCCGAAATGCATTGCATTCTGGTCCTGGCTGCCCACCCCCTTCTGGAGGGACTTCGACCAGTATCCTCCTCTACACTAGGACTTCTGTCACATTATATCTGGCGGTACCAGCAGCTCCCACGGCCTGCTTCAACTGGCGTTTCAGACCTACCCTTATTGATGTGCCTGTTGTTTATCTATCTATTATAAGTAGCCCTGTCTTGGGGTCTTTTAAAATACAAAGTCTTACTGCACTTAGGGGCGCTTCTCTGCTTTTGTTTTGTCTGTGTATATTCAGAGTTTGCTAAACTCCACCAAGAAGCCTGCCCTAGTGCCTTGGACATCTTTGGACCTATCATGGACTTATACCTTATAATTACACTGCTTTCATATTAGGTATTATGACCAAGCCTCTGCGCCTATAACCTCTTTTTCTTGTACAGATTGCACAGTAGACTGCAAAGGGCTGACACCAAGTCAAATATGGTACTTACACCAATTCAAAAATATAATTAATGATATATTAAAGGTTACATACCTGCATTAATTTGTGCTTTTCATATCTACCTGAAGTTCAAGTGCTATTAAACCCAAAAGCAAACATTTGTTATATTGAGGCTTACCAATTCTTAGATTCTTAAGTTTTTTTTTATAGGCTTACTTTCTCATATTTTCATCTGGTGATCAGTAAGTCTGTCGTTTTTCAACAGATCATTTAGAGCAAGGGTAGGCAAGCGTAAAGAGGTGAAGGTCTACCTGAACATAATGGGAGAAGTCAAAGATCACCAGGCGCAGTGTTGCCTCCTCACACAAAATTTAAACTTCTAATTGCCGTACTACAGTTTTGCAATTGCGTGCATTGCATGGCAATCACGGGTTTAAATCAGTTGGTGAGGAGGCAACATATTGCCTCCTCACCACCTGTCAAACACACTGGGATCGCTTTTCCTAGGAGCAGCAGTGTCTGCTGCACTTGTGAATGAGCCCTTAGTTGCATTCGGCAGCGGCACTTATTCACAAATAAATTTGGGGGTGTTAAAACTCCTGCCTTCAGAAAGTCCACCAAGGATATAGGATATAAGGAAATAATAGAAGTCTATGGCTAAACACAGCAAGCCCACAAGAAAGCTGCAGGTACACTGCACTGCCCCCGCGATGTGGGTAAACCACAGCACGTCAGTGTGAAAGCAGCCTTATACTATTATGCCCAGTGTATTGCTTTACACTGACCTGAAGATCTTTTATTTCCTGCTGCTGGCACCACACTAGAGACTGCTAGCAGGGATAAGAGGTGGAGTGCAGTTGGTATCATTTTCACATTGGACAGGAGCCAGCACTACCGAGGAGACATCAGCTCTTGTTCCCTACTACAGCTTCAACTTTACAAGTAGTAGTAGTCCCTCTGCATTGCACTTTGATGCTCTGGAATGGAGGGTCAGCAAGCTCAGACCATGATCTACCAGTCCCCTGTCCGCGATCTACTGGTAGATCGCGATCTACAGGTTGCTTACCCCCAATATAGAGGGTTGGTAAACCATTTGCCACTGACAAAGATGATTACAATGAATAACTTTTATTTATTCATGCAAAACCTTAATACCAGTTTGTAGTGTATCTAAATCTGCTAGTATATCACTTCCCACCCGGAGACTGACAATGCTGTTGTCTAAAGGTGCCTTTGTGCTCCTTCATCTGGAGTGGGGGGCACTCTAATACATGAAGTGTGTTGCTAGACAGACCACAGGGTGAAAACAGAGGGAAAATCCTAAAAGAGAAAATGAATGCAGTGACAACATCTAATAATTGATAAAATGCTATATATTACATTGTTTATTTTGGGTTTAATGCCACTTTCAGCTTTAAATTGAAACTCCAGCCAAATGTTTTATGTTGAGTTTAGATGAGTTACAATTGGAAAGATTAAAACCACTACCAAGTTTTTTTGCTGTCTCTGGTAGTGAGGAGAACTTTCCCTAACGGTGACATATAGTAAACAGTAAGAACCTAACAGGTTTTCTAAACTTTTTGCACTCTGCCTAAAAGAAGTGCACTTTAATAGTATAGGAGGATGGCAATTGGTAAAACTTTGAAACCATAAAGCCAAGCAAAGTCAGACTCGAATAACTAAAACTATAATAGGAAGGCACACAGAATATTCTCTTCTAGCCAATAAAAGTGTAATGCCGTGTACACACGGGCGGACTTTTCGACCGGACTGGTCCGACGGAACAAATCTGTCGGACAATCCGACTGTGTGTGGGCTTCATCGGACCTTCAGCAGACTTTTTCTGTCGATAATCAGATGGACTTTAGATTTGGAACATGTTTCAAATCTTACCACCGGAACTCCCCCGGACCCAGTTCCTTTTGAGTTCCGCTCGTCTGTATGCTAGTCCAATGGATGAAAACTGAGGCTAGGGCAGCTATTGGCTACTGGCTATGAACTTCCTTATTTTAGTCCTGTTGTATGTCATTACGTACGAATCCGTCGGACTTTGGTTTGATCATGTGTAGGCAAGTCTGTTCGTTAGAAAGTCCGTCGAAAGTCCGTCGTAACTCTGTCGAAAGTCCGTCGAAAGACCGTCGGACCTTTGATGCCGAAAAGTCCACCTGTGTGTACACGGCATTACAGGCATCTTGTACTGCCTACTCTTAGGTAAGACTTTTACTTTTAAAAATTAGCACAGATAAACTTTGACTATTATGCCCCGTACACACGGTCGGATTTTCCGACGGAAAATGTGTGATAGGACCTTGTTGTCGGAAATTCCGACCGTGTGTAGGCTCCATCACACATTTTCCATCGGATTTTCCGACACACAAAGTTTGAGAGCAGGCTATAAAATTTTCCGACAACAAAATCCGTTGTCGGAATTTCCGATCGTGTGTACACAAATCCGACGCACAAAGTGCCACGCATGCTCAGAATAAATAAAGAGATGAAAGCTATTGGCTACTGCCCCGTTTTAGTCCCGACGTACGTGTTTTACGTCACCGCGTTCAGAATGATCGGATTTTCAGACAACTTTGTGTGACCGTGTGTATGCAAGACAAGTTTGAACCAACATCCGTCGGAAAAAATCCTGGGATTTTGTTATCGGAATGTCCGATCAATGTCCGACCGTGTGTACGGGGCATTAGAGTAAGGTGTGGGCGAACATCCCGCCAAGCACCCTCAAACTTGAGTGTTTGCAGAACAGGGGAACAGATGATGTTTGGGCCGAACTTACTGTATGCTTGGCTCAAACTGTTCGTCCAACTCTAATTAACAAAAGAAAAGTGATTTAGCAGCTTTATTGAATCCCCCCACCCACTGTGTTTTAGCAAACTATATGTCATCTAGTTAGAGTTTAGATCTTTTTTGAGTGTAGCCAAGTCCTCTCCAGGCCTAATGGTGACCTCCAGAGTTAGGGACAGCTGACATCCTTCTATGTAGAGTGGGTTAAGAGGCACGGTGGGTGTAACACAGAGTAGATTAATGGGCGCCAGACACTTCTTGAATGCAAAGGGATTTATTGTCTCTTAACAAAACTGTGGAAGAGAAGTATAGGGCCAGGACACCCTTTAGTAGTGCAATGTTAATTTAGCAGACTCCGAGACTTCTATAGGCAGAAAGCCATGCAGGGAAAGGCATACAGCAAGACACCACATCTGCATGAGTAGGACCGCTATCTCCTATGGCAACAAACTTGAAACTGTTTCTAACAAAGATTGTAATGAACTTGCTCACTTGTTCTACAATCTCCTATTGTAGATCTTCACTCAACTGAGCTCCCAGTCTTTTACTAGACTTGCTGATCCACTGCCATTGAATCCCCAGAGCTCTTCCAATCTTCTCACCCAGTATCTTCCTCAAGTGTCACCCCCCGCATCCCTGCTGGGTGCCTAGCTTGGCATTCACAGATACTCCTCAAGCATCACCTCACTAGCCTGCTTGGTCCCTGGCTTGGCACACAATGTTGCTCTGCAAGCGTCACCTCCACTGGCTGGGTCCCTGGCTTAACATCTGCTGAAGTTTCCCAATTCTTTACTGTCCCCGGTTGGTGAGAATACTGCTCTGGTACTTACTCACAGTGGCCCCTTGTAGTAAGGTGGATGGTCCCTTAGTGGCGACAGCTTCCCTTCTACCTCCGACCACGTCAGGTTCTCCGGCCGGCAGAACCGTCACTTCCGGTTGGACTGCAAGCCGCAATCCCAGCCCTACGCTGCTCTCTTGCTTCTGGATAGGCCCCCATATAGCCTAGCAGCCAGATGTCTCTGGGATAGGCCTCAGGCTCTGGCCTAGCATGCCGGGGCATCACAACACACGTCCACCTAGACAGCCGTCCAGTCGGTACAGAACACCCGATCACCTGGCCTCACCCAAATAAATAGGCTCTCCCAGCAGGCCAAGGGACCCAAGAAAATCCCTGCTCATTGGCTGAGACACCCCATTCATTCCTAATCTGTCCTTGCAATGCCCTTGTCTTATCTAATGCTACCAGATACTCGGCCATCTAGTGACAGAAGAGAGAAGTGCAGCAATTCCAGAATTAGGGTGAAATCAATTGACCTCCTATCAATTGGCCAAGGCAACTATCACTTGGCAAATAAATTTACTAGCAACCCTGCCTAAACATCAGGGTGCTACATGAGTTTGTGTTAAAAGGATTTGAAAGGGGTGTGAGGTTGATTTACTAAAACTGGAAAGTGCAAAATCTGGTGCAGCTCTGCATAGAAACCAATCAGCTTCCAGGTTTAATTGTCCAAGCTTGATTGAACAAGCTGAAGTTAGAAGCTGATTGACTACTACGCAGAGTTGCACCAGATTTTGCACTCTCCAGTTTTAGTTAATAAACCCCACTGTGTGTTAGGGACAGTTAATGATTATGAATAGGTTAGAGGTCAGGGACATGTTGGGGTACACTTTATTTAGTTGTTTTTGGCATTAAAAGCTTTGCAAGGACTAATAGTGCCAGACTCACAATGGCATCAATAAATGGACCTTAATTTCCTATACTGAGAAAATGAAACATTTAGGCTCTTCTTTTAACATGGAACAAAAAGCAATCATATACTGTATTGTGTGTTACAGCAGTCAGTCATCTATTGTAGAATAAGCACTGTATGAAGACTAACAGTGCTTACTGCAAGTTCAACAATGCAGGCTTACTCCAAGAACACATTAAACCACTGGAGGGCCAAGGTTGCCTACCCCTGCTCTATGCAAATGACAGGAAAACAGAAACTCCAGATATGTTTTTTCTTAGATCCCGTGTTCCATAGAAAGAATGAAATACTAATCAAGAAGAACAATACCAATAGAGGAACCACTCCATTCAGCACTTCTCATTCAGACAACAAAACTTTGAATAGTTTGATAAAAACTCTTTAACCAGTCGTCTCCTAGCAGGAAGTAATATTTTGTTTCCTAGATAAAAATCGTGATAAGGGGTCTCCCTGTGATGAAGGGATGATGGGATACATCAGATCTGTTAATAGGACATTCCTGTGCACCTGATATGCCCTGAAACATGCTGGTGCCCAGTAACCCTTGATGATATATGCTTCTTCTAGCTCATGATGGGAGAGGGACAGATAACTCTTTGTTTGAACAAAGTTTTCTCATTAAACTCCCATTTTCACGGTTCAACAGGATAACCAAGGTCTGTCTACTGCCTCTTCTGCTGAGCAGTTTTATTCCATTAAAGATAACACAAACTGCTAGAACAATTGCAGCATTGTGGCAAGTGAAGTTCAAAGAGTGAATAAAAATCACAGAGGGGAAAATGTCTGCTTTGAAGAAAATATTAAGGTATGAGATTTTGTCTTTGTGCTTCATAACCAAATAAAAAATAATTATTCCCAAATAAAAAATAATTATTCCCATTACCAGTTCCTTTAACAGGGTCCTATGTGTGTTTTTATGTTATGGTATGCTACTAGGCTGTAAAAAAGTTTCCTTTGGGAGACTACTTCTACACAAGACATTTCATTAGTAATATTAAAAAAGAGAAAATTCTATCTGAATTAAAAACTTTTTTGTACCCACAAAATAACTTTTTAAGCTGAAATGTAAAATGCCCCTTTCTGTGAGAATGTTAATTAACTTTGAAGCAGAGAACTAGGAAAGTGACCTGCTGTCAAACAAACAAATTACTTATAGAGTTATAGTCAAGTTAGCTAACCCATACTGATCCTTTTAAACTTAGTCTGGGCATCTAACCTTTAAAAAACTCTGGTCACGAACAGATAAATAAAATTAAAGAATATGTTACTCCAACATTTGATATTCCTGATATGTGCCTGCTGTACCATTTACTAGTGTTAAAAAGTAACGTGTTCTCTTTGTTTTACTTCCTTTGTGTGAAATACCTGGTGTCCATGCCAGTCCTCCTACTTTCCTAATTTAAACTCTTTCTCATTGGGGTCAGTTTTCTGGCTGTGCTGGGAGCACAGCCTGCCTGCCTGCCTTCCAATGATCAGACATGTGCTGACACACCCCTTGCACAGCCATTCACTGGCAAGATGAGTGTACTGCTTGGTCTGTTCTGGGCTCTGCAGGATGGAAGTTTGATTGCTTCCCCCTGTCTTCTGGAGGCTTACAGAATATAGTGGGCGGGAGAGTCAAATAAGCAGTCTGAATGTTTATGCAGCTCCAGCCAATCCCTGGGGGAAGATGCCCAGATAGTGGCTGGGACAGTGTATAAATAGTCTGGAGGCTGGAAGAGCAATATTCTTTCCCAGCAGGAGAAGTTCCCAGCCAGAAGGGCTGCTGACCTTCCAGGCAGTTCAGCTGAACATTCTGCAATACTTACAAAGGTCTTAGCTGTGCATAGCCTATTCGGCTGCAAGTCCCTAGAGAGCAAAAGTAGGTTTTTACCAAGGATCTGGTCTGGAGGCTCACTGAGGAGACTGTTTTCCCGAGTCTGGAAGGATACATCCAAGTCCCAGGGACACTGTGAGTACAGTGGTAATGATATATATATATATATATATATATATATATATATATATATATATATAAATTGTGGAGCATTTTAAGGAGTTAGTCAACACACAAGGAAAGCATTCAACCAACTTTTACAGTTTCCAAATTGAATAACCATACATGCAACATGCAATATACTAAAAGTTCAGTTTCCTGACTTTGTCTCTTGCTGTCTGGTCACTTTAACAGCATGTTTACATTTGCATTAGGCAAATTAAGAGATTGTTTTACCCTTTCACACTTGTGTGACTTTTCCTGCGACTTTGGACATCAGAGTCCCATGACAAGGCGTACCCCATGATTCCCAATGATAATCATTCATATTTGTGCGACTCCAAGTCCCACCGACTTCAAAGTAGTCCCTGTACTACTTTGGTCCAACTTTGATGCGAGTTGAGGTTCATAGACCTGAAATATATACAGGTATTCCCTGAAATAGTGTCAAAATTGCGTTCAAATCATGGTAAAATCGGCAGTGTGAAAGGGGCCTTAAACTTGCATCACCACACTGCGATGCACATGGTTGTGTAGCTCCATTCAGTTGACTCAGTCATGTTTTGTGAGTTGTACTGCTTGCAAAACACAACACAGGGGATCACTTTTGCTGTGCAGCCATGAAAAGCATCACAGCAGTGGTATGTGTACACCCCATACACTGTCTTTGCAGCTTAAAGTGTTACTAAACCCACAACAGTAAAATCAGTCTGTATATGCAGTAAAAAATAGGAAAAATCAGTCTGTATATGCAGTAAAGCATGCTTGTTATACTTACTGTGAAACCTAAGGAGTTAATCCTCTGCATTGTGTAAAAAGGCTGTTTGAACCTGTCTTCTCTGATTCCCCCCCCCCCCCCTTTTTTTTTTACTGTCCCCAATCCATCTCCTGATAGTACAGAGCCTTGGGGGCACTCTGCAATGCTCAGTTTTGTGTGTTTTGCTAGAGAGGTTTTTTTTGCTCTTGGGAGGGCGCATGTGTTCAGCACAGGGCCAATCAACACTGTCTCCACAGAGGGTCGGAGGTCAATCAGTCAGAGGAAAACGACAACTACAAGCTTTAACCAGACACTGATAAAAGTCACAAGACTGCTCTAACTGCTCATGAGAAAATGTATTTAGCAGTTTATATTTACTAAAATAATTGCATTTCCATGTTCTGTGAACTGTGGGAAAACAGATATAGTGAATGCAGGGTCCTGCATTTAGGAACACTTTAAGAAGAGTGGGTCGTTTATGGGCAGTAAAAATGCACCTCAACCGCATGTTTTTACCACCCCCACCAAATGCAAATGTAAACAAGGTCTATCAGACAACCTCGCCAAACAAACTCTGTATTTTCTTTTTTGTCTGGATCTCTCCAGCCTGTTCTGTGGCAAGAGCCCCAGTCCCTTCCCTCACACCTCCAATGTGCTCCTTTCACATGCTGCCTTAGCAGCACTACCTTAAACGTGACCGCTTTCTGTTCACATACAGACAGAGGGATAATATGGCGCACTCTGGATATGACAGTGTTATTACTAATAAATGGATATGGGGTGGATAAAAAAGGGAACACTAAGACAAGTCCATAAAATTTAAGTCCATGTAAGGAAAGCAATTTATGCTGTCCTCAGGAGGCTGCCAGTTCAAAAGTTTAGAAGGAAAAACTCTGGAATATAAAAAGAACAAAGAACAGCACCCTCTAAGTGCAGCAAGTAAACAGTTTTAATTGTAAACAATAGATATAAATACACTCACAAACAAGTAGTATATTTAGGCATGGAATATGGTTCATCCGCTCTGACTTCCGGGTGATCTCTAGCGTCACTGGCTTAGTTGTTGGTTCGCAATCGGGCCGTCCTCCAGCCGCACTGTTAGTTCACAGAGCTTCCGGATGTCTGGACCGATGATCAGCGATGCACACAGGCAGCGTCATTTCTGGGTATCAGGTTAGCGGGTGGTGCTTCGCATTCGGAGCATGCGTGCTCATTTCTCAGGCTTCACTGGTGGCCATCTTTGAGTGGGGTTATTATATACACAAACGCTATACTAAAGGGGCTCACGCAACGGGTAACCATGGCAATATAAAAACAATAATAGCAGCACTACGATGTCACAGCTAAGACACTGCATTAACTAATAAAAGGCTACTTTTGGACTATGATTAAATGCAAAAAAGCAAAATGAAAACTCTACGCCCCACCACTAGTACCCCCTTAACCTTTTACTATTAAGGGGATGTACCAGTGTAAAAAAACATTATGTCTCAAATGTGCTCATGTGACACATGAGAGAAAGAATTTTTCTGCAAAGGTAAACATTATACAATACCGGATTTTTTTTACATGTTCTTCTGAATATGTAGAATACTGTTTGACCTGCCCATGTGGCCTGCCTTCAGGGTTGCCAACCTCCCTCAGCATTTTTTACTGACAAAACATGGAAAATTTACTGGCGGAGCACATTTTTTACTGACAACCTGATAAATTACAGAATTACTATTGTAAACTAACACAGTGAATATTTAAACAGTATAAACATGATATGGAAACACTGACAATACCTATAACAAGGTATTTTGTTTGATTTACACTCAAAAAGTCAACACAGCATGAAATTATCAGCCCCTGATATTTACTGGCAGTTGTAAAAAAAATCACAGATTTTTACAAACTGTCAGTAAATTTACTGGCGGTTGGCAACCCTGCCTGCCTTACGTGGGTCGTACCATTTGTGCACTTCGAAAAAGGTTTGGGGAACATCGGAATCTTGTAGAAAAGGGCATTGATAAACATAGTGCCCTGAGACATTTCAAAGAATTTCACTAACAGTCATCCTTAGGATTATGTGTTTGGGTTATAGAGGCTATTCCCAAAACATTTCCCACCACTGAACGTTATAAAAGACTATGCAAGAGAGAAAATTGTTAGATTTATTACTTGGATTCTTTATCGTCAGGAATCCTTAATGAAGGCATTGAAATTAACACTTTATTATTATTATTATTATTATTACGGTATTATTATACAGGTTTTATAGAGCGCAAACAGTTTGCGCAGCGCTATACAACATGAGGGCAGACATTACAGTTACATTACAATTTGATACAAGAGGAATCAGAGGGCCCTGCTTGTTAGAGCTTACAATCTAAAAAGGAAGGGTCAATTGATACAAAAGGTAATAGCTGTGGGGGATGAGCTGATGGAGGAAGTAAAACAGAGTTAGTTAGAAGCAGGATAGGCTTCTTTGAAAAGAAGGGTTTTCAGGGATCGCCTAAAGATGGATAGATTAAGTACAGTCAGACAGATTGGGGTAGGGAGTTCCAAAGGATGGAAGAAGCTCTGGAGAAATCCTGGAGGCAAGCATGGGAGGAGGTGACAAGGGAGCTAGAGAGTAGGAGGTCTTGGGATGACTAAAGAGAGCGGCTTGGTTGGTATTTTGGGACTAGGTTAGTTATTTAACAGGGGGCAGAGTTATGGATGGCTTTGTAAATTATTGTTAGTACTTTGAATCTTATTCGTTGGGTGAGTGGAAGCCAGCGGAGGGATTGGCAGAGAGGGGTGGAGGACACTGAATGGTTGGTAAGGTGGATGAGTCTTGCAGCAGCATTCATTATGGACTGAAGGGGGGATAGTCTAGGTAAAGGTAATCCAATGAGGAGGGAGTTGCAGTAGTCAAGGCGAGCGATAACCAGGGAGTGAATTAGAAGCTTGGTGGTGTCATTAGTTAAAAAGGGGCGTATTCTAGAAATGTTGCGGAGGCTAAGGCGGCATGATTTAGACAGGGATTGTATGTGGGCCTGAAAGGACAGTTTAGAGTCTAAGGTTACCCCTAGCACCCGGGGACGGACTGATAGATGTGCCATTGATCTTGACAGAGAAGTCAGGGGAGGGGGCACGTTGGGGAGGAAATATTAAGAGCTCTGTTTTAGATAGATTCAGTTTGTGGAAGTGGTTTGACATCCAGGTTGATATGTCTATTAGTAGATCAGTGATGCGTGAGGCGATTGATGGGGTGAGCTGAGGGGCAGAGAGATAGATTTGGGTGTCATCAGCATATAAATGGTGGTGAAAGCCATGGGAGGCTATCAGCTGACCCAGGAAGGATGTGTAGATCGAGAATAGTAGAGGTCCAAGGACAGAACCTTGGGGGACCCCAACGGTAAAAGGAGTTGGAGAAGAGGAGGTGGAGTTGTAAGTGACACTGAAGGTGCGATGAGATAGGTAAGATTCGAACCAACGGAGAGTGCAGCCATGGAGACCAAGCAAATTGAGTTTTTTGAGGAGGGGGTGGTCAACTGTATCAAAAGCAGCAGAAAGGTCCAAGAGTAAGAGTATGGAATAATGACCGTTGGTTTTGGCTGTTAGTAAGTCGTTTGTGAGTTTTAGGAGGGCAATTTCTGTGGAGTGCTGTGGGCGAAATTCAGACTGAAGGGGATCAAGAAGGTTATTCACAATGAGGTGGTCGCTCAGTCGGTTGTAGACTAAACGTTCAAGGAGTTTGGAGGCAAAAGAGAGTAAAGAGATGGGTCTTAGGTTGTTAAGAATGGTGGGGTCTGAGGCCTTTTTTGGTATGGGAGTGACTAGCGCATGCTTTAGAGGGTTGGGGAAGATGCCAGTAGAGAGTGAGAGGTTGTTATAGTAATAGATTTTATTATTACAATAACATCTTCTTTATTAACCAGTTTAGTAATACATTAATATACATACATCAATACAAGAAGTTTTCTGAATGTCCCCATGTGACCCTTGTGCTGTCTTTGTTTGGGTCAATTATTGGCCTTTCTAATAGGTTTCACCCAAAGAGATGCATGTGTGTGTGTGTGTGTGTGTGTGTATATATATATATATATAATTATATATAATTTTTATTTAATGTACAAATAGAGGTATCTTTACATTATTATATATTTTATATTATATTATTATGGTTGTTTGCTAGACTTATTAATCAAAATTTCAGTTCCATCATTAAGTTTAATTTTAATCTAAATCCTAATTTTAATCTTAATATAAATTAATAATAGTTTTTGGCATAACATATAATATACCCTATCGTATACATATTTTCTCCCTATATACAATAAGTTATGTACAGGCGCACCTACTCCTCTATATGCATATATATATATACGTGTCAAATATAACCCAAATAATTAGGCCACACAGTTGGTATTGATTAACACTAATTAATCAATAACCAATGATCAACCAATTGCTTATTATTGATTTTTATTAATTTACATAAAGTTTCTTTCCTACTAAATGATTTTTTGGATTTTTATAATTTCAAAAGTATTATCACTATTTTTTATAGATATACCATTGCCAGATAAATTATGATTATACTGGTCGTTAGTAGTAAGTATCAAAGTCCAAAAGTAGCCTTTTATTAAATAATGCAGTGTCTTAGCCGTGACATCGTAGTATTGCTATTATTGTTTTTATATTGCCATGGTTACCGTTGCGTGAGTCGCTTTTAGTATAGCTCGTGTTTATATAATAACCCCACTCAAAGATGGCCACCAGTGAAGCCTGAGAAAGGAGCACACATGCTCCGAACGCGAAGCACCACCCGCTAACCTGATACCCGCAAGTGATGCCTGTGTGCACCACTGATCATCGTTCCAGCCATCAGGAAGCGATATGAGCCAACAGTGCGACCGGAGGAAGGCCAGATCGCGGACAAACATCTAAGCCAGTGATGCTAGAGATCACCCAGCGCGCATGAACCATATTCCATGCCTGAATATACTACACTTTTGTGAGTGTATTTATAGCTATTGTTTACAATTAAAAATGTTTACTTGCTGCACTTAGGGTCGGTTCACACTGGGGCAACACGACCTCAGCGCGACTTTGTACCGCGACTTCAACGCGGCTTCAGCGCGACTTCAGCAAATTACAAGGCGACTTGAAGTCGCCTCCATGACAGGCGACTTCGCCTGTGGCCAATCACGGGGCAATCAGCTCTCTGGGAGGGAGGGGGGAGGGAGGGGTTTTCCCTGCAAAGTCGCTTGACTTTACAGAGAGATCCGACTTGGAGGCGACTTCCATTGATTTCTATGGTACAGGTCGCCTACCAAGTCGGATCAAAGTAGTACAGGGAGTACGCTCTGAAGTCGGAGCGACTTCAGTAGCGTCTATTAAGACGCTAGCGTTCACTCCCATCAAAACTATTTCTGGGGCGACTTTGGGCGACTTGAGGGCGTACAAGTCGGATCCCAAGTCGCCCCAGTGTGAACCGACCCTTAGAGGGCGCTGTTTTTTGTTCTTTTTTTAATTTCCCTTTCTGTTCACAGCCTCTTCCATTTGTGAGCCAAACACACCTGTTCTCAAACTACCACATCCACAGTGACTTTCTCAGTACTCATGTCCCTATATACTTTCTTTTTAGAAAAGGTTGCTCTCCTTCTAGAATTATAATGGGATTATGTTAGGACATTGAGGGGGGGGGCGGGGCCAGCTACAGAGGCTGATGGAAGCAGCTTGAGAGAGCTCTGCTACAAAGGCTCCTATTAAAGCAACCCACTGCGACCTAAAGCTCAGGGGACATCAGAGCTCACCCGGGGAGAATGAGGAAGAGAAAGGATCGCGGGGGACCCCGCAAACTAGAAGATTTTTGCAGCCCGGCCGGGACACATGGAGAAAGCCAAGATAGCCCTGGCTCCTCATCTCCACACAGCATGAGGCAGCAAGGTAAACATGCTGCAGAAGGAAATGTATCACAGGCAGAACTAGCGAGGAAAGTTCTGCATGCCCAGGATGACACCAGCAGCTCTCTGAAGCAGAAGAGGAAAATCACTTCATCTGAGAAGAATGTAAGTGCTATTATACATGGCAAGGCTATGGAACAAAACCCCCATGATGCACAACTTACAGCTATACCCACTACAGGTCAGCCTGTCTCTGACACAACTATTAAGGACATAATAATGTCTCTAAGAGGTGCACTGCAGTATGATATGAAGTGTTTTATAAATCAATGAAAAAAGAAATAGATGCACTAGGAGAACAAGTGGAATATGTGGAAAATAAAATGTGCGATTTTACAGATGCACACAATAAGCTAGTAGACGCACATTTTGAATTAGAAGATGAAATCAAAAACCTCAAATTGAAGGTAATTGATTTGGAAGATCGTTCAGGAACAATGTAAAATTCTGAGGTATTCCGGAAAATATTAAACCTTCTGATTTGAAACTTCCTAAAAGAGATGATAGTTACTCAAATATCACAAAATCATCTATAAGTGGGGTTTCCCTACAAAACTAATGCTGGGAAGATATGAAAAAGAATATACCATCATGAATATAGAAGATGGCCTGAAACTTTTGAAAAAAATGGGGCTTCTTACCTCCAAGCGAAGATAACACATGGGAAAAAGCCACACCGGGAAAAATCCCACAACAATGGCAAACTAGCCATAAATGACATGCTTTCTTCATTATCTTTCTATGGATCTGCCTCTAAATAATACATACTGAAATATAAAAATCTGTCCAATCAGAAGGCAAAATAGCCTATCAGGAAAGCTCAGCTCAGGGAACCCTAAGTCAGAGACTTATTGTTTTTCAGTTGAACTATTTCTATGTTAAATACAACAAGAACCCACAACACTTTATCCAAAAAACTCTACACAAAGCTCGGAAAATACAGAAAGGCCATCTAATATTATGTGGGGACTTTAATGCACCTCTAGACCCCAATATCGACACTACCAAGCAAGGCAAACCCAATAGATTTGGACTCAATAAAATGTTCTTAATGGAAGATATGCATGATCCCTGGAGGTGTTTACACTCCACTGAAAGGGATTACATCTTTTACTCCCAGGTACACAAATCCTGTTCCAGGATCATGGACAAAATCTTGTTCCCAAATGTAATTAAAGCTCAGATCCATAACATTTCCTGGTCTGATCATGCTCCAATAACATTGGAAATCCAAACAGGCTGAACCTGTACAAATAATACATTATGGGGGAACAATACTTATATTTTATCTCAAAAAAGCCAATTGTCCGTGATAAAAGAAAAACTTAAGGATTTCTTTAATTTCCTTGTCAAAAGAAGTTTATTGAGTATACAATGTTATAAAGATACATAAAGTAAGTTTACAAGGATCTATAAAGTAAGCTCATTGTTTTGCAGTAGAGTTTATATAGGTAAATATCATGAAATTTCAAATATTAAACATTGGGTTCACGTAAACCTAAATTAAAGATATATATCATTTCCTTAGTTACTTTTGTAGGTATTTAAATGATTTATACCTACTATACATATTGTTTACAAGTAGAGTGTATATAGGTCGAATAAATTCTGATAATGAGCTTTAATCGTAAGGTGGAGAAAAGGAAAGAGAAAGAAGAAAAAGGGTTGAAAGGTAGAGGTGTGGTCCACAAGGTTGTCCCGCTCGTCAGTTTATTATTCTTTTTAGTTCTCTTTGAGGCCTTAGAATGGGTGTCTCTGTAAGTTTTAATCTGTTACCATGGCAACAGGACAGAGTCATTGAAGTTTGACAGGAACTGTTGTTTTATCCAAGGATGCCAAAGTTTTTCAAATTTTGGAATTTGATTTTGATCGATGGCTACCATCTTAGCATGGGACATTGTATTATTCATTCTGTGAATTGTTTCTGCTAGTACCAATGTAGGAGATTTCCATGCCTTGGCCACTGTTTGTTTTGCAGCCGTTATTAGTTGGATCATAAGTTTGAATTGAGAGAGTGTTAACCATTCCGGTTTTAGATTAAGTAAAGTTATATATGGATCTGGTTGTATTATTTTTTTAAATATTTTAGATGCAATCACGAAGTCTTCCTTCCAGAAGGTTTGGATTACTGGGCACGTCCACCATATGTGTAAATATGTGCCTATTTCTGGGCATCCTCGAAAACAAAGAGTTGAGGTATTTGGTGAATATTTTGCCACTCTAGCAGGTACAAGGTACCAGCGAGTTAGGACTTTATAATTTGTCTCCAGTGCTAAGATGTTGGGTGAAGATGACTTAGATGTGAGCCATATGTTCGACCAGTCCGTGTCTTCTAAAATTCGTCCCAGGTCCTCCTCCCACCTCTGAACATCAGAGGGTCTATTAAGATTTGCTACTCCATATAATTGATTATAAAGTGATGAAATTGTACCTTTAGCAAATGGATCTTTCGTACAGATTGATTCAAAAATGGATAATTGGGATAATGGTGTATCCCCCTTTAGGAATGGTGTATAGAAATTTTTGATTTGGAGATATCTAAATATCTCAGAGTTTGGTAGATCATATTTTTCTCTAAGCGATGGGAATGAAAGGAATGTTTTAGATGCTATGAAGTCATTTAGTGTCTGAATGCCTGATGTTGTCCAAGCTTTAAAAGAATTTGGGTAGATCCATGCCGGATAAAAGGCCGGATTTCTGATAAAAGAAAGGAGAGGATTGTGTGGAGATTGTAACTGATATTTGGTTTTTAGTTTATCCCAGAGAGATAAGAAGTGTTTAGTTATGGGATTATGAATTTTAAAGCGGTCTTTAGGATCAAGCCATAACAAGTTTGATATTAATAGAGGGTCATTTTCTGAAGCCTCTATAAATACCCATAATGGGATTTCCTGTTTTGCATGGTATTTGGACAGACTGGCCAAATGTGCTGCTCTGTAGTAGTTAGTAAAATTAGGGTATCCCAGGCCTCCTTTATTTTTGGGAAGATGTAGTGTGTGTATAGGTATACGTGGTTTAGAAGAGCCCCATATAAACAAAGTTGCTCTTTTTTGTACTATTCTCAAAAAATAGGAAGGAATTGGAATAGGGAGGACTCTGAATAGATAAAGCAATTTGGGTAGAATAGTCATTTTGATTGCATTAATCTTCCCTATCCAGGATAAAGGAAGTTGCGACCATTGTTTTATTACATTTGTGATCTGTCTTAATACAGGAGGATAATTGGTTGAGAATAAGTCAGAATGAGATGCTGTTAAATGAATTCCAAGATATGGGATTGATTTTTCTGCCCATGTGAATGGGAGTGCAGCCCTAGCCGGGATCAATTCCATGTTTGTGAGTGAAATATTAAGCACTAGGCATTTCTTAGGATTAATCATAAGGCCGGATAGGGCTGCAAATCCATCAAGAGCTGGTATTAAGTTAGGACCAGAGACCTGTGGTGATGATAGAAAAAGTAATATATCGTCTGCAAATATACATACTTTGTGTGTGATACCTCCTACTTCAATGCCAGTTATAGTTTGGTTTGTTCTGATGTATTGGGCCATGGGTTCGAGTATAAGGGCAAATAATAAGGGAGATAATGGGCAACCCTGTCGGGTACCTCTTTCGATATTAAAGGCTTCAGATTTGTATCCAGCATATTTTATATAGGCTTTGGGTTTATTATATAATGCCTTGATCCATGTTAAAAAGTGGGGTCCAAAACCCCATTTTTGTAATGAATATTGCATATATTGCCAGGATACTGTGTCAAATGCCCTCTTAATATCGAGAGATAGAAAACATAAAGGGATTTTCCGTTTTTTAGCAATATGTGCCAATAACACTGCCCTGCGTATATTATCGCCTGCCTGTCTATTTGGCATGAAGCCTACTTGATCTCTATGTATTAATTTTCCTATAATGCTATTGAGGCGTTTTGCTATTATTTTTGCTAATAATTTAATATCGAGGTTTAACAGAGAGATAGGCCGATAATTCACACAGGAAGTATCATCAGAAAGGGGTTTTGGGATCATACAAACAATTGCCATTAGTGTTTCTTGCCGAAAAGAATGTCCATCTAGAAGTTTGTTAAAAGTTTCAGTGAGAATGGCAGATAGTATTTCTGAGAATGTTTTATAGTATAAAGCCGAGTAGCCGTCTGGGCCTGGTCTTTTGTTAAGTTTTAGGTCTTTTATGGCGTTAGCGACTTCATCTATAGTTATAGGCTCATCCAAATTGCTTTTTTGATTCTGAGATAACTCAGGTAAGGTTATTTTTGAGAAGAAGGATTCAGCTTCTGTAGGATTAAATTCATTGTTTGTCTTGTATAAAGTTGCGAGATGTGAGTGAAATTTATGGACTATTTTAAGTGGATTACAAGTGTAAACATTTTTTGATAATTTCAAACGTATTGGTTTGAAAGATTTGTTAGTTGAATTTAATGCCCGAGCCAAATATGTACCTGGTTTGTTTGTATTCATGTAGAAATTGTGTTTGGAGCGTTTGAGGGATTTATCAACTGACTCAGTGAGAAATAGATCGTATTCCAATCTAGATTTTTCCAGATGAGATTTTGTACTCTGAGATGGATTATCTTGAAATGATATGTAGGCTGCATTAAAATTGAGTTCTAGTTTTTTTGCTAGATTTTTGCGTTCCCGTTTAAATAGTGCCATTTGTCTTTGTATTGTACCACGCAAGACAGGCTTATGAGCTTCCCACAGTGTTATTGGGGAGATGTCTGTTGTATTATTAATTGATATGTATTCCTTTAAAGCTTGTTCAATGGCCATCTGATGTAGTGGGTGTTTGAGCATTATGTCCGGTAAGTACCACGTTGGGTCATGCGCTTTTGGTATGGCTGAGGCTATAGTAGTGTATACTGCATTATGGTCAGACCACGGAATCGGAATTATATCTGATGCAATAATTTCTGGTATCATTCCTATTGTTAGAAAAATATGATCTATTCTGGTGAAGGTTTGATGAGGGTGCGAGAAATAAGTGAATTTCTTTTTCATTGGGTTACTTTCTCTCCATGAATCTACCAGATTGTATTTGGAAAGAAGTTGAGTAAAAGGTAATCTAGAGGTTATTTTGGATGGTGTAAAAGGTGATTTATTTAGAAATGGGAGGAGGACCTGGTTCGAATCCCCACACATTATCACTGTTCCTATTTTGTGTGTATTAATCACTTGTAATATATGTGAGAGGAATGGTGTAGGTTGTTTGTTAGGAGCGTAGTAGGAAATCACCGTGATTGCTGTATCCATTATATAACCCATGAGTATCAGGTATCTACCTTCTGGGTCTTTAATTTCTGATGATAAGGTGAATGGTGTGGATCGGTGAAATGCAATTAGAGTTCCCCTTTGCTTGGTACAGGCAGAAGCCGTGTAAATTTGTTGATAAAAAGGAGAAATATATTTTGGAGTAGAATCTTTGGTGAAGTGTGTTTCTTGGAGGCATACTATGTGAGCCTTCTTGTTATGGAAAGTACGGAAGGCTTTGGTCCTTTTTTGAGGGACATTTATTCCCTGAACATTCAGGGAAAGTATATTCAGTGGTGCCATGGCAATAGATCAAATAGTTTTGACTTACTTTTTGTTATGCAGAGCTGACTGCGCAGATCAACCTGTGTGGACTGAACAGATGAATAGATAGAAAAGAAACCAGTGAATTCTGGAGTAAAGAGTAAACAAAAAACATATGAGATTAGATGATACATTGTATAAATTATTTTTTGCAAGTAATCACAATTTACCCGTGAAAGAGAATAAATATCTCTCTCAGGGGAATAAGTGCCTTCGTCACACTCCCACATAATATGGTTGGGAGAATGAGGAGGGCTAATGGGGGTACACGGATCTTCCGCTTACAGGAGAGAAGTGCTATGTCAAAAGACATCAAAATGATGTTTCATTAATTGGAGTGCAGAATATAGTTTTTGTTGAAATTATTTATTCCAGGGTGGTTGTATATGGTTAGTCTTGCCCTAGGCTAAATAATTCAGTTAGAAAGGTACTGTTAATAACTTTGGTATTGATGAAGATAGTTTGTATTATTTTGGGATTTTAACCCTTTTAGAGTAAACAATTACATATTTTATTCATATGTAACTGTTTAGATATGTTAACTCATAAAATTGAGGTTGTATTGCTTCAGATTAGAATAAACAAAAACATAATTCTAGGAACTAGTTAGGTAATAATATATTTGTTTTAAGAAAAGAAAGAAAAAGCTTCCATTACTTCTGGATTATAGAACATATTTGTCCTAAAAAGTAATAAATCTATTGTTATTACCTGATAATATATAACTGAACAAGAATTTCCTTATTTCACTTATATATTCTAAGGCTATATGAATCAGAAGTAATAAGAAATATAACTGGAATGTAACATGATCCCACACAGTGTGTGACTATCAGAATGCAGTTACATTCAGTTATAAATATAGTTTTTTTATAGAGAACCATCTCTTAGTATAATAAATGAAGAGATATCAGGAATTAGGATGTCAGTCCATTGAATCTTCTTGGTCCATGGATGAACGGCAGAACGGCCTCTTTTGTGAGAATGATGATTCCCATTTTGTTCTGAAATTTTCTGGGTGCTGCCTGAAGGTGAAGATGACGCCATTCTTCTGCATGTGGGAGTGTTGCTGCTTGTGGGTTCTGTCAGATTTAATTTTAAAAGGGTTTGTTGTAGTTCATCTGCTGATCTGCTTCTGTAAATTGTACCTTGGTAGTTAAATCTGACTGAAAAGGGGAAGCCCCATTGATACATAATGTTGTGGCGTTGCAGTTCCATTAGTTGGGGTTTCATGGATCGTCTTTTAGTAATAGTAAGTTGGGATAGGTCAGCAAAAATTTGATAATTGTGTCCTTGAAAATTAAGTTCCTTTTTTTCTCTTGCAGCAATTAGTATTTGTTCTTTCGTTCTGTAATAATGAAATTTTGTGATTATATCACGTGGGGGTCCATCTTTCTTTTTGGCTGTGAGGGCCCTGTGTACTCTGTCCAGTTCTAAACGTTCAATAGGGATATCTGGCTTTAGTTCTTGTAATAGAGCAGTAATAGTAGATTGCAGGTCTGTCACAGTTTCAGGTATTCCCCTTATGCGCAAGTTTGAACGTCTGGCTCTATTTTCGTAATCTTCAAGCTTAGTTTGAAGTATTAAATTCTCTTTTTTTAATTGTTCCAATTCTGTTATATTTTCTTGGGTTGTAATTTCAATTTCATCCATTTTTATTTCTAAGGCTGCGGTGCGGTTTCCCAGCTCTCTTATTTCTTTGGTTAGGCTTTTTGTTATTTGGTCTGAGGTTTGTTTTAAAGCCTTATGAAGCATCTTTTCAAATTGTAATAATATTACTGGGGATACTGAGGAGGCTTGTGGAGAAGTTTGTGAGAGGATTTGTTCTGTATCTGACTCAAATGGAGAGTCTTGCTGTGACATTTTCTGTCTGTGAGAGTGCCCTGATGCTGTATCTTGTGAGGTGACTGGAGCTGCTTCAGCTGCAGTGAGTGCCTGTGAGCTCTTTGTGAGGTGATTTTTATTTCTGCCACGGTTTCCTCCCAGTACCATATTTCCTGCCCAAACTTTCACAGTTTGTTCCCTGGGGCAAAAAGATTCAAATGGATACCTTTTGAGCCTGCAGGCTCCGCTTTGTCCTTCTCTTCTCTCCTCAGCGGTGTGGAGCTCTAACAATGCATGTCTGCTCCGCTAGGCTCCGCCTCCTGCCCCCAGGATTTCTTTAATTCCAATGATGATGGTTCAGTGGAAAATACCACCTTATGGTGACAAAACCTATATCAGAGGCATATGACTACAAATAGCAGCAAAAGAAAAAAAGAGGAAATTTAATTTAATAAATAAAACTCTACAAGAGATCTCGTCAGTAGAGGAAAGACATAAAAAGAATCCCAAAGATTCAAAATTAACTGTAAAACTGAATAATCTAAGGGCAGATCTGAGAAATCTGTTAATAGAAGACCACAATAAATACTTGAAAAAACTGAAGTTGAATTACTACTCTCAAAGCAATAAAGCTGGTAAACTATTAGCAAATCCACCAAAACAATGCCAAAACAAAAATAAAATAAATAGTTTAAAACACCATATCTCAGGTACATTCAATTATGACCCTCAAAAAATAGCTCACACATTTGCAGATTATTACGAATCCCTATACAACCTTAAATAAGATAAAAGTATCCCCCAACCTACAAACAAAAATATATCAGAATTTTTAAGCAAAATAAATCTTCCAGAAATAGACCCCAACGACTTAACATTTTTAATTAATCCTATTACAATAAATGAAACCACCAGGGTTAAATCCTTACCCAAAAATAAAACCCCAGGTAAAGATGGGTTATCAAGGGAATATTATCAAGCTTTTACAGAAATTTTATCACCACATTTAACTAAAATGTTTAACCACTTGCCGACCGCCGCATGCTGATGTACGTCCAAACTTTGGCGGCGGATATCGTTGTTATGGCAGCAGCTAACTGCCATAACCCCGGTATCCCCGTTTTCGTGGGGCGGTCGACTTTGAGATAAAAGTGGTCCCTGCGGCAGATTCGCCGCGAGATCACTTTTATCGGTGACGGGAGAGGGCCCCCCCTCCCGCCGCGATCCGGTGCCCTCCGCCGCTTACCGGAGCCGTCGTAGCGGTGGAGGCGATTGCATCCTTCTCCCTTCTGTGCCTGGAGATGAGTGAGGCTAAGATGGTGCCCACTCGTCTCCATGACACTGCTGGGCGGAAGTGACGTCAAAACGTCACTCACGCCTCTTAAAGGCACATTTTTTTCAACGTCATTTTTTTTAAATTACTTTTTTTTTTTTTTTATTGCATTTTAGTGTAAATATGAGATCTGAGGTCGTTTTGCCCCCAGAACTCATATTTAAGAGGTCCTGTCATGCTTTTTTCTATTACAAGGGATGTTTACAAATAGGAATATAAGTGACACAATTTTTTTTTCAAAACAGTGTAAAAATAAATAAAATCATGAAAAATTCTAGTCCTAGAACTACTCTGTAACGCAAAACATGCAACCTGTAGAATTTTTTAAACGTCACGTATGGAGATTTTTGAGGGTAAAAGTTTGACGCCATTCCACGAGCGGGACATGTTGGGTATCAATTTACTTGGTGTAACATTATATTTCACAATATAAAAAAAAATTGGGCTAACTTTACTGTTGTCTTATTTTTTTATTCAAAAAAAGTAAATTTTTTCCAAAAAAAGTGCGCTTATGAGACCGCTGCGCAAATACGGTACAAAAAAAAGGATTGCATTGACTGCCATTTTATTCTCTAGGGTGTTAGAAAAAAACAATATGTAATGTTTGGGGGTTCTAAGTCATTTTCTAGCAAAAAAAACCCAGTTTTAAACATGTAAACACCTAAAATCTAAAACGAGGCTGGTCCTTAAGTGGTTAATCAAGCAACCAATAATAATCAATACCCGGAAGAAATGCTAGAAGCACTAATAATTACACTTCCAAAACCAAATAAAGACCCAACAGCACCAAGCAACTATAGGCCAATATCATTACTTCGAATTCAGATATTAACCACCTGACAACTGGGCACTTAAACCCCCTTCGTGACCAGACCAATTTTCAGCTTTCAGCGCTCTCACACTTTGAATGACAATTACTCAGTCATGCAATACTGTACCCAAATGAATTTTTTGTCCTTTTTTTCATACAAATAGAGCTTTCTTTTGGTGGTATTTGTTCACCTCTGGGTTTTTTATTTTTTGCGCTATAAATGAAAAAAGACCGCAAATTTTGAAAAAAAACACATTTTTCTTAGTTTCTGTGATAAAATTTTTCAAATTAGTAATTTTTCTTCATAAATTTTTGCCACAATTTATACTGCTACATATCTTTGGTAAAAATAACCCAAATTAGTGGATATTATTTGGTCTTTCTGAAAGTTAGAGAGTCTACAAGTTATGGTGCAAATCATAAAAATTGATCACACCTGATGTACTGGCGGTCTATCTCATTTCTTGCGACCCGAACAAGTCAGGAAAGTACAAATACCCCCCAAATGACCCCTTTTTTGAAAGTAGACATTCCAAGGTATTTAGTAAGATGCATGGTGAGGTTTTTGATGTTGTCATTTTTTCCCACAATTCTTTGCAAAATGAAGATTTTTTTTTTTTTTTTTTTTCCCCCCACAAAATTGTCATTGTAATAGGTTATTTCTCTCACATGGCATGTATATACCACAAATGACACCCCAAAATACATTCTGCTACTCCTCCTGAGTATTACGATACCACATGTGTGGGACTTTTTCACAGCCTGGCCACATAGAGAGGCCCAACATGCATGGAGCACCATCAGGTGTTCTAGGAGCATAAATTACACATCTAATTTGTTGACTACCTATTACACTTTTGAAGGCCCTGGAGCACCAGGACAATGACACGTGACACTGAGGTGGCACTGATGACAAATGGCACTGATACGTGGCACTGATGACAGATGGCACTGATACGTGGCACTGACGTGGCACTGATGACAGATGGCACTAATACATGGCACTGACAGATGGCACTAATACGTGGCACTGACAGATGGCACTAATATGTGGCAATGATGACACATGGCACTAATATGTGGCACTGACGGCATGTGGCGCTGATGACAAATGGCACTGATATGTGGCACTGATGAAAGATGGCACTAATACATGGCACTGATGACAGATGGCACTAATACGTGGCACTGATGACAGATGGCACTAATACGTGGCACTGATGACAGATGGCACTAATACGTGGCACTGATGACAGGTGGCACTGATGACACTGATGACAGGTGGCACTGATACGTGGCACTGATGACACTGATGACAGGTGGCACTAATACGTGGCACTGATGACACGTGACACTGATGACAGATGGCACGTGACACTGACAGGTGGCACTGATGACAGATGGCACTGATGACAGATGGCACTATGTGGCACTGATGACAGATGGCACTATGTGGCACTGATGACAGATGGCACTATGTGGCACTGATGACAGATGGCACTTATACGTGGCAGTGGGGACAGATGGCAGGGGCAGATGGCAGGGGCAGATGGCAGGGGCAGATGACAGGGCAGATGACGGGGCAGATGACAGGGCAGATGACAGGGCAGATGGCAGGGGCAGATGGCAGGGGCAGATGACAGGGGCAGATGGCAGGGGCAGATGGCAGGGGCAGATGACAGGGCAGATGACAGGGGCAGATGGCAGGGGCAGATGACAGGGCAGATGGCAGGGGCAGATGGCAGGGGCAGATGGCAGGGCAGATGGCAGGGGCAGATGGCAGGGGCAGATGACAGGGCAGATGACAGGGCAGATGGCAGGGGCAGATGGCAGGGGCAGATGGCAGGGGCAGATGGCAGGGCAGATGGCAGGGGCAGATGGCAGGGGCAGATGACAGGGCAGATGACAGGGGCAGATGACAGGGGCAGATGACAGGGGCAGATGACAGGGCAGATGACAGGGCAGATGACAGGGCAGATGGCAGGGACTGTTAACAGCGGGACACCTTTTTTTTTTTTTTTTTACACTCACCGCCGCAGCGGTTCCGCTCTCCCTCCTCACACGCAGTCTCTGTGTGAGGAGGGAGAGCCGGCGATGAGAGATGATCTCATATGTTTACATATGAGATCCTCTCTCATTGGCACCGCCGATCGCACCGTAAACGGCCGCTGTCATTGGCCGTTTACGGTGATCTGTGACTGGCTGTGTCCGAGGGACACGGCCAGCACAAAACTTCCGCGATGCGTGCTCGCGGGAGCGCGCAATGCGGAAGTAAACAGGAGGACGTCCAGGGACGCCCTCCCGGCAATTGGAGTCCGCGCTGTAGCCGTCTTTCGGCTATAGCGCGGACGCCTAGTGGTTAAAATGTACGCAAAATTTATAGCGAATCGTTTACTAAATATAACCTCATACCTTATTGAGGCAGATGAAGTGGGATTCGTGAAAGGAAGACAAGCCCCAGACGGCACTAGAAGAATGGTATATTGATTAAACTATATAGAAAACAGCCATACTCTAGCTATCTCCTAGCACTTGATGCAGAAAAAGCTTTTGATATTGTGCATTGGCAATTCATATCTCAAACTCTAGAAAAATTTGGTATCAAGGGATTTATTCAGTCAGCCATTATGTCCTTATATTCACAACCCTCAGCCACAGTATACTCCTTGGGGACACTATCCAAAAACTTTAAACTGACGAATGGAACCAGGCAGGGATGTCCATTGTCCCCTATAATCTTCTCACTAATAATAGAGCCATTAGCAGAAAGTATAATAAATAACCCTGAAATTACTGGAATCACTATTGGAAAACATAAACTTGGACTTTTTGCGGATGATATAATTTTAACTTTATCTAACCCCGAATCCTCCATACCCAAAATTTGAAAATTACTAGATCATTATAGGGAGGTCTCCTACTACAAAGTTAAACAAAATAAATGTTATGTATTGCCCATGAACATCCCCTAAAACCAAATTGATATACTAAGCAAGAATTATGACTACAACTGGAATGAACCATCCATCACCTATCTAGACATACAAAAAACAAAGAAGAGAGCAGCGCCATCTAAGTGCAGCGTGATAAAAACATTTTAATATAGGACAGACGATTTTAAACTCACAAGATTGTAGAGATTACAGCGCATGTGAAATGATATAGGAAGTTCGTCCAATCCTGGGGGAAGGTGGTCAGCTCGCAGGTGGAGAGGCAGCTGATGTTCCCTGCTGTGCTGGTGGCTCCCAACGCTTCCTGGATCTCAGATTCGGCTCAGGGGCAGCTGGACACGTCACTTCCGGATGGTGAGAGAGTGGGGAGGAGCGCGCATTCGGAGCATGCATGCTCCTTCATCAGGCAATCTTTCTCTCTATTTGAGCTGACAGAAAGCACATGAACATATGTATACAATATCTAGGCATACGACTTTCCTATCCCGCATCTAAATTATATACATCAAACTTCCCCAAACAAACAGAACAAATTAATATAGATCTGCAAAACATTAAAAAAGTACAACTATCATGGGTTGCAGTCTTTAAACTGAAAACCTTACCCAAGATATTATATTATTTTCGTTCCCTTACAATTTTGATACCAGCAAAATTTTTTACACAAAATTAATACAAAGATGAAGAAATTCATATGGAAATGAGAAAAAAAAACAAGGGTAGCATTTGATATACAAACCATAATAAAGAATTGGGTGGAATGGGACTACCAAATATTAAAAATTATTACTATGCCTCCTTATTAGACCAAATTAAATTTTGGTTCGCCACCCCCAATGACTAATTATGGATCCATATAGAAAAAGAATTCACAAAAGGACATGAATTACACGCTCTGTCTATGGCCAAGCATATAATACAAAATACTCATACCCAACCTCCTATCTATAAAAACAACCTTAATTGCATGGAAACATATTCTTTCCAAATCTAATAAAGAAATTCCTTGTACTAAAGTACCAAATCCAACAAGAATAGTAGAATACTTTAGAATAAAAATATCAACCAATGATTGGGTAAAGCAAGGATTTCAAACCTACCAATACCTACCAGATCATCTCAAAAACATAGTTGAAAATAGAAAAGAACAAACACAACCACCTAAAAAAATCTAAACTAGAAGACATAATCATTCCCATGACAATCTGGGAATACTTAACAGATAACCATTGAAATAAAAAAAGGGAATATCTTTATTTTATAACCTCCTTTCATCTATCTCTACAAATGTGAAAAATCCCAACATGTTGAAATGTGAGAAAGACCTCTCACAAACATTCTCTTGGGAAAGATGGAAAAAAGCTATAGCAACAATAACTAAAACATCTGCTTGCATTGAACATTGGGACAATTCTCAAAAAATCCTTAATAGGTGGTATCATCTGACCCCATATAGATTAGCAAAAATATTCCCCTCCATATTGCCATTATGTTGGAGGTGCAATGAGTCTTCAGGTAACCTATACCATACACTATGGGCCTGCAAAAGTTTAACAAGTTTCTGGAACGCTATCTCCGCTTTTATAGCAGACCTCACAGGCATGTTAATAGATTTGACACCAGAAATGACCTTACTAGGAATAAATCTGGATAGATACCCACTATGTTTTAGGACGATAGTAACACATACTCTGGTAGCGGCAAGGCTAATCATCACAAGCATGTGGAAATCTACAGAAACTCCTAACTTGTCAAGGGTTGGTCGCTAGAATAAACACTCAAGCCCAATATGAGCTTCTTCTAGCTCGGAAAAACTCCTCAGTTAATAATTTCAAAAGAAACTGGCAAGAATGGTTTAAAATTAAAGAGCCTCTAACTATTTAAAAAGTTGTGATGTATAATTAATACCAGGTTGGATACTACTGATTTATTCTTATTGTACCTGTCACCTTTATAAAGAGTGGAATTGGATCCATCTACAGTTAGCACCCATTGGGGTAGAGTAGACGGAACAAAGGACACTATACAAACTTATTTCACTGCAAGATCTTGTACTGTATGATGGTTTACTATTTTACTTATAAATTACGGTTGTTTGTTGTTAAATAATGTTAACCATAACATACTTACTGTAACTAAGAATGTTCACACTCCTTGGATTTCTCTTTATAAAGCTAATAAAAATTAAAAGTAAAAAAAATAATAATAATTGGATTATGTTATATAACGTTTATGGACAGATATCGATTAGTTCTTTCTTACCTGCCTGTCTTGTAAACTGGAAGACATGGGGGAGTGCAGTTAAGGTAATACAATCATCAAACTTTCATGCCTTGGTTTTCTGTATTTTAGTATTTGTGTTTAGCCTTTCTTATCAACCTTATACACTGAATTATATTCCATTTTTAAATTTCTGGTCTGAAATCCGGAAAATGTGTGTATTTTTGCCAGCCAGAGGCCCCAAAGGACAAAGATCAAAAAACACATTATGGCTTCCTTTACTAGAGAGAAACAGGAAAAAAAGACACAGTTCCACTGGGAATGAAGTTTATACAAACAGACTGAAAAGAATTGTTCCTCAGCAATCAGCTAATCTATGTCTCTCAATCTGTAACTCACCAGAATCTTCCAAACGAATATGTTGAAGGGGATTTGATATATGTTGTTACACTTAATGTTTCTTGTAGTTTTGTACTTATTTATTTTGTATCTAACAAATTACAGAGTTTAGATGTATTTGATGCACACATTTTGGTATGTTGTTTGTATTGATCACTTAGTATATTGTCCATTGACACATACATTTTTGATATTTATACACTACAGCATAGATTGTTTTGCCACATTAAATTTGCAGTTTTGTTGCTATGTTTGTTTTTTTATGGTTAGATGTTCGCATGTGGAAGGTTAGGGTTATGTGTTAGGTTGAGGGGTTAAAGTGTATCTAAAGCCAAACACTTTTGTTTTCATTTTTAATGGAGCGAATGCATAAAACACGTCAGGTTATTGTCATCTGCATCCCATTGGGGAGATTTCCCTTCACTTACTGTCCTATAAATGCAACAACAGGCACCAGGTCAAATAGAAAGTGTGAATCTCTCTAGTGGGAATACAGACACCGGTAAAAACTTGGACAATTTGTAGCTGTCCATAACTCAAAAAAAATTGGCTTCAAGTAAACTTGAAGTTCAAATTTCTGACTTACTTTAAGGGTTAGGAGTTAGGGTTTGATCGAGGATCATTGTAAGTTATGTAGAATTTAATTTAGTTAAAAACACATATGTACAATAAAAAAAATTACTTATGTACTTTGTATTGGTGCAGAAAATGTTTGTAGTAACCCAGGAACAATGGAAGCACAATTCATCTAGGCTTACTTAAAGCTAAACTCCAAGAATTTTGAATCTTTCTAAAAAGGACAGGCACACTTGCCACCTCCTAAACTTATTTTTATTTTTTTCATCTGACAGGTTAATTGTGTTCCAGGAAGATAAATTCCAGGGCTACACAGCTGGAGGCACTGGTCTCAGCTCCTTCAAGTATAGAGTCGATGCAGCTGCTATGCATGCACCTCCCCTCCTCCTGCCCAATCACAGAAGCCTTTGTATTATGGGAACTCATTCATAAAATACAAAGGTTTCTGTGAATGGGCAGCAGAGGTAATTTAAGTTCAGTTATCAAAAATCTGATTTGATGCTGTGCATAGATATCACAACACTGAATGTTTTATCTCTTGCAAAAATGACCAAAAGGAAAGGTAACAAAATAATTTATAAATGCACTTTAAAACAGTATATATTAAACTTATATATTAAACTGAAAGTACATTTGGGGTATTGATATTGACTTGCACACAACTGTATGCATGGAAGTGATGTCATCTCAGCCAGGCCAATAAAAGCATAAGACGAAGCCTGGGAGAAGATGTCAGTGGCTTCCACTTTAACTTAACTCACAACTTAACTGAACAAGCTGGAGAGAGAAGCTGATTGATCACTATGCACAGCTGATTCACATTCTTTCTGCTTCAGTTGTGATATCGTTCTCCCAGGGTTTTTAATCGCTAAATAATGTGCTCTTCCCCTAAATTGCTGATAATCAGTATTTGTATTGAAAGGGCTCTGATTAGGGCTTGTCTTGAAATAATACATTTTTATTGCGCAGAAAAAAGAGAAAGCGAAAAGAAAAAGCAAAAAAAAGCGGTACATGTGGCACTTTCACAGTAGCAATAACAATGACATTTAAAAGGCTCAAATATGCCAATCATAAATATAATTTATAACACGCCTTCTTATCCTTACATAAATCAATACATGATAATAAAATGTTTACCCTCATGGCCACATTTTCCCCTCTAAAGGGAGCACCCAGAATGGTAAAGACCAAAAAAAAAGAAAAAGAGGAGACAAAAAAAAAGGGGGGATATTTTTTAGAAGTTAAAATAGCGTCCTACAGAGCGTGTCAGCCAAATACGTCAAGAAAAAGAACTATGCTTGATCTCCCAGTATTGACTATTCCTGAAAAGCAGCCATGTATGATTTTCAGAAATGTAATATAAATTCCTATTCCCAATAAAAGACAAAAGCAAAGGAGAATCGAGAAATTCTATCCAGGGTGTCCATACTTCTCTAAACTCGGGTGGTTTTCATTCACTATGGCTATCAACTCTTTCATCCGCATTATATTATAAATTTCCACTACCCTTTCCCATATTGATGGTACTGCTGAAGATTTCCAGTGCCTGAGAAGCAATGCTCTCCCTGTTATCAACAGGAATAAAAAATACTCCCATTTTAATGGATTGAATCAATCCCGGTATCATAGGAGAGCTACCTCTGGGGTCTTAGGCCATATCTTAACCGTGATCAGATTTCTAAGCTGGAATATAGCCAAACAGAAAGGTTTTATTATTCGACAGGACCACCACACATGTAGGTATGAGCCTCTTGACTCCCCCAACCTCCAGCATAGATCCCGTATAGCCTTATTTAAAAGAGTTGGGTATCAATACCATTTGGTTAATATTTTATAGTTTCTTTCCTGTGAATGGGATGCTCTAGTGAATTTGAATATGAGAGTAAAGGCCTTATCCCAATCCTCCTGAGCTAGACTATTACCTAGTTCCCTCTCCCAGTCTTGAACATAAGAGGGGCGGTCAGGAAATGGGTGAGATACATTTGAACACTTTGAGCCAGAAAGGCACAGCTCCTCAAACATGGTCAGATCCCCACGGTGCCAATCCTTAACCAGCCCTTCATAAAAATTATGTAATATTGTAGTCATTGTCCACTCGAGAAACAGGAGAGAGAGCTAATCTCTCCTAGTGATTTTAAGCCTTTCTGGTCAAGCGCCTGCCATATGGGCGATGGGCGTAGTGGTTGCCAACAGAGAAATCCCCTGTCTGACAAACCAGGTCGAAACCCTGGGTTGCCCAATATCGGCTCTGGACGTGAAGTTATTCTATATTTTGTAATGGCCTTGTCCCAGACATATAGAAATGGGGAAAGTAAAAGCCTTAACTGTGCTGTGGCGGTCAATAGGCATCAACCATGGGAAGTCAATGGTACAGGCAATAAATCCGACTCAAGGGTGACCCACTGTTTAACAGAGCCGTGGTGAAACCAATCCAGTACCCTACTAAGTACTGCCGCGGTGTGGTATAATTCCAGGTGGGGTAAGCCTGCACCGCCGACATCTCGTCTTTTTACCAGGATATCATATTTAAGTCTAGCTACGGATCTAGGCCAAATGTATTTAAGTAAAATGGACCATGCTGAACAAAAAATGAACGAGGATCCCAGATCGAAATTGGGGCTTGTCTTGATGGGCAAATGCAGCTTTATCTTAGGTGCATGCATCCTGCATTTGAGATCAATTTGATTATTTATTAGGTTCCATTAAAGGTGCATTTGGCCTGCAATCGACCTTCTTCTGACATGAATTTAATTTCCTGGAGCTGCATCAAGCTGCTTTTGCATTCCCATAGGATTTTATGAGGAAAAGAGGCAGTTCTGGTGTGAACAAAATGTAAAGGTAAAACTAGTTGAAATAAACTGTTCTCCAATCCATAACCAGCTTGATGTTCTCACCACTTATATGGGTTGAACATGTAATCATAATAAAAACAAAAAGCTGTATGATTTGTGTTTTATGTCGTATCTGGCTGTTTCCACTGCATACATGTTTATAGAATACAATACAATGTATAAATAAAAAAACTTTCCTAAACAAAATTAGTAGACTCGAGTGCATTTGAGTTTGGTCAAACCACAGAAGTGAAGCGTTAAGGCTAGATCAGTAGAACAAGGACTAAGGGATTTGTCTTTGTTTAGATCTACTTGGTGTTTCCAGCACTCTGAGACAGACTCCTTCAGAAAAGATTGTCCCAGCTGAGCTGTCAAGGTACATTAAACAACTGTTTGACAGATCCTTATAAATCATGACATTGAGCAGAACAGCCTGGCAATTTGAGCTTGATCTCATTACATAACACTTTAACACATCAGCACTTCAAGTTTTACTTAAAGCAAAAACAAGATTTAGCCATATTGCATAGATTATCCATACATTTATGTATAGATGGTACAAAGCTTTTTTTGCTGACATACAAAGGCTAGGTTCAAAATTTCACCTAAAGTGACAGAGATTCATTTTTTTACACTGTTGTCTTTTAGATCATTAAAACTATTATTTCAGAATATAGAAGATCTGTAATATTGACTCTTTTCTTTTAAAGTCCATTTTTTTTGCTTTGAGTATTAAGTATTGATTAATTGAGTCCTGGAAATTTTTCTTCAGGTGTTCAAGAGACAACATAAAATGGAGTTGGTTTACTAAAGGAAACTAGACTGTTCACTTTGTAAAGTAATTTTCCTAATTTCCATCATCCAATCATGTGCAAGCATAAATGCTGTTTTTTTACCTTGCATGTGATTGGGTATTCTTTGGAAAGTGAAGCTCTTCCCTTGCGAACGGGCAACTTCCCTTAAAAAGTAAAAAGTTTGTTTGCCTTTAATAAATTAACTCAAACTTATGAATTTTGTGGTCCCCCCTTCCCCCAAATTTTTTTAAGTATAAGTTTTTTCAAAGGTAGTACTGGTTAATTTAGCTGGGCATGATAAATGACGATGATAAAATGATTACATGTTATAGTGGTTGTAAACCGCAAAAAAAACAACCCCTGTAAGACAAAGGCATAATGAGCTAGTATGAATCACTCATTCTCTCTGAGAATAGTCTCCATATGGGTAATCTCCATCATGAAGTGGTTGGAATCGATTGTATGTGAATACACAATAATCCCCATACTGTCCTCCCTCATGAGATCTCCTAGGGGGCCTGTTATACCCACTATCCTCCTGGCGGACAGATTGGGGTTTACGTTTTTTTATCTTATTCCTCCAAGTCGTAGATTTAGGAGGGGGTCCTTTTGGATGGGTGCTAATAGGCCTAGGTCTCTGTGGAGGGGGTGGGGGTCTATAATCCCTCTCGGGAAATCTATATGAGACTTTTCTGGGCATATTACTAGACCTATTTAGGGTTTGTGGGTGAACATAAGAATTAGATTGATTACCCAGTTCATGTCTCGATGGAGGAACAGTAGCTACCACTGAAGGATCGCTCTCACTTTCTAAGATTTTGCTCTGCCTTTGAAAAACAATCCTGGTCACCTACATCTCTATTGAATTTCTTCTTTTTTTATTTTTTTGTTCAATCTCCTTCTTTTCTAAAAGTGTTTTAAGACTACTGGGCCGCTCTTTATACTCCTCACTATTATTATGGGGTAAAAGTTTATCCTTAATTAGTTTAATTTCGATATCTAATCGTGTAAGTGTACATTTCTTTCTCTAAAAATTCTAAAAACTTAACACCTGCCTAATTAAAATATTTGAACCATTCTTGAAGTTCTGATTCGCTTTTTTGGGGACTCACTTCCCATCTTAGGCTTCTGGGTACCATGTCATCAGACACGTACTGTTCTAAAAGGCTATATCCCATTGGGTGTGGATTTCTGACACCATGAGATTTTTTAATCTCATAAAGAGACCTCCCAAATCACCCTCAGGTTCACCATTGATTTTAAAAACACCGTCTTTCTTAATCACTCTTGTGGAGCGATATTCAAACACATCCATATTGAGATTAAAAATGTGACAAAAAACTAAAACTAAAAGCCGCAGGTATAAATATATCTGCTAATCAAAATGTTAAATAAGGGTGGTATATACCGCACTATTAGTGGAAAGTGAAAAAAATACTCCTGTGAAAAAAAGCTGCGACACAAAAACATGCGATAACCATGCAAGATAAAAATGTGTAAAGGGGAGATAGTCGCACTCCGCTTGATTCATCACTGTGCCGGGCTCCGTTCCCTGCGAGTGTCATGACACACAGGGGCTGAGCCCGGCGGCAAATTCAAAATAGTGAAAATACAGAACACATACAGTACACTGTAATCTGTAAGATTGCATTACTGTATTGAATAATTTCACCTCCCTTTTGCCCCTAATGCTTTGGCCAGTGCCCTGCATGCACTGTTATATTTAATATACTGTTCTTTCTGCCTGGAAACTTGAGCTTGTCCATAGCAACCAAAAAGCGCCCCTTTACGTGGTTTTAGACCAGCTAGAAAACAGCGATAATAAATTAGAATGACTTGCAGAATTAAGCGATAGTGAATCGTGGCGAAATTCATCATCAAACACTGAAAGTGACGACAGCGACAATTCTGCAACTGAGCAAATTTCAATGTTTTTGATTTGATTACATTATTGAATACATTTTATTATTATTATTATTATTATTATTATTATATTATTATTATTTTTAAAAAATATTTATAGTTATTTATTATATTATAATTTATGATTTTGTGTTTCAAACTTTATCATACCTGGGATGTCTACTAGACTATTGTTTGGACAGATTTAGGTGAGTTATTCCTAAGAATTACAGGCCTACAATATAATACGCCAAATTTCTATGCAAAATAATGTACCGCTTTGGGAAGCAAACATCTGACATAATCATAACGCCAGGGATGTTAAAGTGTAACTAAAGGCAAAACTTTTTTATGTAGTTTTAGATAAAGTGGAAAATATTTAGAAAACTACTAGAGATTCAACCTCTCTATTTGTCCTGTTTACCGTTATCAACAAAAGTGAAAGTGAAAGAAAATCCCACATTTCAGACTAGTAATAGAGTGGAAATCTTTTAATGGGGACACTAGTTCTGGTGACACTGGCGACACACCAGGATTTCCCCACTTTGGTGGGATTTTCTCCCACTTCCTGTTTTGGCCATGGGACACCCCACTTAGCACTATCCACTAACTATACTATATTATAATGCAGCCAGGCAGCATATACTGTAACTAATATATAGTATGTACCTCAATTACTTTTAAATCAACCAAGTGCTGCAGTAAGTTTTAAAATAAAAAAAAAAACAACAAAAAAAACTGTGCTGTCAGTGGGGGTGCCTGACACATCCCACTGAGCACTATGCACTAACTCTCTAGGCAGCACTGCCAGCAGGCAGAAGCTTTTTATCACCATGCATTCCCAACCTAAAGTGGTTGTGTTATCCATACTCCCTAGCTAGCTGCATTAAAGATTTCCTACAGCACCTATGACGGCAGCCCAAACCATTTCCCCTACACTGCGTATAGACTTCCGCCAAGCTGAGCATGAACTACCCATATTGATAGTCTTCACCAAACACATCACAGACGCACCGTTAGCATAAAATATTTACTAACTTATTTTGTATATACAAAAAACAGGCAATAGTTTTCAAAGTTTTAATTCCAAAAATGTGCAATAGTTGTGTCATAGTTTAACTATAACTTTTCCCATTGCTGGGTGTTTCAAGAGGGGTGCTCTGGGACTCATTATTCTATCCTAGTCTCATATGGTAGTAGTTCTCCTCTATACTCCCATCTAATGGCCTGATGGACTCAGCTTTCCCTCAAAGGGAAAAATGTAAGCAATGCTCTGTGGCCTATGTGTGACCAAGCCTCCCTTAAATGAACGTGTCAGACTAATCTAATTGAAGTTTTCTACACTATTACTAATGCCTTGGACCAGGGTGGTGCTGTGGACATAGCCTAGCTTGATTTTAGCAAAACATTTTAACTTTTCCGCATAACGATCTAATAAAAAGGTTATACAACCTAGGACTTATCCCTTGGGTGGTTCAGTAGATGTGCAGTTGGCTAGATACCAGAGTGTGGTTGTAAATAGGGTTCATTCGGAACACAGACCAGTCACTAGTAGTGTACCACAAGGCTCTGTACTAGGTTCTGTTCTATATAATCTATAAGAAAGTGATAAAACTAAAGTATTGGTGGGTAAGTTATGTCTTTTTACTGATGACACAAAGGTGTGCAATAGGGTTGATAACCCTGGAGGGGTCTGTAAACTGCTGTTCAATGTTTCTAAATGTAAAATAATGCACCTAGGGAAAAGGAATCCCTTGAGTACAATATTGGGGGTACAGTGTTGGCCAGCACTACAGAGGAAAGGGATTTGGGAGTACTTATTTCAGCAGGCAGACCCTTTTTATCACCATGCAATCTCAACCTAAAGTGGTTGTGTTATTCTTACTCCCTAGCTAGCTGCATTAAAGATTTCTCTGAAAGAATACCCAACCTGTGCAGCACCTTTGACGGCAGCCCAAACCATTTCCCTTACACTGCGTATAGACTTCCACCAAGCTTAGCATGATCTACCCATTTTGATAGTCTTCACCAAACACATCACAGAGGCACCGTTAGCATAAAATATTTACTAACTTATTTTGTATAATTTACCATACAAAAAACAGGCAATGGTTTTCAAAGTTTTAGTTCCAAAAATGTGCAATAGGTGTGTCATAGTTTAACTATAACTTTTCCCATTGCTGGGAAAAAAAGCCTCACACATGTGGTATCCCCGTACTCAGGAGAAGCAACAGAATGTATTTTGGGGTGTAATTTCACATATGCTCATGGCATGTTTGAGCAATATATCATTTAGTGACAACTTTGTAAAAAAAAAAAAATTTGTCTTTTTCCCGCAACTTGTGTCAAAATATAAAATATTCCATGGACTCGACATGCATCTCAGCAAATAGCTTGGGGTGTCTACTTTGCAAAATGGGGTCATTTGGGGGGTTTGAACTGTCCTGGCATTTTATGCACAACATTTATAAGCTTATGTCACATATCACCCACTCTTCTATTCACTTGAAGACAAAGCCCTTTCTGACACTTTTTGTTTAAATGAAAAAATAATCTTTTTTCACAAAAAAATTACTTTGAACCCCAAAACATTATATATTTTTTTAAAGCAAAGGCCCTACAGATTAAAATGGTGGGTGTTTCATTTTTTTTTCACACTGTATTTGCGCAGCGATTTTTCAAATGCATTTTTTTTGGAAAATACACACTTTTTTAATTTTATAGCACTAATACACACTATATTGCCCAAATGTTTGATGAAATAAAAAAGTAGATCCTAGGCCGAGTAAATGGATACCAAACACGACATGCTTTAAAATTACAACAAACTACATACATTTTTAGAAGCCTTTACAGGTTACCACTTTAGATTTACAGAGGAGGTCTACTGCTAAAATTACTGCCCTTGATCTGACCTTCATGGTGATACCTCACATGCATGGTGCATTGCTGTTTACATATGATGCCAGACCTTGCGTTCGCCTTTGCGCAAGAGCAGGGGGGGACAGGGGTACTTTTTTTTGTTTTTTTTATTATTTATTTTGCTTTTTTATTTTATTTTTAAACTGTTCCTTTCATTATTTTTTTTTTTTCTAGACCACACCCAGATCAGTGTGATAAAATGCTTTCCCAATTTCCCAATGGTGCTGTTTACATCCGGCAAAATCTAAGTCATGAAATGCTCATAGCTTCCAGTTTCTTAGGCCATAGAGATGATTGGAGCCATTCTGGTCTCTGATCGGCTCTATGGTCAACTGGCGCATTCTCAGGTTCCCTGTTGGGACAGGAGAGCCAGAGAAAACCATGGAAGATGGTGGGAGGGGGGGACATTCCCTCCCACTGCTTGTAAAAGCAGTCTAGAGGCTAACTAGCTGCTAGGATTGCTTTTACATGAAAGCCAACCGCTGGCTGAAAAGAATGATATCAAGATGACACCTATACCCACAGACATCATTCTGGTATAACCACTCAAAGTCCAGCAACATACCAGTTCGTTGCTGGTTCTTGTTGGGCATATATTGTAATTTTTTTTTCATGCAGCCTGTGGGTTGAACGAAAAAAAGAGATTGATCGGTGGGTATGCCCACCATTAGAATACCTACCTTCATCCACCCACTTCTAATGATGGGCATACATGCACCGTTTTGTTTTTAACTGTGGTGGTGAAATCACCTCCTACAGTGCTGGAGTCATGGCTTTATATATCGTAGGAGCAAACGCTGTTGCTGTGAAGATAAATAAATCTGCACTGCAACTGAATGGCATATCTGCTAAGCAAATGATGGTTAACAATAAAACAAAGTAACATTACAGTATAACAGTAAGAGACTACCCGAACCGGAGCTGGAGAAATACATGGATCCGGAGAAGTCCACATCAGGAACGGGTGAGAGTTCAAAGGGGAACATATCTTGGATTTTTTGTAAATATATGCCAGCAGAAGAGTTGAGAGACTCGGAGATAGATGTCGGATCTCTCCGGTGATGATGATGTGTTTGAAACAATGTCACAAGAACTGTTATGGGCCCAGGGTGAAGATGTTGCTTCTGTTTTAACCTTCTCAGAGTGGACAGCCCTGAATGCTGGGAAGACATCACCTTGTGTGGAGCCGCACAGTACTACCAAAAAGACATTGTCTAAAGTTGCTAGTTTACTTTCGACACCCGTCGGATCTATGGTGAGTAAATCACCAAATTCTTGTGTGCCTCCTGGTTTGGGGAAAACTAGATCTTTGCCTAAACTTGCCCGTTTACAGAGAGTGATCACCAAGCGAGTTGATACAGAATATGGTCTGGAATTTCCCTATGTTACTTAGGACATTATGCAGGAAATTGAGGCCAACCCGGGAAAAGTGGTACAGTGAAGCTGTTTGGGACTATTTGTCTGTGCCAAAACCTTTCCGGAGAGCTGGGTATTCTGTTGCCATGGACGAACGCTTCAATGGATGTTTCCTACATTGGAACTACGGTCGGCACATCTATGCTTACAAAGTGGTCATTTGCAGATCTGGAAAAGATGATGTTGTGTACTTTATCACTACCGTGGATAAACTAGGAAAGAAACTGACAAAAAACTTGCCAAATCCTCGGTTTTATTGGTGATTATGAAAAGGAACTCTGGGGTGTGTAGTTAGAAAGTGTCAGTGTCTAGAGTTCTCCATGGTCAAGAGACAATATTCATCTCAGCGTTTTCAAATTCAAAGAATCTTCCCTAGTTTGACTTTCTTTATTGAAAGGATGTAATTCACTCAGAGATAGGGATGGACTTTTCAAGTTACTTTAGTTTGTTTCCATTAAAAGGAAAATATGTGGGAAGAGAGTGTCATTCTTCTTCTGGAATGAGGCTTTGCTCCTAAACTGTTTAGTGATGATACTGTACATATCTAGAGTGTATTTAACTTTGTTTTTTTTCAGGAACAATTGGATCTCCTATCAAGCTGCTAGGCTTTTCAGCTAGATAGATAGTGGGGTTTGTGACAGTTTTAATGTGATTTCTTTTGCGAATGTGAACATGTTGTTGTATAAATGTTGAAACTGTAATATTTCTATACTGTCTTTTCTTCTTCCTTATCCAAGTTCCAAGTTCAAATACCTACTCTCAGGCTTGGGAGTTATTTGACAGACGTTGAGGACATCGTCTATTCTAGTGGGGGGAGTATGTAGCGCTGGTAGATTTTCATCTACCGCTTATAGGTAAATTTAGTGGGTTATCTGTTTTGTACATAGTCAGATTTAGCCTCTGTTCCAGTTTGGCTGTGTTGCGTGTAGTTTCACACTGTGCCTGTGGGTGTCGTTGTCACCATGGGTCGGTGTTGGAAAGGCAACACGTTGAAGCGTATGCGTGCTCTTCTGTCCCAGAGATAACTCAGTGGAGGTGGCCCTCCGAGTTGCATTCTGGGAGAGGGTATTTATGGGACAGACGCCATGTTTAAGGGTTCGTTTCGTTCCACCTGCTGGCACTCCTGGCCGACAGGTATGTGTTAGGAGTACTCTCCACAGTTCACCTCCCCCCCACATCTCACCCTCTCCACAGTTCACCTCCCCCCCACAGCTAACTCTCTTCACAGTTCACCCCCCGCACAGCTCACCCTCTCCCCCCTCTCCACAGTTCACCTCCCCCCCACAGCTCACCCTCTCCACAGTTCACCCCCCTGCACAGCTCACCCTCTCCACAGTTCACCCCCCCTCGCACAGCTCACCCTCTCCCACCTCTCCACAGTTCACCTCCCCCCCACATCTCACCCTCTCCACAGTTCACCTCCCCCCCACAACTCACCCTCTCCCCCCTCCATCCACAGCTCCCCCCCATCTACAGCTCTAAATCTCTACAACCCCCATCTTCCACCTCTGCACCCCAAGCCCACCCCTTCAGCACTATTGACCCTGTATACATTTCCCCTGCTCACAACTCTCACTTTGCACAATCTAACCCCCCAGCTCTGACCTCTGCAGACGATCCACAACTTCAGTCTCCACTCTCTGCACAACCAGCCCCCTTTCCTCCCCCTTTCCCTCCACAGCTCTCTCACCTTCATTAGAGCCGTGCTGAGCAGACTTCCGTTCTGTCAAATCCGGCTTTTTTTCCCCCCTCAGCTCATTGTGCAGTCTCCTCCGTGCAGCTCCACCTGTCAGATCAGTGTCTCAAAGAACCACGGAGGAGTTTCAGAGAGCTTGGCTCCGTGCTACACTGATCTGACAGACAGCAGGTTGGGAGAGCTGCCTCTGACATCCGATCAGTCAGCCATGGAGCACATTCTGTGATGCCTAGCATATTACAGAAGCTGGTGGAGGAAGTGAATGGTAAAGAAAACTTCCTCTATCGGCTTCTATTCTATGTGACAGACTGCAGAGGAGAGGGCTGCGTGAGGTGGCGGAACTGCGTTCTGGCAAGTTCCGGCAGAAAAAAAGCCCTGGAGAGACCTATCCGGGCGGGCAAAGATTCAACTCTAAAAGGAGAGTACATTCATCCACAAGATTCCAATTCATAATACTACATCAAGAAAAGGTATTTTAACTTCCCTGCAACTCTTATTCTACCTCTTTCCTGCTATTTCCTTCAGTTACTCCTTATTAAAGCATTGGAAAAGATACTCAAGTGTCTGGTGTCTACACTGTCTGGCATTAAACTCAACGGGACCCTAGACCCAGTTCTGGTGAAATTGAAGTAACGAAGTTGACGGTAACAACCCGCTTAAAACCAGCAGCTCCACCGTGAGTTAGTGCTACATAGAAAAAAAAAGTAAATGGGGCAGGCTCTATGGCTTTTTTTTCTGCTGTCACTTTTCTATATTAAATATTACTCCCCTACCTAACAAGGTGCTGCACCACTAATACAGGGATACCTAGCTGCAGTGACTGTTTGGACGACACTTTTCTGCCTTGTTCCTTCAATTTCAGATCTAATGTTGAGGTGAGAGTGGGAGCTGACAGGCCCCCCACAGTGCACATTTTGGCTGGTTCATAGGAATCAGACATACTGTATGGCCAGCTTTAGACTCTCACTATCAAATTAAAAAAAATACAAATTTATTGCTGTATATATGCAGTCTAAATGCATTACAGTAATAAATTAAGAGGGTTCGATTGGGCTTTAAAAAAAAACACATTAGCAGAAAATACACTCATGTTGATTAAACATGCTATTTTGTAATATCTACTAAGGTGCTTAGCCTTGTGTAACTGTTACAACTGACTGCCAAACAAATTATAGAACCCAGCAGCATCAGCACTATCAAATAACTTGTGCAATTAAGAGGTAATAGACTATTATAAATTTTACCAATTGAATAAAAAAAACACTGGCATTCTTCAAAGATCAAAGAAATGCCCAAACTTCAGCTACAGCTTATCTGGTCCGGGGGTTTGTTTTAAAACTCTGATGCACTTAAACCCAGAGGTGCTTAAAGGAGACATAGATTGTGAATAAGAAAGTACTAAATCCGGTTTGTTCAAAAATGAGCTGTATAAAATACAGACATGCAACATGCTGTAACCCATTTCAATTTAAATATCCATTTACTGTAATCACATCATAAAAAAATATATTTTTCATTAGTTGGATTACTGCACTTTAAACATAGTTGTCACATGTTGCACTTTCTTATTAATTAAATTTAGGTTGAATATATCGTATTTTTATTATGGAAAAATTCAAAGGGGTACAAAATAAAAGAGGGTGAGGGGAAAAAAGGAGTTATGGGGCATACACACGGTCGGACTTTTCGTCTACAAAAGTCCGACAGCCTGTCCGACAGACTTCCGGTGGACTTTCGGCGGACTTGCGGCGGACTTGTGGCAGACTTTCTAAAAAACGGACTTGCCTACACACGACCACACAAAAGTCCGACGGATTCGTACGTGATGACGTACACCAGACAAAAATAAGGAAGTTCATAGCCAGTAGCCAATAGCTGCCCTAGCGTGGGTTTTTATCCGTCGGACTAGCACACAGACGAGCGGATTTCGGGGTCCGTCGTAGTTACGACGTAAATATTTGAAGCATGTTTCAAATCTAAAGTCCGTCGGATTTGAGGCTGAAAAAGTCAGCTGAAAGTCCGGGGAAGCCCACACACGATCGGATTACCAGCCAGCTTTAGTCCGTCGGCGTCCGTTGGACTTTTGTAGACCAAAAGTCTGACCGTGTGTATGCCCCATAACACTTGATAACAGTACATGAATAATATCACAATCGTCACAGGTTGGCATTATGGATGAGCATGTTATGAATGATATATCATATAAATTAAGGTAAAACAAATAACATAGTCAATGAGTTCAAAAACAGACAGGAAAGGACCAGAGAAAAATGGCATAAAAGATAAGAAAAGAGACAAGAAAAGAAAAGAAAGAAAAGAGAATAAGCAGAGCCAAGAAAGAAAAAAAAAGCGATTCCAAAAAAAAAAAAACAAGACTGCTGTGTTTTACCTTAAAACAGGTAGATCATTAACGAGGATAGAGGAGTAAAACGATCAATACAAAGTTGGTGGAAGAGCAGGCAAAGAGGGGTAAGGCACGTAGGGCAATTATCTATTCACCGCAGCCTAGCCAGCCACCAGTCCTGCATTAAGTGCATATCCTACTCCAAAGCGTGTCCGAGGTAGAGTAATGGAGCCAAATGTGCCACAGTTTACTGTGTTTTTCCCAGGCATCAATTTCCCTGGCTTGTATTTCCTCCATAAGCATGGCATCATTTATTATATCTACCCATAAATTTAAAGAATAGAGGATTTCTAAAACTTGGAAAAAAGCTGTCGCGCAGCTGACAGGAAAAATCTGAATAGACTTGATTTCTGCGATTTGATGGAACCTGATAAAATACAGAAGTGCCATTTTAGGGGAGGGGGTAAGACACTTGTCATAGACCTAATTGTGTACCTGAAATATTTGGGTCCAAAATGGGCAGATCAAATCGCAATCCCACCAAACATGTAGATATGTTCCTCTCGCTCTGTGACAGCACCAGCACAAGTCTGAGGACTCAGGATAAATCCGCTTAATAGAAACTGGATCTTGATACCACCTGGAAAGTAGTTTGAAGGGTTTTTTTTGAGCATAACAAGAGACCGAAGATTTGTGTGTGAATAAAAAGGTAGTGTGTCAGTCCTCAGGGGACACCTCAGTCTCCAGATCCTGTGACCATAGTTCAGCGTAAATAGAAAGTGTGTTACAAGTGTGGGAAAGGATCATCTTATATACCACGGACAAAGTGCGATGAGGTGTCTTTGAAAGGACTAACAGTCGATCAAATGCTGTTAGAGGTCTGTGTATATGTCTGGAAAGGTGTAGTGATTTACAGTACCTCGTCAAGCATATGTTAATCAGCAGTCTGTCTGCATGGGGTCTAAAGGAGCCAAGAGTAGGGTGCACAAATAATCACGGAGTGGGCCAAGATAGTCTATCACAGGTACCATAAACAGATGTACCCTTTCCATCTAGTATAGGTTGTCAAACAAAGGGGTTAGTGGACAGAGAATATTAGACTCCCTCCGATGATACCATATGGACAGCGCAGCTAAAGTCAGTGGGGAGAGGGATGATAGAGAAAGGTAAGTGGAACCCTAATCCCATAAGAGGGCATGAAGGTCTACAGGGACATGTCTTGTTCTATAGTAACGGTGGACTTCGTCAGAAGGTGGGGAAACCAATCAAGCACATGGGAGGATAAAGCCAAGGCATGGTATATTTCAAAATCGGGTAAACCCGTCCCTCCCTTGGACTTAGGGTAACACAAGAGTTTGTGTTTCAATCTGGATAGGCATGGATGCCATAGAAATGTTATCATGAGAGGGCGCCAGGTACGAAAGAAAGCTATTGGGAGTGTGATCGTGATTGTCTGTAACAAATATAATAATTTAGGTAAGATATCCATTTTCATGTTTATTCAGATGATGCAAGGGACTATAACTATAGTGTACAAGTTGTGTAAACTCTGTGGTATCTCAGTACCTAAATATGTTATAGATTTAGTTTGCCAGTGAAAAGGGGGATTACTCTGGAGGATCAAGAGGACGGGTTTAGGAAGGGAAATATTTAAGGCCTCTTGGTGAAATTCAGCTTAAAGTTACTATTAAATAAATTTAGTATTTAGTTCTTACCTCCCTCAATGATGTTCATCTATGAAAACCGTCAAAGATTTTGGAAGCTTTACATAAAAGATTGTTTTCAGTACTAAGCAATTTTCATTATTTATAGAGTATACATTGTATTAAACCCAAGCAATTCCTGAGATATTGTCATGCTATGCAGCCTCAACTATCACATTTATGCAGATAACTATCTATATCCACTGACATTGGTCATCTGCTATTTATACAATATTAAAAAAAATACCACACTCTATTCGTGATCTGCACGTACTGTCTGCTTATGTGATATATTCATACATCTTCATGTTGTTTTCTGTATATCTCTGTTTGAAAAAGAATTAAAAAAAAAAACAGATTAAACATAATTATGTAAAAAAGCAGTCAAGTGAATTAAAAATCACATTTTAGCTTAGTGTTACAAGGTAATCATCACCCAGTTTGGAAAAAAAATAAAGATCAATTGAAATATTTTTTTAAATAAAATGTTAAATAAAAAAATCATATCTGCTATTACATGTAGTCTTTTGTTTTCTTGATTATCCTTCATAATCTTATTGCAGTGGCCATTTTACAAAAGTGCAGAAGAATCTATCTGCATTTACTTCCTGGGAATGTTCTGTGCAACTTCCCCATGATGTGAAGGAAATCCTGCACCTACGCACTCAATGTTCTACTGAATTTGACTTTTTTTCATTTTCTTTTCTTCTTGCCATAGCCATACCATAATGGCAAATAAGCAGCCCTTGAGATCTTGCAAAGTTATTTAAACTCTTGTGAGATTGTGCAGTATACATATGAGATCTTCCTAATGGCCTTGGTGACATAGTCTTACCTATGAACAACTCTGTGTCCTGGGCTATGTTGCCAGTGTCTGAATAAACCCAGAAGTAGGATTCAAGTATACATGTGAGTAAATGATTGATCTCAAAATTACATGTACTGTATTTGTTTTGGGGTCATCATGCAGAGGAGTATGCAACATGTATTTTTAGCGTGGGGGGGGGGAGAGATTAACCTCTCACACTCTTTCTATTATTTGCATATCTGTTAATTTTCTTGGTTATATCTGGTTACATCTGATGTCATACATATAGTCATAAAAAAGCAAAAAAAAAAAAAAGGGGGGATAGAGTGATAGTTTTAAAGCAATACTATTGTGCAAATATATTTATATTTGTCTTTCAGTTGTGTTCATCTGACTTCTCTCTCTTTATTTTAATCTGTGCTAGGGCTGTGGGAGTAAAGAATCATGAGTGGGGCTGATGCGCGGCTTCTGAATATGGTGGACATGTGAGACTAGAGCTTCGTCCCCCGCCGCCTCCCGCTGACTGATCCAAAGCTCTGATAACCACGGGAGTCACCTCCTTAGTCTCCTGCAGTGCCCGCGCACCCCATGGGCAAGATTGGAGACCAGAGACAGACCTACGCCGCAGTCCTTCAGCCCCGGCCTCCTCCACCATGGATCGCTTCCTTCACAGGCCCTCATCCACGGCCTCGAGTAGCCAGGACGGTGCAAAAGACCCTCCGGAGCGCTCTGAGCCCATGACAGGTACTCTCTTTGATACTGTTCCCATGCCCCTTTAGGGATCATCCCCCCACTAACGGCAGAGGTTTTAGACACTAAACTGCACTCCCTACTCCAGGCCATCCGCCATAATTTTGCACATGAAGTGGGTAAACTTGCCAAGGAACTGAGAGGGGAAATAGGCCAATTGGGAGACCGCACTGATACACTGGAGTCCAAGTTTGATGAACTAGTGCAATATGTTCAAGTCTTGGAAGAAGATAATACAGCCATGAAGCACTCAGTCACCCAGCTCCAAGCACAACAGGAGGACCTTGAAAACAGAGAACGCAGGCAGAACCTGCGAATCAGAGGTATACCCAAAGCAATAGAGGATAGAGACCTCCGTTCATACCTCCTAAGCCTGTTCAATGTGGTGGCCTCTAATATCCCTGACATAGACTGGCATTTAGACAGGGCCCACAGATCCCTCGCTCCTAAACCCCCAGCTGGAGCCAATCCAAGGGATGTGATTGTCAAATTTTACTACTATGACAGCAAAGAAGCACTTACTATTGCCACCCGCAACCAATCCAGATTGGACTTCAAGGGGTCTAAGATCAAGATTTTCAGTGACCTCTCACCTATCATTCTTGCCAGATGGAGAAAATTTACGCCCGCTGACACTACACCTTCAAACCCACAAAGTTATGTATCGCTGGGGATTCCATTTCGCCTCTCTCCTACCCGTGAAGGCATACAGCATTCACTACATGATCTCCAGGAAAGTGACAACTTTCTACGTAACTTAGGCCTTCCGCAGCTCACAGACGAGGACCCTCTGCTGCTCCCTGCTACCCCTAAGCCTCCGACAGCTCCGAGTCGCATCTGGACCCCGGTGCGACAGAAGTCGTCCAAAGCTAACTTCACACCTCAAAGGCGCCCCACCTCTAGGTTCCCGACCTGAAGACCCTGTCATCTGGATACGGCTTTGATTTCCACTTTACATGACCCTTTGAGGTTCCTGTTTGGCCCATGTTCCTGTGATGGATTCATTCACCCCTTGTCCATGGGGTGTGCTGCCTGTTGTTTTTATGGCACCCTGGCTCACAAGTTAGTGTGTTCTACAGTTCCTGTTTTGTGATCCAGGCCTTGATATCTGGAAGCTGAGGGGGAACTGTCCGTCCCCCATTTTTGGAGGTCCTCATGCTCCCCTTCCCAGCCAGAGGCTCAGCCCTAGGTTTCCTGGAGGCTTTCAGCCTTCCAGGCTTCTTTTTTGACACAGACAAATTTTTCCTTTTTTCTTTTTTTGTCTTTTTTTAATTTTTATTTTTAATTTTAATTTTATTTTCATTTTTGTTTTTATTTTCATTTTGCTTTTCCTCAGGCCCCCTTTTTTGACCTGAGGCTAATACACTTTTTGGACTGTGTATGTTTTTGTCACAATGCTACTACTATACTAAATGTTGTTATGCTACCTCTTACCCATTATATGATCATTACACCATGGTATCCCTCACCTACTGTATATTACGCTGTTTACCTTTTGCCTATTTACCAGACTAGTTTAATATGGCGTTAAAACTTGTTACCTGCATTGTAAAAGGTTTAAACTCTATTTATAAGAGATGGTTAGCTCTGAAAGAGTTTAAAGCTTCCAAAGCTGACGTAATTTTGGTCCAGGAGATTCATTACCGCCCTGGGGGATACCTTAAATTTGCTAGCAAACATTTCCCGATATCCTTCATGGCCTCTGACCCGTCTGGGAAAGCAGGCGTTGCAATCTTAATCAATCGTTCCTGTCCTTTAAGAGTCAAATCCTCACACCTGGACCCCCAGGGCAGATTTATCATCCTAGACTGTGCATTTCTCACCCAATCTCTTACCATAGTAAATGTTTATGCTCCTAACTCAGGTCAGGTTCAGTTCCTTACCACTATGTTTGACACTCTAGATACATTTTCACAGCTTTTTTGGTGATTGGCGGGGATTTAAATATGACCATGTCTCCCAGAAAGGACAGATACATATTATTCCCACCCACAACATCAACATCATCTGACTGCCTCTCCAAATCCTTCCGTAAGCTTATCAGAGGGAAAAACCTCCTAGACATCTGGAGGATTAAACATACCACGCACAAACAATACACGTTCTACTCTCACCCTCATAAACTTTACTCCAGATTAGACCATTTCTTCATCTCCCCTCCTGAAGTCCGTGGTCTCCTCGGAAATCAACTCCATAACTTGGTTGGATCATTCCTCCGTACAACTAGATATTGCCCTTTCTTCCATCTCCCCCAGAACTTGTCATTGGCATCTTAACGAGTCCTTTCTCCACACCCCTGAAACTAGGGACCTCCTCTCAAAAAGCCTAACTGAATACTTTGAACTTAACGTAGATACGGTCTCGGGGCCCTCCACCCTATGGGAGGCCCACAAGGTCGTCTTTCGAGGACATTGCATAGCCACTGGTTCTCGCTTCAAAAAAGATGCCAAGTTCCAACGCTCCTCTATCTTGTCTAAACTCCACAAAGCTGAGAAACTCTTGTTGTCTTCCCCCACAGTGGCTGGGCTCCGAGCCGTTATTTTTCTGCGAAATCAACTTAGATCACTAGATTTGAAAAAAATTGACAAATCTCTCCTGTGGTCCAAACAGAAATTCTATGAATATTCAAATAAGCCCCATAGAATGCTAGTGAATAAACTAAAACCTCGCCCTTCTCTCTAATCCCCAGATTTCCTCAGACAAACTGACGGTACACCCACTTACTGCCCCCTCACCATGTCCAAAGTTTTTGGAGAATTCTATCACAAATTATATAACTGTCTACAAACTGACCCTAACTATGATTTTATGCAGAAGAGATTTGACTCTTTCTTTGACTCGCTACATATACCCAAACTATCCCCCGATCGTCTCCTTTCTCTGAACTCTGCAATTACCCCTGAGGAATTAGCAGAAGTAGTAAAAAATCTTCCTACCCAAAAATCCCCTGGCCCAGAGGGCCTGCCATACTGTCACGTACCTGGTAGGTGGAGCCCGGAATGCAGAGAACGGCCTCTCGTATGCCTCCAACTTAAGAACCCCTGAAGGTGTGAACAGGGACTCGAAAGTACAGAGGGGCACAAGTGCCTGACTGGAACACTGAAGTAGAAGGCAGGATCCTGTAGTCAGCAGGGAGGTGCACCGTAGTCCTGTAGCAGGTTGCAGACAGCAGGGAGGTGTACTGTAGTACTGTAGCAGGATGCAGATAGCAGGGAGGTGCACTGTAGTCCTGTAGCAGGTTGCAGACAGCAGGGAGGTGCACTGTAGTACTGTAGCAGGATGCAGATAGCAGGGAGGTGCATTGTAGTTCTGTAGCAGGTTGCAGACAGCAGGGAGGTACACTGTAGTACTGTAGCAAGATGCAGATAGCAGGGAGGTGCACTGTAGTCCTGTAGCAGGTTGCAGACAGCAGGGAGGTGCAGACAAGCCGGGTCAAGGTACTGGCGGGCAGATCAGGTACAGAAGGGCAAACCAAGAGAATAGTCAGAGTCCAAGCCAAGATCGGGGCGGGCAGCAAGCAGGTAAGTCAGGAACAAGCCAAGTAAGTACTGGATACAGGAAAACTGGTAACAAGGTAGCAGGGGTCTCAGGAAACGCTGCAGACCGGACAGCAAGGCAGCATTGTAACAGTCTTCTTTAAATAGCCTATCTTTGGCGCCAAGTGGCGCTATTGCGCATGCGCGTACGCCCGTTAGCGCTATTGGTGCTATTGCGCATGCGCGTACGTTTGTTAGCGCCATTAGCTCTATTGGCGCTATTGCGCGCGCACGAGTGCCGGATGGCGCTTCTATGCACAGGCATTCGTTTAACCCTCAATCTGCTGGGATAACTGCAAGAGGGCTTTTCCTGACACATACTCATATTATAAAACCTTTTTACCTATTTTAAGCCCACATTTGATTTCTCTCTATACTTCCTTATTTCAAGGCACTGAACCTCACTCCCGATTCCTTCATGCCCACATTTCCGTGATCCCAAAACCCAGTAAAGATCCCTCCCTCCCTGACAATTACAGACCCATTGCTTTACTTAACTCCGACTACAAAATATTTACAAAAATCTTAGCTAACCGACTTTTTCACTTAATACTCGGACTCATACATAATGACCAAGTAGGCTTTGTAACAGCCAGACACGCTGGAGATAATACAAGATGTACCATAAACCTCATAGATTTGTTAAACAAAACGTACCGCCCAGCCTTGATTCTGAGCCTAGACGCACAGAAAGCCTTTGACAGGCTCAGTTGGCCCTTTCTGTTTGCTACACTCTCCAAATATGGTTTTGATGGCTTCTTTATAGCAGCACTACATGCCCTATACTCCCATCCTTCCTCCCCAGTCCAGCTATCATCCTACCTATCACCTTCTTTCTCTTTGAGTAATGGAACCAGGCAGGGATGTCCTCTTTTCCCCCTACTTTTTATCCTCTGTCTAGAACCTATAGCTACAGCCCTCCGCACTCACCCTGACATTCGCGGAGTCTCCTTGCGTCATAATGAGTATAAACTGCCATTGTTTGCAGACGACATTCTACTTACTCTGACCAGACTCCACAACTCTCTCCCGAACTTACACGCTCTACTCAAACAATTTAGCTTTCTTTCAGGATATAAAATCAACACAAGCAAAACAGAGGCCCCACCACTACATATTCCACACTCAGATCTTGCCATCCTTCAACAAAACTATTCCTATCACTGGTGCCCGAATTCTCTTAAATACTCACCCCATTATACCCCTCCCCCTATCAGGCCAATTTCCCCCCACTCTTCCGTGACATTGACCGCCTCCTGCGACAGTGGGATACTTATCCCATCTGTCTGTTGGGTTGCATCAATGTCCTGAAGATGTCTATTTTTCCGAGACTCCTTTTTCTATTTGAAACCCTACCGATCCCTGTCCACAAGTCCCAACTCAAAGCCACTCAGAGGTCATTCCTCAACTTTATCTGGCACTATAAGACCTATCGAATAGCCAGTCCAGTAGTGTTAGCTCCTAGGTCCAGAGGTGGATTGGGAGCCCCAGACCTTATTAAATATTATTTTGCTACTTACCTCAAATCGATTATCACCTGGTCTTCCAGAATGGCATCCAGCATTTGGGCGGAGATTGAAATGAGTGTCAACAGTCCAGTTCACCCCTGCTCCATGATTTGGACAGGTCTAGAGGCCTCTACCCTGTTTTCCCCAAAATAAGACCTAGCGTGATTGTCGGTGATGGCTGCAATATAGGCCCTACCCCCCCCCCCTATATTCGGGGAAATTCACCCTCTCCATATGGAAGAAATTTTGCTGCCAAATCACCATTTCCTCGCCATGTCCACCCCTATTGAATGTATTGTTTAATCCCGACATCCGAGATAGCCTCTCCTATACCTGAATGCTCCCATGGACACAGGCTGGAATTTTTCAGCTCCAAAACTTGGTACATCCACTCACCCACACACTTCTACCTTTCAATGAATCGTAGCGTAAACATCAGATCCCTAAACAAGAAATATGCATATACCGTCCTTAAACCCTGGTGTATAAAAAAGTCCAATAAAGTGACAATGTGCTACTTCATATTGTTCTGTGCTTCTTGGAAAACAGTGCCCCATAAGAAACGCACTCACTGCTATTATTCACCCCACAAGTAGGTATTTCACCTTCACAGTATGAGCCACTGTGCAGCCTGTGGAGTGGGAGGAAACTTCCTGTCCTGTGTTCTCCAAGTGCCTCCTTGTCTGCGATGTAAATGGTCTCCTTACTGTTAACCTCTTAGATGTTGCCCACATATAGAGAGGAAAGAGACTCCATTGTGTGATACCGCACAAATATCCAAACATTTATTAATAATACTGATGGGTACTCACATTTATTAAAAATCATTAAAAGCGAAAACAGTATTTAAAAACAGGAAACTGGACCGCTCCAGATGACATCCCATTGACTAAACACGCAAGGCGGGACTATACAGCGCCATTGCATCACTTCCGGTTTCGAGCCATGGAGCGCAGATCGCTCCAGTTTCCCTTACATATCATTCCTACATGCAGAAATGGTCCCAGATCATTAACCGCCCTAGCGGTATGCCCAAGTCTGGCTCGGGGGGGATTTTCAATACCAAAAGCGGTATCCCCGAGCCAGACTCGGGATTGCATCACAGGAACCTTGAAGAGGATACTTACCTTGTCCCCTGGATCCTGCCGCTGTGTCTCGCTCAATTCACAGTGCTGAGCTCCGTTCCCTGCGAGAGTTGCGATGCGTAAGGACGGAGTTTGGTGACAAATTCAAAAAGTAAAACACACAGTACAGATACAGTATACTGTAATCTTACAGATTACAGTACTGTATCAAATAATTACACATCCCCTTTGTCCCTAGTGGTCTGTCCAGTGTCCTGCATGCAGTTTTATATTATAAAAACTGTTCTTTCTGCCTGGAAACTGGAGATTGTCCATAGCAACCAAAACTGTCCCTTTACATCAAAAGTGGTTTTAGACCAGCTAGAAAACAGCGATAATAAATTAGAATCACTTGCAGAATTGAGCGATAGTGATTTGTGGTGAAATCCGTCATCAAACACTAAAAGTAACAAAAGCGACAATTTTGCAACTGAGCAAATTTCAGTGTTTTTGATTTGATTGCATTATTGAATAATTTTTATTATTATTATTTTATTATTTGTTATAATTATTTATAGTAATTTATTATATTATAATTTTTTATTTCGTTTTTCAAACTTTATTATACCCGGGATGTCTACTAGACTCTTGTTTTGACAGATTTAAGTGAATTATTCCTAAGAATTACAGGCCTATAATATAAAATGCCAAATTTCTGTGCAAAATAATTGTACCGCTTTCAGCATCAAAAATCTGAAATAATCATACCGCAAGAGAGGTTAAGCAGCCTATTCAACTTCCTTAATGGCAGAAGATATGGGAGACAGCTTCCAAGTCTTCGAGATGTGTGGAACAGAGGGAGATGACATATAAAATACTTCTTTTTTTTAGAACCCCAGAGATTTTACACAGATATGACCCCAAGACTCCCCGGGTGTGTTGGCGGTGCCAGGAGGACATTGGCTCCTGCTTTCACATTTTTTGGGAGTGATCCATTATCCAACCTTTTTGGGCTTCTATACATGCCCATCTACAGAAACTCCTCAAAATTACTCTACCCCCGGACCCGATCCAGTTTCTTCTAGGTCTGCCGTTCCCTGGCATCCCCAAACACACCCAAAAATTAGTTGCCTATACTCTTCTGGCAGCAAAAAGGGCTATACCCCTGAGATGGTTGTCCACCTCCCCTCCTACCCTTGCACAGACGTTGCAAATATTGGAACACATCCACAGAGTGGAACACCTAACTACAACAGTCCATGATATACTTCCTCAGTTTAAAAAAAATTGGGCCTTGTGGGATAACTTAGAGCTTAACCCAGGAACTGTTGTATTACCCTCTGGTTATGTGCCCCCCCCCCTTTAAGTATAGATGTTGAACTCTATCCCCTCCCATTTCTATTAATCTGTCTCTTTTGGGATCCCATGGGGTTCTCTCTATCTCACTCCAATCCCCCTCCCCCCAAGTGGAGCCATCCCGGGGCGCCCTGATCCTCTTAGTTTGGGCGCCCTGGAGACCCCACTGACACTAGATCCAGTGAGTAACAATTTATTTTATGTGAAATAATATTTTTGTTTGTTCAGCCACTCCCTGGGTCCTTCCTCCCTTCCTTAACCCCCCCCCCCCCGGTTTGTATGGTAAACATCCTATGTTTTGATGGACTGGTAGCACTGTGACATCACTCTTATGGTTTGACGTTTGTTATGTGTCTTTTCAATGACTGTACTTATTACGTTGTACTATTGGTTTGACATTTACTACCTGTTTGTATTTTCTGATATTGGAAAAAATCTTAAAAAAGATACAATTTATAAAAAGAATCATGAGTGATTCCTTTCTTCTGCTCATGCCTCTCTCTCCCTGAGCTGATGTAACTCAACCCTACGAGGCAGGAAAGGGGACATACTGTAGAAAGGCAGGTTTTTAATCCATATGTGCTGGCCCGTGTGTATCAATGCAGGTACAGCCCATCTATAGGAGTGTTGAATGGGGTTACAACATTCTGCCATACTAGAGGTAGTGCAATGTGCAACTTCAACTTAAAAAAAGATATTGTATTTTCATACCAAGAACTGGAAGCATTAGCAAGTGTTAGTAATAATATTGCAATGTGAAACAAAAAAAAGGCTTTGGTGTATAGTTTTTAAAAGACTGTGCAAGGCTATAGATTATATTTTAGGTGTACAGCTTTAAGAAAAAAATAGCTTTCTTCATAAGGTATTATACAACTGTAGAAGAAATCTAACATGTTGTCTTGAAAGCTTACATTAATAACTTAGGCTATCCAACAAAAAGTATCATATAGCTCCAAACTCTATGCATTGATTGATGTCCAACACAGTACATCCCTTTACTATTGCTATGACAGAAAAATTCTGATTGCTACTCAAGTTTGGCACATTGCCAATCTTTGATCTTTTTTATTGTGTTATGTTCCAATTTGTGATTAATAAGAGTGCCTGGTAAGAGATCCCAGGACCTGCTTTGTTTCCATGTCTCAAACAAGGGAAGGTATGCAGTTGAATACAAGTGCTTACCTCCTTCTTCAAGAGTTACCAAATACTGGATTTCCAGGTTCCTAACACAGATGCACATCATGAATAATCAATCATGAGATATGGACCTTTAGTTGATTATTTTTTTAAATGTGCTCAATACAGTGTATACTTTTGACTGTAATGCAAGTGGATTTTTTTTAGATGTGCTGCAATAAAATGGGGTTCATTTACTAAAATATATTTACTTAGCAAAATTAATTTCCTTTGCAAAGTAATTTTCACCTAGCTTAACAAATGAGGTGAAACTCTGTTGACTTCAATTGTCTAGTCAAATATTGTTTTTTTTTTTAAAAGGCTCCTTGCTCATGATTGGGTATTCTTTGCAAAGTGAATTTTCACCGCATTCCACGGGAGACTAAAGGCAAGGTGGCGATCAGTGGCCTTACCTTAGGCTTCTCCTCGCTCCAGCTTGTCGTGGGAAGTGCCGGACTGTTGCTTCTCCTCCCAGCTGAATAGGAAGTGGGTCCTGAGACTCGATTGGCCGGGAGTCCTAAGACTCCCGGCCAATTGGGTCTCAGGACCCACTTCCTGATTGGCCGAGAGGAGAAGCAGGAAGACATTAGCGAATATTATTTCGCTGTTGTCACAAAACTGGGTGGGCTCAGGGCACAGTGCTCTGTGCCCCGAGCCCACCTCAGGCTCTAATCACGTGCTTCAAAAAATAAAAACCCATTGAGATCCAGTGTGTCCGACGCCCTGCAAGTAGATTAGAAGCTGGGCGTATGGATTAGGGGGGCGCCACCCCTAATGGAGCGACCGCCACTGTGCTCTATTCTTTATTAAATGAACCCCTCTGGTTTGGAAAATCTCAGTGCTAGTGTTGGATTTCTACAGATATGACTGCAAAACATGGGGAACAGACTGGGAAGCCAAGAAGCCAAGAAGCTCAACCTCAATAAACAGTGGGGTTGACTTACTAAAATAGTGAAAGTGCAAAATATGGTGCGGCTGTGTATGGTAGCCAATCAGTTTCTAAATTCAGCTTGTTCAATTAAGCTTTGACAAAAAAAAAACTGGAAGCTGATTGATTTCTATGCATTGCTGCACCAGATTTTCCCCTCTCCAGTTTTAGTAAATCAACCCCAGTGTAACAGATACCCTTTGGTTAAAATATCAAGCTACGTAGTTAAAATACACAATATCATTTTGTATAGAAGTTAACAATTTAAGTGATTGTTTCATAGAAGGTCTAGCGATTAAAAACACACTGAAAACACTGAATTGCACAAGAAAGAATATAATATAATTTCTGCTATGTCTCCAGGAAGGCCCCCTTCCATGGCTAAGAATTTGTTCAGCAGGACGCATCCTCATTTCAACTGCGTCCAGGAAATCTGTTCAAAATTACACTTCAAAATACTGTTCGTGTAAACTTAGCTTGTTTGAGGAAAAAGCCTGAGTCTAAAATGCTTAAGAAATACAATTGAGGTTGCCTATATTTGATTCATCAATACTGCAGTACTAATTATATTTATATCCACGTGTCTACATTTATAATATAGTCATATATGCTACTGTTTTTCTGTATAAAAAACAAAGGTGCTATTATTAGGTCAGAACATTTGTGTACCCTTAAGAATTTCCTTAGTTCAGGTATTAATGCCTCCCAAAATGGGATATGACCTTTATCAAAGTCATAATACTGCATAAAGACATTTTATTTATCAGGTTCAAATGCATTATTTACATTGACACATCTTTGGTAAAGAAATGGATTTAAAAAATCAAGGTTTTGGATAGAGTAAGTAAAGGAAGAAAAAATATCACATTATTACAACATAATTTTCCTGAAAGTGCTAAATTTCTCATTTTAAAAAGAAGAGACTCTCTTGTTGACGCTCTTAAAACTGCTCTTAAAACTGCAAAGGGTCTTGTACACAGCTTGCAAATTGTAGGAATTCTGCATTTTTACTTCCTACAGCGTTTGAGAAGTTCCTCACTTGCTCAAAGACAAGATCTTCAGAATGAGCACAAGACCACCCTGCTGTAGCTGAATAGAGATTAATTGCCTTTAACGTGGATGTAAACCCAATTCATGACATTTGACCTGGGCACATATATCTGTAGTGTTTACTTATCTCTCTCCAAAGCCCTAAGTCCCATGTCTTTATTGTGCTTTGTTCTTCTGTTTTCAGCATGATAACTTCTGACAAGTTCTCCAACACGGGAGATAAAAGCAGCTGGAAATTTGTGTCGGGGAGGTTGCTATAAATAGTTTAGCAGATAGATAATTTATTTACAACACAGCTCTGCATGTTTCTTTCTTCCTCTATCTATGTGGAGTGGTGGTGTGTGCCTTTCCCCAAATCAGCTGTCACACAGTGTATGCCAAGACTCACCTCCTACTGCTGTAAGAGGAAGTAAAAATTCAAACATGATGTTCACTTTCTACACAGTATATAAGGCTGAAGACAGCAGATATACAGGTAAAACTTATGTAGGGAGATTTGTTTCATCCCTGTGTATCATCTGGAGCTGTTCACTTCACTGGGTATAGGAGAGGGTTTGCATCCACTTTAATATAGAATCTTTATTCGTATGTGTACCGTCCGTGATACTGTGCTAATTCAGACATGCAGTTACCTCTATCAGCCAACGAGAATCCAACATGCACTGTTCTTTCTGTAGGATAAATTCTGATAGATTTCTCTAGGTCACTACGCCTAAGAATTAACACCCACAAATAAGGTCTCCTCAATGTAAAAGGCTGTTAATCTTTATCTATAGAAAAGGGTTATTTTCTGTAAGAGTGATTACAGAAATCAGACTGTAAAACATACCATAATATCTGGTAATACATAATGAAGCCAAAAAAATAAAATGGGCACCACAGTGGCTTAGTGGTTAGCGCTTCTGCCTTGCAGCACTGGGATCCCCGATTTAAATTCCAGTCAGGGATATATCAGCATGGAGTTTGTCTGTTCTCCCTGTGATTGCAAGGCTTTCACCCCGCACCCCAAATCCATTCTGTTAAGTTATGTGGCTCCTGTCTGAATTGGCCCTAGCATGTGTGTATGTATGCATGTGAGATATGGACCTTAGATTGTAAGCTCTTTGAGGGCCGGGATTGATGTGAATTACAGTATGTAAATGTGTTGCATAAATTGTTGGCACTACAGAATTATCTGTAAAAAACAAAGACTACATTACAGCAACAGCATCCATAATGGCCTTATTGGGGCCAGGAATATTTCTTTCATTGGTCATATTGACATTTGGTGCTGACCAAGTACACTATAAGTACCCAGTTACACTTCAGTTGATAGGGAAGGGATAACTGTAAATATGCCATTAGATTGACTTACTATCTTACTATTTATTCCATGAATAAATCATTTTTTTTAAATGTACCTGACTAGTAAGATATCAAATTACATACTGTATACACAAAGCTGAATGAGTTAAAGGAGCGACCTGTATGGGTTTGCAGCTAGACTGAGAAGAATACCTGAAAAGTCCAGCTTTAGGCCTCATGCACACTGGACGTTAAAATAACATTATAAAAATGTCAGTAGCTTTGCAGTGAGTTTTTCAACTGTTTTTAACGTTTTTACAATAGCGTTTTTTAACGTTTATTAGCGTTTTTCCATGTTAGCGTTTTAACAGGGTTTTTTTTTGAAGAAAGAAACTTTTTTTTTTTCATTGGATCAAAAATGTTAAAAAACGCTGGTGAGCGACGGTTTTGAGTGTTTATCGCTGTTTATCAGCGTTTATCAGCGTTAGAGCATTTTTACAGCTGAAAAACGTCTCTCAGAACCCATCAGTTTTGGGGCTTTTTTACTGCTCAAAAACGCCACTGCCCAAAACTGCTGATAACAGCCTATATGTGCATGGATACATAGGATAGCATTATGGAGAGTTTAAGAGTTTAAGGACGGTAGAAAAAAAACGTCTACAGCCAAAAACAGCTGCTGTAAAAACGTCAAAAAAAGTCCAGTGTGCATGAGGCCTTAGAGTTTACATGTACTTTAACTGTTTTTTGTTGTTGTTGTTGTTGCATAGTTAGTAGACAGGTTGAAAAAAGGCAAAAGTCCACCTAGAAGAAGTCCACAATAGAAGAAAAAGAGAATAAATAAATAGAAAACTTCCATTTACACTATTCCATATCCACAGTTGATTCAGAGGAAGGCAAAAACTCAATAAAGTATGATCCAGTTTGCTTCAGTTCAATTCCTTCCTAATCCTCTAGGAGGCAATCGAATATTCCCTGGAATCAAATACCCCTGGTGTTCCACAGAAACAACTGGAAAGGTAAAAAATATTTTTTTTTAAAGTATTTTAAGATATGCTTTGTAAGTGGGAACACATAGTAAACCTATAGCGGGTTTTTTAAATTTGACTGCAAAAGTGGAAATGGACTTCAAGGATGATTAATTGTCCAGATGGTATGCAATGTTTACATTTGGGTTACTAATAATGTGAAAAGGAGTGCCTGCTACTTAAACTGCTAATCAGTTTAGACAAAAGCACTTGTACAGTATAAACAGTCACAAGGGGCTCATTATATAAAAAGACAAAGATTGATTTCAAAATACGCCAGCCTGTTATGAGAAGAATGTGGATTCCCTAAATAATGAATGACTTTGTTAGAGAACACCAAGCCATATGTCAGCACAAGATAACAGATAGGATGAACGTTACCAATATGTCCAGAATTTGTACTGATATCATAACCCTTAAGGAATTGATTATCTTGTGTAATAAATAACATGAACAATATTTTATTATATGAATATTTTCATAAATAGCAAGCAGGATCTAAAATGGCAAAATATATTTTCAGGTTCAAAGATCAGCAAAACAGTCCTGTGCTTACTAGATAAGGTGAAAAAAATAGGACAGATTTTATTGTATTTTTTAATAGAAGATATTTGATTTAAAATAAGTCAACATAAAACTAGCAATTCACTGGCTATATAGATGTAGGGCCAAAGTAGGACAACCAGTTGGATATCCCAATCTTCTCCTGGTGCACATATTTCAGTAGCGCGGGCAGCTTAGAACTGTAATTAGATCTCTACACTGGATTCTCATTTATGAACAGATATATTTAAGTGGTGGAGCTTAGAAGAGTTTTCTGTTTTCAGAAGTGGCAACTTCTATGTTCGAAATTTAAACCAAATAATAGTGGAACTCATTCTCCTTTAGACATTTACTGAATTGATGGTTTTGGGAATCTTATTAGCAGGTTGAAGGCAGCAGAATGGCTCTACTCTCAGTCTTTGGGCCATCTTGAGACTATCCTAAAGCCAAATTCTTCCTTACCATGTGGCTGCACCTGCACTGAATGAGTTAATTACTCATTTAGGTTTAGGGGCATAGAAAACTAGATTTATTTACCCTATCCTCTACGCCAGTGATGGCGAACCTTGGCACCCCGGATGTTTTCGAACTACATTTCCCATGATGTTCAACTACACTGCAGAGTGCATGAGCATCATGGGAAATGTAGTTCCAAAACATTTGGGGTGCCAAGGTTCGCCATCACTGATCTACGCTGTTAGACCGGTCCCTATAGGATTTTCTCCCATGCTCCAGCAGTCTAAGGTCCTGACATCAACAAGACCAATATAAGGTCCATATCCCTAAATTGGGCATGAGGACACAGATCAACAGTCCACTGCTGGAGCATAGTGGAGCGCCATCTCCTAGGAATGGAGGATCGGGTAAAAGTGCTTTTCTCCCCTACACCTAAATGACCCTTGAGGTGTGGGCACAGCCACACTGCATGAAGGAATTTTTAGATTCCCTGGACTTGGGCTTTAAATGAAACCTGTATTAACAATAATGTTAGTATAATGTCAGCACGTGTTAAAAGTAGGTACATACAAGTCGTTGCAAGTATCTACAAACATCTCCCCAATGCCATGGGAGTCTAAAACCCAGGGCATTCTATTATGCGAATATGACTTTAGCTCCTGAAGATGGGCTTAATGCTATCCTTACCCACTACCTACACCTCGTAGCTTATTTAGTAAAGTATGATTGTTGTCATGAGGGCCGGACTTAAAGTGTACCTTAACTGAAAATGAAAAATTTTTTGCAACCCTTATGCTGCGTACACACGATCGGACATTCCGACAACGAAATCCTGGGATTTTTTTCTGACGGATGTTGGCTCAAACTTGTCTTGCATACACACAGTCGCACAAATGTTGTCGGAAATTCCGATCGCCAAGAACGAGGTGACGTACAATGACGAGCAGAGAAAAATGAAGTTCAATAGAGAAAAATGAAGTTCAATAGAGAAAAATGAAGTTCAATTCTGAGCATGCGTGGGATTTTGTGCATCGGAATTGTGTACATGCGCTCGGAATTTCCGACAACGGGATTTTGTTGTCGGAAAATTTGAGAACCAGCTCTCAAATTTTTGTTGTCAAAAATTCCATCAAAAAATGTCCGATGGAGCCTACACACGGTCGGAATTTCCGACAACAAGCTCCCATTGTTGGAAAATCTGATCGTGTGTACGCAGCATTAGATGTGGTGTCAGCCTCAGTTTTCTTTTTTAGGCTTTTTTTTTTTTTTTTTTTTCACCTAGTAAACAAAAGTGTCTCCATTGATTCTCAATCCAAAATGGAGACACCCTAAGACAGGAAGTGTGTTAACACATCTAAGGAATGGTAAGCTGCAACTGCAATACATTTGTTTTAGGTATAGATACACTTTAACTTGACAAGCTGAAGTCAGAATGTACATACCAAAGTACACCAGGTATTAGGTGCTCAAAAATACATCTACAAATAGTTGTGGGCAATTTTGTGTACTTGCTATTATCTCCTACTTCCAGATATTAAAAAAATGACACATCATTTGTGTCATTATTAGGTTATAAAAAGTAGTCAAGTACCATTTTTTTTTTTTAAGTACCATTTTAAATGCAGCTGGCATAAGTGCATTAAGAAGTCTAAAACTTACCCTCCTATAATACCCTTACACAGCAGTACTTAAAGTGTTACTAAACACAGGACCTTGCATTCACTATATCTGGTCTCCCACAGTACACAGAACATGGAAATGCAATCGTTTCAGTAAATATAAACTGCTATATAAATAAATACCTTTTCTCATCAGCAGTTAGAGTAGTCTTAATTTTCCCCTGATTGTCCTATGAGGCTGCAGGACCCCCGACCCTCTGTCTGGACAGTGCTGATTGGCCCTGTGCTGATCACATGCACTCTCCCAAGAAAAAAAAATCTCTCTAGCAATACACACCAAGCTGAGCATGTGCAGCTTGCCCCCAAGCCTCTGTTCTATCAGGTGATGGTTTGGGGACTGTGGAAGAAGGGGAGGATCAGAGAAGACAGGATCAGACTTAGGTTTCACAGTGAGTATAACACACATGCTTTACTGCATATACAGACTGATTTTACTGTTGTGGGTTTAGTAACACTTTAAACTGGGAGAGAGAGGACTAGAACTAGCAGCCGATCAGGCTCTACTGCATTGCAGACTTGAAATGATTTATCAGTGTGCCTCTGCTTCATCATTCTGGGGTTGTGTTCTTGACCAAGCTGTGCTGTTACTGCAGTGGAAGTTGAGGGCCTAGCAGGGGCAGACTGATAACTCATGGGGCCCCCGGGCAATAAGAGATTATGGGGCCCCCAGCCAATCAGAGATTATGGGGCCACACAGTATACACACACACAGTATACAATCACACAGTATACACATACATGTACACACAGTATACACAGACAGATGTAAAAAAAACACAGATTTATACATATTGTCCCTGGTTTTACTGAGGCTGGCAACCCTGATGGGGCCCCCTAGTGGCCCAGGGCCCTCGGGCAGTGCTCGAGTGGCTCAATGGTCAGTCCGCCCCTGGGGACTCGCCATCCTTCCTGGTATTTGGATCAGAGAACTTACTAAACATAATAGGAAATCATCTGACAAGTAATGCAGTATGCATGCACGGTATGTATTTCATTTATGTATTTATTATTATTGTTTTTATTATTATTCACTTAGTAATACTACCTGGAATGTAGATTTAATAACAACATTCTAAAAGGATTACTTATGAGATTCAGAAACACAGCAAACAGTGGTGGGCTCTTACATAAATGCTCAGAGTAGATTCAGAATCTGATAAAGTTAGAAAATGTATTAACTACTGCATAAGACTTAAGCTGAATGCTGTATTTGTAAATGGTAAGGGAATCAGACCAGTAGCTAATGATGAACACTTAGGGCTAATTCATACATTGTGCGGTGACAGACTGCATTGTAAAACACCTGTCACCACAAGGACACACAAAAAACAATTATCTGCAGACTTGCTGCATTTTATAGCATGGCATCATACAGCGGCGCAGCGCACTGTGCTGCTATTCAGTGCCATGAATGAAGTGTATATTTTGTACACTTGAAATAAAGTTTGTCCAAAACAAAAAAAGGGAGCCATGAGATGCGCTGAATCATGCACCATCCTGTCCCCTAGCTCGGTCAGGAGTGGGCAGCTGCCTGACAGGTAAAGCTCTCTGGCAGCTGTCCGCTCTAATGTAAACCCAGCCTTAGTCCTGGAGCCCTACATATACTGTAAATTAGGTGTTAGAATTTGCTTCAGAATGGCATAAGGGAGCACAATTTATTTGAGCCCCTGCCATTTGTTTATTTAAACATATTCAATTTAATGTAAATCAAATTTTAGGTTGCTGTCTCTTAAATTTCCTGAGCTACCTGTGCAGGTGTTACCTGAATGGCCAGGTAAAGCATGTGACCCTGTGGAACTTTCCAGAACTTACTTGGCCGGTATATAAGGCTGTTGATTCCTGGGCTTCGTGGTGCTGGTTGGACACTGGACATTATTCCTGCAGGTCATTATGCAATGTGTGGTTAAATTTGGTGATTAATGTGAAGGAAGTCACTTTGGGTGGGGGGCTTGTGGAACCCAGCTTACCTTGGAGAGCTCTGGAAACTTTGTGTCCAGCTCCCCTAGCCCCTCCTATGTGTAAATCACCCAGTGTCCATTAGGGGCACAGGGTGACCGAGAACCCCAGTCTTCTCTGTGCTAGTCGGACTCGCTGTGCAGCCACACTGGAATATTGTATATATGTATATATTGTGTGTTATCTCATGCAGTTGGACTCTTTGCTGAGATCGTTTGGGGTGTGGCTGTGTCCCATTGTTCTGTTGTGTCTGCCTGCCTTAGAAAAAGTGTATTATGGGATGGATGTTTGTATTGGTGTTTCTGGCATTTAAACTGGGGGCAGGGCAGAAAGGGGAGGGTGAATCCCTCCGACAGCCCTCCCTGCTGATAAGATGTTCATTTGTTCAAATGTTTTAAAGCTTCTGTGTTCCTTATTGCTGATTGGACAGTTTACCCCACCCTGAATCCAAGGGAGGGGGAGGGGTTGTCCCTCAGTTGCATATCTGTTGTTACATGTGTTTTGAATAAAGAGTTTGATGTTTTTCACCCTACATTGAGTTATGGCTTATTACTGGGTGAGCTAAGGGGTCTTGGCATGTGCTAGTTCTGGATGAAGGAAGCATTTACAGTGGACATAGTCCTGTTGAGGACGTGGTCCTTCACAATTAAATTGTCTGTAATTCATTCATACCAATAAAAGCCATTATTCAAGCCATATTTTGTTTCCAGTGTTTCTGTTTGGGTAAGTTGGGGGAAGGAGGGGGGTATGCGGCCTGCATTTAATTTAATGTAGGTAAAATTTTAGGTCGCTACCTGTGCAGGTGTTACCTGAATGGCCAGGTGAAGCATGTGACCTTGTGGAACTTTACAGAACTTACCTGGCCGGTATATAAGGCTGCTGATACCTGGGCTTCTTGCTGCTGGTTGGACACTAAACGTTGACCCCCCCCCCCCCCTCCCTGTTGCAGGCACTTTATATGGTCTGTCACCCTTGGATCAGTTTAAAGTATGATATTTGCTGGAGACCTATGACTGAGGAGCAGGGTTTTTTCCTGAAAAGTTATTCATTATACAACACGTGGTTAAATTTGATGATTAAATGGTCTGTAATTCATTTATACCAATAAAAGTTCCATGGCTATTATTCAAGCCATCTTTTGTTTCTAGAGTTTCTGTTTGGGTAAGTTAGGGGAAGGCGGGGGGGTATGCGGCCTGCAATCCCATGCAAGACTACACAAATAATTGAAATGTTGTTCCAATTCCCATCTTTGGCTACAGTCTCTGCACTAAAGCTGACCATACACTAGTAGATTTCAGAACAAATGATTCATATGAAATTTAAATTCGATGACTTGACAAATATCACTCGCAAGTACTTCAAACTTTAATTTCATCTTTTAATATTTGATTTTGGAATGAATGAACTTTCTTGAAAACCACATACACTGCTATAAACTTTATTTTACTTTCTCATCACTGCAGTCAGAAATTGACAATGATTTGAACCCACTAAAAATTATAATAAAAAATGACTGTTCTCAAAATGAAAAATATCTAACTAATTTCTACTAGTGTATGCCCAGCTTAAAAAATCTTCAAATCTCCTTCAAGGCAGTGGTATAAATTCCTTAGTTAGGATTTAAAGATATGCCACTGTCAGGAAATTATTTCATCTGGAAACTGCAGTGAACCCAGCAGAGATACTGAACTCTGTGTTACAACAAAAAAGAGAAAATCTCCTGGAGGGCTACATAGCGAAATATATGTTCAAGATGCCGAGCTGGGCATTTTATGTTTAGATTACGTAAAGAACTCTTGTATTTTATAAGGTTTGGCTAAAACATTACAGAAAGATGTCTGGCCTGTTGAATATATGATCAGGATTGATGATTTGCACATTATATGCTGCAGATGTTATGTGGGCTCCAGCTTAAAATAATAAAAGTAAAGAAAAATGTACTGAAGTGTATTTGATACACACATAACAATTTATACGTAAGAAATTACTTAATTAAGGAGTAGAAGCGAAAAAGGAGAAAAGCTCTGACACCTGTCTTCCGAAGACAGCTAGTTTGTAGGATGTGTTGTACACTCAAGCTCAACCTTTACTGACTTTCTAAAAAGGAGCCAGTGTGGCCAGGGATGGGCCAACACAGAAGTAGGAGGGCTGTGGTGGCGGAGGCATCTGGGGTGGTCAGTTTTGCCAGGGGCCACCGGAGATTACATAGAGAGCTGCTCTCCTGGTGTTATCTGCAGGGCTATGAAATCAGTCTGACAGGATCATGGTGGTGCCTAAAACACAGAGGAGGACCCTTTGTCAAAGTGAAAGAAGAGCCTAGCTCACATCAGCTACTGTATGAATGAAGGCTGCAAATTTCAGTTTTCATTCATAAATTAATATTTATGTGCAAATAAAAGTATTTGATCTGCACATGATGTAAATTTCAGCAAATATAGTACTGTGAAAAAAAGAGACTGGTTGATAAAAGTTACTCATCTTTACCCCCTTTTTAAAGTGGTTGTATAGTCTATTTGTTAACTTTTACCTACAGGTAAGCCTATAATAAGGCTTACCTGTAGGTAAAAAAAATATCTCCTAAACCTGTATGGTTTAGGAGATATTCCCTTTGCTATGAGCCGCTGACTGCAGCGGCGCATGCGCACAGGGGATTCTCGGCTGAAGGCCCGGCAGCTCCCGGACCTTGCCGGGGAAGAAATCTCCTGCGCGCATGCGCGGGAGTGACAACATCGCGGTTTCAGCCACTCACAGTGCTGGAGCCACGATACCCAGAAGACACGCCGAGGCAACATGCCAGCTCCCTCGGCGTGGACCAGGGAAGATACCGATGCCTCGTTCTAAGGTAAGTATTTCATAATGAGCTAGTATGCGGTGCATACTAGCTCATTATGCCTTTTGCCTTACAGGGGTAAAAAAAAAAAAAAATGTCAGCGGGTATACAACCGCTTTAACTCACTCTGGCATTCTCACTGTCAGTAATAGAGGTTCATGTCCCAAAAATGAGTATGGCTAATGGATTCTTTTAGACATCATTGCAGTCCTACCCTGTAGCAGTATATACTGTTACCTCTTACATGGTGGTGATGACAGCCAGGGCCGGCCCTACCGTGGCTCCCAGTGGACCCATGGTCCCAGGCAGCATTTTAAGAGGGGCAGCCGCCGGCAGTGACAAGTTGTACCCGTGGTCACCCTAGCCAGCTGTCTCCCGTGATCTGCCTGTGGTACTACTGTAAAAGGCTGCATCCAATGAGTGTGCAGCTCCTGCTGCCTGTGAGACAGTTTTACACTGAGCAGATCGTTCTGCTTGTAAGATCCATTGAGTGTGTGACACTGTCATGTAATGTAACTGAATGCAGAGAGAGACCAGCTGTCAAAATTGAGCATTGATGTCGGGGGTGGGTGGGACCCAGGGGTGGGTGGGACCCAGGGGTGGGTGGGACCCAGCAGCTATCAGCTATCAAACACTAGCCAATGGGATGAGATCGGGGCGGGCCGCTACGTGTATGTGGCCCCACCCCCTTTCTTAAGCAGCCCAATCATTGATAGCGACTGGGTCCCCGCCCACCCTGGGTCCTGCCCACTCCCGACATCACCTCTGAATTTTGACAGCTGGTCTCTCTCTCTGCATTCAGTTACATTACATGACAGTGTCACACACAGTTTTTCTAAGCATCAATATCGGCTCAGTGTGAAACTCCCTTTCCTCTGCCAGTGCCAATCAGTGCCGCCTGTCAGTGCCAATCAGTGCCACCTGGCAGTGCCAATCAGTGCCACCTGGCAGTGCCAATCGGTGCCACCTGCCAGTGTCAGTGCCACCAGTCAGTGCCATTCAGTGTTTACAATCAGTGCCACCTGCCAGTGTCAATCAGTGCTTCCAATCAGTGCCATCTGTCAGTGCCAATCAGTGCCACTTGTCAGTGCCAGTCAGTGCTAATCAGTGTTTCCAAACAGTGCCACCAGTCAGAGCCACTCAGTGCTTCCAATTAGTGCCACCTGTCAGTACCAATCAGTGCCAATATCAGTGCCAACCAATGCCACCTGTCAGTGCCAATCAGTTTTTCCAATCAGTGCCCCTACCAGTGCCAATTAGTGACGGCAATCAATACCCATGAGTGCCATCTATAAGCACCCATCAGTGCTACCCATTAGTGCCCATCAGAGCTGCTGCTAATCAGTGCCACTAAATGCTGCCAATCAGTGCTGCCTAACAGTGCCAATCAGTGCTGCCTATCAGCGCCGATCAGTGCTGCCTATCAGTGCCTATCAATGCAGCCTATCAGTGCCATTAGTGCTGCCAATTAGTGCCATCTATCAGTGCCAATCAGGGTCCATCAGTGCTGCCTATCAGTGCCAATTAGTCCTGCCAATCGGTGTCAATAAGTGCTTTCTATTAGTGTCAATCAGTGCCACCTATCAGTGCCAATCATTGCTGCCTGTTAGTGCTGCCAATCAGTGCCAATCAGTGCACTGAGTGCAGGGATGGGGTGATGAACTCAGCAGCCAGGCACATTGTCCATGGGGGGGGCTTGCCTGGTGGGGCACAACTGAAAATTGTTGATGTTTATTAATTCCACGTGCCGACCTTTAGTATAATAGGTAATCACCACACTACTATTTAAAATAAAGATAAAATAAAAAAAGTGTCAGTAAAAGGCCTGGCGCTAAACACTGTTATGTGTTCCCACACCACACAAAAAAGTACAGCACTAACTTACTGATCAATAACTTAACAATACTAGTGGAATCCTCTAATGTATGGAAATCTCAATAGGTTTCAATATTACGACAATACCGGTCTCTGATACGCAACTTCACATATAATACACATCAAACTGAAAATAAGATATACTGTATAAAATTAAACTTAGCAGGGATGTTGGAACCCCCTCCTATAGATATTGGCTATGAAAAAAATGTCTTCATCAGTTTAGGCCAATATGTATTCTGCTATATTTTGGTTAAAAAAAATCGCAACAAGCGTATATTGATTGGTTTGAGTAAAAGTTATAGTGCCTACAAAATGGATTTATGGCATTTTTAATCTGATTTACTGATAAATTTCATTTTAGTTATCATTATATAAAATAATGAATGTGGGGGCCTTTTGGTGGGCTTGATTATTTTTTTGGAGGGGGGGGGCAGCATTTCATTCTTGGGCCCAGTCAGCACAATGTCTTGGGCTGGCCCTGACGTCAGTGCAGATATACACTATTACAGCCACTGAAGTTAATGATGGTGGGGGCATGTTTCAGGTTGTGTTCTCTTTTGCCTATCTTTATTTACATTTATATTTAAATGTTCTTCAAACCATTCATTTTTTTTTTTACTAAAACATTTTAGAATATAATTTTTAGGCATACTAAACAACTGCTGGTAAACCTGCCCAGGTCTAATTCTCTACAGCTTACTTTTTCCTAAAGCACGCTGCACACAGGGGTGGAGTGACTCTCACGACTGGATCAATTTCATGTCAATTCCTCAACTGCATTTAACAGAGTAAACACATTTCAAATTTTGAGGTAGCCATTAGAGATGTGGTTTAAATTTGCAGCGACACAAACTCTGAATGTTGGCCATTCCACGAACGGGCAAATGAAATAGCCTATTTGTCCACCCATTGAAGCAAGCCTCTGGTTGCTTCAGGAAGTTATATATTTAGTGGCAGTGTTACTACCACCACTAAGTGTGACAACTTCTCGGTCCATCCCGCCTGGTTGGCCGCTAGGATGCTGGCGGTTGTCATAATAAAACCCGCCACGGTCAGGTAGACCGACTAAAATTTCAGCCACAACTGCCAGGAAAATAGTTCAGGATGCAAAGAAAAACCCACAAATAACTTGAGATGAAATACAGGATTCTCTGAAAACATGTGGTGTGGCTGTTTCAAGATGCACAATAAGGAGGCGCTTGAAGAAAGATGGGCTCCATGGTAGAGTCACCAGAAGAAAACCATTACGATGCAAATGCCACAAAGTATCCCGCTTACAATTACAGCACAGAGACAAGCCTCAAACCTCCTGGCACAAAGTCATTTGGAGTGATGAGACCAAAATTGAGCTTTTCGGCCACAACCATAAACGCTACATTTGGAGAGGAGTCAACAAGGCCTATGAAGAAAGGTACACCATTCCTACTGTGAAACATGGAGGTGGATCGCTGATGTTTTGGGGATGTGTGGAAAAGGAAATTTGGTCAAAATTGATGGCAAGATGAATGCAGTGTGTTATCAAAAAATACTGGAGGAACATTTGCATTCATCAGCCAGGAAGCTGCGCATGGGATGTACTTGGACATTCCAACATGACAACGATCAAAAACACAAGGCTGAGTTGACCTGTCATTTGCTACAGCAGAATAAAGTGAAGGTTCTGAAGTAGCCATCTCAGTCTCCTGACCTCAATATCATTGAGCCACTCTGGGGAGATCTCAAACGTGCAGTCAGCCCAAGAATTTACATGAACTGGAGGCTTTTTGCCAAGAGGAAAGGGCAGCTTTGCCATCTGAGAAGACAAAGAGCTTCATCCACAAATACCACAAAAGGCTTCAAGCTGTCATTGATGTTAAAGAGGGCAATACACTGTATTAAGAACTAGGGTATGTAAACTTTTGATCAGAGTCATTTGGGTAGTTTCTGTTGACCTTATAATTTAAAAAGAGTTACAAATAACATGGTTTTCTGTGGAACACATTCTGTATGCAAAAAGCACTAGAAATGCATAGGCGTGAATCAGGCCTTTGTGGACTTTCTGGTTTTAGTATTCTTGAAATATTGGACATTCCTAGATAGCATTTGCAATTCACTGATTGATTTAACTTGATGCCTGGAGTTGCTTTTTGTATTAAATGTTGTAGCTATCCAAAATGGAGACACACCAAATAAATGGATTTTTGGATAACGAACACAGGCTGCAACATTAAAGTGACACACGGTACTTTTGGCAGAAACACCACAGGGATCAACTTGCATTTTTTATTGATGTCACGTTCCTCTCTCAGAAAAGGAGGTAAATTGTGGAGTTTAGGGAGAGCCAAGGGAATCATTTCAGAAGAACAGCTAAGGTGTGGCTGGTGATTGTAGTGGACGCCTTTCAGTGATGTAAAAAAAACATTTTTACAGTTTGCCAACTCTTTCTTTAAATTGCCAAGACATTCTATCGTTTGTATTAGAGCAGGCTGTAATTCTGCATTACAGAAACTGATAGATTGGAATATAATCCAGTGTGGAAACAGTGTGGCTATAAACTATGTTACTAAACTCTTGGGATGGGATTTGCTTTAGGTCTTTTTAATGGCATCAATTATATTATGACGTTGTTCACAAATGTATATTAAGACCACAAAAGTATAAAAGAAAGTCATTCTAATACTATGTACAACTGCAGTACTTTGGATAAATCTGTGTGACCTCTAACTTGTAAAAGATGAATCATGAAGAAAATAGACTGGTATTATTAAGAAAATACATGCTATATGTTAACAAGCACTGACAACTTAGTTTGTAGTTGTTAGCTCACCTTTACAAAAAAGGAAACTGCCCACGTAGTTACGGGGAGGCCAGTAGATATATTGTAAATAAACTGTGCTGCTATGAACAATATTGTACCTGTTATTCATCATGTAAGCCATTTCCACCCCTCCAGAAGTCTGCTCAAAAAACTCCCATAGCCGGTGTCTTCTCATACTGCCCTGTTCCTAGGACATTGCTATGATGCCTCACTACTATCTGTGATCATATTTATGTTGTTTTTATTTGCCTCTCTACCCTTACCATTGTTGCATTCTTTTTTTTATGTGAATGCCTTTCATACCTTGTATTAATACTTAAATACCCAATTAAATTTTTGTGAAATAAAACCCCATGCACATACTCTCCCGCATCCATCTTAGAAGCTCTAAGCTCAGCGCCGTGATGAGGGGGTAAATAGAGCATTGTGTATGTGTGGTGTTTAAATTTGAAAGAGAGAGTGCTTTTTGTGATGGTGGAGGCGAGCATCAATAGCTGAAGCATCTGCTGAAGCATCGTAGAAACTTCCCAGCAACAGGGCAGGACAGAGGATTGCCGGCTATGAGTGTTTTTCTTCTAGAATGGCGAAAATGGCTTAAAGCAATAGCAGGCACATTATTTAATACTGTTCATAGCAGCACAGTTTTATTTTCATCAACAGCCCCCTTAACTATAAGCAGTTTTTTTTTGGCAAAGGTAAACTAACCCTTCTAGCTGTGTTTTGCATTTAAAAAAGACCCTTTAACTTTACTTTTATGAACAGGTTACATACATGAGAATTCTGCTGAAGACGGAACAACTTTGTTCTGGGAGTTGTGCAATAGAATAAAATGTAATACAAAGAGCAACTCCAGGCATTGAGTTAAATCAATCAGTGAATTGCAAATGCTATCTAGGAATGTCCAATATTTCAAGATTACTAAAACCAGAAAGTCCACAAAGGCCTGATTCACATCTATGCATTTCTAGTGCTTTTTGCATTTTGCAAATTTGCACTAAAGAATGTGTTCCACAGAAAACCATGCCGAAGGGTTTTAATCATTCATTTGTGAAGGACTTAGACCTTAGAAAATCATCCTTTTATCTAGCACTGTAATTCAGGGTGTGGTAAACAACAAATGCACTTCTGGAAGAATGGTCAAACATTCCCATAGACACACTCCTAAACCTTGTAGACAGCCTTCCCAGAAGAGTTGAAGCTGCTATAGCTGCAAAGGGTGGGCCAACTGAATATTGAACCCTACAGACTGAGACTGGGATGCCACTAAAGTTCATGAGCACATAAAGGCAGGCATCCAAATACTTTTGACAATGTCTTATTGGGATTTTTTTAACCAAAAACATGTAGCAGAATACATATTGCCCTGAATTTATAAAGAAATTAGATTTTTTGATATTTTTTTTTTTAGTGGATATGTTTTATATCAGAAAGTAAAAAATATTGTTTTTTTTTTCCAAAATTGTTGGTCTTTTTTTGTTTATAGCGCAAAGAATAAAAATGCCACCAAAAGAAATCTCTATTTGCAGGAAAAAAAAGGGCATAATTTTTATATGGGTACAGCGTTGTATGACCGCGCAATTGTCAGTTAAAATAATGCAGTGCAGTGCCATATCGCAAAAAACGGCCTGGTCATGAAGGGGGGTAAATCTTCCGGTGGTCAAGTGGTAAAGCAAAGTAAACCATAGCAAAAAGTTAGACCAGTGCAATATAGATTATGATTGGTTGCTATGGGTTAGTCAGCTATTGCAAATGCAAACATTTTATTGAAATGGGCCATTCGTCACAGAAGGAACAACTCTGGTTGGAATGTTTTTTAAATATATAATTCTAATGAATGTATTACTTGCTTGAACAATGGCCAAAAATGGGATTCCTTATATTTTTGCTGTGTTAAAATGGGCACTAAAACAGAGATCAAGCTGGGATTTAGACCTAGAAATAAAATAATTGGTTTGTTTCATCCGAAACACGGCCTGGGTTGGGTTTCAATATAATTTTCCGAATTTTGTATTGCAGCTCACCAGCTTACTAGCCCTTGGATGTGGTCGCTACTTTTTTTTATTTTTTAGGCCTTTTTTTCTTACATTTTCACTAGATGATCCTGCAAATAACAAACATCCTGTCCCTTTATATCTGCACTAATTTCTTGATTGTATCTATTGGGTCAGCCATGGTTGTCATACAGATTGGACTTGGTATTTCTGACAAAATAAACAGGTATTTTCTGTACTTGTTAAAAATGTTCTCTTGTAATTTATACTGTTGAACTACCTCATTATAGATATATGATGTGGGCTACTATGCCTAAATAGTACAAACTATAACATGAGAACTGCATAAATAGGGCCCAGACAATCGTATTACTTTAAATTGTACAAATGTACTGTAAAAACAGCTCTAAAAGCATGCGGGTAAACCAACAATTTTTTTTTGTTCTTTCTCTTCTCATATATTTGTATAATTTGTTGATATGGAAAGAAAAAAATCTCAAAAAATAAAATCTAAATTACAAAAAAAAAATCAGTAAAAATAACTTTCCTGAGTTGTTGGGTAAGGTGATCCAATCAACCACCCCCTGAAGGAGAACTGACATTTTTTTTTTCTTTTTATCAGATTACTGCCACTCAATTGGATCTTGTGCGTTGGCTTCTGTACTCTCTAGTCCCCTCTTACGGAACAGGGATCTTTCCTATTTAAAGCGGAACTTTGCTGTATCTGAGCACCACAAACCCAAAAGGCTATTTAATTCATTTTGTAGTATTCAAAGCAAACTTGCCCATCTATCCACATCTTCATCCTTTTTTTTGCAGAGAAATAATTTTGCAAAACAACCCCCTAGCATTTCTGGCCATGACCGTCATGAGTAAGGGCAGATGATCCATGTAGCACAGGGGTGTCAAACTCAATATCATTGTGGGCCACATCAGCATTATGGTTGCCCTCAAAGGGCCGGTTGTAACTGTAAGACTATAAAAACTTTTTTCCCCAGAGAATAGGTACAAGAACTCAACCATACCTCCCGCCAAAATGCATCAAACTGTGGTTGTGGCCAATTGCAAGTGGGAGGATCTTAAAGCTGCAATAAATCCCAGGAGTGTGGAGTTCAGGGGTGCGCTATGTACATAGTGCAGAGTTCAGGGGTGCGCTAAGTACTGAGTGCAGGGTTCAAAATGCAGTTTCAGGTGTTCCCTAAGCACAGAGTACAGAGTTTAGGGGTGCGCTATATGAGGAGTGCATAGTTCGGGGGTGCATTGTGTACAGATTGCAGGATTAAGGAATGTGCTATATACAGCGTGCAGAGTTTAGGGGTGTGCTAGTGTGTAGGGTTCAGCTCTCTTACAAAGGCTGTCCGCGTGTCACTTTCACCCTTCCTCAGCTCTGACCTTTGCACCACTCTTCCCCACCTGTGAACTTAGCTCCCCCCCACAGCCCTCATCTCTCCCCACATCCCCAAAAGCTTCCTTACATCTCACCTACTCGGCCTGGCTCTAGTATCTCTCAGCAGTGTAGGCTGCTCCACCTCTCTCACTTGCAGGGAGATTATTGGTCCACATCTGTGCACCCAAGCACAGATGGAGATCATAGTGTAGTTTACTTTGTGATTCTCCATCCCAGTCTGCACCTGCATCTCCCCTGTGCCCGCTGTGAGTGCAGGGCAGGCAGGGATCTGTGAAAGCCGCCAAGAGGAAAGCTGTCCTTGTAGGCTTCTGTGTTTACAAGTGACAGAAGTGAGTGGGGATCCGATGGCAAGAGTAGGAGGTAGCGGAACTCAGCTCTGCTATATTCTAGCTGAAAAAGATGTCCTGGGTGTGGGGGTCACATAAAAAGACCTGATTCGGCCTGTGGGCCTTGTGTTTGACATATGTGATGTAGCATTTATATACTTGAATCCCTATGACCTTAGCTCATGCATGCATGCAGGGGAGTGTGATTAGCGGAGAAAACCCCTCCCACCTCCTGAATACTATGGGGATGTATGACATCATTTGCTTAGGCTTGGAAACCAGGAAGTATGTAAAAAAATGATAAAACATGTAAATATGACAGGAGAAGACAGAGATCTTGTGTTTCAGCTAAGCAGTAATCTCTGTCTTCGTACAGAACAAGCACATCAACCACACAGTTTCACAAAGTGTATTGCCAACTTTAAAGTCTATTTAAAATTCCAGGCTCGGGGCGTGGCCTGGCAGCTCATGGAGTAGGACGTGAGAAGAGAGAGCTCCTTCTCCCGGCACTCCTAACACAGATCCTGTGCTAATATCCGCGGCATACAAAGTTCCGATCTGTCCCCCAGTGATCCAGGCAGGTGTGGGGAAATGTCGCCGCCGAAAAAGACGACCGGAGCGGCCGATAAGCTGTCACAATATCGCCGCCAGGAAAAGGAGATGCAGACCGAAGATGGCGCCGGCTCAGGTACAGACCCAGATCCCCATGCTGACGGCACTGTTAAAGTACTTGACGCTATAGCGGCTCTCCAGGGAACTTTGACAGCCAAAATAGATGAAGTAAAGATAGATATATCCCTGCTCAGGCAAGATCTATCTAGAGTGAGAGATAGAGTAACGGAGGTGGAAACCCGGGTCGGCACCATGGAGGATACCCTGTACCCTCTGCAACATGCTCAACAAGACATGCGGAGCCAAATTCAACAGTTGCAATCTCACCAAGACGACCTCGAAAATCGTATCAGGAGATGCAACCTTCGGTTCATAGGCATACCGGAAAAGGAGGAAGGCACGGACCCGGTCACATTCTTAGAATCTCTCCTTACTACCCAATATGGTAGAGAAGCCTTTTCTATGATGTTTGCGGTGGAGAGGGCTCACCGCATCCCAGCAAGACCCCCCCCGCCTGGAGCGCCACCTCGTACATTTATTGCAAAATTCTTGAACTTTCGGGACAGAGATAAAGTTCTCCGTCTATCAAGGGAAAAGGGAAATATACAGCTAGGAAATACTCATGTTGCGGTATTTCCAGATTTTTCTAACGCAGTACAGAAGAAAAGAGCGCAATTTCAAGATGTAAAGCGACGTCTGCGCACATTGCATCTTAAGTATGCTATGCTCTTTCCCGCCAGGCTGCGGGTGGAGGAAGATGGACGCGCACAGTTCTTTGAGGACCCTGAAGCTGCAGCAGCATGGCTAGACCGAAGAGGCCGTCCAGCATAACAACCGCTTCAACAGTGAAGATTCGACAGATGGTCGGACTTTCTTTTGCTAGATGATGGAAGGTGAGAAGGAGAACCATTGTTATGTATATCCTGGTAATGACATACAAGACATAGTGAAATGCTTCCCTCTCCCCTAATCCTATCCTCCATATATCGATTACCACTGAGAAGTATTTCATCACCAACATCACTAAGCTATACATACTCACTATGGACAGTACTTTATATCTGCAATACTCCTCTTCCCCTCTGTCACTTAACTTGAACTACAACCTGGCGGATTATATACAAAGAACTAAGTATGGTCTGAACACAAACCTCACACCTTTCCTTGCAGACTAGGAACAAGAGAAAATTCTGACACAGACATAGCTCGGATTCACATGGAGGTGCCGTGGGAGGAGCATGGTAACAACTCCGATCCTCCTCTTGTCCCCTTGCTTCGTGACTGTCAGTGGGAAACTCTTTTTGATTTTCGCCCCCCAGGAAATGGTTATAAAAAGCAGACCACGATTAGTGGCTACGCTAAGATTTGTGCCTCCAGCTGGTTTAAATAGCTGGATGTTAATTTTTGTTTTGCAGGTTCGGGGAAACATGCTCACGCCAAGTTGGGGAGGTGTGCAGCCGGGAGGGAAAGGAAGGGTTCAATTTTGTTATTTTAGTTTTGGGAAATGTAACATGGCAGTATTCTATGGTCATATCAGCACATATACCATGAATAGAAATGCAGATAAATGTGATATACACAGGAAGAGCTGGATGATTCAAGATTTGTGTGTGAATGTGTTCTTGCCTGGCTGGTCTGATCTAACGGTACCTATTCTCTGATAAAATGACCTCTATTAAATTTGTTACCTGGAACGTAAGGGGCCTGCGTGATAGGATCAAGCGGACAGCGGTCCTGCAATACCTGAAATCACAAAAAGCTGATATCACTGCCTTGGTAGAAACACACATTACTGGGCATCTACAGGCAGCTCTAAAAAAACCATGGGTGGGATGGAGCTATCATAGCATATATACCAACCAGTCTAGAGGAGTCTCAATTATCATCGCCAAAAAAGTGCAATTTGAGTTGGTGTCTTTGGAATCAGACCAGCAGGGAAGATTTTTGTTTCTTAATACGCTTATAGGAGGGAACCCGCTCCTAATTCTGGCAACCTATGTGCCTCCCCCATTCACGTCGGAGGTGGTCATGAAGGGATTGGCATTTTTGGCCAAGAACCCGTCGACCCCAGCCGTATGGATGGGAGACTTCAACATGGTCATGAATCCAGCATTAGACAGGCCATCACAAGAGAGCTCCCCCAGAGGTTCATCACAACACACTAGATTAAGCCGGCTGCTGACAGAATTCGCCATTACGGATGTCTGGAGGTGGCACAATCCATCCACAAGGGCATACACTTGTCACTCAGTGGGTCATCACACGATGTCACGGATAGATTATGTGCTAGTAACCAATACTCTGCTACCAAAGGTTACAGGCTCTGGAATCGCACCTAGAGCTTTATCTGATCACGCACCGTGCTGGATAACGGTATCTCTACTAAAATCCGCCCCCACTTCCCCATGGCGACTTAACCCCTTCTGGCTCACAGTACTACCAAACATAGAGGGTCTTGCGTTAGAATTACAACACATACTCAATGATAAATGTAACAGAGACGCTTTAGCTGCGGAATGGGATTCATTTAAAGCACACGCACGTAAATTACTGTCCCTCAGGATAAATAGCTTTAAAACATCCTCCAAACTTATTTTACAAATGGCAACTGACAAACTGACTGAACTTGAAAGAGAATACACATCAGACCCTAATTCTGTAAATCTCCAAAGAGTTAAACTACAAACTAGAGTAGTTAATCACATGCATATAGAAAAAGCTAGACAACAAATTTTTTTCTGCAAACAGCGGGTGTTTGAGCATGGCGAACAGGCTGGCAAGCTCCTAGCATATTTGGCACATCTAAATGACAAACCCCCAGTAATAGTGTCCTTGAGTACACCACAAGGAGACAATATCACGGATCCCCCCCAAGTAGCAGCCAGGTTTCAATCGTTCTATGGTGAACTATACAAATCCCAGAATATCTACTCTCAGCAGGACATACAGGCCTATTTGCACACGATACACTTCCCCAGACTCAACATGGAACAAGTCGAGATGCTTGAAGCTCCTATAACACAGGAAGACATAGCGGAAGCAATTTCCCATCTATCCAAATCTAAGGCACCCGGGTCAGATGGTTTACCTTTAGAATTCTATGACACCTTCTCAGAGATACTCATTCCTAAGCTCAAACAACTATACCACAATATTTTCAAATCGGGAATACTCCCCCCTTCTATGCAAGAAGCTCAAATAATAGTACTACCTAAGGCTGGGAAGGACACTCGTTTTCCCGAGTCATATAGACCCATTTCCCTGCTCCAGGTGGACATCAAATTATTAGCCAAGATACTAGCCTCACGCCTCAACAAAGTAATTTTATCCCTGATTCACCCTGACCAAACTGGTTTCATGCCGGGCAAAAATACGGCCATGAATATCAGACGGTTATTCATGAACCTACAAGCCCAACATAACAACCACGGATCTAGGGTGGTGGTGGCCTTGGATACAGCCAAGGCCTTTGACTCAGTAGAATGGTCATTTTTATGGGAATGCTTAAAGGAATTTGGTTTTGGCCCTCGCTTCCTTAAATGGGTACAAATTTTATATCAAACACCGAAAGCAAGAGTACTCGTAAATGGGTGGCTATCAGACCAGTTCCCCCTGGAAAGGGGTACACGGCAGGGATGTCCCCTCTCCCCTCTCCTGTATGCATTGGCAGCCGAGCCGCTGGCGATTGCTATTCGAACGGAACCAGGTATTGATGGGTTACGTATTGACAATTACACCGAAAAAATAGGCTTATACGCAGACGACACCATCCTATATCTAGCAGACCAGAGTACATCACTTCAAACCGCGTTAAGCATCATTGAAAAGATGGGAAGCTATTCTGGTCTGCGCATAAACTGGGATAAATCCCAAATACTCCCCATAGATCACTTTCCACCTCCGTATACATCCCAGGAACTCCCCTTAACTAGAGTTAATATGATTAAATACCTAGGGGTAATGGTTACACGAGACTTAGAGGACTACATAATTAATAATGTGGAGCCATTGTTCTCCCTGATCAAAACCAAGACACAGGCCTGGTCCAGATTGCCCCTGGGGGTAATGGGACGGATAAACATCATCAAGATGATTTTACTCCCTAAAATCTTATATATAGTATGGCATGCTCCCTTATATATCCCTCTTAAATTCTTCAAGAAAATGGAGGCTATCCTTAATTCTTTTGTTTGGGGACATGGGCGGCATAAACTGGCCTGGCATATCCTTAAAAATCCCACATCTATGGGGGGAACCGCACTGCCGGACTTACAGGAATATTACATTGCGGCTCAACTATCTCATTTGTACTATTTCAATAAGTCTGAAATGCAGCGCTACAAAATGTTAGTATGCGAGGACCCAAGAAGTCCACTGTCGACCCCTTTGCAAGCCATATTCAGAGGGGGACAGGTACGCAAAAAAAACCCCAGATTCAATGGAGGAATGCTCTCACACCATCAAAAAATATGGGAAATAACTCTGAAACGGCTAAAAATGGGGCACATATATTCCTATTCTCCCCTTTGGCTTAATAATAACATGCCAGAACTCAAAAATATACCAGACCCACGGGTGTGGGCCAGATACGGGATACTATACCTACATCAGGTAATGACTGATATGCGACCCAAATCCTTCCAATCTTTAAAAGATGAATACTCAATCCCACATCACCTATTGTTCAGGTACCTGCAGCTTCGCCATGCTCTACGCTCCCAAACCAGACACTTAACAGGCTCCATTGCTCACCCTCAGGTTTTGGAAATAATCTTGGGTGAAGAATCCCAAAAACTAATATCAGGACTATACCACACTATTCGCATACCTGGGATTTTATCTGTAATCCAGAAAGCCAAATCAACATGGGAAAGAAATGTGGGAGCCATAGATGATACAGACTGGGATGAAGTGTTAGAGAATGTAAAAACGTCCTCACCCAAATTATCAGACAGGCTCACCCAGCTATATATAGTTCACCAAGCATACCTGACACCACAGAGGATGGCAAAATTCAAACCCTCATATAGATCCACCTGCCCATTATGTACTCATGGACCAGGCACCTTCTATCACCTGATATGGGAGTGCCCCACGATACAAGAATACTGGAGACAGGTGATAAAATTTTTGCATGATAACATGGGCTCCCCGGTTGCCTTAGACCCAAAATTATGTATCTTGGGGCTACTACCTGACACAGATTTAGATAAGTTTCACACTACTTTCATATATGAAACTTTATTCATTTCCAGAAAAGTTATAGCTCGCTCATGGATGCAAACCACACCTCCTAGTTTAGCAAGCTGGAAAAGGGATGTTAATAGTACCCTTCCATACAAAAAATTGATTTACAAACACAGAGGTTGTACTCAAAAATACTCGAAGGTCTGGGACAGATGGGTGGAGGATGGAGAGACCTGTACATAAGGTATCCAAAACCGAGTATTGTCCGTGTGGATAGTAGAGCCATATCCGATACAGGATATATAGAACCGGACAAACATGGGATACTCACACGAGTTTAACCTTGTAAGAATACATTTCAAGTGCTAAAATCTTCTCTTTAACTGTTCTTCACAGCAATCAACTGAATGTAATCACATGCATCTGTAATAGATATGACTGAATACTTGTATCAAGATATGTCAAATACTAACTGTAAATCGGTGAATTTATGTTCAATAAAGTTGGATTTCCCAATTAAAAAAAAAAAATTCCAGGCTCATCCAAAACTGCATCATATACATATTTTTTTTATTTTGTCCAATCCACTTTAATTATGTCGGAATCCCCTCTTCTATCCCCATTGCATAAGAAATCCCAACAGATTTTGTATACTGGGAACCTTTGTGTGGACTTCAGGAGCACAGGAGTGAGCTGTTAAGTCCAAATGCATCTTAATTAATTTCTTTCTCGTTTTTATTATATATATAAAAAAGATAAAAAAAAGCCAGAGCATCACAAATATTGTAACCCAATACACAGATGACAGAGCCAGGTTTGGTGGACTGCCAGCAGAGCGAGTTTGCATAAACTTCATTTTCTGCCGGGAAATGCTTTCAAGCCAAGAAATAATTTAGGTATGGGCAAAAACATTTTATGTGGCCAATTAGTATTAATATCTGATTTGTGATGATATTGGCCTGGCAATCTTTAACCACTTCAGCCCCAGAAGATTTTACCTCCTTACTGACCAGAGCACTTTTTACAATTTGGCACTGTGTCGCTTTAACTGACAATTGCGCAGTCATGCAATGCTGTACCCAAACAAAATTTGCGTCCATTTTTTCCCACAAATAGAGCTTTCTTTTGGTGGTATTTGATCGCCTCTGCGGTTTTAATTTTTTGCGCTATAAACAAAAAAAAATTGTGACAATTTTGAAAAAAGAAACAATATTTTTTACTTTTTGCTATAATAAATATCCCCCCAATTTTTTTTAAAAAAAACACATTTCTCCATCAGTTTAGGCCAATATGTATTCTTCTACATATTTCTGGTAAAAAAAAATAGCAATAAGCGTATATTGATTGGTTTGCGCAAAAGTTATAGCGTCTACAAACTATGGGAAAAATTTATGGCATTTTTATGGCGTTTTTAATTAATTTTATTTTTTTTACTAGTAATGGCAGTGATCTGCAATTTTTAGCGGTATTGCGACATTGCGACAGACAAATTGGAGACTTTTGACACATTTTTGGGACCCTTGACATTTATAGAGCGATCAGTGCTATAAATATGCACTGATTACTGTATAAAAGTCACTGGAAGGGAAGGGGTTAATACTAGGGGGCAATCAAGGGGTTAACTGTGTGTTCCCTAGTGTGTTCTAACTGTGTGGGGATGGGACTAACTAGGAGAGATGACATATCGCTATCCCTACTTTGTAGGAACACACGATCTGTCTTCTCTCCTCTGACAACACAGGGATTTGTGTGTTTACACACACAAATCTCTGCGCTGGCTCTCGTGCACACAATCGCACGTGGCCGGCGGCGATCATGCCCGCTGGCCACGCACCTCGGGTCCCCCGCTGTGCAGCGGTGCTCGCCCAGGAGAGACATTCTGCCGCAGTATATCTGCGTGAGCCGGTCGGGAACCGGTTAATCAGAACAACACCACACATCTATCAACAAAGGATTACTCTGAAAAAAGGGCACAGATACAGATATGCTGGTATATGGTATCTAGTTTAATATTTATAGGTGTTCTTATTTGCATTTTGTTTTTTAGTTCAGACTCCCCCTTGAGTCCTGTTATGAATCTGATGTGGTCGACCTCTGTCTGATGTGTTGTTTCAGATCAATTTTCTGGTGAACATCAGAGAAGAACAGTAACCCAATCCATTAAATAGTTGTAGCACAGGTAACATTTGTTTCCATTCTTATGCCAATCTTCTTCCATTTTTAACTATCATTTAAACCACAAGGTCTGCACTGCAGTTTTTCCTTGTCATCCTAAAAGCTTGCTATCAGATACATCAAACACTTTACTACATCAAACAAATTTGCTACAGATGTTATCATGTTACTGGAGTACATAATGAAAAACCCAACACATGGCATTGCTGTGTTAAACTAATACATAATTCTCTGTACATGCTCTGCTGCCACTAGGCATGAGGTTAAAGTGGTTATACGCTTAAAACAAAAAATATATAAATATATTGCAGAGTTATAATATACAAACAGAAAAAAGATATACATGTCTCTTTAAATAATTTAATCTTATGGGGCAATGCCTATTGCAAAAAGTGTTATATGTGACATCAAAAATCCCAAAGATATAAAGTTCATAAATATATTGTGAATAGTCCAAATCCACATAGAATATTTCCAGGTTCATAGTGATCAGTGCTGGATACACAAACAATTGGTGCTACTGTGCTCAATGTGCTGTCTCATAAGCCAAGACCCTTACTGGACAGGATTGATCTCAAATCAAAAATGAGATCAAAAATGCTTTGTAAAAAGAAGAGCCGATGCTCCTACCATCAGACCTCCAAATGGATCCGTGACCCCACCAGTAAGTAGCAGCAATGGTGTCCCCACAAAGAGATCATAAAAGCAGCTCTCATGATCCAATGAGCTCCATCTAGCACATATATCATTTTAAAGCAGAGAATAGGAGAAGCCTCGTAGAGCAATGCATTTTTAAAATATTTACTAAAAAGTAATCGCACTTACCAATATAAAAGAATAAAGAAACAGTATAAAGCTACAGAGCACAGGCGCGGGACTTGCCAGCATACACGTGCGTGATGGTGTCACAGCTGCGGCTCCACCCGACGCATTTCCCCGTAATAGGCATCCTCTGGGAGTGGTCTCTGTTCCCAGAGGATGCCTATTATGAGGAAACGTGTCGGATGGAGCCGCAGCTGTGACATCACACACATGCACGCAAGCGAGTCCCAAGCCTGTACTCAGGAGGTTTATACCGCTTGTGGATTCTTTTAAACTGTAAGTGCAATTACTTTTCATTAAAGATTTTTAAAATGTACTGCACCAGGAGGCTTCTCCTATTCTCTGCTTTTAAATGATATATGTTCTGGATAGAGATCAGTGGATTGTGGGAGCTGCTTTTATGATCTCTTTGTGGGGACACCATTTTTTTCTTGGCTTATGGGACAGCACCTTGAGCACAGTAGAACCAATTTTTTGTGTATCCAGCACTGATCAGTGTGATCACTATAAATCACCTGGAAATATACTATGTGGCTTTAGACTATTCATGATATACAGTATTTATGAGCCATATATCTTTGGGATTATTGTTTTAAAAGTATGTTTGGGGGCACACCCTAAATGATGCATTAAAGATGGTGCAGCCATAAGACCATACAACAGAACAAAATATTACAGCGCACACATGCAAAAAATGACATTTAACTCCTGCAAGGCTACTTAAAACACCTGAACATTTTTCAAAAAATATGGGGATTTGGTCACACCATATGGCTATATGGTGCTTAAGCCCACTTACGGCGACAAAGTGTGCCCCCAAATCTTTGTTTGTCTATTGTATGAATTCTGACCAGATCCCTTTGGGCAGGAGCACCCCCCCCCCCCCCCCCCATTCCGATGCTGCATCCAGCTGGGTAAATATGATTCTTTGAAAGAGGCTTGTGCACCTTTTTTTATAAGTCCGGTATTCAGGCTTTTTTTGGGTGCAGCCGTCGGTAATCTCTTTTTAAACCAAGCATGGGGCTTTTTATTATTAAAGAATATGTTGCAGAATATCAATTCTTAGCTTTCTTCTTTAGTTTTTTCTTTTTATTTTATTTTCACCTGGTGATCCAGCCAGTAAGTCTGTTATTTTTTTAATATTCTTAAAACAAAGGGGTCTCCAAACTATAGACTGAGGGCCACATCTTAATGGCTACAAGCCGATGGAGAGCTTCTCGTGTGTTGGGGGGAACTTCTGATGTGATAGGGAGGCTTCTAATTTAAAAGAGAAATCTGATGTGAAATGAGAACTCTGATGTGAGTGTGGGATGGCTTCTAATGTGAAAGGGAGGACTTATAAAGGGAAGCTATGGTTCGGAGCATTTTTTTTTTATTAATTTTTTTTTTTTTTGGGCCATGAATATTTGTAAAACATACAGTGTGGCTCTCCTATTGAAGAGATTGAAGACCACTGCTTTAACAGACCAAGCTGTCCAGGTAATGTGGCAGTTAGAGGGTTGAAAAAAATAACAATGAAAAGGCAAAAAAAAAAAAAAAAAAAAAGGAACACAGATCAATGTGATTATGGATGCTGCAGTCTTCAAAATGTGTTTATTGTCCACATTCGTGAACCCTAAAAATGTGTATATTGACTATGCTGCCAAAAGTGAGATTTAAGATTACTAAACAGTTCACCACATACAAAAGTGCAAAAAAATAAATAAATGAACAGCACCAAAAATACAACTAATGTCCAATGCATCAATAAGTCCCATTCAGATGATAAAAAAAACACAATAATGGTGCACTGAAGCTTTAGGAGGAGTGGATATGGGCTAAATTCAATAGGAGAGCAACTGTGTGTCTCTGAGAGTCTCTGATGAACAGTCTATGGGATGAACTGCGGGCTGTAGACGGCTGCAGGCTCAGGGAAGAGCTGGAAGGAAACTCTGCAGGTACAAAAGGCAAGGAGAGAGAGCAGCGCCATCTGAGTGCAGTATAACAATTGATGCGTGATCAGGGATCCCTGAGGAAGGAGCATGCAGCGTGCTCCGAACGCACTCACCTCCCTGCTCTAAACATCCAGTAGTGACGTCTGCGGCGTTCTCTTGTGTAAACTCATGGATTAGGAAGTGCTGGGAGCCACCAGCACGGCCACGACCAGAGGGATACCCCGCACGCCGCAGCATTTCCTCCACACATAGCGGATGAACCCTGTACTGTACAACGCTGACCGTCCTAATTTTATTCTGTGAGTATACATATTCTTTGTTGCCATTAAATCAATTGTTATACTGCACTCAGATGGCGCTGTTCTCTCTCCTTGCCCATTCAATAGGTTGAAAAGGTGGGGAGTCAGCCTGTCAGTGCTCAGACCATATGCCGCACACTGCATCAAATTGGTTTGCATGGCTGTCGCCCCAGAAGGAAGCCTCTTCTAAAGATTATGCACAAGAAAGGCAGCAAACAGTTTGCTGAAGACAAGAAGACTAAGGACATGGATTACTGGAACCATGTCCTGTGGTCTGATGAGACCAAGATAAACTTATTTAGTTTAGATGGTGTCAAGCATGTGTGGCGGCAACCAGTTGAGGAGTACAATGACAAGTGTGTCTTGCCTACAGTTATGCATGGTGGTGGGAATGTCATGGTCTGGGGCTGCATGAGTGCTGCCGCCACTGGGGAGCTACAGTTCATTGAGGGAACCATGAATGCCAACATGTACTGTGACATACTGAAGCCGAGCATGATCCCCTCCCTTCGGAGACTGGGCCGCAGGGCAGTATTCCAACATGATAATGTCACATGAAAGATATAATAAAATATTTACAACAATGTGAGGGGTGTACTCACTTTTGTGAGATACTGTATATGTGCCTAACGACCAGCACCAGGTATATACAGCACATATGGCTAAGATGGCCACCGGCGCCCTTAGACCAGAAGCTGGCTTGCATTCCAGGGATGTGATGAAACATATTGGCTGGGGAACACTGCCTCATCTACTTATAGTTTAGTCTGTATTTTTTTTTGTTTATTTTGGGTATAAAGTTTAAGCTCACCTTTTCAGACAAAAAATTTAATGGTGAATGTACACCCACTCCACCCTCCCATTCCGTGCTGTACTAATGTCAATGGGTGATGAGCTGTCAGTGCCTACGCAGCCAGTGCAGTGGTCTAGGAATTTGGCTTTGTGCATGGCTTCCAGGATGGATCAAAGCGATGCTCTGTGCCTTCGCTAACCAATCAGAATCACTCTGATGATCTGTCCCAGAACTGCTACACAGAGAAGTAGGAATAGAGTCGGACCACTGCACTGGCTGCTTGGGCACTGACAGCTCAGCATCCACAGAGGTAAGTACAGCAGGGATGGTGAGGATGTTAGTTCAGCTTTTCATTTTTTCTGAAAAGATGAACTAACCCATTCAATGTAACTTAAGTTTGCTGGCTTACAGTATTGCTAAAATTTTAATGGAAAACGGTAAAACGCACAGACCTCACTTTGCAAGCTCTGTTGACCAACACATGATTACAATGAGAAAATCTATCATTTACCAGTGAGACAAATGTATCCACTGGGGGAAAAAAAGTACTGTAGTTCTTTTTGGATGTAAGTATACACTGAAGTGCATCTCCTAAGCCCTTTACCAATAAACGTATTTCACAGCTCAAATTATTAATCTTCAAGGAGCTATACTGCGTGTTATGTATGCTCATCTCTGCTCTTCACTGTCAGCTCATTTGTCATTACACTTCTTAGGTTTACAAGGTGGAGGTAAAACAGAATAAAAAAGCATTAAAATATCAAATTGCAGACATTGAACTTTTTATGAGCTGTAGATGTAATTTAGTCTCTCTTCCAAAAAAATAGATAAAAAGCCATAACAATTACACCTGCACAGGGTTTCTTAGAAGATTTATGAAAGTAGGCTAAATGCTATTTCTATTAGGAAAAAAAACATTATAGTGAGAAATACAAAAGGTTCCGCATAATTCAGTCTGTTTTCTACCATGTAAATGTATAGCTGTAAATGAAAATACATAACAAAGTCAATAAGAGAACTAGTATGGTGTTTAAAGTAGACCTTCATCCTAATCTTGTGTAATCTTGTGCTGTCCTGCCTTCTCCCTGCTTCCTCTCCTACAATTGGACATTATTGTTTTTTTATTTATTCTTTACAAAGTATTTTGCTTGTGCTGCAAAGCAGCAAAACCTTCTCCCTGCCCCCTGCGCATGAAACCTTCCTTGTATTGTGCATTTGAGGAAAATCCCCTGTGCTTGCGCAGATGTGCCAATGGGCTTTGCCAAGACCTGAAGGCTGGGCAGAGCCTGTGGGCGCATCTGAACCTGTATAGAACAGGACTGAGGTTACGCTTTTAGTACTTTTGATCACACCTAAATGATGACACCCCAAGTGTCATGTGAATGTATTTGTAAAATACAATGGAAATTCTTCTTGCATTCGACTATACGAGATGTACATAAAATGCCCTTACCAGAGCCGGTGGACTCACTGGCCGTTGGCGGTGAGTCATGCAGGCTTTTACCGTTTGAACGGTAGAGTTAAAGATGTCTCCGATCCTGGGATGGGGGCTGAGATGTATCACACCACTTTAAATCCTCCTGGATGGGACCTCGTCCTCTTAGATGGGGAAACGTATTCCGTAATCAACCGGAGTCCTCCACCGGATATCACTCACTTGGCATTCCCCATATATGATAAAAAAAGGCTTCCACATAGTGTAAAATCCTGAGTAACAGGAGATTTTATTGATAAAATTTCCAAGTAAAAAATCAAGTTTAAAAATTCAGCTCATATGAACAAAAATCTAGTGCAGTGAATTATGATGGCTGTGGTAGCGTCACACACCTGACGCGTTTTGTCTACCAAGACTTCAACTGGGGTTGAAGTTGATGTCTTGGTAGACGAAACGCGTCGGGTGTGTGACGCTACCACAGCCATCATAATTCACTGCACTAGATTTTTGTTCATATGAGCTGAATTTTTAAACTTGATTTTTTACTTGGAAATTTTATCAATAAAATCTCCTGTTACTTGGGATTTTACACTATGTGGAAGCCTTTTTTCCTTTTTTTATCATATATGGGGAATGCCAAGTGAGTGATATCCGGTGGAGGACTCCGGTTGATTACGGAATAAGTTTCCCCATCTAAGAGGACGAGGTCCCATCCAGGAGGTTTTAAAGTGGTTTAAAGCATGACTCACCGCCAACGGCCAGTGAGTCCACCGGCTTTGGTAAGGGCATTTTATGTACATCTCGTATAGTCAAATGCAAGAAGAATTTCCATTGTTTTGAGCATGCACCTAGCAGGATGAGATCCACATATATGTACACATTACAACATCCCAAACAAAACCCATAACAAGAAATCTACCTGGCTTTACAATGAAAAAGTCAGAATGGTGGGAGAGATTTACTAAGACTGAAGCACTCAGAATCTGGTGCAGCTGTGCTGTGCATTGTAGCCAATCAACTTCATTTATCATTTATTATTTTAGGTAACATGTCTTTCAGTTTATTAGTCATCCAGTAGTCATACAGGTCCACTTTAACCAGTGTACAGTATGAAGATCCTTCAGAGGTTTTCATCTTCAACTGTCAGGAACTAACCTTGAGAAGGCATATATAGTGCAAGGTAGAATGTAAATTCTCATTAATCTCTTATAAGAAAAAGTAGCTGACATGCTTACTTATGTTGATGTGGGCTTTTGCATAGATCGGGATGTCACTTGGCAGAATTATACCAGTCAACCAAGTTCATGTTTTATTTCATTAATCATTGATGAAATGTTTCCCTTCTCCATCACAGCTAAAAAAAAAAAAAATATGCACACTCATATGACAAGCACGATGAAGAGCCAAGTTCATGACAAATAAATAAACACTGTTGAAGTTTAATCAGAATGAAATTCACTATTTATTTTTAAAAGCTGAAGTATGAAGACATGCCCAAAAACTGATCACACAAAAGATGGAATTGTTATAACTTTGACTGAGGCTGTCAAAAAAGTTATTCATATACAGTACTGTAACTCTTTCAATACCCACCATCCTCCAAATGCTTCTGTGCCACACACCAATCTAAGTACTTCTCTATCAATAACGATATCATTATTGCAAAAAACAATGAAGTTAAAGTGTATCAGTCACTTGCATGGCCACACTGAATATAAAAAGCAGCCCTGGCCCAAAAAGCTGTGTGTCTGTGTGTCTGACTAGATCCAGAGTTTTCAACCAGGGTTCCATCGAACCCTGGGGTTCCTCCAGAGGTTGCTAGGGGTTCCTTGAGCAATGAGCAATTTCTGACTTTCAGATAAGTTTCCACTGACACCATTGATCTTTTAAGCTATCTGTAAGAGTTAATTCTTCCCAATGACCACAAGTGTAAGGAGCATTCTTCCCAGTGACCATCGCACCAATGTATCAGGAGTTGTAGATATAGTCATTTTTAGCGGGAGTTCCCTGAGACTGGAAAGTTATTTGGAGGATTCCTTCGTGATTAAAAAGGTCGAGAAACCCTGGACTAGATCTTTGATAATAGATCTTTGATAATAAGAAAAAATATCAGCATTCCAATTAGCTCTTCTTGCAGTATTTTTAATAATCAGTGAATTGACTGCATACAGTGATGTCTCCAACCCCAAAACCAACCTTCCCTGGTGCGTTTCGACACTCTTTTTCTATCTATTTTTCTTGTGAGCAAGCTAAGAGTGGTGAAATGCATCAAAGGTTAGAGACATCACTGTATGCAGTCTATTGGAGTGCGGTCGATATTTTTTCATATTTTAAATGAAGAGTGGAGATGGACTGTGATGGCCGAAACCCAGGTTGTCCATGTTCAGGAGAGGCCGCTTTTAAGCGGAGCTACAGTACATCTGTGTGTGTTTCTGTTCTGACCAAATCCTGTTAGACCCAGTGCGGTATTATTGGGGTATTAATACTCTTAAACTTTCTTTAACGTGTTTTATACATACAACATATTTCATTTTATCCATTTCGATTTTGAGGTGAAATAGATAGAAACAGGTAGCACCAGTCATAAAACATTTAAAGCTCAACTTCAGCTTGGGAAAGAATGAAAGAAGTATAGGAACTAGCATTGCTAAAAGTAAGCAGCTCTGGCTGTTTTGCTTACTTACTGATCCTGCACCCCTCCTCTTTATAGTTGAATGACACCCAGCATCATTTAACCCATTTCCTATTAGCCTAGGGTGTCATGGCTCTGCTCCTCATCCTGGACTTAGGTGAATGCTACAGAAACTGGTACCTGGACATAACATGGCACCACTCTCTGTAGCATTTAGAATCCACTCATTGCTGGAGGAGGATGAGGGTAAAAAGCCTGTGATTTGATCAAACCAATAATACTGGAAAACGGAAAAGAAACTATGCTAAGATATGTAAAAAATAAATGTAAAATAAATACACCAAATACGATGTACCTAAACAGTGAGGGATTTCTATGTGAAATGGTGGAAGCAGCAATTCTCTTGTATAACACTAATACGGTGAGTGGAATGAAGAGAATATAGAATCGCGCTAAACCTATATGTATAAAGTAAATGTGAGCCACCAGCAGATAATAAATACACACCGATCACGGAGAGATCCAGAGTTCAGCGTGAATCAAACTTAAATATACCAGTGCCTGTATAGTAGTTAAGTCTAGAACCATTATTCTCAAAAACATGAGTAAACACCATAAATAAAACAGAGCATATGTGTGACATATATAGATAAAATATGATAATATTAAAAAAGTCCAATCATAACTGTAAAATTGGAGTATATGTGACATCCACCCGTGAAAAATTTAAATGAAATAAAATCCATCCACATGTAAAAATAAATCTTCAGAAACTGGTATAAAGAAGACTGTGTTGAATCCACCACCGGTAATAGAGAGTTACTTCTTACCTGAAACCCATGATCCCCCGTTACAGAGGATCAAGAGAAGCCTGTAGTAATGATAATATCTTGAGGGCACACCAAACAAAGCCGCTGCTCTTCGGATCACCTGTGATAGTGATACAATCTCCAGAGCGCACCAAGCAGAACCACTAATCTTCAAACCATCTCATTGTATTCAAGCCCATGAGCGGGTGTGCGTGGCATGTAAACATATATAAATGCTCCAATAGTGTAAAACCTTTAAATTTATTAAAACAAGTAAACAAAGTATTGCACTTACAATGTTGTAGCAGTAAAATGCCTGAAGTCTGGTGCGCCGGCCGGCACAGACAAGCCCAACCTTCTGGGTACACAAACAGCAAGTACGAGGTGACGTCAGCGCGTCGCTCCACCCTACACGTTTCGTAAGAGAATTATGTTGTCCAGGCGCACGGGCGTCACGCTGCGTCACCTCCCTTTGTACAGGGGCAACCCGACCAACTCACGCCGGCGGATAATGATCGGTGTAAATTCCCCTAAAAAATATAAGATCAATAGTTAACAGGAGAAAAAAAGGTTAACATTTCTCAAAGAACACCAGGTATCCATCATGTGGCTGGGCCAGCACAGTCCGGACACAAAAAGGGGACATGGATCCCTGGGATGACCCATCTCTGCCCATTCAATGGCGGAAGTGGGTCAAATATAAGCACTGGTGCCACCTCCAGCTGCTAGGCCGAGTGACACCTAGTGGACAGATCATGTAAGACACTTGGACATCCAAAAACTGGATAGAGGCTATATGCCCAAATGTCACCTTATAGAAAAAAAAATTAAAACATTTTCCCATGCACATTTCCAAAGTTACATAGGCAAAAAAGCCAGAGTGACTGTGAAAACGGACATTTAAAAATAAAAATAAAACATGAAAAATAAATAAGAAATATATTAAATATGGAATATAAAAAATTGAGTGTTCCAAAGAGTCCTCAATTCACAGGAAAAATACCCGGAAACGAGGGCTAATATCTATATCTCTAAGAATGGTGAGGATATCAACTAGTGGGCAGCATATAAATAGCAGCCCAACCATTGGCCCATACCGGCCAATCTGTCTAAAAAGGTCCTTATTAGAAATTTGGAAATAGCAACAAAACAAAAAATTTTTTTTTGTATGAACAAATGTCTGTCACCTTATGAGAAAACAGAAGGGGGGTTAAAACGGGGAGGACTTGTTTAAAAATAATAAAGCGGTCCCCAGCAGATAGAGACACAGAGCAGGAGGCCTAATCGTAGGCTGCCACAGCCAAATAAATTAAAAAATACATGACCCTCACATACTGAATCCCACCAACCTCCCAAGTTGTATCAATAGTGTAGAAAAGATATATCTGTTGTTAAACATAATGATCATATGAACACCCTTAAAGATAACCAAAGCGTTCAAGACATTATAACATAATAGTGATTAGGGTTCAGAAATGGTTGGCCATTTACCAGATCCAATACAAATGCAATCTCAGGAATTGTTGATAAAAGCATTCAAGTCCGTATTGACGTTAAGGCCAAAAGGAACATATGTCTTAAGTCTATGGATCCAGGCCATTTCTAATTTGGAAATTTCCCTAACCAGTGAACCACCTCTCCAGTGGGATTTATATTTATCTATCGCCATGTACAATGTGTTGGATAGATTTCTATTGTGTACTTGATCGTAGTGTCTCGACACCGAGTGCTTATCGAAGCCTTTTCTGATGTTGCTGATATGCTCCTTCAATCTAACTCGAAGAGCCCTTTTGGACCTCCCTCAAACTGTAAGCCACACGGGCACTGTATGAGGTAGACCACACCCTCAGATGAACATGTGATGAATGACTCAACCTCATATGATTGTGAGGTACTGGTGGACACAAAATTACAGATTTTTCTCTACTTACATCTGTTAAGAGTACAGACCTGACAAATTTTACACCTATAGTAACCCGTGAGGTTCCTAAAAAAACACCTGTTTTCTTTTGGTGGATCCTGGACGCTAGGGGTTATCTTACTGCTCAGAGATGATGCCCCTTTGAAGATTATACAAGGTCTATCAGGTAAGATAGTGCCAAGAACTTGGTCGCTAGCCAAAATATGCCAGTGTTTTTGAATCAAATTCTTGACACTCCGATGTTGTACCGAAAATGTTGTAATGAACGGTGCAGAAATATGGGTATCGTCCGTATCATGATGTCTATCTGTCAGAAGTCGTTTTCTAACTTTCTCCCATGCAGTTTTCAAGTTTGATCATAGCCCTTCTCTAAGGATGGCCGCCTGATTTTCAAAGACATCAACCTCAGTGCAATTGCGTCTGAGACGTGTAAATTGTCCTTGAGGAACTGCCCTTAACCAGGGCTCATAGTGGCAACTATCTAGAGGAATATATGAGTTTCGGTCCGTTGATTTAAAAAAAGTGGACGTCACAAACCTATCTTCCTCCATCTTAATTTTTAAGTCAAGAAAGTTGATTTCTTCCAAACTGGCTTCAAAGTTCAACTTGATACCTCTGTTGTTCTCATTTAAGGCCGCCATAAAGTTGTGGAGGTTGGACCCACTCCCATCCCACAGGAGGAGGACGTCGTCGATATACCTGGCCCACAGGACCAATTCCGGTCTCCTGGGGGTATCAACGGCATCCTCCTCCCATTTGGCCATGAATAGGTTGGCCAGACTTGGGGTATACTTTGCCCCCATAGCCACCCCTCTACCCTGACGGTAGAACTGATGGTCAAACCAAAAATAATTGTGACTGGCGTACTCCAGTAATTCCATGATGAAATCTATCTGAGGCAAAGTTAAACCAGAACCTCTTACTAGATACAGCTTAACCGCCTCTAGGCCCAAGTCATGGGGGATAAAGGTGTAAAGTGAGGTTACGTCCGCCGTAACCAACCACAGTCCTCTCTTAGGAGTAATGCCAGACAGCAAATTGATAACCTGTTTAGTATCCTTGATATATGATGGAACTGTCTGTACCAAGGGTTGTAAAAAATGATCAATATACTTGCCCACCCGGGACGTGATCGAGTCAATCCCACTCACTATGGGACATCCCGGGGGGGCAAGTCTGATCCTTATGTATTTTCAGGAGGTAATAAATGACTGGCGTGTGGGGGGCACTAGGTACCAAAAATAGTCTTTCTTTCTTGTTTCAAATACCACTAAGAAAACCTCTGTCTATGATATTCTCTAGTTCCTTTTTATATTTGACAATTGGACCCCTATTCAGTACAGTATAGGTCTCACTGTCATCCACAATACAGTGCATTTCTTTAAAATAATCGCACCGGTCCAGGATCACAATCCCCCCTTTATCAGCTGGTCTAATGACCAGTGATTTATTGTTGCAAAGGGACTCTAAATCGACTTCCAGGTCTTTTTGCATTTTGACTTTTCTAACCTTAATCAAGTCTAAATCTCGTAATACAACATCTCTCTACAACGTAATTCTCTTACGAAACGTGTAGGGTGGAGCAACGTGCTGACATCACCTCGTACTTGCTGTTTGTGTACCCAGAAGGTCGGGCTTGACTGAGTGTGTGCCGGCTGGCGCACCAGACTTCAGGCGTTTTACTGCTACAACATTGAAAGTGCAATACTTTGTTTACTTGTTTTAATAAATTTAAAGGTTTTTACACTATTGGAGGATTTATATATTTTTATATGCCACACACACCCACTCATGGGCTTGAAAACAATGAGATGGTTTAAAGATTAGTGGCTCTGCTTGGTGCGCTCTGGAGATAGTATCACTATCACAGGCGATCCGAAGAGCAGCGTCTTTGTTTGGTGTGCCCTGGAGATATTATCATTACTACAGGTTTCTCTTGATCCTCTGTAACGGGGGATCATGGGTTTCAGGTAAGAAGTAACTCTCTATTAACAGTGGTGGATTCAACGCAGTCTTCTTTATACCAGTTTCTGAAGATTTATTTTTACTTGTGGATGGACTTTATTTCATTTCATATTTTCACGGGTGGATGTCACATATACTCCAATTTTGCACATATGATTGGACTTTTTTAATATTATCATATATTATTTATATTTGTCACACATATGCTCTGTTTTATTTATGGTGTTTACTCATGTTTTTGAGAATAATGGTTCTAGACTTAATATACAGGCACTGGTATATTTACGTCTGATTCACGACGATCTCTGGATCTCTCTGTGATCGGTGTGTCTTTATTATCTGCTGGTGGCTCACATTTACTTTATAGATATAGGTTTAGCGCGATTCTATATTTTCTTCATTTGATCAAACCAATGACAGCTGGGGAAAAAAACGTATTTATAAAGATTTATTTTTATTAGGGTAGGTTAAAAAGGGTTGTTAACTAATTCCATACTTGCATACTATGTCAAGCAGGCTCTACAGTATTTAGGATTCAGCTTGTGCTTTATCAGCTTGCAATCAAATAATTTCTGCAACTCATTTCTACAAATTCAAAGTCTTCACATATCTCATAAGTATTCCACAGTGAATTGATTGGTTGCATTTTCATCAATACTGGCCCAGCCATCTAAAAGGTTGCTCCAATTTGTTTAGGCAACAGGCACATTCTATAGGAATGAAGTATTATTGCTCACCAGATCCAGATCCTGCAATATGTCTGTATCTCAGTTCTAATAAAAGCCTTTAAATAATTAAGCTTTGGCTATGGTTCCTATTTTTTTTATAGAATGGCATGCCTAAATGACCTTGGCTACGAAATCCATTAAAGGTATGGTCAGTATTTATATTTTATAGATGTGCATATCTTCTGAATATATAAATCCAATATCACACAAAAAACAACAGCACACAGTTATACAAAAGTGCATTTATTCTTAAAAATACTAATAAACAGATTGAAATATGAAATAATTAAGCTTTTGGTTGGCAGGGAACAGAAAATGCTAGAACTCATGACTATGACATATTGCATGCCAGTTTGTGCAAGCATTAATAAAAGTCTGACTCAAATTAAAATGTATTTCAACATTGGGAAGTATAATTCAGTAAACTGAGAAGTATTAGCAACAATGGTAAGCTCTTGATTTTGCAGTATATGCTATAAATTATTGTTACCTGGAAAATCATGGAAGATATTTAGATAAACTGATAGAGAGTGTGACAATATTTAAAGTAATTACCTAAAATAAATCATGTGTTGGCTAAGCGTGTAAAAGACAGTTGTGTGTATTTGTAACACACATTCAGTTGGCATTGATGAGAATTTTTTATCTCTTTATTTCACATTGGGTAGTAACATCAAAACATTTCCAACACTTGTCATTTTTTTCCATTGTTTTCTTTAATGATAACTTGCTATGATCAGTATCGCCTATTTCCCTTTACAATTGTCATATGCTGAACTGGTTCATCAATAAGAAGACCTCTGGTTAACATTAGCCTAACCAAAGGTCAATAATTGCTAGATGCTGAGACCAAAATTGACAGTGTCAGTATAATTCTAAGCAGTGCCACGACAAGGGGTGGCCAGAATGGAAAGCTGCCTGGGCTCAGCGTGTATTGTAGGGATGGGGCCATGGCAGGTTCCTTCTACTATAAGGCTGACAGGAGTAGTGACAGCAACATCACTTCTTCTGTCAGCCCAGTGCTGGAAGCGGCAAGGAGAAAGGAGGAGGTGCAGGCTGTGCTCTCTCTCCTCCTCCTCCTTATGAGCTTGCACATAATGAAGGGAGGGGGGCGCAATTTGGCATCTTTGCCCTGGGCACTGGATGATCTTGTCCCACAACTAATTCTAAGGGCTTTCAGGTTGCAGTGGTAGATTTTTGTTAAATTAGATTTTTGTTAATGAAGCCTCTAGCCTGAGAGCAATCATTATATTATAGCTGACATACCCAGATTAGTTTTTGCTATTGTCAGCAGGGACAGAAGTTGTCAGTGACAGCCTGGCTTGAGAGGCATTTGCCGTGCAAAGTGTCAGCTGGTGGTTGTCAAAGGAAAGATATTTATTAATGTATGAAAAAAATCAATTGGCGCTAATTAACTGTGAGAATTATAATTACTAAAGTAGCTGCTGTCACTTAAAGTGATTTCACTTCCACCTAAGGGGTCGTGGCTTGGGCCCACCCACCACTCTCTCCTCTTTGGCTCACTGTCTGTGTGAGCCAATGAGGAGAGAGAGACCCCTGAAAACTGCTAAATTGAGATGGGGCTCAGGTAAGTATAAGGGGGGGGCTGGGGAGGGGAGCTGCACCCAGAAGGTTTTTTAATCTAATGCATAGAATGCAAGCCTTTAGAACTACTTTATATGGATGAGAACTTGTATTGATATGTCACTGATTATTACTATTTTTACATCTTATCTTTAAAGTGGATGTAAACCCAATGTCATCCTTTCTACACTGCTGCCATAGGGGTTATCTATAAGGATATACATGCCTCCTGCATGTATCTTTACCTGTCAAATGTCTCCCCTCTGTCTGTTATAAGATCCGAAAAACTGCATATTCTGTGGGTGGGTCTGTTGTCTGGAGCTCGGTGGGTGGAGTCGTGATGTCAGTAGACTCCCCACCCACCTCTATACTCCCCTTGTCAATATGCATTTTCTCCTGTGTATTTCTTACACTGAACTTCTGCTATGATCTCTAACATCCAGTGAAAAGGCAGGAAAGTAATCACATGACTTCAGCATGCCAAATCATGCTGAGGTGTGGAACAGCCAATCCTTGCAGAGCTGCTGAAGAAAGGAGTGGGGGTGGGAATTAAAAAATAATGCATGTCTTAGGCTAGTGCACGAGATATGTAAATCACTCGTCACTCACAGCAAGGGGGAGGATTTGACAAAGTTTTTCTCTGTTTGTCAAGTTTTATCTGAACAATAAAAGAGGATTTCTCAGAGCTGAATTAACTCTTTGTGGCAAGACTGGGCTCAAATGATAGGAAATCCTATACTCTACATTATGACATCAAAAACATTTCTTACAGCTTTAGTTGCCCAGTTTTAAAATGGGGAGTACTTGACATGGATCAGGAGACACAACTTATATTCCATCTCTCTCAATAGCATTCTAAGCCATACCCCTCACCAATGCATCCTCAGTCATTGAGACTCTGCATTTCAATATAGATCATGTATCTCTCCTTTGTTTCTCCACCAGAGACAAAGTGAGATTCTCACTTCAATCCATCCCTAGTGAGGGATGCCTATGGCAAGGTTCTTATCTTCATTATACTTTTATATCATAACTGTATGCATTTCTACTACCTGTTCAAACTTACCATACCTGAAATCCAAGCCAGGTCTGTTTGCATTAAGTCAAATATTTGATAAATGTATATAAAAATAATTTTTTAAACATGGAATAGTTTTGTTATAAAATTTATTACATCTCGCAGCAACAAAAGTGTTAATTCACACTTTGGTATTCACAAATATTAAGCCACATTGGCAGTTTGACTGAGTTCAGTTGTTGAGATTATGCTAATAAATATTTCCTTGGGCTCTTTATGTGAGTGGGAGAATGATGAGGGTCAGAGGTTAATGTTCCTTTGGGGCCCTGTGCTATACACATCCTTGATCTTGCTTTTCTATATTCACTATGAAGTCTGCTGAAGCCATTTGCATGCAGTGCGGCCGACGTGCTGATAGACAATTTTTGCACAGCTGATTTTGTAATCATTTTACCCTTCCTTAAATCAGGTTTTATTGAAGACTTCTGTCTAGAATACAATGCAGAAAAATAACATTTGTTACACCCAAAAACAACAGACCATAAATTTTTATTTTTATGTATATTTTTATAGTAACTGAGATCAAAAGGAACATCTGTTAAACTGACAGCTAATGTTTCTATTATTATAATTAACTGCCTGATATGTGGATACTGACATGCAATAAACTCATCTTGCTCTCATCTGTAGAATATGCCCACACCACCTTCAGAGCTAATTCCAGACTTGGTGTTAATCTGGAATGTTAGTGAAAGATGATTGCTACTCTATGATACTATAATTTGCATGCCATAGTTAAAAGTGGGGTTACATGAGGATAAAAATGGAGAGATGATAACCTAATGAGCCTAACAACAACTTTCACTGGTTTTAAAGGGACAACTTTTTAAACCTGGCTAGGAGAAGGCAGGGGCTTCTTTCCGTGGTGGTAGATACTGCCTGACCCCTTCTGGTGTGGACACAACACTCTTTAGTTCAGATCTGGGGTTTCCAAACTACGGCCTGTGGGCCACATCCGGCACACTAAAAGATTTTATCCAGCCCCCTGCTAGGGTCAGTGGCATGCCCTTAATGCGCCAGGTTGAGAATTAAGGTCAGCAGAGGCTGCCTATGGTCTCCATTTGAACCCTCCCCTATGTAATGGGGCACTCTGTTGCAGATCCTGATGCTCCAGGAATTCTAATGTAAGAGTGACTTTGATGGGGACACCAATGTAAGGGGGGACTCTGATGGGGATCCTGATGTAGGGGGGCCTTTGTGGAGATCCTGATATAAGGGGGACTCTGACAGGGACCCTGATGTAAGGATGACACCTATAGGGACACTGATGATGATCCTGATGTAAGAGGGGATTCCGATTTTTATTTATTTTTTCTGCCCATGCATATTTGTAAAATATACAATGTGGCCCTAATACTGAAATGTTTGGAGACCCTTGGTTTAGATGAACAGGTGCCCACTGTTCCTTAAAGTAAACTTGTTACACACCTCAGCAGTTCAAACTGGGCATTTAACTTTACCAACTCACAACTCCCCATCCTGCTGGGACTGAGGACAAAAAGGGGTTGATTTACTAAATAGGCGGTTCATTTTGCAAGGGAATTTTCACTTTGTGCATGAGGTGAATCTCGACTAATGTCCATCATCCAATGATGTGCAAACAAAAATTTATTTTTTTTGCAACATGTATTTTACTTGCATGTGATTGGGTATTCTTTGCAAAATTCATTTTCACCACATTCACTAAGCTAAGAGAAAATTTCCCTGCAAAGTGAAAATTCCCTTGCAAAGAGAAACAGCCTATTTGTATTTAGTAAACACAAAATGAGAGAGGCGCCTCTGGGTGTAGACTTTAAAAACAGTTTATTCAATAATCTTGTGTCAATCACACTCACGTTTAGAAGATCATAAAAAGGCATATAAATGTGGAGTATCCATCAAGGGGGGTGTTATCAGGTCGGTCATAAAGCCTTGTCTGCTGGCTGCTCTGCCTGCGTGTGGAAAGATACTGCTGTGATGTTAAAGCTGGCTGCAATATCAATAGAGAACCAAAACGAGGCTCGGAGCGCAGGTGGAAGGTGGGCAAGGAAAAATGATGTCACTGGCAAGCGACGCGTTATCCGGGTGTACGGACTGCGGTGACGTGACAGCCGCGCCCCTTCATCAGGCTATGGATGGATGCAGCTAGAGGCCATAAGAAGGAAAAAGAGGAGGGATGAACTAAAATGGGAAGTGCTGTGATTGGTCCGAGCAGGACTAGGTAACGAACAGGCAGGGGGAGTGGCCGCGATAGTAATAATAAAGAAAGATGATGTTGTGGCCAGAAGTGTCAGCAAGGGGGTATAAGCAATAGATACGTAATATAGCAATGAATGGTCAGCGGCGGTGATTAGCAGATCATATGTAGATAAAGGATCATATGTAGATAAAGGAATAATCTAGATGTATATATAAAGATAGGGACCTGGGGGAGGAAAAAAGGTTGAAAGATTACTGAGAAATCATATGATAATAAGTACCCCAGCTGAAGATGAAGGGGGGGAGGGGGGCGCCTAAACGAATAGAAAAAACAAAAAGAAAAAGAAAAAACAAAAAAGAAAAAAAAAAAAAAGGTCCACTCCTGGCTTCTCATTAGGGGCTCTCTTGAAACCCCAGGCTTTCACTCTTTCGAGACCTCCAGATTCCCTCAGTCTCCTGGACTCTACTAGTTGCCTCTGCTCTCCCAGTCTTCCACACTCTCTCAGCCATCCCAACTCTCTTAGCCCAATGGACATGGAATCTCTCCAACATGGAGTGCTGTCTCTTGAGTACAGCACCTCAGTCTTCAGATAGGATCACACATCTGTCTTCTAATGGGAGCACACTTCCCTCCTGGCTGTAGCTCTAAACTATGCCAAGCCTTTGTTGTAAGGACTGTGTGCGGTTGGACGCACACCCTGTCCTCAACAAGACATGGACACTGATACTCGGGAGTCCTGCACTCTGCATACATGTGAACCCTGTGTCCTTTTTACAACAATTTAAACAGTGGCAGGGCCTCACATTATTTATATACATATATATATCTATAGATATATATATCTATAGATATATATACATATATATCTTTATATCTATATATCTGTAGATATATATAGATAGATATATAGATATCTATATATTTATATAAAAATATGTATATATAAATATATATATATACACCCCTCACATTTTTGTAAATTTTTTATTATATCTTTTCATGTGACAACACTGAAGAAATGACACTTTGCTACAATGTAAAGTGGTGAGTGTACAGCTTGTATAACATATAACAGTGTAAATTTGCTGTCTCCTCAAAATAACTCAACACACAGCCATTAAAGTCTAAACCACTGGCAACAAAAGTGAGTACACCCCTAAGTGAAAATGTCCAAATTGGGCCCAAAGTGTCAATATTTTGTGTGGCCACCATTTTTTTGCAGCACTGCCTTAACCCTCTTGGGCATGGAGTTCACCAGAGCTTCACAGGTTGCCACTGGAGTCCTCTTCCACTCCTCCATGACAACATCATGGAGCTGGTTGATGTTAGAGACCTTGCGCTCCTCCACCTTCCATTTGAGGATGCCCCACAGATGTCCACTGGGGTTTAGGTCTGGAGACATGCTTGGCCAGCCCATCAACTTTACCCTCAGCTTCTTTAGCAAAGCAGTGGTCGTCTTGGAGGTGTGTTTGGGGTCATTATCATGTTGGAATACTGCCCTGCGGCCCAGTCTCCGAAGGGAGGGGATCATGCTCTGCTTCAGTATGTCACAGTACATGTTGCCATTCATGGTTCCCTCAATGAACTGTAGCTCCCCAGTGCCGGCAGCACTCATGCAGCCCCAGACCATGACACTCCCTCCACCATGCTTGACTGTAGGCAAGACACACTTATCTTTGTACTCCTCACCTGGTTGTCGCCACACACGCTTGATACCATCTTAACCAAATACGTTTATCTTGTCTCATCAGACCACAGAACATGGTTCTAGTAATCCATGTCCTTAGTCTGCTTGTCTTCAGTAAACTGTTTGCGGGCTTTCTTGTGCATCATTTTTAGAAGAGGCTTCCTTCTGGGATGACAGCCATGCAGACCAATTTGATGCAGTGTGCGGAGTATGGTCTGAGCACTGACAAGCTGACCCCCCACCCCTTCAACCTCTGCAGCAATGCTGGCAGCACTCATACGTCTATTTCTCAAACGCAACCTCTGGTTATGACACTGAGCACATAAACTCAACTTCTTTGGTTGACCATGGCGAGGCCTGTTCTGAGTGGAATCTGTTCTGTTAAACTGCTGTATGGTCTTGGCCACCGTGCTGCAGCTTAGTTTCAGGGTCTTGGCAATCTTCTTATAGCCTAGGCCATCTTTATGTAGAGCAACAATTCTTTTTTTCAGATCCTCAAAGAGTTGAATAGGCTGCCCTATGCGCATTTGTCATTCAAAAGAAGCTCATGCACTTTTTTGTGTGACAAGCTCTGTATGATTTTTTCTGTCGCAGTAAAATCACACTGCGTTTGGGGTGCCATTAAGAATGTATGGCACCCAAACATGCATTGCACATTTTGCCACAATTTTAGCGTGATTTGGAATTGTGGGCAGGATTGGTACAGCTCTGCTTGCGATTCCAAATTATTAAGTGTGAATGGGGCGTGATTGTTGTAGTAAAGAATGCAGAGTGACACTTAGCAAAAAACATCTGTGTAAAATAGCAGAAGGCAAATACATATTTCTTGTTAGTACTTAGGATACAAGGAAATGTGAATACATCACCATACCCTTTAAATGATGGTTACTGTCTTACCTCCTAATTTCTTTGACACAACGCATATGTATGTGTTCACATCAAGAGTTTGGCCAGTCACTGTCCTATATTTGTTATATCCTACATCAAAGGTAAAGTGCCTGACCCATAAAATGATCCTCCCCCTGCTGCAGAGAGAAAGAAAACTTACCGCTCATATTTATGCATTTTTAGAACACAGGAACAGAAGAAACTGATTACTGTAGCATGAAGTGCAGAATGACACTTAGCAAAGAACATGTGTATTAAAATACAAGGGTGGTCTTAAAGGTCAGTAGGTAGAATTAATGCTGAACAGATTTCTTCAGTGGAGAATCACCTAAAGCTATGGCATAAGGTTTGCATATGGTATGACATTAAAGGCTCACACACAAAGCAAGATGAAAATTCACTTAACTGCTTTAGTACATTTTTGTGCAACTTGCAAGACATGCTATGTTTACATAAATAAGCTGAATGCAAATCAGTGTTGCTTTTTGTACATACAGGCATATTTTATAGGCATTGCAAAAAAGAAGGATAAAGTGGTGAACCATAGGACCCAAAGACATTTCAGTTGTCTATAAAGGGAAAAAATTATATGCAACTGCTTGTTAAAATTACTTTGGGGAACTGCTCTTTGCACATTGTTTCATGTCTTATTTAAACAAAATTATAATACACTTTAAATAAATAACCATTTTCACTTTATATTTTAACATTTACCAAAAAGTATATTTAGATGAGGCTGTTGTACTTTTTTTTCCTTGCAGTTTTAAATTAGAACTCCAGTCAAAATAACAAGATAATAATACAAGATACAATCTCCTGACCCTTTCACCCTGCATGTGATACTCCTGGCACTTGCACCAGTGTTGCCAACCTACCAGATTGAAATTTACTGACATGACATCCACGAATTACTGACACAGCCAAGTTTTTACTGGTATTTCCAAAAGTTACAAATTCACAGTTTTAAGTGCCAATTTCAATATTTAGGCTCTTGCACCAGTGTTGCCAACCTACCAGATTGAAATTTACTGACATGACATCCACGAATTACTGACACAGCCAAGTTTTTACTGGTATTTCCAAAAGTTACACATTTATAGTTTTAAGTGCCATTTTCAATATTTAGGCTCTTGCACCAGTGTTGCCAACCTACCAGATTGAAATTTCCAGACATGACATCCACGAATTACTGACACAGCCACGTTTTTACTGGTATTTCCAAAAGTTACAAATTTATAGTTTTAAGTGCTAATTTCAATATTTAGGCTACAAACAAGTACAATATGCAATTAGCAATGTAATTTAACCACCTCCCACCCACCGTATAGGGAAATGATGGTGGATGGGATCACCTCTCGTTCTGAGGCAACATCATGTGACGTCGGTGTCGCCCCAGTGTCACCGCTCTCGAGCGCCTGACGATGACACGGCTCTTTAACCATGTGATCGGCTGTGTCCTATCACAGCCGATCACGTGTAAATGTGGAAGTGCCGGTTATTGGCTCTCCTCGCCTCACACTGACAGAGTGTGAGGCGAAGAGAGCCCATCAGCGGCATCTCCTCACAGGGGAGACTTTACAGGTAATTAGGGCACTGATCATCAGTGCCCTGATTACAGTGCAGCCCCAACAGTGCCCAGCAAGTGATGCCTGTCTTTGCCCATCAGTGACATCAATCAGTGCCCATCAGTGACACCAATCAGTGCCCATCAGTTACACCAATTAGTGCTGCCTATCAGTGCCTGCTCATCAGTGTCACCCATCAGTGCCGCCCATCAGTACCCATCAGTGCCATCCATCAGTACCACCTATCAGTGCTCATTAGTGCATGCTATCACTGCCCATCAGTGCCCCCTATCAGTGCCCATCAGTATTGTCTATCAGTGCTCATCAGTTCCGCATATCAGTGTCACCTATCAGTGCCCATCAGTGTGGCATTTTTTTTTTTTTAATCAAAACTTTTTTATTGACTAGTATAATGGGTAACTGTGAAGTACAATAAAAGGGTAAGTAAAGTCAACAGGACAAAGATTACATGCATAGTGTATATACAGATGAGTAAAGATATAACATGTAGTTACCTACTACATAGCTCATATAAGCATTTTTCTATGAGAGCACAAAACGAAAATAAAGGGAGAACACAAAGCGAAAATAAAGGGGATTACACAAAACGAAAATAAATAGTGTGGCATATTAGTGTCTCCTCATCAGTGCCACCTAATCAGTGCCCTTCAGTGCCGCTTCATCAGTGCCTATTAGTGCCGCCTCCTCAGCGCACATTAATGAAGGAGAAAAATTACTACATAGTGGTAATACAGGTAAAAGGAGAGCCTTGGACAATCTAGTCATAATTTGGCTCCAATAAGCAAAAATTTAGGGGTATCTCCATTGGGCCTCCGCATTATCCCATTGCTCCTCTGAAATATTAAGTATATCATTCTTTCTTTTCTGGAACTAGAAAAAGGTCTGAGTTCCATGATAAGTAATCAGATGAGCATAAACCAAGGAGAAGGGTTTAGTGAGGTCAGCCGCTCTCAACAGGGACACTAAAGGATACTTCTAAAGTGTAGGTGTCCAGGGCAATGGGGCCCTAATAGCATGCCTAATTTGGAGATATACCAGTTAGGGAGATAACATGCCTCTTCAAATAAATCAAATATGCGTAGCTCACCTACCAAGGTAACACTGAGGACTATCCCAGCCTTGGTCCCCTCCATACAGCACCGTGTCTCCTGTATGGTATAGCTGACATTGAGGACTCTCCCAGCCTTGGCCCCCTCCATATAGCACAGTGTCTCATGAATGGTATAGATGACAGTAAGGTCTTCCCCAGCTTTGGTCCCCTCCATACAGCACAGTGTCTCCTGGATGATATAGGTGACATTGAGGACTACTATTCCAGCCTTGGTTCACCTCAATGCAGCACAGTGTCTCCTGGATGATATAGGTGACTTTGAGGACTACTATTCCAGCCTTGGTTCACCTCCACGCAGCACAGTGTCTCCTGGATGATATCGGTGATTTTGAGGACTACTATCCCAGCCGTGGTTCACCTCCATACAGCACAGTGTCTCCCGGAATGTATAGGTGACATTGAGGAATATTCCAGCCTTGGTCCCCTCTATAGAGGATGGTGTGGTGACATTGAGGACTATCCCTGCCTTGGTCCCCTCCATTGAGGATGTATAGGTGACATTGAGGACTATCCCTGCCATGGTCCCCTCCATAGAGGATGGTATAGGTGACATAGAGGACTATCCCTGCCTTGGTCCCTCCATAGACGATGGTATAGGTGACAATGAGGACCAGCCTTGGCCCCCTCCATAGAGAATGGTATAGGTGACATTGAGGACTATCCCTGCCTTGGTCCCTTCATAGCGAATGGTATAGGTGACATTGAGGACTATCCCAGCCTTGGTCCCCTCCATAGAGGATGGTATAGGTGACATTGAGGACTATCCCTGCCTTGCTCCCTCCATAAAGGATGGTATAAGTGACATTGTGGACTATCCCTGCCTTGGTCCCTCCATAGAGGATGGCATGGGTGACATTGAGGACTATCCCCGCCTTGGTCCCTCCATAGAGGATGGTATAGGTGACGTGGAGGACTATCCCTGCCTTGGTCCCTTCATAGCGAATGGTATAGGTGACATTGAGGACTATCCCAGCCTTGGTCACCTCCATAGAGGATGGTATAGGTGACATTGAGGACTATCCCTGCCTTGGTCCCTCCATAAAGGATGGTATAGGTGACATTGAGGACTATCCCTGCTTTGGTCCCTTCATAGCGAATGGTATAGGTGACATTGAGGACTATCCCAGCCTTGGTCCCCTCCATAGAGGATGGTATAGGTGACATTGAGGACTATCCCTGCCTTGGCCCCTCCATAAAGAATGGTATGGGTGACATTGTGGACTATCCCTGCCTTGGCCCCTCCATAGAGGATGGCATAGGTGACATTGAGGACTATCCCTGCCTTGGTCCCTCCACAAAGGATGGTATAGGTGACATTGAGGACTATCCTAGCCTTGGTTCCTCCATAGAGGATGGTATAGGTGACAATGAGGACCAACCCCACCTTGGTACCTCCATAGAGGATGGTATAGGTGACATTGAGGACTATCCCAGCCTTAGTCCCTCCATAGAGGATGGTATTGGTGACATTGAGGACTATCCCTGCCTTGGTCCCTCCATGGAGGATGGTATAGGTGACATTGAGGACTATCCCAGCCTTGGTCCCTCCATAGAGGATGGTATAGGTGACATTGGGGACTATCCCTGCCTTGGTCCCTCCATAGAGGATGGTATAGGTGACATTGAGGACCATCCCTGCCTTGGTCTCTCCATAGAGGATGGTATAGGAGACATTAAGGACCATCCCTGCCTTGGTCCCTCCATAGAGGATGATATAGGTGACACTGAGGACTATCCCTGTCTTGGTCCCTCCATAGAGGGTGGTATAGGTGACATTGTGGACTAACCCAGCCTTGGTCCCTCCATAGAGGATGGTATTGGTGACATTGAGGATCATCCCAGCCTTGGTCTCTCCATAGAGGATGGTATAGGTGACACTGAGGACTATCCCTGCCTTGGTCCCTCCATAGAGGATGTTATAGGTGACAATGAGGACCAGCCTCGGTCCCCCTATAGAGGATGGTGGTAGAGCAGAGTGAGAAGATCCATAGCAGGCAGTAGCTGGGTCGTGATTGCAGAGCAGGATGGAGTTGAGCCCTCCTCCCCCACACGCCCCTCTGTTTATAATGCAGAGAATAGAGCCGGGCTCTGCCACTATTCTGTAGACAAGGACGGTGAGCCGGGGCTTGCAGTCTGCTGATCGTTGTACCGGAGGATCGGATCTTCTCCATACACACATGGATCCATCGGCCTGATCTGGATTATAGTGTACATCGTACAGCGAGCTGTGTGTGGATTGTATCGGGGGAGGATTACTTGATCTCAGGAGATATTATGGAGATGTCCTGCCCGGGGCTCAGATCTGTCCTCCTGACAGTGATCATCGTCTCCGGTATGTGTCCTGTCCTCATAGAACCTCATGGAGGAATAGGGGGGGTCATCGGGCTGCTATGGTGGGCTGGATCCCCCTTAGTATCTATAGTCTAACCAGTACTGTCACAGCACCTTCTCCTAGAAAACAGAGCTGCCCTGATCTGCCTTGCAGTCTCACTCCTCTTGCTGCAGCAGTCCACATAAAATAAATCTTTGGAAGGGAGCATGAAGTTTGTAATGGTCAGGGCAGATGAGTTGGACCTGTGATCTTGTGTGATCTTGTCTCTTCACCTCCTGGCCAATGGGGAGAGACATGTGGGGAGACCCTTTAAATTGTTGTGTATTTTCTCACTTTATGATGCATTGTATCATGTTGTTTGTAATCATCTTATCCAGTGAAAGAAAAATCTCCCCTAAGGTTGTTTGTACTACTCAACTACCTTTTTATAAAAAAATAAACACTAAGGGCCCATTCTTATGGGCATGCATTGATGTATGTATAATATAACGCATGCACACGGGTGTGCATTTTAAGACTGACCATACATTATTACAATTTTTGTACAATTTTCCTTCAGATTTACCAAAACCATAGAATATGAGGTCAAACCTAAACACTTTCAATTTGTAGGCAATCAGGCAGGCCCTTGCACTACGTAGTTGAAGGTAAATCTAAAGAAAATTGAAAGAGAAAATTGTATAGTGTATGGCCAGTTTAACACTCGCTGTGCATTGTGTACAGGCATCACGTTGCTTTACTTAAAAAAAAACAAAAAAACATTTTAAAACTTCTTAATGCTATTGTTGCAGTGCTTCACAGTGCGCTGAAATGCCCTGTGCAAAAAAGCAACATGTCCTACTTCTTTCAGTGCACACCAACCAACCAACCAATAGGAGGTACGGCCAATTGCCATCTTCTTACGTTGAATGGGCAATGCTAGTATTGGGTGTGAATGGGTCTTTAGTAAAGAAGGGTCATTGCTTTGAAATGTATGCGCAGATTAGGAGCCTATTTACTTCTTTGCAGTGCATTAACACATGTGCATTACCGCATATTTTGTTGCGTGTTAACGTGCGTTGTGTTAAGGCAGCCCATCTAAAATGAATGGGCAGCTAACACACCCCTAACATGTATACAATCACACATGACCATACCTGCGCACTGCAATACAAGTGCATTGCCTTGGTTCATTTACAGCGAATGACACTGCGATGCGGCAATGCATGTTGCGCAAATTACCACATGTTGCAGTAATGTATGACCTCACAAGACAAATGCAGATAGAAAAACGTACAACAAACGCATGTAAATGCGCATAAAAATGCACATCAAATGCATACATGGGCAGCACAGCTAAGTGGATAGCACTTTCACCCAGCAGCAAAAAGGGTCGCTGGTTTGAATCTCGACCACAACACCAACTGCCTGGAGTTTGCATGTTCTCCGTGTGCCTGTGTGGGTTTCCTCCGGGTACTCCGGTTTCCTCCCACACTCCAAAGACATGCTGCTAGGTTAATCAGATCCTGTCTAAATTGGCTCTAGTATGTGTATGAATGTGAGTTAGGGACTTAGATTGTAAGCTCCTTGAGGGCAGGGACTGATCTGAATGTAAAATGTATATGTAAATCGCTGTGTAAATTGACGGCACTATATAAGTACCTGAAATAAATAAATAAATAAAATACATATGTGCAATGACAAAACACGCAGTAGATGTGCACAAAATAAAAACAAAAATAAAAACAAAATAAAATAAATAGAAAATAAAACAAAATAAAATAAAAGTAGATGTGCAGTTTCTAGTGTGAATGGGCCCTTGGAGTTGCCCATTAGGTATCACAATTGGAGTTTTCTGTGTTGCTGAACAGGTGCCTCTCTAAAGCCGCTTTCAAACTGCTGCGCCACAGTCTGGCCGCAGCTCGGGTGCAGCGCAAAGTACCTGCGGTTTTCGTGGGGCTTGCCCCGTAGTTTCCCATAGACTTCTATTATATCCCGCGTTTTTGTCACATTTTCTGAAAGCCCACCAAAAGTCCAGCATGCTGCATTTTTTGGTGCGCTTTCAGATATGGATGTCTAAAGGAAACCATGGCTAACCCACACATAAAACTGCAGGTAGACTGTGCTGCACCCCATCTGCGGCCAAACCGCAGTGCGCCAGTGTGAACTGTACCTAAGGCTAGGCTCACACTAGCCTGTATGGTAAAACGCAGCGAGCTCTGTGATGCCCATTTCAGCCTTTTTCAGTTTTGCTTTCACCAGTAACAGGCTGGTGGCTGCGGTGCTTGCTCTCCCATCTCTATAAACATACAAGTTTGCCCAGTGTTGGTGCAGTGATTCTTTGTATTACTTGGACCGTCTCGTGTCTGTAGGCACCTTACCAGCCAAGGGTTTGTAAACCCTGTGTGATCAGTGCGTTCTTTATAGAGTTGGTATATTAAACTTTTTAATTTGCCTTCATGCACTGCATTTAGACGGCCCAATGTGTAGGGGGGAGTCTCGGTTTGTTATCGGGGTATATTTTACAGTTGAGGTTTATTAATGTTAAAATGTTGCCATATTTGATGTCACATAAAATATATCTCTAACCGTGACAAATCCATAGATCAGATGACCTGTCACAATGAGCGTCCTCTGGAATCTGACCTTCTGCTACTCTTCTGCTTAATAATTACATATCTGATAATTAAATAGCTTTGGTTTTTAAAGCTTGTTTATTATAGAATACATTGGTGTGGATTATTCTTGAATGGAAAGTAAATGCACTCCATGAAGGTTCTTGATTTATTATTCATATTTCCTGTATTTGATTATAGATGGTAAAGTAGAAACCACAGGGCCGGAGTTCACTTGTGAGCCCCTCTAGCTGCATGTTTCCCAATACTGTATGAAGAGAGATTTACTATAGAAGTAGACTGCCATCATTGGGACGTAAACGTGTTTACTTTAAACATCCGTACGCTGGAGAAGTTTCTATTTATTTTAATTCTCTTGTAGAGCAATTGGTGTTTAATAAAGGGAGGGACAATTTCAGTTTGAGGCTCTTTTTAGACTTGTCATGCGACTTTGGATACATAAAGTTGCATGACAAGTCACAGCTTATTGATTTAAACGGCATCCGTTCTAATATATGCACTATTTTGATGCGGCTTGAGTGCCAGAGAGTGTAAAGTCACATGAAAGTTGCATTTGAAACTGTGCGACTTTGGTGACAAACTATAATTGCCAAGATTAGCATTGAATGTTTTTGCTGATAGACTTTTCAGCCTGTTGGGAAATGTTTGGGTGACCCAGTGCAATCGTTGTTCTTCTCACAGTGCCTGCACCCAGTCATGCAGGTACATTAGCAGGCCCCAGTGTGTTCAAGGACTGACAGATGATTGATCACCATTTCTGGCTAGCTGAATTCACTTTAATTTACCCTTACTGATGGCAATAAGGGCTCATTCACAACATACATAGCTCCCAACTTTCCCTGATTTCGTGGGACTGTCCCTGATTTGGAGCAATGTCCCTCTGTTCCTCTTTCCCCCTCATTTGTCCCTCATTTTGGTCTGATCCATATAGTTGTATATAAAATGCACTTTTTAGCTTTCAAAAAGTGTTTCCCAGTGCTAAACCTTTCATCTAAATTCTAAATTGTTGCATTTGTAAATGTTAAAAGCCAATATAAAGGAATAGGCGTGGCAAAAAAAAGTCCTTGTGGATTTAATTAACCTTTTTTTGGGTTAATTCCCCTTTAAAGGGGGTGTGTCAGGGGGGCGTGTCCTATGCCTACATACATTTGCAAGTAGGTGTCCCTCATTCCCATCTCAAAATGTTGGGAGGTATACTGTATATCAGGGATCCTCAAACTACGGCCCTCCAGCTGTTGCGGAACTACACATCCCATGAGGCATTGTAAAACTCTGACATTCACAGACATGACTAGGAATGATGGGAATTGTAGTTCTTGAACAACTGGAGGGGCAAAGTTTGAAGACCCTTGCTGTATATGGTGGGCTGTGCTGGGAAATCTTGCCCATCACCGTCGCAATGCATAGATAAAGCAGTTTACAGTTTTGCATCCCCAATGCATAGACAAGGCACTCCCGTGTTTTCAGTTCACTAAAATTAAAGTAGGCCATACATTGCTAAAAGGAAGTAGGAAATACGTTCCTTTTTTCAGCAGAGCGTGTTGTGATGCACCACACCACATTACAGTCTGCTACAGTAAATAAAGATGAATGTAAAAAAAAAAAAAGTTAACAGCGCAATGCATGATTTATGGTGCACCAGAATTGCTCCTTTCACAGCACACACCAGTAGAATGTCGCCACTGGTGTAAATGAGCCCTCAAATGTGCTAAACTAATAAAACAAGGGAACCACGATCCCTGCTGGAAAAATCAATACTAGACCAGAACTTGCATGGCTTCATTACAACCCTGAGAGTTTGATCTGTCTAAGCCAGCGATAGGCAACCTGGGGCCCTCCAGCTGTTGTGGAACTACGTTTCCCATGACGCATTGCAAGGCTGGCAGTTACAATTACTCCCAGAGGCATGATGGGACTTGCAGTTCTGCAACATCTAGAGGGCCCCAGGTTGCCTACCCCTGGTGTAAGCATTTGATGTTGAATGATAATTTTACCAGGGCAGATCATTAAATTGTATGTTTGGGCAAATAAAAAAATGTATTCAATACATTTCTCCAATACATGCACATTTCTCCTTGATTTGTATCTGCAGATACATATAGATACCTGTTGATCCTGCCAAAAATGTGGGCAGTCCATAACATCCTGTGCACTCTGCCTCCACTTTAATAGAAAATCTCAAGCAGTGTCATTAGCTTTTCCTGGGTAGCCCTTGCAGGACTACAGAACCCCTACTCCCATGATATAAAGATGGGGGTGGGGGTTGGCAGGGAGGTGTTCTGTAGTCCAAATCAGGAGCTAGAAGTGACAACGCAGTACAGTACAGTGAGTGAGCGTTGTCACCTTAGAACTGGTAGTATGTTGCTGGCAGGCTTATCAGGTGAAAATAAAGAGAAAAAGGCTTAAAAAAAGAAACAGAATGCAATCATCACATCTAAGGACTGGTAGCTACAATGTATCACATTTTCCGTCTTGGATTTACTTTAAGCTGTTGTGGGATTAATTAAAAAGACAGATCATGCATTAAGCATTCTATGCAACCGGTGAAGAAAAGTTTACAAAAGTGGCAATTTGAAGTCCGCCATATGTTTGTACAAGTATCATTTGATCAAAGATTCCGATGCAAAGAATAAAGAAGTGCGGTTAATAGTATATGCAGCATATTCAAGTGTAAAAGTTACGTTCATAGGAAAGGAGAAGAATTTGGCGGATGAATCTTATCTGGTATATGTTATACATAGAGAATAACCTGAAAAATCATTTTCCTCTTTGATAACTATCATGTGTGCTTTAAATGCCCCTTTTATGTATAGGAATTTTAAACACTGCGGGCGAATTTTAAAAAGAAATGATCTTTAAAGTGTACTGTATTATGCCACGCTCGGCTGAATGTTTGACTAAACACATTTGCTGGTCTAGTTCAACAATCACGTTTTCAGGGCTTTAATAAACTACCCTCTCAGTGTAAAACTCTTTGTAGAATATGCCGTTATTTCCTAATCGAAAGAATTTTCAGAATTCCACCGTTTATTTATTCCACACTCTCTCCTTCATATTAACAGCTTGGTCCCTGCAGGGATAACATGCAGAATTCCATTGTATAACGCCATTGAAGAGATAACTTACAGCGTATTTCAACTTTTGCAGCCAGATCGAGAATAACACCTACTTTATATTTGTTACATGTTCCCATTCGCATAACAAAACATCAAAAAAAAAAGAAATTAAAAACACCGCTTACATTTTTTACTTGTGGAAAAATCCTGCTTGGATCTCCCCTTTTATTTAATGTTCAGTAGAGGGTTGAGGAGTTATGTTTACCATAATTAGGAACATCTGTAATGTGCTGGCAGACCTCATTATCAGTTGTAACTAGATTTGGACACTGTCTGTTCTAACATATTAGTTCCACCCAAAAGTGGAACTTCCGCTCATTTGTCTCCTCTCCCCCTCCGGTGCCAGAATTGGCACCTTTCGGGGAGGAGGGGGGATAGGATACCTGTCTTTGACAGGTATTCTATTCCCACTTCCGGGAGTCCGGGCCGCGCCCCGTGACATCACGCAAGGCTCTCTCCTCCTCTCCCTGTCGCCGGGCCAGTAGGAGAGAGGATCGGGGCCTCGCGCATGCGCAGTAGGGTTTCTGGCGTGAAGCCATAAGGCTACACTGCCGGATTCCCTTACCCGCAATGGCGGCAGCAGCACCCGACAACTGATAGAAACATCAGCTGCGGTGCTGACATCGCGGGACTCCAGGACAGGTAAGTGTACTCTTGTTAAAAGCTAGCAGCTGCAGTATGTGTAGCTGCTGGATTTTATTTTTTTGGGGGGGCGGAACACCGCTTTAAAGATCTCAAGGCTTGGGGTGCACACTGTGTTATTAATGCACTTTCAGATCTGCCCCTAAAATCTGTCTCCTAATTACTCATTGCAATCTAATGTGAAAAAAATGAAAACAAACTGCCAAAAGAGTCCTATGTATAAAACTATGTATAAAACTAGAAAAACTAGAAAAACGAAGAAATAACTAGACAGGTAATAAATATTTTTTTTAATTCGTTTTAGATGTGCTGGTTGAATGGGAACACATAACTAACAAAATAAAATAATTACAATAATATTAATCATTTAAATACTTAAGACTAAAAAATATTCAAAAGTTATAATTATATAATAAAAAGTGTCATTTCTTAAATATGACTGCAAAAGGAGAAATACAGTTTAAAGTATAACTAAAGGCAAACATTTTTGTTTAGCTTTGGATAGAGTGGAGATGGATTAGAATACCTGTCAGCTTTTTATTGCTACCTCTGCCTCTTATAGGGAGAATCACCCTCTCTATATATCCCTTTTACCATTAGCATCGAAAGTAAAAGAAAATCCCCAATTTTGGGTTACCCCTAGAACAGTAATAGAGAGGAAATCATCCAATGGGGATGCAAGTTCTGGTGACCTGGGAGGCCCCAAGAGATTCCCTTAGTTTGTGAAAGTAAATCTGTCCAATGGGACACAGATGGCAAAAAAAACCCTCCTTTACTTTATCCAAAATAAAAATAAAAAGTTTTGCCTAAAGTTATACTTGAGAGGCTTGGGTGTTGATTTCTAAAAACTGAAGAAAAGATAGGGGTGAGCTTTGTAGCCAGTTACCAGTCATATTGTGGTTGGCAATTTTCTGGTGCAGCCATGGAATGTCCATCGCTTGATCATGATAAACATATCTTTGAAGCATTTTGTGGTCTGGCTCAACATCCAACCCTAGAATTAAAACTTTACAAAGTTTTGACCCCAATAGTTAACTTGCAGCTAACGTCTTAAACAGCAGGGTAATTCTCACAGAGGTAACGTTCAGTAAAAACTGCTTTATAAACAATAATAGTCGATATGTCTACACCAACCATACAAGTTTAATATTTTCTGCTTTTAGCCTAGGTTCACATTGATGCAAATTGACAAATCGGCAGCTATTGCCGGCAATAGCACCGTCCGAATCAGTGTGATGCTGACTTTGCGGCACCGCACTGATTCCCAAAAGTAGTTGGGTTACTACTTTTGGCGACTTCAGGGTACGATTTCAATAGACATCTGTCCGGGACCCACTCAGATGTCGCTGAAATCACCCCCGAAGTTGGACTGACATGCGGATATGAAATCGTGTGAGTTCAGCTGAACTCGCACGAATTCAATCTCGCTGTCAGTGTGAACCTAGGCTTAAGGAGACTTGTACTGGGGGGAGCTACGGATGTCACCATTGCTCAGAAAAAAATTTGGCGGGCTGTTTTTATCTTCATTACTTTTTGATACACTAACCTGAAACAACTATATATCAGGAAAGTCAGAATGAAGTTCAAACTTCTAATCTGCATAGTCATTCTTGGTCAGTGACTTAAAGGGGAACTAAATCCATCGATTTGACTGTTTTCCAAGACAGTTACTTTCAAGGCATGTTATAATTGATAACTATCACAGCTGCTTGTGCTGTCAACCAACCATCAAGGCATGAAATGGCTGGTACCATAGTTGATCACATGGGCAACATACTTGCAGCCACAGATCAAAATAGAGGCTCATGCTGCGTACACACGGGTGGACTTTTCGACCGGACTGGTCCGACGGGACGAATCTGTCGGACAATCTAACCGTGTGTGGGCTTCATCGGACCTGCAGCGGACTTTTTCGGGTGAAAATCTGACAGACTTTAGATTTGGAACATGTTTCAAATCTTTCCGACGGACTCGAGTCCGGTCGAAAAATCCGCTCGTCTGTGTAATAGTCCGACGGACGAAAACCCACGCTAGGGCAGCTATTGGCTACTGGCTATCAACTTCCTTATTTTAGTCCGGTCGTACGTCATCACGTACGAATCCGTCAGACTTTGGTGTGATCGTGTGTAGGCAAGTCCGCTCATTCGAAAGTCCGTCGGAAAGACCGTTGGACCTTTGATGCCGAAAAGTCCACCTGTGTGTACACGGCATTCGATTGTAAGCTCTAACGAGTAGGGCCCTCTGATTCTTCCTGTATTGAATTGTATTGTAATTGTATTGTCTCCCCTACTGTTGTAAAGCGCTGCGCAAACTGTCAGCGCTATATAAATCCTGTATAATAATAATAATAATTATAGGCAATTTTTTTTTTACATTTTGGATAGAGTAAGGAAGGGTTATAACCCTTGTCAGGTTTTTTTTTTGTTCACTGTCTGTGTCTCATTGAGGTTTCCCTTCACTTCCTGTCCCATAGCCAAACAAAGTCAGAGGAAATCTCTGCAAATTAAGGGAATTCCTTGGGGACCCCCAAGTCTCCAGAACTAGTGTCCCCATGGGAAGATTTCCCCTCTATTACTTTCATGGGAAAACCCAAAATTTGAGATTTTCTTTTACTTTCCCTTTCAATGTTAATGGTAAACAGGATAAAATAGAAAGGGTGAATCTCCCTAATGGGACACAGACAGCAATAAAAACTGACAGGTGTTCTAGTCCCTTTTCACGCTATCAAAAACTTAAAAAAAAAGTTTTGCCTTTAGTTATACCTTAAGGATAAAAGTGTTTAGTTTTGCTTTAAAGCAAACTTTATTTTTTAATTTTTTTCTAAGGTTATAAACCCTGTATTTTTTTCTACCATCTTTGTCCCATTGCAGATATCTCCCTTCACTTCCTGTCCCATAGCCAAAACAGGAAGTGAGAGGAAATCCCTGCAAAGGAAAATCCCTGGTAGACACCAGGGTAACCAGAATTAGTACCAACCCAGTGGAACGTTTTCCTTCGGTTCTTGTTCTGGCACTGAAAATTAGGGATTTTCTTTCACTTTCACTCTTTATAATGATGGTCATAGGACAAATAGTGAGGGTGACACGGGGACACAGACAGCAATAAATTAGGTGTTCTAATCCCTCTCTGCTCTATCCAAAACTAAGAAAAGAATTTGTCTTCCTTTCTACCTTAAAATGGAACTTCAGTCTCGCTCAGTACGATACCACCATTGTAGTGCCTTTGGGTCCTGGCAGAAGTCTTCAGAATATAATGTAATTTCCTGTGCATGTTCAAAGACATTGTGGGACTTCCCTAATAACTGTCTTTGCCCCACATGTGCCCAGATAATCAGGAAAAACCTGCGTGTGGGCAGATGTGCCGCAGGGCTCATTTGTGACTTGAAGCCCTGCTGCACATTTGTGCACGTGTAAAAGGGGGTGGGGGGGAACATCATTCTCAATGAGGAGGCAAGAAATAAGGAGCACAAATACATGGCACCAGTAGAAAAAAAAAACATTGATATCCAACTGCAAGAGAGGGAAGGGGACAAGTCAGGGTAACATCACTTAGGCTAGGTTCACATCTATGCAGGTTATGGTTGATGTGTTTTTCTGGTGTGTTTTGTGCTTTTGAACATGCGTTTTGCTTTTTTTAAATTTGCTAATAGAAAAGTATGACAGTTCTGTTCACGTAGTGCAACTTTAATGCAACTTTACACTCTCTGCCCCTCAAATAGCATCAAAGTCACACCAAAGATCCATCAAAGTAATGCAGGAACCTTTATGTGTACAAAGTCGCATGTTAAGGTTAGGGTTAAGGGCTAGGGTTAGGGTTAAAGAGGAAGTAAACCCAGATGGGTTTTGCTTCCGTTATGGTCCCTGCAAAGTAAAAGCACTGGGCTAGTAGCTTCCGCGGACTCCGGCTCTGTCACTGGCCAGAGTCGCGTGATTTTATGCGTGGGAGCCGCCAGTAACGGCACTCGCTAGTGAAGAAACGGCACGGCATTTCTTCACAGCGCTTCATCATCGGCACAGCACAAAGTAAATATCTTCTAAACAGCGCACGTTTAGAAAACATTTACTGTACCTATAGGCCTTATTATAGGCTTACCTATAGGCAGTAGTGTATTTAGGTTTTGTGCTGCCCTAGGCCTGACTAAACTCGTGCACCCTCTAATTTAAATATGACCCACCCCTTCCTGTCAAGGCCACACCCCTTTTTAAGACCCGCCCAAAAATTTTTAGAGTGGGGACTAGTTCTGAGGGCCTGGGGGGGGCAATGGATTCCCTTAATTTACATAGATTTCCTCTAACTTCCTGTTTGGCTATGGGGCAGGAAGTGAAGATGAAATCTCTGCAATGGGACAGGGATGGTAAAAAATAAACCGACAGGGGCTATAACCCTCCCTTATTCTATTCAAAATGGAAAAAAAAAGTGTTGCCTATAGTTCTACTTTAAGCACAAATTTCTGATAATTTTATGGAGAGGACTAAGAAGATATAACCATGCCAATGGTGCAGCAGAAAACATATAGCACAGTCAGGAAGGTGTGTGGTCCAGGATGATAGGACAGTCGAAATTAGTTGCTGAATGCCGGCCGCCTGCATACCGGAAGCAGTGCGGCAGCTTTATGGGGGCGCTAGACTAATTTGCCTCTCAGCCCAGTCCGCCCCATAAGACTGGTGCTACACTAACAGACTCTTTCTGTGCTGCCCCCCTGCAAAGTGCTGCCCTAGGCCTGGGCCTTGTTGGCCTAGGCCAGGATACAGCGTTGCCTATAGGTACAACTTGAAGATGGAGGTTTACAACCTCTTTAAGGGCTAGGGTTAGGGTTAAATGTTAACCCAAACTCTAACCTTAACCCTAGCCCTTAACCCTAACCCTAGCCCTTAACCCTAACCCTAGTCATTAACGCCAGCCCTTAACCCTAGCATGCGACTTTGGACGCATAAAGGTTTTTGCACTAATTTGATGAGAGTGTAAAGTCACATTAAAGTCGCACTACATGAACAGAACTGTCATACTTTCCTATTAGCAAAAAAAATGCAAAATGCATCAAAAAATGTGAAGTATATTACACACAAAACGCAATCTGCTGCGGGGAAATAAATATCCCTGACCCTTTCCAAAAACGCAGCAGCTGAAAAACGCATAGATGTGTACGTGTCCCTTAGGAAACAATGTTAAATGGACTGCACTAAAAAAATGCATAGATGTGAACCTAGCCTTATACTTTAGGGTGAAGAGGGACACAAGGCTAGTAATGGCAGCCTATATATTTCTCTCATGACAAATGTACGTACTTTAGCATGCCCTGAAAATATAAAGGGTGGGCTCTTACTGGCTGTTCTGGGCACCCCAGACACTTTCTGATAAATGAGGCCCACTTTCCCATAGTTTGTTTATGAGAAGGCTGAGTGACAAGGGGGTGGTGGAGACATACAACAGTTTCATGTTTGCGATTATTAGTATTGGTTGTGCAAGCACAGGCTTAGGGGCACTTAGCAGTGTTTTCTTAGTTAGCACTGTATTCGTAATGCTGCGTTGCCTCCATTGTCATTCTTCAGTCAGTTGATTTCCCTTAGTGCTTAGTGGACTGAAAGAAATTCTGTCTAAAAATCTTGCAGAGCAATCCAGGCATTTATCACATTGGTCTGAAGGTAAAGTTCTCCTTGTCAGTTTTGTTTGCAAGCTTTTCTTTGTGCTCGCTCGGCTCAGTCAGCACGTATTTAGCGGTGTTTGAATGAAGAATATGATTTCCTTGTGAGCCATGAGAAGAGTTGCTTGCCAGGAGCATGCTGTTTGACTTTAGTGCATTAATCCCAGCTGTTTATCCTCCGCCTTGTGATATCCAATCAATCTAGAGCGTTGTCGGAACCTGCTTGCCAGAGATTTGTTCCAATTCTTTTTTTTCTGCTGTTCTTTCAGAAGTTTTTGCCCGTGCTTTTAGCTCGTTCTGTTCACACACTTTTTTTTTTTTTTGTAAATGTTATTTTCAGAAACTGTCCAGAAAGATGTCTGAAAAAGATCAGATGTGCTGAAGACATTCCTGTGCTGGAGAAACAGGCAGAAGGGACGGTATTAATTAAAGTAGAACTAAAGGCAAAAAAAAAATATTTTAGTTTCAGATAGAGTAGAGAGGGAGTAGACTCCCTGGCAGGCTTGTATTGCTGTTTGTGTCCCCTTTAGGGAGGTTCACCCTAAAGGGGACACAGACAGCAAGAAAAAACAACACGTTTTGGATTGTCCCCACATTGTAATAGAGGGGAAATCTTCCAGTTGGGACACTGGTTCTGGTGACAACCAGGGATTTCCTCTCACTTCCTCTTTGGCTATGGGAGAGGAAGTGAAGGGGAAATATCCACAGTGGGACACAAATCCCAAGTTTTGGGTTGTCCCAAGAAAAGTAAAAGAGGGTGACCTGGGAGGCCTAAATAATTAATTTGCAGGCATTTTCTCTCACTTCCTGTTTTGACTGTATGTTAGGAAGTGAAGGTAAATCTCCCCAATGGGAGTCAGATGACAAAACTAAATCTGAGAGGGGTTATAACCCTCCCTTACACTATCCAAAATGATAAAAAAAGTTTTGCCTATAGTTCTCCTTTAAAAATACACTACCCTTGAAGGAAACCTGTAAAGACAGAAATATGGAGACTATTTTTGACTTTCCTAACCACTTCCTGCCCGGCTTATAGCAGAATGACGGTTGGGTGGTGGTTCTGTTATCCTGACTGCACGTCAGCGGCGTTGCTAGGGGGTGGCTTTTGGGGCTATAGCCCCAAACCTGGGGCCCATAGCCCCGAGTTTCTGCAGGGGTCCCCAAGGGGAGGGGGTGACTCTCTAGGGACCCTGATGTAAGCGGGGCTCTCCGGGGACCCTGATGTAAGGGGGTCTCTCCGGGGACCCTGATGTAAGTGGGAGGGGCTTTCTGGGGATATATACACACACACACACACACACACACACACTTACGTACATATATTATATACATGTGTATGCCCAAGCTTATGACTTTCTTTACTACGCTGCTATAGGCTCTAGCCCCAGATCTTTTGTAGACCTAGCAACGCCCCTGCTGGACGTCATATGACAGAGCAGTGATCGGAAGTGCGGCGTATCAGTCTGACACACTGCATCTCCAATCGTGGTAAGGAGCCTCTGATGGAGGCTCCTTACCATGTGATCAGCTGTGACCAACCACAGCTGGTCATCATGTGAACCAGGAAGTGCCGGTAAACGGCTTTCCTCGGTTCGCGCTGACAGGGAGATCCGATTGGTGGCTCTCCCTGTCAGAGGGGGGGTCAGCGCTGATAATCAGCACAATGATTATCAGCGCATCCCCAGAGAGGTGCCCACCACAGCTGAAAATCCATGCCCATCAGCTTCCAGTCAGTGTCCACCTCAGTGTCAATCAGTGCCCATCACAGTGCCAATCAGTGCCCATCAGTAACACCTGTCAGTACCTCATCATCAGTGCTGCCCATCAGTGCCATCTATTAGTGTTCATCAGTGCCACCTGTCAGTGCCAATCAGTGCCGACTATCAGTGCTGTCTGTCAGTGCCCATCAGTGCTGCATGTCAGTGCCCATCAGTGCCGCCTGTCAGTGCCACATATTAGTGCTGCATATCAGTGCCGCTTATCAGTGCCCATCAATTCTACATATTAGTATCAGTGCTGCCTCATCCGTGCCCATCAGTGCTGCCTCATCAGTGCCCATCAGTGAAGGAGAAAACAAAATGTTATAACAGAAACAAAGAAAAACTTTTTTTTTTTAATTTTCTTTTTCAAATATTTCTTTTTTAGTTTGTTTAGCAAAAAATAAAGACTGCACAGGTGATCAAATACCACCAAAAGAGAGCTCTATTTGTGGGAAGAAAATGATAAAAATTTGGTTCAGGTACAGTGTTGTATGACCGCGCAATTGTCATTCAAAGTGGGACAGTGATGAAAGCTGAAAATTGTCCTGGGCAGGATGGGGCGAAAGTGCCCGGTATTGAAGTGGTTAAACCATAAAAATACAGATACGAGCACCAGAATGGAGTGTGGGGGAAGTTAAATAAGACTTTAATATCGATCTGTAAGGTCCATCTAAGTTTTGTCTGGTGTTGAGCCCTAATGAAGAGAGCGTGGTGTTGAGCCCTAATGAAAGGAGCGTGGTGTTGAGCCCTAATGAAGAGAGCGTGGTGTTGAGCCCTAATGAAGGGAGCGTGGTGTTGAGCCCTAATGAAGGGAGCGTGGTGTTGAGCCCTAATGAAGAGAGCATGGTGTTGAGCCCTAATGAAGAGAGCGTGGTGTTGAGCCCTAATGAAAGGAGCGTGGTGTTGAGCCCTAATGAAGGGATCGTGGTGTTGAGCCCTAATGAAAGGAGCGTGGGGATGAGTCCTAATGAAGGGAACGTGGTGTTGAGCCCTAATGAAGGGAATATGGTGTTGAGTCCTAATGAAGGGAGCGTGGTGTTGAGCCCTAATCAAGGGATCGTGGTGTTGAGCCCTAATGAAGGGATCGTGGTGTTGAGTCCTAATGAGGGGAGCGTGGTGTTGAGCCCTATTGAAGGGATCGTGGTGTTGAGCCCTAATGAAGGGATCGTGGTGTTGAGCCCTAATGAAGGGAGCATGGTGTTGAGCCCTAATGAAAGGAGCATGGTGTTGAGCCCTAATGAAGGGAACGTGGTGTTGAGCTCTAATGAAGGGAACGTGGTGTTGCCCCCAAAATGTGTTGGATATTTTTGTTTGACTAATTTACCAATAATTAAAATGATTTGGGGTCTGGTGCTCCTTTCTGTATTTCCATTGTTTGATATACTGTTGGGTTCCTATTTAGGGAAGCCTTGCTGTATGGGAGATACCTTGCCAGAACTCCTGAGCTTGTGTGAATTTTCCTTCATCTGACTGCACAAGTTTGAACGTTCCAAGTGCCTTTTTAGATAGGTTGTTCTGGAGTTTTTAAATGTCAAGTCACGCTGTAAATAAATAGTGACAAATATGGTACTAAAACCTTATTTCAATCAAACAATAAAATGGAAAATCGATCACATAGTGTATAGTTAATAGTCCATTCAAATTTATAGTTGTTCTCCACTGTGCAAATATCACACAAAACACCCAGGAATGGTGATAAAAGAAAAAGGTTTTCTTCCACCTCCACACAAACTGCCACTTACCGGCTCCTGTGGATCTCTTAATTATAGTAGATCATACACGCCTGTGGCTTGATACCCAGCCCGGGCCTTTGGTTGCACAAAGCAGAGATCCCAGCGTCTTCCCAGGAGTTTATGGCTTATACAGGAAGGTTAAAGTAGATGTTTCCCAAAAAAGAATGATAAAGAGGTATGATGGATTATCTAGGCACACAGGCACTGCATTCTCTTGTGTCTCTCTGTACATCAAAGCATCAGGTCTCCCTGCAAGCAGGAAAGGTGAAGAGCCTTGAAGCAACAACTGCAATCAACAGGTGGCCAAGAGCAGACCAAAAAAGAACTGTTCTGGAGTTATTGCTGACTTTATGCCCGGTGCTTGGCAGTGATGCTATCCCAATAAATTCAATATTTGCAAAGTCACTTTCCCACAACAAGTATGCAGATCAGGAGTTCTGACCTCACTCCGGCTTCATATGTTGCCTTATTATTCTGGGTCAATGACCAGAACTGTTAAACCAGAATAGCAACATAACAGCCAACTTGTGCTCACGGAAGGCTTGGTTCTTGAATAAGGTTATATATGCAGACAAATTTTGGGTGATAATGGTACACTGTAGCGAATGTATATGGACCAAGGTTCACCTTGGATCTTTTGAAGAATGGATAACTGTAATTATTGGCTGCTCCACCAGACCTTGCATGTCTGTTTTCTTTGTTTTGTAACCATACTAGCTACTACTGCTTATTTTCACTGACTGAGGGAAATGCCCTATCAGCTGTGCAAGAAAAGCCATGACCCTCATTCTAATAGGTAATACTGAATTCTCAATGACGCTGATGCTGTGGCTGAAAGCTAACTATGCTCCCCAACTCTAATTATGGACTGTTTTATTCTCAAGGAATGAAGCTCAGAGCAAGGCAAAGTGGACCCCCCGTGCTTATCACATTTTTTTAATCAGTGAACAGATGGAGTGGAATGTTGCATTATTTCTATAATGCTGCGTACACACAAGCGGACTTTCCGGCAGAAAAAGTCAGACGGAATCATCCCGTCGGACATTCCGATCGTGTGCGGGCTGCATCGGACTTTTTCTGTCGAAAATTCTGACGGACCTAGAAATAGAACAAATTCAAAATTTTTCCGACGGACTCAACACCTATTGAGAAAACCGTTCATCTGTATGCTATTCCGACGGACCAAAAACGATGCAAGGGCAGCTATTGGCTACTGGCTATTAAACTTCCTTTTTCTAGTCCGATCGTACATCATCACGTTCTAAACGAACGGACTTTGGCGTGATCGTGTGTAGGCAAATCCGTTTCAGCGGAACTCCGTCGAAAAAACCGGCAGAGTTCAGTCCGACGAGAAGTCCGCTCGTGTGTACGCGGCGTTAGGCTTCATTCACATCTAAAGAGGCGAGCAAGCGTGAGTGCATTTCAGCGTGTTTTTCTGGCATTCCCACATGTTGTGTGTAGGGCAGCCTATTGATTTCATTGCATAGACGTGAACCTAGCCTGCAGCCAATTGCTTTTAATGGGCCTGTACACACACTATCAGTAAAGTAGTTCCACGTTTATCTTAGAAAGAAAAAAAAAACTCTGTTACTGGTTAGTATTTTAAGGAAGTATGCACATATGTAAATCCCTTCCCCCTTAAAGAGTAAACTATATTATTTGAATATTGCCCTTCTGGGAGCTAGAAGTATTTTCATATATGTGCATATACACATTTAAGCACGTACACTATATGGACCATATGTTTTTTTTGCATGGGAAAATTAAGCATTCATTCATCAGTAACATGTGCAAGGACTCTCAAAGTGACTTCGTTATCGCAGTATTTTTTTTATTGGAAATGTGTTCTGTTGGGACAGTTTTTACAACATTTGTTTATGTTTAGTCATCAATCATCTTTTTTATTCCCATGTAAAAATAACCAACACATGGCATTCCAAATTCTTGTCTTCATGCGTATTTTGGATCTACATTTCAATTGCATTAGGTAGATTAGGTCACTAGGGAAGTGGTCTCCTATGATTTGGCCATTACAGGGTAATGTACAGCAGCGTTTTCCATCGGACTCAATTTCTATGTAGTGCGATCCAGTTGGTCTTATATTGCCACCATCAATTTTTTTTGGCAAGTGTAGTGCGTACCTTAATAATGCATGTGATTTTGTATACTTTGTACAAACTTTATTTAGGAGTAACAACTGGTTACTCTAAAGCTCTGTGTGTATATTGTAAACGCGCCAGGCACAACATAAATGCATCTTGAATGCAATCTGTTTTGTTTTTTTCTAGAGAAAGCAGACATCAAAGGCACATTTCACTTGTTTCTAATCTTAACATCTTTATGAACAGGGGAGCCGGTGTATTGACGAGAAGTGTCCTCCTATCGGATAGTGTCCGCCCCGTACTGCGCAGGCGCAGCGCTTGCGCAGTACGGAGGAGAAGGAGATGCCGAAAGTGTCCGAAGTTGATCAGCTGACCATCAGCTGTACACGGCGCTTGGGCACTTATTAGTGAAGGCTTTGTAAGAGGGCCCCTCGCTCGCCACGCTTCGGGCACGGCCTCGCTGCGCTCGGCATCTATTTATTCTAACTCTATGTCCACTTGGATAGTGGGGAATGAACCTGGACACAGGGTGAGAATAAAAGCGCAGGCGCCGTGTACAGCTGTGTACAGCCGTGTACAGCTGACGATCAGCTGTTGAACTTCGGAGACTTTCGGCGTCTCGTTTGTCCTCCGTACTGCGCCTGCGCAGTACAGGGCGGACACTATCCGATGGGGGACAGTATTCGACAAGACACCGGCATTCAGTCAGGATGGTCCTGCAAGTAACTCCTTTTGTCGCAATGGGTCTGATTTACTAAAGAATATGCTTTTTTGCAATCACATTATTGCATCAACAAACCAGGCTAAGAAAGAAGACAAGACTTTGGGTGTTGGTGCATTGGTTACATCAACAAACAAAGCCTTCTTCCTCAGTATTTACTATATACAGGCAGTGCTAGCTGAGATTTGCACAACTGTGATAGCGTACATACAGTCAGTGCCAGTACAAGGTCATGTAGCGCCCAGGGCGAACATGCCAAATTGCACCCCCAAATTGAGGATTATGTGTCGGCGAAAATCCCCTCCCTTTCCAAAAAAAAAATCGAGCACTAATATGCATGCTCAATTCCTAAACAAGAATTCCCCCTCCTCTCAGTACAAATCCACCCCACACTGAAATTGCCCCTCCCAGCAAAAATCTTTGCACCCTATTACCCCAGCTCAAATTCTCTCTACCCATACGGTCCTAGCACAAATACCCCCCCCCCCCCACGGAAAAAAAAAATCCCCCTCCTAGAACATATCCCCAACCCCTCAAAGTTCCCCTTTAAGCACAAATCCTCTCCCCCCACTTCAAATCCCATCTTCCAGCACAAAGTCCCTTTCTTCCCCCAATCCCCCAACCTGACACAAATCCCCCCCCCAGCACAGATCCCCCCCCCCAATTACCCCTACTAGCACAAATCCCCTTCCCCTATACCCCCTCCCAAAACAAATCACCCCCAAATCACCATTCCCCCTGCCTCCCACCAAATTCCCCTTCTCAACACAAATCCCCCCCCCCCCCCACTTCACATGATGCCACGGTGCCCAGGGCGGCCTCCCCTCCTACCTACCCCCTGTCCCATCCCTGCATACGGATAATTTACTAACAACTGTGGTTTGCTAAGCAGCGTACATTCCAGTGTGCAAAAGTACAGCAGTTAAGTAGTCTTGTACCTAGAATAAAAATTAGAATTTTTCACAAATGATTTTAAGACTTAAATATCTTTACAAAAATCTTAAAATGATTATCGTTTCTGTATTTGCTTTTGTATGTTGGAATAATACAGCATCAAGTGAATTCTACTATTACTAAAGGTGTAAAAAAAACTCCAAAGGGCTCTTTCACACCTTACTGCTTGTTGTAATTATACAATATCCATACTTAGCTTCCCCGTTTGCGCTAAAGCCTCATGCCTACTTGAGCTCAAAAAAGCCATTTGAAGTTTTTGGGTTTTTTTTGCCTCTAACTGTTAGCCTGGGGTTGATTTGCTAAAGGCAAATATACTGTGCACTATATACTGTGCACTGCAAGTGCAGTTGTTCCAAAGCTTAATAAATGAGGTAAAGCTTCACTTTGCAAACAACACCTAATCGCATGCAAGGAAAAATTAACATTTTTGATTGCATACGATTGGATGATAGAAATCTGCAGAGCTTCCCCTCATTTACTAAGATCTGGAGCAACTTCATTTGCAGTGCACTTGCAGTGCACTGTATATTTGCCTTTAGTAAATCAACCCCTCCATTCACACATGGACATTTACAAGAGTTTAGAGGCAGAAGCTGAAAAAAAAACTTTACTTGTGTGTTGAAGAGAGGAGCGTTTTGGCTGAAAAAATGCCTAAACGCATCTAAACGTGCCTAAGTTCTAGGTGTGTTTAGCTCCTGAGCAGTTATTGATTTTAATAGCCAAAATAAATTAATATTCTGGCCAATGGATTGAATGAATGCCCAAACGCATGACGGCCCTACATGTATTTGCCAAAACGCAGCTTTGGCTCGTTTTTAAAGCTGTTTTTCTCCATTCAGGAGAAAAACGTTCAGAAGGACTCCAGTGTGCATAGGACCTGATTGTATAGCAAACATTTGCTGTTCCTTTGGTGCATGCTTATATAATATTGTAATGAGTAATCGTAAAGTATTTTGCATCCGATTTTTTTTAAGTCTTCTTATTAAGTGTATAGCTTTGTAACTATTTACTCCTACTTTCCAACTGCTACTTATACATGGACGTAGATAAGGGGGGGTTTGGGGTTTCTAAACCCCCTCCCCCCGCCCCAGAGCAGAGTTATGTTTGTGGAAAAAAGGGAGCTTTGCACTTGTCCCTGGGCGGTCCGTAATTGTTAATAGATGGGAACAAGGCAAGCGCCTGTATTGATGCAGCCACCGCCACTGTCAGCCTCCCCCTCCTCCCTCCATACTGATTTCGATCTCGGATCGGGCAGGGGGGGGGGGCACTACACTTACATCTCAGGTTGGCTCGGGCGGGGCGCTCGTCTGACATTGCGGGTCGGCTAGGTCGGGGGACAGGACGCTCCGCTGACATCTCGGGTCAGGGGTGGGGCGCTCGGCAGTGTGGTCTGCTGACCCGGTGCACACTGTGTGGTTACACAAAGGAGCCCTTTTTTTACTAATTTCAAATATACTGCAAGGAGGGGGAGCGGGAAGAGAAGAGGATCAATTCCTACCCTCAGTGCCCTGGACTGCAGCAGAGAGTTAAAGTCAATGCATGACAGCTCCGCTCCACACCACAGACTGCCCTGCCATCTGCTGGAAAGAATATGCAGTCACTGATGTAAGAGGGGAGTAGGGACCCTAAGATAAGGGTAATCCATCCGCAGTCTCTGATTATCTCCTGTAATCCGTCCGCAGTCCCTGATTATCTCCTGTAATCCATCCGCAGTCTCTGATTATCTCCTGTAATCCGTCCGCAGTCTCTGATTATCTCCTGTAGTCTGTCCGCAGTCTCTGATTAGCTCCTGTACTCCATCCACAGTCTCTGACTATCTCCTGTATTCCATCCGTAGTGTCTGATTATCTCCTGTAATCCGTCTGCAGTCTCTGGTTATCTTCTGTAATCCATCTGCAGTCTCTAATTATCTCCTGTAATCCATCCACAGTCTCCGTCCGCAGTCTCTGATTATCTTCTGTAGTCTGTCCGCAGTCTCTGATTATCTCCTGTAATCCGTCCGCAGTCTCTGATTATCTTACGCAGTCTCTGATTATCTCCTGTAGTCTGTCCGCAGTCTCTAATTATCTCCTGTAATCCGTCCGCAGTCTCTGATTATCTCCTGTAATCCGTCTGCAGTCTCTGATTATCTTCCGCAGTCTCTGATTATCTCCTGTAGTCTGTCCGCAGTCTCTAATTATCTCCTGTAATCCGTCCGCAGTCTCTGATTAACTTCCGCAGTCTCTAATTATCTCCTGTAATCCGTCCGCAGTCTCTAATTATCTCCTGTAATCCGTCCGCAGTATCTGGCTATCTCCTGTAATCCGTCTGCAGTCTCTGGCTACCACCTGTAATCCGTCCGCAGTCTCTGATTATCTCCTGTAATCTGTCTGCAGTCTCTGATTATCTCCTGTAATCCGTCCGCAGTCTCTCCCCAATTACCCTTAAGCCCCTCCCACATTTTTTGGCCACACCCGCTTTTTTTGCGGCGTGCTATGCGCGCCACAGGTTATTCTCTCTTTTGCAACCCCCTCGTTCTCAAATTCAAAGGTTTAGAGGTATGTTTTGTATGTCTGGACTTCTTTTGTCTGGTATATTGGATTAATATCAGTGAGTGTGCTGCCTTCCACAAGATGGTGCCCCTTTGCACCTGCCCAGTAAGATTGGCTAATACAGTTTACCATCCTGTGATAGCTACTCCAATGACTGAGAGCACTGACAGCTGTGTCCCCGTGTCAGAACACAGTAGCACAGTGGGGAAGATCGCTGTACTAACACTGCATGTGTTAGTACAGTGATCTGTCTGGCTGAACGGTGTGTACCAGGCCTTAGACTGGACAATAGCCAACCTCACTGCAACGTTCATAAAAAACGTAAGAAGGAAAAACTGAAATCAGGTTCAATTTTAAAGAGGATCTGAGAAAATAGAATAGAGGATGTGATTGCTTACTATAAGCAACACGTTGTTTTTCCTTTTTTCAGTCTTTATGAATTTAGTGCAATTTGTTTTATTTAAAATGACTTTTACTTTATACCTGCTGCTGACCCCCCCCCCCCCCCCGAACAAAAAATTATATACGTCCCTGTACTTATATACTGTATGTGTTTAAGAGTTTATGAGGTTGAACTCAAACTGTAATAACAGAATAGATTCCTATTCTGTAATGCAAAAACAAGTTGAACTTGTACTTGTGACAAATGACTGTCTAGCCAGCCTTTACTTGTTGGCCCATCAAAGTGAACAAAGTATCAGTATCAACTTTGCCTGTGACAGTTCTATATACAGCAGGCCACAAAAAAGTCATGTTGATGTCTGGAGCTTTGTTATCAGACCTCACAGGATGGACAGAGACAAGACATGTTTCTGACCTGCGGCAAAACAAACTTTTCTTTTCTTTCTCGCAGCAGACCAAGTCAGTCAAGTTAAAATCCATAGACGCTGGAAGAGTAGACCATCGAACTGCTGCTCCTCTTTGGTGAGATAAGTGTCCTTTAGACACTATGCAATAGACATTATAAATGTTTTATATATTCCATATTATGGAGAATGCAGCTACAACTGCAATTAAAACAAAACTATATTAACAGGTCCAGGAATTCTGACAGGTAGATTTTTCCAATCTTGCTGCCAAAGTCTCCAAAAGATCCAGAGATATAAAAGGCCAGCAGGTGACTTAGCCCAGAACATTCCACCTGTAATTAAAATTCACTGCTGGGTGGACTGACCCTTGATAAGTTTATTGACTGGCTTGACTTTAAGCCACCCTTGTCCCTTCTCTCTGCTTTTCCATGAAGTGCTTTTATGTAAAGTTTATAAAAATAGGAAAATAAAAATGCTAGCAAACGTGTAGTTCCAAAGATAGGGATAAGCAGAATCTATATCTGAGCCAAGCAGAGTCTAAAGGCCCACAGGATCAGAAAATGATATGAAAAATACTGCTTTCAGAGCGATCGTACGATAATCTGATCGTTAGTACAGAACTTTCAAGAACTTTCACGACAGCTCATCCAATATTATCTGGTTGGACAAGCACAAAAATGTTTCTTGTATGATACCAGAACATACGATTTTCGTTTAACCGCTTCAGCCCTGGAAGAATTTACTGCCTTCCTGACCAGAGCACTTTTTGCGATTCGGCACTGCGTCGCTTTAACTGACAATTGCGCGGTTGTGTGACACTGCACCCAAACATAATTGACATCCTTTTTTTCCCACAAATAGAGCTTTCTTTTGGTGGTATTTGATTGCCACTGTGGTTTTTCATTTTTACGCTATAAACAAAAAAAATAGCAACAATTTTGAAAAAACCACAATGGGGGTTATTTACGAAAGGCAAATCCACTTTGCACTACAAGTGCACTGGAAGATCCGAGGGGGGCATGCAAGAAAAATAAAAAACAGCATTTTAGCTTGCACATGATTGCATGATCAAATCAGCAGAGCTTCCCCTCATTTCAGATCTACCCCTCAGATTTACAGCAACTGCACTTCCAAGTGCACTTGTAGTGCAAAGTGGATTTGCCTTTTGTAAATAACCCCCAATATTTTGTACTTTTTGCTATAATAAATATCCCCCTTTTTTTTTTTTAAAGCAATTTTTTTTCTCAGTTTAGGCCAAAATATATTCTTCTACATATTTTTGGTAAAAAAATTGCAATAAGTGTATATTAATTGGTTTGCACAAAAGTTATAGCGTCTACAAATTAGGGGATATATTTATAGCATTTTTATTAATTTTTTTTTTTTTTACTAGTAATGCCGGCGATCTGCGATTTTTATCAGGACATTATGGCGGACACATCAGACAATGTTGACACATTTTTGGGACCATTTGCATTACTACAGCGATCAGTGCTATAAAAATGCATTGTTTACTGTAAAAATGTCACTGGAAGGGAAGGGGTTAACACTAGGGGGCGATCTAGGGGTTAACTGTGTTCCCTGGGAGGTGATTCTAACAGAAGGGGGAGGCGACTGACTAGAGGAAGTGACAGATCGTGGTTCCTAGCTAATAGAAATACACACGATCTGTCACTCCTGTCAGAAGAGAACAGGGAAGTGTGTGTTTACACACACTCATCCCTGTTTACACACACTCATCCCTGTTTACACACACTCATCCCTGTTCTGTGTCTCCTGCTCACGATCGCTCCTGGTCGGCGGTCATCTCGACCATCGGCCACAAGCATCGGCACCCCCGCTGTGCAGCGCACGCGCGCCTGCTATCCCGACCCCGCGAGCCGATGTATAGCTACGACAGCTCGCGCAGGGGAGCCAACCTGCTGCAGTATAACTGCGGCGACTGGTAGGGAAGTGGTTAATCAGTACAGCTGACAGTTGAAAATACAATACAGTTACACTACAACATAATACATCACTTCCGAATTTTTATTCTGTTGTACGAGAATTTTCATAACTTTAGTAAACCCTTCATTTTCGTATAAGCTTAGCATGCAAAAAAATAAAAAATAAAACGGACAATCATTCGTCCGATAATCTCATTGTGTGTAGCAGACGTTAGTCTGAGTCCAAGTAAATTCTTAATGATGCAGAGCATCTTATTTATTAGAACAATGTAGATGTTTTTAAGCATGAACAAAAAAAAAAAAAGTAGAAGGAAGACATCATAGAACACTTGTCAGAGGCTGTTCATCTTATGAAAGATCTCAGGATGCCCTCTGGGAAGTAATCTGAAGTTTTTTTTTTTTTTTTTTCGGGCCTCGCATGTTAATGATAGCTTGTGTGCAAGCTTGAAAGATCAGCCTCCTGGAAGGCTGTGGGGTCTAACCAAGTCATCCTTTATCTATGAAAGATAGAGCAGCTCCTTTGTTTGGCCCATGCACCTTTCATACCTTCCTAAACAATCTTTGTGCTGGTAACACGTTTTTTTATACCTTTTTTTTTTTTGGGAAACAAAACTACAAATAAGGCAAAAAATAGCCTTATTTAGATGTTTAGGACATTGCAATCAGGGACAGCAACATTTGCACTAAATAGTATACATTTTAATTGATTAGTTGTCTTTGATCTGTCCATGAAATTTCACAATATTTAGTGCACCACACGGCATATAAAGCACATATACAGATGTTAAATGCAAACTGCAAATGGTTACCGCAACATATGCGCTAAAAGTGAGTATACAAATCAGCAGACAAGTCGATGGATCACATTCGGTGGGTGCACAGGCATCTACAATCTCAATCAAACCCATGGCACAAGGGCACCTATAATGTTCAGAGTGGTTTCGCCCTGCTCTTCCTTATTTCCCATTAGTAATTCAAAGCTAAAGCTTTTACATGTACCACCGTCATCCGACCTAGACCCATATTTTTAAGAAGACTGTGATAGATTAATGTATTGTAAGCTGTAGGATACCCTTATGTCGCATACACACGATCGGACTTTACGGCATACTTGGTCCGGCGTACCGGATTTCGTCGGACAATTCGATCGTGTGTGGGCTCCAGCGGACTTTGTTTTATCAAAAGTTTGACGGACTTAGATTTGAAACATGTTTCAAATCTATCAGGCGGACTCGAGTCCGGTCGAAAAGTCCGCTCGTCTGTATGCTAGTCCGACGGACAAAAACCAAGGCTAGGGCAGCTATTGGCTACTGGCTATGAACTTCCTTGTTTTAGTCCGGTCGTACGTCATCACGTACGAATTTGACGGACTTTGGTGGATTGTGTGTAGGCAAGTCCGTTCATTCAAAAAGTCCGTCGTAAAGTCCGTCGAAAAGTCTGCCGGGTAAAGTCTGCCGCAAAGTCCGCTCGTGTGTACGTGGCATTAGTACCACTGTGCAGTGCAGCTCTACTGCAGCTAACTAATGGGGTTTTAATGCCAGTATATTCACTCACATCTTCTGCCACTGTACTCAATCACCAATCCTCACCACGCTACTGTGTTGCCTGTCACCTAGATACAAATTTAAAAGAGTGAGGATCAAATAGAACTATTATTACAGACTCCTATTCTGTAATGTAGAAACAAGTTGAACTTGTACTTCTGACATATGACTGCCCAGACAGCCCCTTAAAAACAGTTATCAGGGTTCAACGTTGCCTAACAATTCTATATGCAGCATTTATTTCAATGAACTCGCTCATCTATGTCTTTATGGATCTTGCTTTGTGGACTGGTCCAAATCATTTGGTGGAGGGGGGATTACGATGTGGGCTTGTTTTTCAGGGGTTGGGCTTGGCCCCTTAGTTCCAGTGAAGAGAACTCTTAAGGCATCAACATACCAAGACACTTAGGACAATTTCATGCTCCCAACTTTGTGGGAACAGTTTGGGGATGGCCCCTTCCTGTTCCAACATGACTGCGCACCAGTGCACAAAGCAAGGTCCATAAAGACATGGATGAGCAAGTATGGGTTGGAAGAACTTGACTGGCCTGTAGAGAGTCCTGACGTCAACCCGATAGAGCAGATTTGGAATAAATTAGAGTGGAGACTGCGAGGCAGGCCTTCTCGTCCAACATCAATGTCTGACCTCACAAATGCGCTTCTGGAAGAATGGTCAAACATTCCCATAGACACACTCCTAAACCTTGTGGACGGCCTTCCCAGAAGAGTTGAAGCTGTTAAAGCTGCACAAGGTGGGCCAACTCAATATTGAACCCTACAAACTAAGACCGGGATGTTATTAAAGTTCAGGTGTCCCAATATTTTTGGTAATATAGTGTATGTATTTAGCTATGTTCCTGGAGTTTAGCTTTAAGGGTTAATTTACACTATAATCCCTGTGTTCAGTGTGCAGTTCTGCATTCACATGCATTTGACATGTGTTTGTGACCGTTTGAAGTGCATTTTTTTTTTCCGTTTGCAGAGCTTTTGTGCTGCATTTTTTATGGGTTTTTTTATGAGTTTGCAGTGTATTCATGTACGTTCATGAACATTGTTCTGGTTTGTTTACATGCGAAAAATGCAGCATGCAGTATTTTTTTTTTAATACACTAAAAAAGCACAGTAGTGGTAGAAACTAGTCCTATTGGAAATATATTGATTTTTCTTGTACGTGAGTTCATATTGTGTTTAAAAATGCGTTTTTACTAAAACTAGTGTAATGCCACTTTCACACTGAGGCGCTGTTCGCGTTGAGGGTAAAGCACCGCTAGTAAAGCACCGTTGTTTTAGCTGCGCTTTTTTTCCACTAGCGGGGCGCTATTAACCCCCGCTAGCGGCCGAAAAAGGGTTAAAAGCGCCCGCAAAGCGCCGTTGCGGAAGCTCTTTGCAGGCATATTGGCAACGCTGCCCATTGATTTTAATGGCAGGGGTGGTTTAGTAGCGGTGTGTACACCACTCCCGCACCGCCCCAAAGATGCTGATTGCAGGACATTTTTTTCCCGTCCCGCAAGCGCACCGCTCCATTGTGAAAGCACTTAGGTTTTCACACTCGAAAAGCTTGAGAGGCGGTTTTCAGGCACTATTTTTAGCGCTAAAACGCCTGAAGAGCACCTCAGAGTGAAAGTAGCCTAAATGATCCCTAAGGCCACTTTCACACTAAGGCGCTTTTCAGGTGTTTTAGTGCTAAAGATATCGCCTGAAAAGTGCTTTCACACTGGGGCGGTGTGCTGGCAGGACAGGAAAAAAAGTCCTGCAAGCAGCATCTTTGGGGCGGTGAGGGAGCGTTGTACACACCACTCCTAAACTGCCCCTGCCATTGAAATCAATAGGCAGTGCTGCCAAAGCGCTTCGGCATCAGCGATTTGTGGGCGATTTTAACCCTTTTTTGGCCGCTAGCAGGGGTTAAAAGCGCCCCACTAGCAGCCAAAAAAACGACGGTAAATCGCCGCTAAAACTAACAGCGTTTTACCGTCAACGCGGCCAGCGCCTCAGTGTGAAAGTGGCCTAAAAGAACTTGAAGAAAAACAATTGAGTGCAATGGAATCTTTTGTTTCCCATTTCACGTGTCACATACTAATTGTGACACAATGAAGTTGAACATCCACGCTGTCCCTCAGATATTATCCAAAAGAAAGGACACTCTCCGCCAGAGCCCATTTTAAAGTTCTGTATGCATATAGTATTACTAAGCTCTGGTAGCCCTAAAATGTAAATACTTGCAATGTATAGCTACAGAAGAATCTACTGTTCTAAAATGAGTGACAGCCTCTGATCTGATGTCTATCTTATCTTGTACATTACATAATAAGCCTTGTTTTTGTAGACCTGCCAAAACGCCTAGGTGCCTCTAAACCCCTGTGAGCCACCAGCCTAGCACTTCAACACAGGAGTTTGTGGTTAGAGGGTATGGCAAATAATTATAAGGCTTTTCTCCCAGACCCATCTGCTTGGAATTACAGAGAAGTTTTAATCCCCAGCATAACCTTGAGACAACTCGGAGCCCACAGGCAGATCAAAACAACAGCTGCCAAATAGATGAAATGGGGAAACAATTCAGTGTTCTGCTAAAATAAGTGTTCCAAAGGCCTACACATATCAAAGACAATAATCTGTTCTCTGGAATCATTTCTTATGTGTTAGAATTCATTCTTCACTAAGCACAAAGTATCATAGAAAATCCTTGTTTTCATGAAAATAGCTGTGCCCAGATCTCATCCAACAGCCTGTTAAAGCATGATGTAAAGGGGATAGGATTCATTATGGGTTAAGCAGGCCATGAAATGTCATCAGTTTATCAGAATCGCATGTGCATTACTTCATTGTTACTCCTAAATCACAAACCATGGAGTTTCCGCAGCCAGTTCAACGCCCTCTAATAGGGTACTAGCGCAAAAGTATATTTGCTCAGAGAATTGTTGAATGTTTTTGTTCCCCATCCATGCTCAACAAAAGATTATTAGTTCCACCTGTGGGAATTTGGGCATTCAGAAGTAATACAACTCTACTGTTCGTTGTGGCCCGGCATGCGTTTACGCAGGTAACAGCTGTGTTTCTGCACAGTGGAGCTTCTTCTAGTCTGCACTAACACCAGGACAGAATGGTGGAACTACACTCTACCAATCGTCGTTGATTATTTTTATTTCTCAGCATTATTAAATAGATAGCAAATTATATCATATTTACGTCTGTTAAACTTTTTTTTTTTTTTACATTTCTTCACTTACTTCTTGGTTTCTTGCCTAGGCAAATGATGTCATGCATCCCAGGAATCTTCGGGAGGGGAGAAGAGGGGGGGGGGGTTCTCAGCTAAGCACACTCTCCTGTCTGCATGCTTGAGCTAAGGGCAGATGGATTACAGGAAGTAAACGCTACATGAATCATTTGCCCTTACTCAAGATGACCATGTCCAGAAATGCAAGGGGGTTGTTTTTCAAAGTGATTTCTCGACAAAATATAGCATAGAGACATGGATGGATGGGGGAGTTTGCTTTGAATTTTAAAAGTGCATTAAATAGCGTTTTTGGTTTGTGGTGCTCTGGTGCGGTGAAGACCCGTAGATATTACTAGATGTGCTATAAGCTGCACCTTTCAGATTTACCAGGATTTTTATTCTTTCTTTAGGTATAGGTATCAATATTAACTGCTGATAGGTTTCCATATACGCCTTGCTAAATTATTTGGCAATCCTGGACATTTTAGGTAGCAAAACATGACCATCTCTCAATGACCATTTCTGTGGGCATCTGCAAAGCTTAAGAGACCCCCACCCTCAAGTATTCTTGCTGACTTTTAATGTGGAAGTCTATTGCCTATGCTGGGTCTTCTTCTGGCTTTGGTTATCTTAAGTTAGCACTGTCATCGGGTATATGTGTCTGGAACATAAATTCTTCAAGAATAGGTTATGAAGGCATTGTCAACCTCTGCGGTCATCTTTGTGAGCAAGATACAGCCTTATCATCAGATCTTCCAGTCACGTCTTTCAAACATGGAGTTGCATAGCTCACAACTGTCCCTGATTTGGAGGGACTGTCCCTCTGTCCCTCATTCCACCCCATTTGTCCCTCATTTTGGTCTGATCTATATAGTTGTATATAAAATGCACTTTTTTTCTTTCAAAAAGTGTTTACCGGTCCTAAACATTTCATCCAATTTCTAAATTGCTGCATTTGTACATTTTAAAAGCCAATATAAAGGAATAGTAGTGGTAAAAAAAAAGTCCTTGTGGATTTCATTAACCTTTTTTTTGGTTAATTCTCCTTTAAGGGGGTGTGGCAGGGGGCATGTCCTATGCCTACATACATTTGCTAGTAGGTGTCCCTCATTCCCATCTCAAAATGTTGGGAGGTATGGAGTAGACAGAAGTGGTTGGCACCAGTTGGTTTGCAGGGAATGGAACATGGACTATTGTCATGGTAGCAAAGCAGAAGCCTCTTCTTAGGGCTTATATTTTCTAAAACCAATCCCTTTCTCCTTTCATTGACCCATTTAAAAATGAACATAACATCACTTGTTTTGTTCAATTCAGGTGTGGATGGTGAGCTGCACTTGGTTCAGTTTTATTAGCATATACTTTCCAAATCTGATGTTATAGAATTGTGCCTTCATTATATCTGCTACAGAGAAGAGGTGATTGGAAGCAGTTCTGTCAAATCCATGAACCTGTCTTTAAAAAAGTAAACCTTCATGGGGTAATGCAGATCCCTCGCTTTACTTGTGAACAATAGTCTCCATTTGGGAAATGATAGAAGTAAATATACTACATGGCTGTCAGTAGACCCTGCATCAGGAAATTTCAGCTGGAACATATCCATTATCACCCGTTCCCTCTGCTTACATGAAAGACTGTCCCAAAGGTCAACTGTGAAAATAATTTACATTAACAGTGCTGTTCTACTACTTAAGTGTGTACCCATTTCATGTACGATTTATAGCGTTTTATTTTTTTTATACATTACTTCATGTGTCGCTTCCATCATGTGTGTTAAGTGAAGATACATAACTATAGAGAAATATTAAACAAAGCTAGAACTCGGTTAACAATTACTATTTATTTATTTTTTTCTTCCTTCCGTACATGTGAGAACGCAGAACCTACAGCAATCAGCCAAATGTTTCCAACCCATCACTTCAACCTTTTTCCTAAAAATAGTGTTTTTGTGGTATCCTGAGTTTTATGTCTTAGTTGGTTAGAGTTACCAGCATTCTGGATATATAAGAAGCTTCTAGTACCTGGATCTTGGCGCTGTTGTATTTACTACAATACCTGTTGTATTTTGGTATCTAGCAGGGGTATCCAAACTTTCTAAGCAAAGGGCCAATTCACTGTCCTTCAGACTTTAGAAAATGCCCCAGCATCAGTGCCCCTTCATAGGTTTTAATTTTAGGAATAGTGTCTCATTGTTGATATCAATCGGAAGAATAGTGCTCCATCATTGGTGTCAGTTGGTGGAATAGTACCCCAAGGGCCAGATAAGGGCAAGTGAAGGGCCACATCTGGCCCCCCCGGGCCGCAGTTTGCAGACCACTTGTATAGAGGCTCCTAGTGCAGGGCAAAGTGAGTACAATGCTAAACAAGTTAATTAGTGATATAGATTATCATGAGCATTAACTGAGTTTAGTGTTAAGCTCAAGTGTTACTGGTTAAGGTTAGGTGTTTAGAGTTCAGGAGCCCAGAATTGGTGCTCAATTTAGGGCAGGGGTCTCAAACTCAATTTACCTGGGGGCCGCTGGAGGTAGATTCTGGGTAAGGCTGGGCCGCATCAAGTTTTCCACAAAAAATGCGCTTACAAAATATCATTATTCAGATTCAAATGTCTTTATTAACAGTTCTTTAACATTTAACTTTTAGAACATGAATGGACATAAACTGTTTGAACATGGCTTTATCTGCCTACTTCTTGCTGCTAGAGATCTGACAGCGCTTACTCTTGCATAGCCGAGCCACATTTGGCGTAAGTGAGGAAGCAGTTGAGACCCTCAGCACAGCTTGAAGATGAGCATCAGTAATTCTAGACCTGTACTTTGACTTATTGAAGTTCAAGGTAGAGAAGAGCTTTTCGCACAAGTATGTGCTCCCAAAAAGACACATGGTCTGCTTGAACATTCGGGAAAGCTCAGGGAAGCTGGGGGGCAATTCTCTTAAAAATTGCCCAAGTTTGTCTGCTTTTCCACTCACATCCCTAAACTTGGCTTTGAGTTCAGAGTTACACTGCAGGTCAATGAGCTCCATTTGAAACACTGGAGGGGCATCTTGCACATCAAAGGAGAAGGGGTCTGCAAAAATTTGAAATGTGGCTCTGTGTCTCTTGAAGTCTGCAAATCTATGATCAAATTCCTCCTGTAGCCTCAAAATGACATCCACATACTCCTCATGACTGAATAGTGTGCCTGAATCAATGAGTGACTTGCATGCTGGGAAATGGCAAAGGTTTGTTTGAGAAAGCTGGTCTTTCCACAATATAAGTTTTGTAGAGAACGCTCTCACGCTGTCATAGGCAGCACTGACAAGTTGCCCCTGGCCTTGTAACCTCTTATTCAGTACATTAAGCTCATGTGTGATATCAACTAAAAAAGCTAAGTCCATGAGCCATTTTGGATCACTTAGCAAAGGAACAGAAGCCCCATCTTTCTCCATAAAAGCTTTCACTTCCGCTCTCAACTCAAAAAATCTCTTCAATACGTTTCCCCTGCTGAGCCAACGCACCTCGGTAAAGTAGAGCACATCCCCATATTCTGACTCTATTTCCTCTAAAAAAGCACGAAATATTCTGTGTTTTAAGCCCCTGGATCTGATTTGGTTGATGCATTTCACAACGAAAGACATCACGTTGTCAAACTTCAGGCATTTGCTGCAAAGGGCCTGCTGGTGAATAATGCAGTGCAGAGCAATGACCTCCTCTAAACCTTCCTCTTTCTTTTTTTTATTAACAAGTGCCACCAGTCCTTTTTTCCTCCCGATCATTGATGGCGCTCCATCAGTTGTTATTCCGACAAACTTCCTCCAAGGCAAACCAGCATTCTGAAAAGCATCACACAGCTGGTGAAATATCTCTTGGGCGGTGGTCTGGCCATGCATTGGAACTAGTGAGAGCAACTCCTCTGTGACTTCAAAATTGTCATCAACACCCCGGACATAGATTGCAAGCTGGGCAGTGTCGGTCATGTCTGTGGTCTCATCAAGAGCGACTGAGTATACACTGAAACATTTTATTTTCTCACACAGTTGATCATAAATGTCACTTGAAAGGTCAGAAATGCGCTCTGCCACGGTGTTGGAAGAAAGGCTGATGTTGCTAAACTGACCTTTCTTTTCTGGAGAGATAATACTTGCAGCCTGTAACATGCACTTTTTTATAAATTCCCCTTCTTTAAATGACTTTCCTGCTTTAGCAATCATCATACTAACTACGTAGCTGGCTTCGACTGCTGCATCATTCTCTTTGGTTGCTTTCTTAAAGAAATCTTGTTGCCTCAGCAGACATGTCTTAAGTTTAGCAACCTGGTTGGCTCTCTCATCTTCCTGGTACTTTGCATACTCCTCAGCATGTCTAGTTGTGTAATGACGCTTCAAATTGTATTCTTTGGGCACTGCAACTTTCTCTGTGCAAATAAGACAAGTTGGGATGCCCTTGTGCTCAATAAAGAAATATTGCTTTTCCCACTTTTCCTGAAATTGTCTGTGCTCATCATCAACCTTTCTCTTCACTGCAGGCTTTGAGCAAGACATATTTGGGGCTGCGTACCAAAAACTTAGGCCTATGGTGCCTTGAGATACCCACTTCAGCACAAGGTGCTCTGGATGAGCGGAAATAGAGTTTCCCAGTCCCCCTAGCTGCCTAGCATGACCTTCGGCAACATTAAAGAGGACCTGATTTTTACTCACAGGAGTAGCCAAATACCTTTAGGGTGGGCACGCACCTGTCTGGTAGCACTCCTCCACTCTGCTGTGCCCCCTGTATATTTCTTGCCCTATATGACGCCGGGGTTTCTCAATGGGCGTCTCCTTCTCCATGTGCCTCAATCCAATCACAGTGAGAGTCACAGCCAGGAAGAAAAAAACTCCTTGTCTGTGACACTCTTTGATGTGATTGGATCACAACACAGCCAGGGAGAAGGAGACGCCCATTGAGAAACCCCTGCGTCTCCTCCTCCCATGCAGGGCCTCCAATGGCAGAACGTCCTGTCGCCTGAACGGGAAAGAGAGGGGAGAGGCTGGTACTTGCCTCTCCGTGTCCCTCCCATCGAAGAAGATGAAGTCGCCGCTCTGAACGCACTTGGTGCAGGTCAGCCTCCGGCGGTGTTACACAGCGGGAAGCGCTCCACCGCCACTTACTCCCCCTGGTGAGACGCCGAGGTACTGTACTTGGCGGTGGAGCGCTGCCCGCTGTGTAACACCGCCGGAGGCTGACCTGCACCAAGTGCGTTCAGAGTGCTTTTCCAGGCGGGGGGCCGCAAAATATTGTCCCGCGGGCCGCAGTTGGCCCGCGGGCCGCGAGTTTGAGACCCCTGATTTAGGGGTTTGTTTGAGTTTTAGATAAGGGTTAGGTTAAGGATTAAGGATTAAGAATTTCAGGAAGGAAGGTTAAGAGGTAGGGGCATATTTGAGGGAATTTTAAGCGTTACAAGTTAAGGTAGGAATAGGTAGAGGATAGTTGGAAACTGGGACAGTGCCAATACTTTTACTTCCTCTTGACTCTGAAACCACAGCAATGGACTGCCAGCACAAAGACACAAGGAACTGGTGTCTGTTGGAATCGACCATAGATACCAATCCATGCCAGGCAGGCTTCCTACAGGGAGCTTCCAATTCTCTGCACAGTACAGAACAAAAGGAAAACCAAATGACAATTTTAACACTATCAATTATATCTGCAACTTGTAAATGTGTGCCACTCATAAAATGCAATATTTTTGGGAATTTGCCCATAAAATACCCAGGTACTCTTGACTGTAAACTCTAACCCTTGAGACAGCGCTTGCTGTTGCTGGAAGAGTGGCCAGAATATTGTAAGCTTCAATGGATTAACTTGAAAGCTGAATAGAACAGTGGGGATGTGAATGAAAGATGAGTATGTGCAGCTGGGCAAGGGGGCAACAAGGTGAAACCCTTGCTTTTCCCTACATTGCCTTGTTCACTGTAAAGCAGTATTTAACGTCTTTTTTTTTTTCTTTAAATGGGCCCCAGGTGGTTATGTCATAATGTGCTAGTATGCATAGCATTATTAGCCTATTACGATGCACTTACCTGTGAAACGGAGCCCTCCAGCGCTGACCTGTCACCACCCACGGTGCTTCCATCTTGGTCTGGTCTTCCTTGTGCTCTCCAGGCGTGATGATTTCTATGCGTTCATGGCATATTCGATGTGCTGTGAATGCAGTGTATTGCACATGCACCAGTGACATTATCAGCCTGAGCTGATGCGATTATCAACTAAACGACACAATTTAGGCCATTAGGTATCTACAGGTAAATCTTGGTACACACTGCTAGTTTTTTTTTTTTTTTCAACCCAGCGGGTTAGTACAGCGACTTCCCCTGCTGTTCTATTGTGTTCTGACCCCCCCACGCAAGAACACTCCGGTCAGTGCTTGCAGCCATTGGCTGAAAGTGCTGATCGGGAGGCAGTTGGCAGACCTTTTTCAGAAGTGCCTCTTCGGCAGAAGCCGGCCGAACGGGCAGCTTCTGTCGGACCGGCTGCAGTATGCACGGGCCCAATGTCAGCAGGTTTCTATTGAACTGATGCCACCTGACGTACAGGGCTTAAGGCTTATTATAAGCTCACCTGTAGAGAAAAGTGTAAAATTAAAGTTTAAGGCTGGATTCACACCTATGCAGTTTTAGTGCTTTTTGCATTTTGCAGATTTGCACTACAGTCCATTTAACATGATTTCCTATGGAACACGTTCTGTAGTGCAAATCTCCTAAATGCAAAAAGCACTAAAAATGCATAAGTGTGAATCCAGCCTTAGGCCCGGTTCACACTGGTGCGATGCGAGAACACTGCGAATCCACTGCGGGTTCCCGCATCGCACCGACTCGCATGTCAGTTCACACTGCCATATGCGAATCGCTGGGGCGTGTCAATACATTGTTAACGACACCCCCAGTTCAGCTCGCATATCTCACTGCGAACTGACAGTCCGGACATGAATCGGATCACATGTGTGTGAACATCCATGCGATCCGATTCTGGTCCGAACAGAAAAAAGGGTCCTGTGCGTGTTTGCACCGAATGCGGTGCGATATCAGCCATACTATCTGTATGGCTGATATCGCACCGCACAGACATCGCATGTAATGTGAACGGCAGTGCGCTGTGAATTACATGCGATGTCTGGCATCGCACAAGTTTGAACCGGGCCTAATACCACTTTAAAACATGGCATAAAATGTTTTGTAGTGATATTTGTCAATTAAATACCTGTGATTGCCATATTATTATAACTTTTAATAATGTTAAGGTATTTACGTATGAAAAAAAAAGAGCAAAAAGTAAACTGAATAAAAAAAAGAAACACGAAAAAAATCATGCTAGCCATAGCAGTAGAGGTTTTTTTGTGTTTTTGCAGTTTTGACTTGAAAAGCCAGTCTGGTGACACTGGCTCTTTCATATCGCCATATCAGCTGTTCACTAAGAAAAGGAAATTGCAGGTGTCTGCAAACAGACCCACATACTATATATTACCAAATAAGTGCTTTCTGCTTGAAAGCATTTTTGTGTGGCAATTGCCCTTGAAGTTCCCCCTGCTACATCACATGCAGGTCATAGCGAGACAAAACAATCAAACAGCTCTTCAGTGGGTCAGTAAACATGTGTTTGTAGTTAGGTGAAGGCAAAAAATCTCTGGAGGCAAAAAAATGTGCTAACTGAGAGCACTGCTGAAATCTTTTAAATAGAGAAGGCAGGTGCCAGCATCACATCCCAGCCGAGCGATGTACAAAACACCCGCATCTCATGACAAGAGCTTTCCACGCTCAATCACACAAATCCTTATTTTAGAATGTTAATGGCATATTGGGTAAGCAGGTTCATTTCCTAGTTACACCCCACCTATAATCCTTATATGTATTTTCTAGTGAAATGTATGTTTTCTCTAAATAAAAGGCACATATGCAAAGACTAGTTCTGTGCTTAGAATTAAAGTGATTGTAAAGGACCGTTTTTGTTTTTTTTTAAAATAACAAACATGTCATACTTAGCTCCACTGTGCAGCTCGTTTTGTACAGAGTGGCCCCAATCCTCGACTTCTGGGGTCCCCCGGCGGTTCCAATGTACTCTTTTATTATACGTTATGCAAGAAATGCAAAAAAATCAGCCCCTTTATAAAACAGTAAAACTTCACTATTATAAAGGTCAGTTCTTTGAGATCCTCTGCATTTAATTACAAATAAATGTAAAGGGTATATCCGTGCTAGGAACTAAAAATGTTATTAAGTAGCTGTGCACTATAACCCAGACACCAGGCACAGATAATATATGTAAAAAGAGTACAGGGCTAAAAAATAAAAGTGCATTTGTGCAAATACAAACAAATATACAGACAATCAATTATATGTACACAATAAAAATAATAATAATAATAATAAACTTTTTGTTTGCACAATTGCACTTTATTCACATGTAATGTAATTTTGCATATGTGTCTTCAAACGTTATTCACAGTTATTATTGTTTACATATAATTGATTGTTTGTATTCACACGAATGTACTTTTATTTTTTATTTTTTAGAGCTGCACTCTTTTTGCATATATTTAATTACAAATTACAAACACTTGCAATCATCAGCGTCCATTTAAATATTTTTGCGTGCCACCATGTAAGGGCAAAGTCTGGGTACTTCAGATACATTTCTAATCAGGTGGTTTAAATTTAGAGGGGTGCAGTATGTGGATCATAAAGCAGAATTCATTTTTTTTAGCTCTTTTAAAAAATATTCAACTCCAAATGTAATTGTATATAATATGTAATATATTGCAGCTTACCGATTCTTACATGTGATGGCTGCATTAGTGTTCTTTTTAGGCTTTTACCTGTATTTTCACCTGCTGATCCAGCCAGTAAATCTGTTATTTTTCATCTTCCTTTAACCTCTTAGCACCTTAAGAGGTTTATGACGCCGGGAGGGGGGGCGCGGCTTAAGATCACGTGACCGCCGTGATTAGACAGCAGCAAAACACCATTGTCATTGCTGCTGTCAATCAAACTCAGTGAGCCAATGAGGAGAGAGAGTGGGTGGGCCTGAATGGACACACGGAGCTGCGGCTCGGCTTGGGTGCCTCCATAGCAAGCTGCTTGCTGCAGGGGCCCTTAACAGGAGGGAGGGGCCAGGAGCGCCAAAGAGGGACCTGAGAAGAGGAGGATCTGGGCTGCTCTGTGCAAAACCAACTGCACAGAGCAGGTAAGTATAATTATATGTATGTTTTTTTTTTTTAAACAGAGACTTTAGTATCACTTTAATCTGCCTGCACACCCAAGCCATAGTATTTCCTGAATACAGTTGTTGCCCTCGCTGTACCTGAAACACAGTTTCTGGCTAGTTTCATGTTTAAAGTAATTGGCTTGTATTTGAGATTGTTAACATGAGGCAGGACTCAAGTATCACAATTACATTTTCATGGGTCAGCTAGTCCCCTTTTAAAACTAAGCGACTAGCAAGTATAATGAAGATGTAATAATTGCATTGTTTACGTGTTAATATGCATTGGTAATGTCAAAAGAAATAGAAAATTGTGTCATTGGCTCTTGATGCTGTCAGTCAAATCCTGTGAGCAGAGAGTGGGGGCGGAGCCATGCTGTGTGTCTATGCAATGGACACACACAGCCCAGCTTGGGATCAAGCCCGCACATCTGCCCCCACAGCAAGCGCTTGCTATGGGACCAGAGACAGAAGATAAGATGCTAAGATCACCAGTGCGGGACCCCAGAAGAGGAAGTTCGGGGCTGCTCTGTGCAATAGTATTGCACAAAGCAGATGAGTATAACATGTTAATTTTTATATTTAGATTTATATAGCGCCAACAGTTCATTTTAATGAAAAATAATTGCCTTTACAAAAGCTTTAGGTGGCTACATTCGTTTCCTTTTTTATGCTTTTTTTTCCCTGAGAATGTGGCTAGTAACACATTTCCTGTCTTAGGGTTTCTCCAGCCTGAATGGAGGAGCAGCAGAGACACTTTTGGACAGCAGAATTGTCACTCTGGGGAAAGTGCTAGATGCACTAGCAGATTTATATGGACTGACAAATTAAAGCCGAACTCCAGCTAACATTTTAGGCTCCATGCTAAAGGCTAAAAAAATGCCAGATAAACGCTGAATGAAAAACGCTCATAATAGCATTTTTGTGCCAGTTTTAGCAGCAGTTAGGAGCATTCAGAGTTTTTTTTCTGCCAGGAAATCGGTCCCAAAAACACAAAAAAAATAAATAAAAAATTTCTGCTCCTAGAAGCTGAAGCCTTAAAAATGCTTCTGGACAAAACTAGTGTGCATAGACATGTAGGATAACATAAAAATAAATGCTCAAAAGCTGCTGCTAGGAGCGTTTTTTAAGCTAGTGTGCATGGAGCCTTAAGCAGTTATGCCAACTGTTTTTTTTTTCTTTTGGGATAAAAGCTTATCACTGTAAGCATTCCTGTCAGTGGTAAGTGTCTCAAACTTCTAACTGCCACTTTTGCTAGACAGCTTTGTCTGTTAACCCCTTGGCTCTGGCCATACGCAAATATGTAGCCTCTCGGCGCCGGGTCCTTAGCCCCGAGGGGGCCGCATATTTGCGTGAATTGCTGTGTATACACCTGTGCTGAGAGCACAAGCCCTGCACGCTCCCAGCACAGTTACCGTCCCTACCTGAAAACTCGGGCGTTTTCGGACCACGTGACCAGCCATTGAGAAGGGAGAGTCCCGGGCGTCCGAGTCTCTTGTGCAACATTGCTGGATCGAGGTAGGCTCAGGTAAGTATTGGGGGGGGGGGGGCTGAGGGGAGGCTGCTGCACACAGAATGCTTTTTATCTAGATGCATAGAATGCATTAAGATAAAAAAAAAAAACTTTTGCCTTTACAACCACGTTATCGCTCCTACAAATTGTAAATGATATTGCTACAGGTTGCTACCTTTTGGCTCTTGTTCAACAATTTGTAGATAAGCCGTAGAAGGGAATAAAGAGCGATTGATGGCAATTTTGCTGCCGACAGAAAACGCTGCTAAATCTTGAGTGGCAAATTGATTAAAATATTTAGAAATCGCTAAAAAGGGAGGGGGGTAGTTGCTGAGAAAAAAATAGCAGATTGCTGCAGCTTGATTTACAGGTGGATGCGGACATAAAAAGTTTGCATCCAGGAGTGATTATGTGTCCATAACCACAGGTGATCGCTCTCTGTGCAATTACATCTGAACTCCTGTGGACGGGTGCAGCCAGTCTGTCAGCATGTCCTTGCTTTGTATGTATGTCTGCATCAGCCTCCAAATCCAGCTGCAGGAATCCACTGAATTCTTGGTGCAGCTGGAACATTTTTGGCGTATTATTATTTTTTCATTATTATACAGGATTTATATAGCGCAGTTTGCGCAGCACTTTCCAATATAAAGGGAGACAACACAGCAACAATAAAATTCAATACAAGAGCGTTAGGAGAGCCCTGCGCCTCAAAGCTTACAATCTAATAGGGAGGGGCTGGGGGGAGCCTAAGGCTTGGTTCACATCTATACGTTCTTTAATGCTTTTTGCAGAAACGCACTACAGTCCATTTAACATGGTTTCCTTTGGGACACGTTCACATCTTTGCTTTTTTCAGCTTTTTGAAAAGGGCCAGGGACTTTTTTTTAAAGCAAAACAGTAGAGATGCTCCGAAATTTTAGTGGCCAAAACATATCGGCTGAAAATTATGTTTTCGGCATTTTGCCGATAGAGAAAAAGGTGCCGATAATGTCGCCAAAAACGCACACGTTTTTGTTACGATTTTACTGTGGTTATGGTGTGTTTTTCATAGGTCATGTGACTCAAAAACTGCATCAAAAACATAACACGGGTGGTTATTGATGCGTTCTTGCTGCGTTTTCAGTGCATTTCAATGGGGAAGTGCGTTTTTTTCTGACTAAAAATGCAGCAAGCAAGATTCTTAACATAACAGTGGAAGCGCAGGGGACCAGTGTTTGCTGTGATTTGTGTTAAAAAAAAAAAAAGCAAAACGCATCAAAAAATGCGCGTGCAAAAACACAAAATGCACTGCAAAAAGCACTGCAGAAATGGATCAAAAGCAAACTGCATAGGTGTAAACTGATGCCTTAAAGTGCAGGGGGGGTGCAAATTTAAATTAGTATACAGTATGTGTGCTTTAAAATAAAATGTATTTAGATAACACTTCAGATTTTTTTTTTTGCTTCCAATTGCTTGTATTTTTGGTCAGACTCTTAACAAAAACATTTCGAGCATACTGAAAAACGTTTTTTGCTAGTGTCGCAGATTTTTACTTTTTATACATTACAATTAACCAGAGGTATACTGTTATAGGGGCAGTCCTGGCAGTCTCCCAGGATTCAGAGCTGCAAGGGTGGCCTGGCATCTTCCATTGAGAATCGGTGATCAAGTTACCGCTTTTACAAGATGGAAAAGTCTGAGCTTATAGGGGTTTATATATTTTCCATTGTTGAACACAGTTTAAATATCCCATCCCCAGCCCGCAGGCTGAAGTTGAAGAAAAATATTTGTCACCAACTGAAAAAAAAACAAAAAAAAAACAAGATCATATCTAATTATAACTGATCTCTGAGAAAAAAACGAGTGACTCAAAAGACACGCAAGCCATTTTTTAATCAATATTTCTTTTAAGTAGAAGAAAAGCATGTGATGGTTGGGAAAACTGAGACATGAAGACTGTCCTTAAGGGAAGTATGACTAAGGAATACACTTGATGTGCTTTGAAGCTGTTAATCCGCACCCTCTACTGGAAAATTCCCATTGATAACTTGAGCAAGTTCTGCCTGGAGTCATCAGACTGACATATCTAGGCATTGAGAATACGTCTTTAAGTATTACAGTATCTTCACTTACAGGCTAGCAAGCAAATGTCAGTTCATAAAAGCTCCTCTTAAGATGTCTCTTCTATCAGAAGTGCTGAGCTACATGTGGCTTGTTTCCCAGACAAAGCAGGCCTTTGTTCTTTGTATCAGCGGAGATCTCCTTTAGAGGGAACTTGAGACTGAAATGTGCCTTTTATCTTCCATGTCTTGTCATCTTCAAGAAGAGCCACTAACTATAATAAACAAGTAAGCGGCCTTCCTCCCTGCCATCAAGTACAAAAACATCAACATAAAAAACTTTCAGTAAAAGCGTGCTGACATTTTGATTATAATCGCATCGAGGTGGATGATGGAAGAAAAAGCCTAGATGTTATTACATCAGATAATTGAGATTTTTGTAAAAAATCAGCCAATGTGAAACAACTTCAAAAAGACTAGCTGATATGGGTTACTGCACTTTGCACTTTAGCTTCTTGTACTGCACTAAAGCTGAACTTCCAGACAATAAAACAAAAACAAGAAATGTACAAAAAAAAAAAAAGTCCATCAAATATAACTAATGTATAAACTGTCGTCTCAATTTTCAAATGATTACTATAAAATTAGCCAAAATTCAAGGCATAGGGACCTCTGTCGGTACCATCCAGCTAAACAAAAATGGAACATTGTATCAAATACTTACAGTAATTTTCCTGGCGCCAATACATGGCAGCATACATATGATAGTATGCTGCCATGTTGGCGCCAGGAAAACAGAAAATTTTATCAAATACTTACTGTAGTTTTCCTTTCCTGGTTCCAGTCCATGGCAGCATACTACCACAAGTATGCTGCCATGTTTGCACCAGGAAAGGAAATTTGGCTTGGGCAGCGGATTTGGGAGGTGGCCTAAATTATTGTACTCTTCTCACCCAGTATGTTTACAGGTTAATAGTTCTTTATTGGCTTTTTTCTCCTTGTCCAGAGGTACTAGGCAGGGGTGTCCATTTCTATTGTTATTTGTATTGGCTATAGAACCATTGGCGATAGCCATCAGACAGACAAGTAAGGGATTTAGGTGAGGAGTAAGGGAGGATAAACTCTCCCTGTATGACGATGATGCTCTACTGTTTTTGGGAGACACAGATCAATCTTTGACCTCTGTTATGACATTGATAAAAAAACCTTTGGTAGCTTCTCGGGGTTTGCTATAAACTGGGAAAAATCTGTGTTATTTTCAGTAGATTAACCACTGCCAGTTTTACCACAGATAGCCCATCAAATAAAAATTGTGACATCTTTTAACTATCTCGGTATATGGGTTTCCCCTAATATAAGGGAATATTTAAACTATAATTTGGTCCCCGTATTAGATAAATTTAAGAAGAAGAGCAAAGTATGGACTAAATTACCCTTTTCCATGGTAGGGCGAGCAAATTTAATAAAATTGTTTTGGGTCTCGCAGTTACTTTATGTCCTACATAACTTGCGGATGTGGACACCTCCTAAATGGTTTAAAAAAATAGATTCCCTATTTCGGCTTATTTCTAGGGCATAATTCTAGAATAAAGCTCTTCACACTACAACTTCCTAAAGATAAGGGGGCTTGGCTGTTCCAACTGCTAAAATGTACTTCTCAGCAGCCCAACTCCAACAGGTTGCAGGATGGGGATTGGTAGACTGGACAGACCCTGTTCAGTCGATACTTTTGAGTACATTCTCTCTATATCATTTTAAAGCTCAGTTAGAATCAGGGACTTTTACATATGCCCCACAAGGTCCTACCCTAGAACTTATGCATAAAGTATTGCAGAAACTGAGACGTATTCAATATGGATATATTTCAGTTTTAATGGGGAAATAAAAACTATGAGGAATTAGGTAAATTGAAGGGGTTTGGGGTATGGAGAGAATTTGGGATACAATATATTGCACAGCTGTATACTCATATATTGTTAAAAATGTTTCAAGAATTGCAGATAAATCATTCAATGCCCTCTCATACCCTTTTCCAATATTTCCAATTACGCCATGCCTTACAGACCCAGTTTAAAGATAATAAAGTTAAGATACAAAATATGCCACTTATAGACTTTCTTGTAAAGATACAGGTTAAGAGAGGTCTTATTTCCACTCTTCTTTATAGCCATTTGATTGAACAAAACCAAAAGGCAACTAGCTGTTCAGCTAGAAAGGGATGGGAAAAAGATCTCGGAACTATGACAGATGAAACATGGCGGAGTATTTTGGAATATGACCCCAGTTAAATTATTCCAATGGGGGAGGCGGGATACATCAGAATGCTCGAGATGTTTAAGATCATCTGCAGATTTAATCCATATGCTTTGGAAATGCCCCAAACTGTTTAAGTATTGGCAAAATGTGTTAGAAACCATTAATTATGCATATCAAACTCAGATACAATTAGATCCTAAAGTATATCTATTTGGTCATTTAGATAAAGAAATATACATACCAGCAGTTAGAATACCCATTAATAGGATGTTATTTTTATAGCACGAAAAATTATTGCACTAAAATGGATATCCCCCAGAACCCCTACACATAAAGAATGGAGGGTACAGGTTAATGATGCATTATTAATAAAACGGCAAGTGTATCGGAATAGGGGATTACTAAATACATTTTATAAGATGTGTGAACCGTGGCTAATGTCATCTGGCCTGGCCCATTTATTTTAGCATCAGATGAATCCTTTATTAGTTATAGAGACAGATCCTTTATTAGCTATAGAGTAGTTAAGGAATGATAAACAGGGAAGGGATCTAAGATGAATAAGCATATGTATACAATCTGCATTAATATATGGGAGTCTGCAATTTTAAAGTGGAGTAATAATAAAGGGAGAGGAGGAGAAAGGAAAAGGGAACTGGTTTACAGGGGCATGAGTTGCAACAATGAACGTTGATAAATGACATACTCTCATTAAATTGTGTTGTTTTTTTTTTGGTTTTTTTGGGGGGGATATTTGTAAATTGTTTTTGAATGTATTTTTTGTGTATGTGTTTTATGATTTGTAATTATAATGGGAAAAAAAGGAGCTGGTTGAAAAATAGATTATTTTTATTCAGCCCATGGGCTGAATGAAAAACCTATGCATATGCATAAATTAGGCATGAATCAGAGTCTTGTAATCCCCTTTACGGTTGCACTTAGAATGGGAGAAAGAAGCACAGTCCTTGAAGCCAGTTAAGCCCTCCATAGATGATATGATTTTCTTTCCTGCAACGAGGGGTTGCAGGAAAGAAAATCGCTTGATTCCCATCCTATAATCTCATCCTAAAAATCCGTACATACTGGTTGTGTGTAAGTCGATCAGTGAATTGACTTGGGTACAATTGGCCTGTCCATACATGGTTCAAATCTCAGTTGGTCCCTGCTGGCCGAGCTTCAAACAGTCTATGGCCAGCTTTAGGATTGCTGCATTCACATAAGATGACAAGGAACGTGCTGCCAGGAGAGAACAGAGATGTAATTTACTTAACGCTAGCAGCGTGAAGTTGGGTACTTAAAGGAACCTGTAACTTTGCTCTGATTAGGTAAAAGAAAGGTTCACTTTAAAGTGTAAAGCTGGCATTTACTGTTAGTTTTTTTTTTCCTTACATCAAACAGGTTGGATGAAGGTTGCTGCTCGAGGAAATTTTTCGAGCATGTCCCTTCAATAGAAGTCGATCAGACGGGAATGCCACACACTGATCAAAATTTGTCCAGTCTCTTCTGAACTGGCCAAATATCCATCATTGTATGGCCAGCTTTACAGACAATGCCTCCTGACTAATCCTGCTTGGGGCAGAGTTGATCACTTTGGGAGGATTTTCCTGTCTGACCATTATTATTTCCATAAAGACAGGCCACCACCTGCAACCCTTCTTCTTCCATGGGCAAAAAATGCAAGTTTAAACAAACTGGTCACTATTAGCAAATGTTCCACTTTTGTAAAGAACATTCTCTCCAGCTTTAAAAAATACACCCTTTGGTTTTACAACATGTTTCGGGTCATATTTGTATGTAATGTGCTGGACTCCTGGCAAAGTCAGACACTAGTAGTATTCAGTGCCAATAATTTGTACAGATTTTGGTGAAGTGTGTATGGGGTGGGGGCAAGATGGAAATGATCTCTTTACATAGCAAATATGCACAGTCCAAGAGGAACTTATGTCTTTGCAGTGGATGGAGCCAGGGTTCTGTTCATTTTTTCCCTGCAAAGGTTATATTACTCCACCAGCAAGGCCATTTCTACCAACATTTCTATGTTTCTTGGAATTTAGTAGTGCACCAATGTATCTGGGTTGTGTCTATATGTAAATAAGTGAAATACCCTTTAGGGATGAAAAGCGAAGTGGATATATTGAGGATTCCAGTAGCTGACACAACAACTATTATTATAATTGCAGTAAGGAGATTTGATCCAGATTCCAAGTGAGATCATCTAAGTGTGCGTCTTTCTATGATATTATTGATAAGTATGTATAATGTAAAACAGTCAGTGTCATAACATTTCTACAGATTAACTTATCTTTGCAAAGCAAGACTTCTACGTAAAAGCAGACCCAAATTTAATGGTCTATCCATAGTGCATTGCACCTTACATCCAAGAGCTTTTGTAGCTTGTTATCCATGGCATTTAACCACTTCAGCCCCTGAAGATTTTACCCCTTCCTGACCAGAGCACTTTTTACAATCTGGCACTGCGTTGCTTTAACTGACAATTGCACGGTCGTTCAAAGCTGTACCCAAACAAATTTTGTGTCCTTTTTTTTCCCACAAATAGAGCTTTCTTTTGATGGTATTTGTTCACCTCTGTGGTTTTTATTTTTTATGCTATAAACAAAAAAAGAGCGACAATTTTGAAAAAAAAAACAATATTTTTTACTTTTTGCTATAATAAATATCCCCCAAATTTAAAAATAAAAACAAATTTCTTCATCAATTTAGGCCAATATATATTCTTATACATATTTTTGGGGAAAAAAAATCGCAATAAGTAGTAAAATATATTGATTGGTTTGCGCAAAAGTTATAGCCACTGCAAACTATAGGAAAGATTTATGCAATTTTTTATGGCATTTTTATTATTTATTTATTTTTTACTAGTAATGGCGGTGATTTTTAGCGGTATTGCAACATTGTGACGGACAGATCTGAGACTTTTGACACTTTTTTGGGACCATTGACAATTATACACCGATCAGTGCTATAAAAATGCGCTGATTCATGTGTAAATGTCACTGGCAGGGAAGGGGTTAACACTAGGGGGCGATCAAGGGGTTAATTGTCTTTTCCCCCACGGTGTTCTAACTGTATCGGGATGTGAGTGACTAGGAGAGGAGACATATATTTTTTCCTACTTAGTAGGAACAAACGATATGGCTCCTCTCCTGTGACAGCACAGGGATTTGTGTGTTTACACACACAAATCCCCATGCTGGCGCTCATGCACGTGATCACACGTGGCCGTCCATGATCATGCCCGCCAGCCACGCGCATCGGGTCGCCCTCCGTGCAGCGAACACGCGCACCCTCGGGTGGCCGAAAAAGGGTAGGACGTACCTGTATGGATTTCGCCCAGGTGAGCCATGGTGCCGCAGTATATCTGCGTGACATGGTCGGGAACCAGTTAAGCATGATTTGGATTTTATTCTTAAACCATTGGAGATCATTGTTTGGACTTAGACTTTGGAGTCAGCTGAAGCAGTAGTCGCCAACCAGTGGTCTGTGGACCACTTTTGGTTCAAGAGAAAATTTTGGTGGTTCCTGAGGGTTTCTGCCACAAATCAACATTGTGGCAGATGTATACCTCCCAATGTTGTTTTCAGTGTTGTTTTCAATGCGAAGCAACGGGAGTAGTGCAGTGAATGGGAGATGAAGGAGGGGACTTCCTATGGGAGCCCTAATCACAGAATGTGGGAGGGAGCACAGGGCTTGAGCACATGGCTTGGTAAGGAGGTGAGATCCAATGATGTGTCTATGTGACGCAGAATGCAGGGGGGGCACAGAGCCGGAGCATTGTGTGTATAAGGCAGCAGTGTGATCCTCGGGGCGGGGGGCAGAGAGCCGGAGCATTGTGTGTATAAGGCAGCAGTGTGATCCAGGGGGAGGGGGGCAAAGAGCCGGAGCATTGTGTGCATAAAGCATGTAAAATTCATGTTAGTGGTCCGTGGGATTCAAAATTGTAGGTGAGTTAAGTGGTCCATGAGGTCCCAAAGGTTGGTGACCACTGAGCTAGAGCATGGAATTCAAAAATGTATGAAGTCTTCTTAGAGGAAGGGTTCACAAAAATTAAAGCTATTCCATGTCTATATTCTAAATATACAGATAGGACATGGATGTATCTGCTCCGTGTTGATTTGATTAGTGGCTACAAATGGATAAATAAGGCCAAAAATGTGCACAGTACTTAATTAGCAACTAAGGATCCATGAGATTTGTCTCCAGCCAAATCAAAGTTCTAAAATAGATGTGATCCCTAAAATAGAAGTATGGCTAAATCTTTTCTGGTCATACTTCTCTTCTGGGTCACAGGCATCTACTTTTTCACTCCTATGACCCAGATTTAGCCAGTCTCTACAATTATTCTGAGCATGCAAGGCACTTTGTGCGTCGGATTTGTATACACACGATCGGAGTTTAAACAATCGGATTTAGTTGTCGGAAATTTTTATATCCTGCTCTCAAACTTTGTGTGTTGGAAGTTCTGATGGAAAAAGTCCGATGGAGCCCACACATGATCAGAATTTCCAACAACACAATCCGATCACACGTTTTCCGTCGGAAAATCCGATCGTGTGTACAGGGCATAACACTACCCTGTCCCCAGACTGAGAGCGCTAATGTCCAAAGGTGTCTGCTTTAAGCCAGGTGAACATGTATCGAAATCCAGCGAGTTGAGCAGGAACTGGCTGAATTTCGTTCCTTGCGTAGCCTTCTCTGTTCAGCCATTTGTTAGAATGCAGACACCCTAAGAAAGGAAATGTATTACTGGCTGGATCACTAGGTGAAAAAAGCCTTAAAAAACAAATGCAGTCACCACATTTAAGGATTGGTAAGCTGCAATATATTACAATCTTATGTTTGGGTTTAATACTGCTGTAAGCTAGCACATTATTTATTTTTTGTACAAAGAGCAATCATTATTCTTCTGTAAAGTGATTAAAGGTGTTGCACTTATTCATTGTGTTGTGTGTTGTTCTTAGATACTGTACATAGAACATTTAAGATTAACAGTAATAACTCTTTCTAAATGCCTGGGATTCAAGCAGTCTCTCCAGACCATCTTGGCCAATCTGATTCCACTCACCCAACATAAAAGCAAACTCTTTGCAGGAGGTCGATAGCTAAGCTCAGGTGAGTGTGTTTGAAAGGCATGGCTGATAAGAAGCAGAGTGTCTTGTATATGCGGGAGGGGTCGTTGTCTGACAATCACAGCTGCACTAGATCTTCCACATTCTGTCTCAGTAATCAGTGTTGTATTAAAGAGCTGTGTTGCCTGAAGGCACAACTGGTTTTACTGGCAGCCAATTAAACATCATCCTACACAACATAGGCATGTGTGCTGTATACTGTGAAAGTCAAGTATTATCTTCTTGTCTTTCAATTACAGGGCAACCCTTTTATTTTGGTTAGCTAGAAAATGTGCATTTTATGACTGCATTTTGCCTTTAATTATTTAATGTTGTTGTGCTTTCAAACACAACACAGCAGGTGGCTGTTTCCTAGATTTCCAATGGAAATGCCTGATGAAAATGTACAAATTAATATCTGTCTGTAGTGGTGGAATTTTTAGACCCTTTTCATCAGACTTTTTGCACATCTAATGACCCAACTTGGGAGAGTTAAAGCTGAACTCCAGGGAAAGAAAGAAATGCTCCCTTGCAGTAGGGCTGTCCTCGCACTGCAAGGGTTCAATGCATGTTTAAGTCTAGGAGACCGTAAAAAGCATTTTTACTTACCCAATCCTCCACTCCCACAGGGTCGCTCAACGATTTAAGATCAATCCCTGCAGACCGCTCTGGTAGTCATCACAACTTGTGCAGAGCACACAGTCCACTATCAGAGCGTAAGGGAGTAGAGGAGGGTGCCAGCTGCTGGGGGGAATAGAGAAACAGGCAAGTAAAAGTGCTTTTTGTAGTCCCCTATATCTAAACATGCCTTTTTTTCCCCCCAGAGTTGGGTTTTAAATATATGCAAGATGCATCTACAATTAATTGTATTGTTTACCATAAGTGTGTTTTTAGAAGAGAAAAATTACTGTTTTAGAACAATTTTTTTGTACTAAAGATCAAGACTGTTCACAAGTTGCCTAAGCTCTTTCTTTTGTCTAGGATTAGGGCAACTGGGACCAATAAATCTGCTGGAATTCACTCCAACACTCTGTGCTACTTGGAAAGTATCGTGTTGCATAGAGAAAAGGGATGGGAGCAGCACATAGATAAGGGGATAATTGACGCAGTTCATAGAAAAGGGAAGGATGGCACAGCTCAAAGAAAAGGAGAAGATGGACACAGCTCATAGAAAAGGGGAAGATGGACACAGCTCATAGAAAAGGGGAAGATGGGCACAGCTCATAGAAAAGGGGAAGATGGGCACAGCTCATAGAAAAGGGAAGGATGGGCACAGCTCATAGAAAAGGGAAGGATGGGCACAGCTCTAAGAAAAGGGAAGGATGGGCACAGCTCTAAGAAAAGGGAAGGATGGGCACAGCTCTAAGAAAAGGGAAGGATGGGCACAGCTCTAAGAAAAGGGAAGGATGGGAACAGCTCAAAGAAAAGGGGAAGATGGACACAGCTCATAAAAAAGGAGAAGATGGACACAGCTCATAGAAAAGGGGAAGATGGACACAGCTCATAAAAAAGGGGAAGATGGACACAGCTCTAAGAAAAGGGAAGATGGACACAGCTCTAATGCCCCGTACACACGGTCGGATTTTCCGATGGACAATGTCCGATCGGAGCGTGTTGTCGGAAATTCCGACCGGGTGTGGGCGCCATCGGACATTTTCCATTGGATTTTCCGACACACAAAGTTGGAGAGCAGGAGATAAAATTTTCCGACAACAAAATCCGTTGTCGGAAATTCCGATCATGTGTACACAAATCCGACGGATAAAGTGCCACGCATGCTCAGAATAAATAAAGAGATGAAAGCTATTGGCCACTGCCCCATTTATAGTCCCGACGTACGTGTTTTACGTCACCGCGTTTAGAACGATCGGATTTTCCGACAACTTTGTGCGACCGTGTGTAGAAAAAACAAGTTTGAGCCAACATCCGTCGGAAAAAATCCTAAGATTTTGTTGTCGGAATGTCCGAACAAAGTCCGACTGTGTGTACGGGGCATAAGAGGAGGGGAGGATGGGCACAGCTCATAAAAAGGGGGGATAGTGGACACAGTTGATTTTTCTGTAAAATACTTCCTAAGATTAGTTTTGAACTTTCCTTCTGCTAGTTAGAGGTCGTGTTCCCATGTTCTTGATCTTGGCTTTATATTGAAAATACTGCCCTCCTGAACTTTATTCACCCCGTTGATGTATTTAAAAGTTTCAATCATGTCTCCCCTTTCCCTTCTTTCCTCCAGACTGTACATAATAAGTTCCTGAAGTCTTTCTTTATATGTTTTATCCCTCAGACCTTTCACAATTTTTGATGCCATCTCTGGGCTCGTTCTATCTTATGAATATCCTTTTATGAGTGAGATCCCCAGAACTAGATCTAGATCCCCTATTCTAAATGAGGTCTAACTAAAGATCTATATAGGGGAATCAGAACCAACTTCCTTCTGCTGGTGACCCCTTGAGTGAATTTTATTCACCTTTCCCACTGCGTGGCCACACTGTTTCCTTGCAATCATCTGAAATAAGTACCCCTATTTTTTTGCCTTTGTAGTGCTGACCAACACTGTATTCACTGTATTGTACTCTATCAAGAGATTCTTTTTTCCTAGCTGCATTATTTTACATTTATAAACATTGATCTGCAGTTTCCACTGTTTTGACCAATCTTCCTGAAATGCCAAATCAAGTTCCATATTCTAGACACCACCTGGGATGTCCACCCTATTGCACACTTTTGTGTCATCAGTAAAAAGACATACCTTGCCCACCAAACCTTTAGTTATATCACTTTCATCAACAAACACTTTCAACTATTATAAGCCTTACACAGCTGGATTATCATGTGATCATCACATTCAGTGATCAAACAAATTACACTTTTGGCAGCATTTCTTCAGCTTTTGACTACAAAACGAATTCCATAATATTAAGTATTACACAGAATATACCATTCATTGTTTCAGCTATCTTCCAGTTTGGAGCAACTAATTAAATTGGATTAAAGTTACCTTAAGATTCAGTTGTTTTTAACACTTTCCACCGCAGTTACAATTATTTGGTTGCTTAAAACTGGGCAACGAATGGAAACCATGGGTGCTGGCAGATTGCTGGTTAGCATTCAGTTCCATGTGAATTTTATGGTGTTTGACAGTTGACAGTGGGAATCCAATAGAAAAAAAAAAATCAGACTCCCATATGATCCCCGGCTCATCCAGTGTCCTTCTTTTCTTTTAATCTCGACCAATCTTGGAAATTGTAGAGTCAACAAACACATGCATTTCCAAATGGTTGATATGGAATCAATACCCAAAACTTTGTTTTAGTTTTTGACGATTTACCCTAACGTTCTATTCTGCTAACAATGCCAACCAGGACAGAGAAGGCAAATCTCCCTAGTAGGGACACAGACATCAATAAAAGCCTGACAGGGGTTTAATCCTTCCCCACTCTGTACAAAACTACAAAAAACGTTTTGATTATACATAAGCTTTGATTGCCTCTGAAGCAGAATCCACAATTCATTTTAGAAGTCAATAATAATGGACACATTTATTGTACGCAGAGCAATTGCTGATGGGTCAAGCAGTTTCGTACATGTGACAATATGCACCTGCTTTTTTGATAACTGGGTCAGCTCTTCTAAAATTCAGTATTTAAGCTTTGAACCACATGATCCTTATTTCCTTGCTGTCACTTTCATGTTTGTTGTCTCTGTGATGGTTTCCCCTCTAACAATGAACCTTTTCATCTTTCTTCATTACCAGATTTTTTTTCATTTGCACGAAAACAGATTAGGAGCGTTTTGAGAAGCCAATTCTGTATACTGTTGGATCTCCTGCATTTTGGGCACATTACCCTTTTCAGACATTGATGTTGTTGACAGAATTCTATTTATTTGGGCAAGGTGTACAGGAAGCATTGTGCAATACAGCTAGCATGTTCATCCAAAGTAAACTAGGTCACAGTTTATGTCTGATAACTTAGTTCTTATGGATTCATTAATAATGGAACCTGTTGTTTTATTTGCCAATTTTATGTAATGTTGGATTTTTTAACAGTGAACAGACAGTTACTTTGTAATCCCAGTATTAAAGTGTAAGTACACCCCAAAACTGGTATTTATTTATTTTAGTTGTTGAAGAGTTAAATCGCCTGATAGTTGCTATAACTCTATTGGTGAGAGCTATGTGTTTGACTTTCTGAATCTACACAACAGTCATGGCCATTATGTGGGGTTACACTCTTTAATGTATTTTATATTATGGATAATGCAGTAGGAGGTTCTAGAGAACAGGTGGTGGGAACTTCCACAATTCTCAGTTGGACATGAGCTGGGACATTTGACTGGGAGATCTCACTAAAGTATCCAGAACATATGAGAAACCAAGGGCTAACTCAGCTCACCAGGCTTCATATGTAACTAAAATATACCTTTTGGGGGACCCTATAAAAATAGTCTAGTCAATAGATTGTAGTATGTTGCTGTTACTAATAGCCACCAATTTATATGTACAACCATCTTTTTTGTTTTCTCTGTATTAACAAGTTCAGAGCAGTACCCAATGGAAATATTAGGCTCGTCCTTAGAACTTGACAAGGGCCTTCTGAGATTAGTGTTGGCACAACCATCGGAATGGTTTCTAAAATAAGAGCTAATTTGTTTATGTACATCAGTCAAAACAACCAAAGAATTCTAGGTGCTTTGATGGTCCAAGAGCTTATTTCTGTGGCTGAGGCTTGAAAAGGTTTATCATTTTTCTAAAGAAACTAACATTTCCGGAGAAAAACACTTCATTTAAGCAACTACCCCTCCAAATCTTTGACTTTTAAAGCTGACATTTAGCCAAACAGCTTAAAGAGGAACTGCAGTCTGCTCACATAATTTGTAATAAAAACATCTTTGCCATTCTGAAGCTTCCCTCCAACCACTTTGCATATTATTTTATATATACTGTGATTCTGTATTTGCCAAATATGTTGCAGAAATCTCCCTCCACTTAGTCTGGCTGCAACCATTTTAACTGAGGGCAGCTGAAGCTGCTGGCTGTTCTCTTCCTGGATTTACACAGACACTCACAGGCACACCTCCAACTCTGCAGCCCTGCAGCTCTCATTGGCCCTCTTTTGGCTTACCCCCCCCCCTCCCTTCCTCGCAAACTTCCACGAGAGTGAGAGAGAGAGAGCTGTGCATGATGTCATAAGTTTCTATCCAAAGTTAAAACAACAAGGGCAGAAGATTTAATAGATGGAAAGTTGAAAAAATGACTGAAGGTCCGTTTTAAAGTGGAACTGTGGGCAAAATAAAAAATGACATATATGATATAGTCTGCCTGTCTTTTGTTTACTCAGTCCTCCATAACATAGTTTTATTACCCATTGAGCCTGCCAGTAAGTCTGATATATTTTAACTTCCTTTAACAGACCAAGCTGTTCAGCAACCAGCAAATTCAGCAGTTAGAGGGTTGCAACAAATTCTTTAACACTGACAGGGGCGCTTATGGCCAGCTTGTATCCGTTTAGTTACAAACTTTATATAACTTTGTATAAACTTTATATAATTATGGGTTTAGATATGCTTTAATGCAGAGCTTGACAAATTTGATTTGAATCTAGAAGCCAGCTAAAAAAGTTAGGAGACATTTTTTTTTAACTAACAAATCTTACGGGTGGAACATGTTCCCGGAGGTGAACTTATCCTTTAGCCCTTTTGCAGCCAGTACTGTTTTTTGCACACGTTTAAAAAATAATTTTAGGCCTGAAGATTACATAAAACATTAAATATTTTCTGAAAGCAGACACCCTTGAGAATAAAATAGTGGCAGTGCCAATTTTTTATGTAACACAATATTGTTGCAAAGGTCTAGGAAACACAACATTTTAGTAAAAAACACATTAAAATGAGATTTTAGGGGGTACAAAACCACAATAAATTACCCAATTTTTTGATAAAATATAAAAGCAGAGGTTACACTGAGTAAATAGATACCCAACGTGTCAAACCTTAAACATGTCAGTACCCTATATTTTCCATAGGCGACGCTTAAAATTGGTTGTAAAGAAAAAAAAAACCTGCAAGACAAAGACATAATGAAATACTAGCTCATGAAATACTTGCCTTAGATCAAAACTGTTGCAGCGGTCCCCGTACAGCGCTGTGACCAGCGACATTTCTCCCGGAGTTATTTCCGGGTTCGCGGACTCTGGGCCAGAGTCGCGATGACATCACTCCCACGCATGCGTGCGGGAGCCGTCAGTCATGGCACAGCTCCTGAAGAAACGGCACGAGCGAGCTGTTTCTTCAGTGCGCACATATGGATACAGTTAATATCTCCTAAATGGTGCAAGTTTAGGAGATATTCATGGTACCTACAGGTAAGCCTTATTATAGGCTTACCTGTAGGTTAAAGTGGTGTAACAGGGTTTACAACCACATTAAAAGCCCCCTATTAAGTCATCAGTTTAGTGTTATGAAGGAGGTCTGGGGTTAGAATTTTTGTACTCATTCCCGCGTGCACGGCAATATGAAACATATGTATCGCCATCATGTCACACATCACTTTCGGGTCAACAACTAGAAGGGGAAGTCCGCTCTCCTCCCTGCCCCTCTATCTGAAGGCACTCGCTATGCCGGTTCCGGCCCGCAAATGGGCAAGCGGAACCTGAGATACATAGCGGGGGAGTGCGTGCGGAGTGTTGGGAGCATTCAGGCAGCAGCCCAGGCGCCAGTATGAAACTTCTTGTCGCCAGGCGCCTGGGGTTTGTCAAGCCCTGCTTTAATGCACAGTTGTTTATATATAGAAAATAATCTATTTTACCTGCCAAAAAATTCTTCTGACCCTGCCAGAATGGCTAGCCAGGTCCTGCACCTCCCTGCAAACTGCACTGCAGTTAAACAGACCATGTCACCAATCTATGTCTATTAAGGTAAACATATCTAGTTAAAGTATCAACATAAGCTGTATTATATTGAACATTCTTTTTCTCCATTCTGCTGAAAATCTTTTTAATCACCCCGATACTTCCAACTTATTTCATATGCATGCAGCTTCTTCCCATCCCCCAGTCCTGCCGTCAGCCAAGAATCTTGCATAGACCATAGAGAAACTGCATTGGCAGTGTTTGTAAACAGCGTAGGCTTCCCCGACCCCTGCCAGGACCTTGTCTTGCGTCAGGACTGGGGACAGGGAGCAGCTGCATGTGTCTGGATTGTAGAGGTGTCAGAGATGATAAAAAAGAAGAGGTCTATTTTCAGCACAGCGGGGGAAAATAATTTTTAAAATACAGCATATACTTATAAGAATGCTACAGCTTGGGATGCTTATCCCATTTGGTATGGGATGCTGACAGAGTCTCTTTAAAGTACAAGCAAACTTTCCAAATTAGCTGCATTCTAACCAATCAGGGAAACATTCCCCAGTAATTTTTTTACAGTGTATTCGCAAGAACTCACAATTTGTGCTTCTCAATCCTGAGCGCCTCTTGCCTAAACTTTCGGAGTGGAGAGTGCTCACTGTAGTGTCAGATGATCTTACCTCCCCTTTGTCTCTGCTCATGCGTGCCTGAATCCTGAATTGAAATTAAATGTCTCAAGATTACTCATACCCAGCCCATACTGAAAAAAAACATTTGTAGACCCTGCTATAAGCACATTCCTCAGGGTGGCTCCGGGGAGGCAGTGTATGGCAGCAGAGTCACCCTATAGGTGGTTTTACCATGGTCATAGACTTTATTTGTGCTGCAATCACAAGGTGCCGAGACAAAGGGAACAGCAACAATAGCGGGACATGAGGTATGGTGCTACCTGTTCAATTAAAGAGGGTTTTAATATCACTTTAGAGTTGAAGTTTACAAAAAAAAATTCCTACAGCTTTAGTGATCTAACTTACCTGCAATGATGCCAGTCCTCTTTCTGTCTTTAAACTTCCAGCACTGTGTTAGTTAAAGTATAACTAAAGGCAAACTTTTTTTTTATAGTTTTGGACAGGGTGGAATTAGATTAGAACATCAGTTTTTATTGCTGTCTGTGTCCTCCTTGTTTTCCTCTTTACCATTTTCACTGAGAGTGAAAGTAACAGAAAATCCAAAATTTTGTCCCAAGAAAAAGAGGGGGGATCTTTCAATGTGCACACTGGTTCTGGTGACCTGGGGGGCCCAAGGAATTCCCCTAATTAGCAGGGATTTCCTCACACTTACTGTTTGGACTATATGTTTGGAAGTGAAGGTAAATCTCCCCAATGGGACTCAGATAACAAAAATAAAACTGAGAGGGGTTATAACCTTCCCTTACTCTATACAGTAAAGGAAGAAAAAAAAAGCTTTGCCTTTAGTTCTACATTAATAGGTTTGGGGTCTTTGGCTGAATTCAATAGAGGACACTCCTGATGAGGACCCGCTCCCTCCTCCACTCTCATCCTTTAAAAAAAAAACATGTATTGATTACATTGCATGTATCACAATCTGTGCATGGAGCAAAGAATCTTGTACTTCATCAAGCTGTCCCCCATGTACAGATCATGCTACATTCAGCATAACCAATGCATGGGCTTCTATTAATGGACGAGAGGGATAAAGATGGGCGGCATCTGCTATTAAACCACCCCAGGATTGGGACTTTCCACTGTGTCATTAAAAATGAGCTGCAGATTTAAAATCTTTATATTGACATGATTTGTTGTTCTTTTCCAGGTTTGGGAAGTGGGTCCAATGTGCTATTAACAGACAGGTCACAGCACAGGTCCTTGGAGAAAACTGCATGGAGATCCTACAAAGAATCACAATGTCACCACATGCTAAAACATCTTCACAATGGAGCTCGAGTCACTGTGCAGATGCCTCCGATGATCGAGGGACAGTGGGTCTCAACAGGGTAAACATTTTATCCTCATATCAAAGAGATTTTGTTTTCTTGTGGTTGAAATGATCAACACACATTAGGCTCCTATCACCTGTTGCACTGGAATGTTTACAAGTTTGGGATGTTAGTCAGGCTCTTCATTGGGCGTGGTAGATAAGAACAGATATTATATAATCAGGCCATCATTGCTGAGTGAAGGAGGACAACGAGAGAGGGGGAATTTGTAATGTTTTTATACAATATTCTCTAACCAGTCATAGAAAAAAGCAAATGTTTGCAGCACCCCTATATGAATGTTGTTAATAAATGTCTTCAGTTCTGCCAGGTTTATGTCAGAATCGGCTAAATAGATCTGGCAGGAGAGAGGTGAGCTGTGCATACATTCCCCTATCCCAGTAGAATTCAGCTAAACGCTTCTTTTATTTCAGTTCCCCTAAACATATGATTAAAAGGCTCTTCAACTTATGACATTCACTGCATTTTGGGGTATAGGCCTATTATGATAAGTGTGTATCACAAATAATGAGCCACAGTGACCACTGCTGTCAAAATTTTAAGCTGCCGTGTCTACGGGGCAACCACTGCGTAATTCTGACACTGTTTTTGCGCTTACTCTGGTTTGACAGTTCCTGTGTCCACTCATGAGCTAGTAGAGCTTCCAGCCACAACAGGCAGTCTCCTGTTTCCTTGAGGTCTGGCATGGGACATGCCAGGGGAACCTGTCTATGGAGAGTTTCCTTGCTGTCTGGCTTTAGAAGTGCTTGGCAAATTGTGGCTGTTTCTTTTTACATTTATATTTAGAATCTAGTACATTCATTCCTTACGAGACTGTAACTCACAGGTTTTAATTCTCATGTCAAAGTGGGCTCTTTCAGAGTTTCAGTAAACAGAACCAACTCTATTATGCTTTGTGGTCATTAATGTATCTGAGATTTTTTTTTCAAAGCCGCACTCCCCACAACTGACATAGCACTTGCAGATTATATAAACACATAGATGTTGTGCTCCAGAAAAGAATTTACTATTGTGCTCTACAAACACGCTAGAGGAGGGGAAAAAAAAATAAGCCTTGAATTAAGTGTTACAAGACAAAGTAGAAAACTTAGGACCTCCAGCTCTAATGAAGGAACTTGGTTTGGTGCTTTGGTTAACTATCACACAATACAAATAATTTGATGTGCTCCAAAATCTGATGTTTCTATGGTTCTCTGTAAAGGCAACCTGTCAGGAAATAAATATTAAAAAACTGCTACTGATAACTTTTTGTTAAGAGTACAAGTTCACACCATTATCCCGATTGTTATTATTCTTGTCGTTGCTTTACTGCTTATTGGGTTACTGACCTGGAACAAGTAAGAATACCAGATAAGTGTCCTGACACTACACTGCTTCATTGTTCTGTGGGGTGGATTTACTAAAGGAAAATAGACTATGCACTTTGCAAGTGCAGTTGCTTCAGAGCTTAGTAAATGGGGGTGAAGCTTTACTTCGTACCCAATCACATGCTAGAAAAATGTAAAAAAAAAAAACAGCATATTTGCTCGCACATGTTTGGATGATGGAAGTCAGCAGAGCTTCCCCTCATTTTCTAAGCCCTGGAGCAACTGCACCTGCAAAGTGAACAGTCTATTTGCCATTAGTAAATATATCCCAGTGACTACAACTATGTAGTAAAACATGGGAAATGGTGCACAACTTGCAACATTAAAATAAGTCAGGCGTGGCAACTTTCATATTTCTGTCCTGACAAGTTCCCTTCAACCTGCGAAAGAAGCAATAAATAGATAATATACAAAATACCACATTTTTTGATGTTTTAAAAGTTTTTAAACTGAAACGTCCCAGTTTACTGTAAAGTTAAATAAAAATTCCTGTTACTGAACCATCATATATGAAAGCGTCTTAGGCTCCATTCACGCCAGGAGGTGTGACCGCGCACACTTTTTTGCGTGTTCCTGCGCATTGCATTTAGAGCAGTCTATTAAATTCAATGGGCTTCCCTATATTCAAGAAGCATAGCGCCACACTAAAATGTGTATTAGCAAGATGCGAAAGGGTGGCATTAAGAATAATGTACTGCTGCACATCTGCAAATGGGCAGCCCATTTTTGTGCGTTGCGGGATTGTGAGTACATTCTCGCAATGCATTGGTGTGAACAAAGCTTTAAAGGTGAGCTCCAGGAATTATATCTGTAAAGGCAACAGAATATAGATAGAAATTATTAATTACATTTACCTCCTGCTGTCCCTTCTGAGATTTAACTCAGCCTAAAAACAGGAATGAAGTGCAGTGGTACTGTTACTCTAATGTTTTCTTATTAAAGTGGTTGTAAACCCTCACATATACCCAGTGAAGTGAACAGCCTCAGATCATACACGGAGATGAAACAAATCCTCTTACATAGGTTTTACTTGTTTATCTGCAGTCTTTTCCTCTCTACCCCCTTTCAAAAGTGCAGAATAGGGATAAGTAAATATTTCAGTCAATTCGTTATTGTTGTCTGTAACCCCAATGGGAGATTTTGCCTCTTCTCCAGTCCTGTGAAAATAGGATACAAAATAAAGGGAGCAGTTGTTACTTGGACAGGAAGACACAGACATACAGTGGGGACGGAAAGTATTCAGACCCCCTTAAATTTTTCACTCTTTGTTGTATTGCAGCCATTTGCTAAAATCATTTAAGTTCATTTTTTTTCCTCATTAATGTACACAGCACCCCATATAGACAGAAAAACACAGAATTGTTGACATTTTTGCAGATTTATTTAAAAAAAATGAAATATCACATGGTCCTAAGTATTCAGACCCTTGGCTGTGACACTCATATATTTAACTCAGGTGCTGTTTATTTCTTCTGATCATCCTTGAGATGGTTCTACACATTCATTTGAGTCCAGCTGTGTTTGATTATACTGATTTGACTTGATTAGGAAAGCCACACACCTGTCTATATAAGACCTTACAGCTCACAGTGTATGTCAGAGCAAATGAGAATTATGAGGTCAATGGAACTGCCTGAAGAGTTCAGAGACAGAATTGTGGCAAGGCACAGATCTGGCCAAGGTTACAAAAAAATTTCTGCTGCACTTAAGGTTCCTAAGAACACAGTGGCCTCCATAATCCTTAAATGGAAGACGTTTGGGACGACCAGAACCCTTCCTAGAGCTGGCCATCTGGCCAAACTGAGCTGTCGGGGGAGAAAAGACTTTTGCTAAGAGAGGTAAAGAAGAACCCAAAGATCACTGTGGCTGAGCTCCAGAGATGCAGTCAGGAGATGAGAGAAAGTTGTAGAAAGTCAACCATCACTGCAACCCTCCACCAAACAGAGCTTTATGGCAGAGTGGCCCGACGGAAGCCTCTCCTCAGTGCAAGACACATGAAAGCCTGCATAGAGTTTGCTAAAAAACACTTGAAGGACTCCAAGATGGTGAGAAATAAGATTCTTTGGTCTGATGAGATTGGTTGCAATCGAGGGATTGATGAATGTGGCCTAGTACAGGGATTTCCTGGACGAAAAACTTCTCCAGAGTGCTCAGGACCTCAGACTGGGCCGAAGGTTTACCTTCCAACAAGACAATGACCCTAAGCACACAGCTAAAATAACAAAGGAGTGGCTTCACAACAACTCCGTGACTGTTCTTGAATGGCCCAGCCAGAGCCCTGACTTAAACCCAATTGAGCATCTCTAGAGAGACCTAAAAATGGCTGTCCACCAACGTTTACCATCCAACCTGACAGAACTAGAGAGGATCTGCAAGGAGGAATGGCAGAGGATCCCCAAATCCAGGTGTTAAAAACTTGTTGCATCTTTCCCAAAAAGACTCGTGGCTGTATTAGATCAAAAGGGTGCTTCTACTAAATACTGAGCAAAGGGTCTGGATACTTAGGACCATGTGATATTTCAGTTTTTCTTTTTTAATAAATCTGCAAAAATGTCAACAATTTTGTGTTTTTCTGTCAATATGGGGTGCTGTGTGTACATTAATGAGGAAAAAAATGAACTTAAATGATTTTAGCAAATGGCTGCAATATAACAAAGAGTGAAAAATTTAAGGGGGTCTGAATACTTTCCGTCCCCACTGTATATAGCATTGCTATAGCTTTTGCCTTGATCAATATGTTGTGAATATCTTGTCATATTTTTACAGATGTGAACTTCGATCAGGACCGGAATTTATCACAAGATCCTACAGGTTTTATAATAATAATACATTTAAAGCGTATCAGTTCTATTATGGAGGAAACCATTGTACAAATCCCACATACACCTTGGTCATTCGTGGAAAGATCCGTCTTCGGCAAGCATCTTGGATCATCCGTGGTGGGACAGAGGCTGATTATCAGTTGCACAGCGTACAAGTGATACCCCACAGTGAAAGCATGGCTGAAAAACTCACCTGGATGGTAAACACCACTTGTCCTGGTATTATACCCTCTGGCATGCCCTGGAAAATAGATGGCACTTATGATTTATGGAAGGAAGACAACAGTTGTAGATGTTTAGAGGCTCTTAACTTTGCAATGCATGAACTTCAGCTCATCCGTGTGGAAAAGCAGTATTTACATCACAACTTGGATCATTTAGTAGAAGAATTGTTCTTAGGGGATGTTCATACTGACACCTCCCAGAGGATGTATTACAGACCATCCAGTTACCAACCTGCTCTACAGAATTCCAAGGTAAGCACTATTCTTTATAATCATATTTATTATATGGAAGACCATACAAAAGGAAAGGAGTTTCCATAACCCTCCATTTAAATCACCCTTTTAAAAATTACCTTAATTTTGTTTTCCCCAATTTGCCTTGACTCCAATGCATATCGCCAAAATGGCAACTTTTGCTAAATTTCAAGGACATTTTACTCATAACTAGTGACACTTAAAGGGAACTTCTTCTGAGGGAAATATAGGCTGACATAGCTCATCCCCTTCCCAGATAGCAAGGATAACTTGCTACAAATTTGTGGTAGTGTTGTATTGAAAGTCTGTTAACTTGCTGCACATTTTCAGTGGTAGGTTGTACACTTGCAGAGCACTCGAGGCACCCAGTTCTAGTTGACACTTTTGCAATTTGTAGAGGTGAGTCTACTGCAAGAACCCTGCAAGCCACAGAGACCCCTGTGGTGGGATGACTATTGCACAACATTACAGAACCAGAACTTGTAGCAGACCTGTAGAATGTTTGCAAAGAAAGTTGATCTGGAGTCATGAAATGCGGACTTGCTGCAATTGTGCAACAAACTTGTGAAGCCTGGCAAGTCTAGCAATAGCTTGGCAAGTCATTTTCACACTTGCAGCTCACTTGCTTGCTATCTGGGTTCTGAAAATGTGAGTTATCGTGCTGATCCTGTGGCTTTAGTATTTTTAGCATCTGACTGGAGCAAGGATGCAGATAAAGCATTATGGTCTCTCTATGTTTTTCCTTGCTTCATACTGATTCTGGATTAGTGACTCAGAATACTGACCCCTTCTGTAGACATTACCATAAATAAAACCTTTACGTTTGCACAAGATGAACTTTGCTTGTTTTGATTTGTGTTTATTAGAATAAGGCAGGCAGCAGGTATGGAGCAGTTGCTTATAGAGCAACAGCAAGCGCTCATTTGCGTCACTGAGTTGCGTAAAAGAATGTTATGAAAAAAACCTCTGCTGCCTTATATTAGGATTAGCTTTCTACGCGTCTAAGTGGAGGGGACACGGATCTAGATTATATAAAGGTGACCATATACTGTACAATTTCCTTTAGATCTACCATCGACTATGTTGTACGAGAGCCTGCCTGATTAGATATACAGTAAATTGAAAGTATTGTTTAGGTTTTCCCTCATATTATATGATTTTGGTATTATCTAAAGGAGATTGTACATGTACATGCAGATTGTATAGTGTGTGGCCATCGAAAATTGGGGCGTAAGAAGGGTAGGCTAGCAGTTTTTAAAGCAAACTTGTCCTTTAATGTTGTTAATTGATCAGTGCATGGCTGAGCCAGCCTGCTGCAAGTAATTATGTTCTGAGGTAACCCTTGCATCCATGGCAGTAAAAGGGTTAAAGCCAGCTGAAATGCCTAGGCAGTAATGAGTATAACATAATCTTAATATGTTTTTCTCAGGACCAGAAAAATAACATTAGTACAACATGATATGCGCTTTGCGCAAAATAAAACCTAATTAAGGAGAACACAGGCAGTCAATTCAAGGTTGGCCTTTTCATCTGTGCTTGTCCGCTGCTTGCCATTTTATTTAGTCTAATTGCAGCTCCTCAGAGACCATGTTAAGTAACAAGACCCTGAGCCGAAGAGCCATTTTCACACACAAACCTGTTTGTTTAAGTTCTTATCTTCCCCTGGGGTAATCTGAGCATGATAAGGTTCAAAAATGAAGTGAAGTGAACGGCACTGTTTGTCAAAGTGTTGTCATCCTTCCATTAGTTTTGTTATTACAAATAATAATCGAGCTGCATCACTTAAATCCAGGCAAGCACACTCATAAAGTTTAAACATTTACTGAACTGGCCAGGCGGGGGAATAACCAGCAATGTCAAATTCTCCACTTGTTAGTGGCTTCACTTGTGGCTGCAAATGAGAGATAATTAAAGGCCCGGGCCTGCCATGGAGTGGAATTCCGCCATAACCACAGAATCCGCGTGCAAGAAAATTGGCCAGGTTCCAAATTCCTGCAGCTCTCATACAACTTCAAGGTGCTAAATCAAACTTTTGGAATACATTCTATGCAGAACTGCAGCTCAAGGGCTTCTTTTAGGTTTGTATATATTCATTTTAGCTTGAAATTTACAAAATAAGAGCTTCATAAATTATTTTGTATAAGCCATGTCTGAGCAGAAAGATTTTGAGTAAATCAGAGCAGGATTTTGAATATGCCCTTGTGCTCTCTGTGAACTTATAAACAGTAGCAAACCTGGGACTGCCAATATGTAGCCATGTCAGTGACAGCTGCCACCGGATTTATTTCTAGGTACACCAAGAAAGAAGGACTTTTCTTAAAAGTGGTTCCAAAAATAAATTATAGAAATAATAACTGTTTAAAAATGAATTAACAATTGTAAACCGCCAAAAAGCGCCTTCATTTTGCCTTCATAATTGACCCCAATGCTTTCTGGCAAAATGGTGAATTTTGCTGAAATGTCCTGATTTTCGGCAAAGAAAAAAAAACAAAATTTTACTTATTTAGTATACCTGGCATAAAAACAGGGGATTAAACCAATGTTTTATTGCCCCCTGGCTACCCACCTGAAGCCTACTATGCAGCCAGAGAGGGCTGTTCAAATTTAACACAGCATGAAAAAGATAAAATTGTAAAAAATAATAAAAAACGTAATTAAGGTTTCATTCATAGGGGCCTGTTGTACGTGAATGAGCACTTTGCTTATGCACCTGGAGCCGCCTGGATCTTTGTGCACGCAGCCCGTGTTACTCCATGAGACGCAGCAGCTCTACAGCTGCAGATCCTAAATTGACAGGCATGCAGGTGAGGTTGAGCGACCTTGAATGCACACTGTCTGCATTTAGAGCTGCATACCTGTCAAAATAGGATTTTTGTACATGCTATTGCCTACGACTGTACGCAATCACCTGTGACTCCCGAGCACAGAAGTATGCTCATTCTTGATGCTGTGCAGCCCCTTGTGGCCATGTAATTGAGGCCTAACACCCCTCTCCCACACACACACACACACATAATATGTGACATAGCGGTAATACACCTTACATGTGTTGGTACGCTTCAGTGCACCAAGACACCATGGGCCCATTCACATCATTGAGCATCAGTTAAGGTGCCCATATTTAGTGTGCTGGTATGCGTTGCAGTCCATTGTGACAGCGCATTGCAGTGTTGATATTGTTTCCTATTTTTTCAATTTTCTTTTAAATTCCATTCATTCAACTCTGTGTGTGGTAGTGCATTACATAGTATTGCAGTGCATTGTAATGAGATGTATGCCTGATTCATTTTATCACAACATACATCTATGCAGTGACAAATGCATAGGTGAAAGCCAACCTCCAGATTTCTTATTTACAGTTTTGTGTACCTTTTCATTTTTTCAGTTTCACAAAAAGACATTTAAAATTTGCAAACATTTCTTTTTTTATTAACTCAATAGTTTTATCTTTTAGATTTAGTTGAAATTTAGTAGGAATTTTTTTGTAAGTTACCGTATTTATCGGCGTATAACACGCACTTTTTCCCCTTGAAAATCAGGGGGAAATCGCGTGTGCATTTTATACGCCGATTCCTGCTGCCTCAGAGTGGAAGGAGGGGACGAGTGCCGATGAGAGCCGCGATCTCCTGTGTACCCGACGCTCAGACACACACAGTCCCTCCCCCCTGGCCCGGCATTGGACCACTGTTCTGTCTATCATATGAGCCGGGGCGGGACTGTGAGTGACTGAGCCCCGGGTACACAGGAGATCCCGGATCTGTGTAATCCAGCACTGGTGTGGTTACAATGATCGGCAAAGATGAGGCTGTAGATGGACACTAAGCAGGCTGCAATGATGGGCATATTAGAGGCTGCAGATGGGCACTAAACAGGCTACAATGATGGGCATGTTAGAAGCTGCAGAATGGCACTAAACAGGCTGCAATGATGGGCAAATTAGAGGCTGCAGATGGGCACTAAACAGGCTGCTAAGGATGGGCAGGTTAGAGGCTGCAGATGTGCACTTAACAGGCTGCAATGGTGGGCATGTTAGAGGCTGCAGATAGGCACTAAACAGGCTGCAATAATGGGCACATTAGAGGCTGCAGATGGGCAATAAACAGGCTGCAATGATGGACATGTTAGAGGCTGAAGATGTGCACTAAATAGGCTGCTATGATGGCCATATTAGAGGCTGCAGATGGGCATAGATCAGGCTGCATTGATGGGCACTGGTGAGGCTGCAGATGGGCACTGATAAGGCTGCATTGATGGACACTGACATTTATTTTGCTTCAAAGTCCTTTATTTAAAATTAAATTGCATGTTATACACCAATAAATACGGTATGTTGTGATTGTGTCCACTTATAATGATGTATGTGAATTTTTAGTCAAAATATAGTTTTGGTAAACGTTTGCACAACTATTGCAGGACCTAAAAAATCATTAACACCTTCTTTTTATTCTAACAGTCCTTTGCTTTCAGAAAATGTATGGTTTGAGGGGTCTTTTACAAACTCTGAAAGCTGTAAGTGAAAAATTATAACCTCCAGATTTTTAGCGTAAAGATTGCTATACAATGGTAGAATTTCTTTTGAAATTTTCGGTTTGTTCATTTTTCTAATCGTTATTAGGGTCAAATCTACATTTGTTTTAGACCATGGTTAAGAGAAAATTCGAAGGTGCTGGATTGAATTTTTTTCTAACAAACAAATTTTTAACAGTGAATGTGGTTTTTATTTGTGAAATGACATTCATTCCAAAATCAAATGTTAAAAGTAAACCAGTTTTTGACGTATTTTCCAGCAACATTCGTCCAGTCATTTCCCATTTTGCATACCTTCAATTTTCACTGTTTCACAAAAGGCACAATTTAAATGTTAAATTTACAGATATTTAACGCAATACAATTTTGGATTTAGCAGGACACTTGTAAGTTATGTTTTGTATTTCTGCTAATAATGATTTTAGGGTCTTTTTCAAACTCTGAAAACTGAAAAAGGGGAAGCAGTGTAAAAATGATCTGAGTTTAAAAGTGGAGCACAGGGCCTGGTAGGGAAAGGGTTAAAGATGGGTAAGGGTAAGTTTATGGATAGGGCCAAAGGAACTAAAGTTCTTACGAGTATACAGTAAAAGGGATTCTGTTGCTACCTAAAAGAAGTTTTGAAAAACCTTCCCAGCAAAGAAAAGAGATTACCGTATATTGATCTTTCCTGCTGCCCACATCTTTGTAGTCTTCAAGCATGACACTGGCTAAAGACGTTCAGCATCTGACACTTCCATGAGTATCAAATGCCTGAACCCCCATGTTGTTCTGTGGTTCCTTCTGTTGGATCATATGTCTACAGGACACAGTAATGATGTAGTGGTCAGCAGTTTTTTAGAGTTTTTTAAATTAGCGACAGTGTCACTTTAAAGGAAACCTCTGGCTTAATTTTGAAGGTTAGATAAAGTATATCTGAGTGGTGTCTGTTGGCACAGGAAGTATGGCTCCAAAATAAAGTTTTTGAAATAAAAAATGTAGTTCACCTGGAGGGGATTGTTTTTTTTTTTTCAAAACTAGAAATTTATTGAATTAATATATGAAGGCACATTAATAATTTAGTGTTGGTTTCTTTCAGCCATGCCTAAGGCTGTCCAAGGACAGTCAAATGGACATATCATGATTATCTACAATGTTTCTTTAACTTCATATGTCATTTAACTATACATAACTATAACAGATGATGCATTGTAAATAGACTGAGATTTCAGTAATTGCAGAAACCTGTCTTTTATGTACTGTATATACATTTTGTTTGATCACAGCAAGGCTGGTGAAGGAATCAGGTTCACTGCTCTATACATCCCAATGATCACACGCTCCTTGCAAGTTGTAACAAGACATACACCTTTGTGTTAGAACTTTTACATTTCCTTTTTCAAGATTAAAAAATCAATCAAATTGCACATGATTAAAACTGAAAAGACATACTGCACATTTATTTTGCTTCTTGATTAATTGTCAGGATAGAAATATGGGAGCTGCCATTACTGCTGTAAGGTCTGGAATCGCTATTTCCTGTCGCATCATGGCAGCATACACTTTGGGTTGTGACTCCGCCCCCACAACCTGATAGGACTACATAGCTATAAGTTGTAGAGATGGCCCCTGCCCAGTATTCTCTTATTTTTCCTCACCTGAAGGACTGAACATATCAGAAGCACCCCCTTACCGAATTCGCCCCAGCCAGGTTCTAGCCTCTCCTGGGTGGAAGTCCTTACCTGTACAGCCTCTAAACGAGCTAGATGGAAGGAGCCCCGCTCTGGTGATCTCGGGGGTATGTTGCGGTCTGGTATAAGCCTTAAACAGGCTTAGTTGTTGTGCAGCGGTCGCCATGCCTCTTTTTCTCACTTTTGGTCTTTTTCCCTCTATGCTGGGCTCTGTGGTCCCTCTGTGCCTCCCTACAGGCTTCCCGGGCGTCTCGGCACTTCCGCGCATGCGCAGTGCGCGCCGTCAGGGCGTCCTTTCGATTTTGCCAGTTTCCAAGATGGCGCCGGGCGCATCGCGCCGCTACTGCGCATGTGCGAGCGGGTCGTGACCTCGGCGGCCATGGCGGCAGATTTAAAAGCCCTGTTTGTCATTTCTGAGCTCTCCTTGCTCCCTGGAAGACTTCTGACTGCTGCTGTTTCGAACTTCTGCATTCCTAAAGCTACCCTCTCCCTCTGGGTAAGTGTCTAATACTTATACACTGTTTTTTGGGACCTGGCTGCACGCTCTTACCTTCCTATACCTTTCTCAGGTATTCACCTTCTTCTCCTATGGAGGCCGCTGCCCCAGCAGATCACCACCAGCCTAATAGGTAAGGGGGGGGGATTCCAGCGGTAAGTAGAGAAGATTGAAAAAGAGAGCAGGACCGTACTAATGCTACCTAATTGGTCAGCCCTGTCAGGTCCGCAAGATCATCTAAATCACGAAGAGAATCTTCGCACAGGAGAAGCCGCTCCGGCCATAGACGCAGCCGCTCACGCGGAAGAAGCCGCTCAGGCCGCAAGGGGAGTCGCAGACGGAGTCGATCCCACTCAAGGCATAGCCGTTCCCACCGCAGAAGATCCCCTGCACGAGGACACCAATCCTCTACGCACCCTTCCCGTCCAGCCGGGAACGCTTGCTGGGTATGTGGGGCCACGGCCCTCCCAGACAAACTAGCCTGCCGCAAGTGCATAGATGAAGCCACCAGGCAGAAAGAGCCGGATTCCATAGAACCCACTGGAGTCTCTACTCCCCAGGTCTCAACTCCTGATGTGGAGTTTACGACCTATAGCACCTCACCCACCATTCCCAGTGCATCAAGAGAGCAAGACCTACCGTCGGATGATGAGGAGCCGGAAGCTTCAGCTGGCTTTGATTTCGCGCTCATAGAACCGTTCATCAGATCGGTTAAGGAAGCGATTAACTGGGAGGAGCTTGAGGAGACACAGCCTAAACAGAGAAAATATTTCCCAAACCTCAAGAAGGTTCCGGAGGCCTTCCCATTCATCGACGAGTTAGAAGAGCTCATTAAGGAGGAGTGGCAGAATCCGGAAAAGAAGTTCAGTCTGTCCAACAGACTCACCAAACTGTACCCTCTCAAGGAACCCAAAGTATCTCCTTTACTTTCTCCTCCAGTAGTGGATGCATCTTTGATGCGTCTAGCCAGGCACGTGACGCTCCCCATTGAAGATGCAGTAACGTTCAGAGACGTGCTTGACAGGAAGGTGGATACAGACCTTAAGAGAGCTTACCTGTTCGCAGGAGGCGCCTGCAGGCCAGCGGTGGCATTAGCGGCGGTTGGGAAAGCTATCTCCAGCTGGTCCTCAGCTACAGCGAGGCTCGTCACTGAGGGCGCAGATCAGGAACAGATCACTAAGGCCTTACAAGAACTTAGCCTTGCGGGAGATTTCGTGGCGGAGGCTTCCGTAGATACCATCAGATCCACATCAAGGTCCATGTTAGCCTCTGTAATGGCCAGAAGGGCGCTATGGCTTAAACCTTGGTCGGCTGACCCCGCCTCAAAGTCAAACTGGTGCAGGATTCCATATGATGGGGTGAACCTCTTTGGAGCAAAGCTGGATACCGCAATCTCTAAAGTAACAGGCGGGAAGTCGGGTCTCATACCATCGGACAGAAGGCCGAAGCAACAAAGGCCACCTCCCTTTAAACGTAACCTTCCGGAAAGATATAGGGATGCGAAATCCTATAGACCCGGGAAGGAATACAGAAGGAGCTGGAAGAACCCCCAGACGTCCTTCCTTAAGTTCCAGAAACCCAAGACCCCTGCCTCCAATGACCAGAAGTCCTTTTGAAGGTTCGCCCGCCCAACCAGCGGTAGTGGGGGCCAGACTCACAAAGTTCAAGTTGGTCTGGGCGGGAATGATAAAAGACCCATGGACGGTGTCCACCATTCATTTCGGACACAGGTGGGCATTCAGAGGTCGTCCTCCAAGAGACCAATTCTGCTCAACCAGACTTCCTCCCTCTCAAGAGAAAAGACTATCCCTAGTCCAGTATATCCAAGAGTTGCTCCAGAAACAAGCAATAGTGGAGGTACCACCATCCCAAAGAGGCAAAGGTTTCTACTCCCCACTTTTCTTAGTGAAAAAGAAATCAGGGGACCTTCGTCCAGTCTTGGACCTAAAAAACCTCAACCGGTCAATACGGTTGGAAACATTCAAGATGGAAAGCCTTCAATCAATCCTCCAAGCAATAAACTTGGGAGATTGGATGCTGTCAATCGACCTCCAGGACGCGTATTTGCATATCCCTATCCATTCCGAGTTCCAAAAATTCCTCCGGTTTACCCTAAATCATCGGCACTTCCAATTCCGAAGCCTTCCGTTCGGGATCTCTACCGCACCCAGGACGTTTACAAAAGTCCTATTACCTGTAATAGCCCACCTGAGAGAAAACGGGCTGAGGGTCCACCATTACCTGGACGACATCCTACTTCTCTCAGACAGCCAGGACTCTCTTGTCCTTCACAGGGAAATCCTGGTCTCCACATTACAGTCCCTAGGGTGGCTGATAAATTGGAAGAAGAGCAACATCCATCCAACACAGAGAATGGTCTTTCTGGGGGCCGAATTGGACACAAGGGAGAATACGGTGGAACTTCCGGGGGAAAAAATCCCTCCTCTAATCCAAAAGGTGAAAAGGGCGATCTCCGCTACAATGCTCCCGGCCAGGACCTGTCTCAGTATCCTGGGCTCCCTAGCTTCCACCATTCCAATGGTCCAATGGGCGCAATGGAATTCGAGGCCTCTCCAGATCTCCTTCCTACGTCAGTGGAAGGGCACATCAATGTCCCAACCAATCCTCATCTCTCAGGAGGTAAAGCAATCGTTGATGTGGTGGGTACGTCCTCACAACTTGGGAAGATGCAGGCAGATAGTCACTCCCTATCAAGAAACCGTGACCTCAGATGCCAGTCTACAGGGATGGGGAGCCCACTATCAGGACCTTGCGGCTCAGGGTCGTTGGCCTTTCAGGGCACAGGATACAGTGTCGAACGTTCTGGAGATGAGAGCAGCGTTCCAGGCTCTCCTGGCCTTCAGTTCTCACTTGAGGAGGAAGCATGTCCTCCTAAGGATGGACAACAAGGTGGCCGTTGCCTACATCAACAGGCAGGGGGGCACCAGAAGCAGGTCCATGTTACAGGAGGTCCGTCCTGTTCTGGAATGGGCGCAGCTGAATCTACTGGACCTAAAGGCGGTTTGTGTCCCGGGAGTCCAGAACACCTTAGCCGACTCACTAAGCAGAAATTTCCACTCCAACAACGAATGGTCTCTGAGTCCACAAGCCTATGCTCTCATATCCCGAACCTGGGGTCCTCCAGAGATAGACCTAGCAGCAACTCCGGAGAACACAAAGTGCCAGAGATTCCTATCAAGGACACCGTTTCCTTCGGCAGAGGGGACGGACTGCCTCCAACACCCCTGGAACTTTCACCTGGGGTACATTTTCCCCCCGACGCCTCTCATAGCGAGATTCCTCCTGAGGCTCAAGAAGTCAACAGCATTGGTGGTAGCAGTGATCCCTTTCTGGCCGAGGAGGCCATGGTTTACTACCCTCATGCAGCTGAACACGGCAGAGCCTCTGCCTCTCCCATTGACGTCAGACCTACTCTCCCAGGGACATCTTCTTCACCCGAACCCGGGGAAGCTACACTTGATGGCCTGGAGACTGAAAGGGCTAGGTACCTAGAGCAGGGCTGTTCCCAGAAGGTGGTGGATACCTTACTCCAGGCCAGAAAGCCTACTACCAACATCACGTACAGAAGAGTTTGGGAAAAATTTGTCTCCTTCTCCCACCAGCAAGGTTGGGACTCGTCCTCCCCGTCGGTGTCTCACATCTTGGAGTTCCTTCAATCAGGCCTAGAGAAAGGCCTTAGGTCAAGCACCCTGAAGGTCCAGGTATCGGCCCTGTCCGCCTTGACAGGAGTTAAATGGGCGCAAGAGCCTCTGGTGGTTCAGTTTCAGAGGGCCTGTCTAAAACTGAGGCCCCCCAGAAAACCGTCATTCCCGGTCTGGGATCTCTCAATTGTTCTAGAGTCATTATCCAAGGAACCCTTTTTTCCAATGCAGAGCATATCCCTCTGGGATCTGACGCTGAAGGTTTCATTTTTAATAGCCATAACATCGGCGAAGCGAGTGTCAGAGATGCAAGCTCTAATGGTTAGCGAACCATACTTGGTTGTTCTTCCAGACAGGCTAGTCCTAAGGCCTTCGGATCGATTCATCCCCAAGGTGTCCTCATCCTTCCATTTTAATCAGGAGATTAATCTTCCAGCACTCAGCACGGATCAGGGAGACCCTCATCCACTAGATGTTAAGGGTACCGTTATAGAATACCTCTCAGCAACAAAATCCATCAGAAAGTCGGAAAACCTCCTAATTATCCCACATGGTTTCAGGAGAGGTCAAGCGGCATCCTCACGCACCATTGCTTCATGGCTAGTAAAGACCATCAAGAGATCTTACTCACTGAGTAACCATCAAGTACCTGAGGGCTTAAGGGCACACTCCACCAGGGCAGTGGCAACCTCCTGGGCGGCATATTGTAGAGTCTCGGCGGAGACGATTTGCAGAGCGGCTACCTGGTCCTCCAGGAACACCTTCATGTCTCATTACAAGGTGGATTCCGCCTGCTTATCCACGGTGGATTTCGGAAGATCCGTTATCCAGGCCAATTCCTCTATTATTTGATTAATAAACTTAGTTTGAATTCCCACCCAGTCTTTGCGAGTTACTCCCCAAAGTGTATGCTGCCATGATGCGACAGGAAAACGGAAAATTGTATACTCACCTTTCCGTAATTTTCCTTTCCTGTCGTATCTTCATGGCAGCATACAATCTCCCACCCGTCTAAGGTGAGATATATATATACGGAGAATACTGGGCAGGGGCCATCTCTACAACTTATAGCTATGTAGTCCTATCAGGTTGTGGGGGCGGAGTCACAACCCAAAGTGTATGCTGCCATGAAGATACGACAGGAAAGGAAAATTACGGAAAGGTGAGTATACAATTTTCCGTTTTTCATTCACTACTTAGTGAGCCACCACCCTGAAACAATTATATGGGTCTAGAGCTCCAGCTTGACTAGCTAAATGCTCATTTCAGCTCAATGACTTGCTAGGTAGTTAAATTGTAGTATCTGTATTTCTATCCTGAAATATTTTCTTTTAGGAAAACCTGTGCTTTGCCCATGTAGACTGCTTTTACAGCAGCACCTAATCGTCCTTCCTTTGCTCCTTTGTTGCCCATTCAGTTGCTGGGAGCAAAGAAAATACACAGTACTCCTGACTATAGGGAAACATGTGACATATGCATACTTAGTGGTTGTCACAGCACTGTCACACGGGGGTCAGTAAACAGTTCTAAAACATGTGTAAACTCTGACTAGAGTGACTCAAACTTTTTACAGGACCTCAATCTCTCGCTCCTTAGAAAGGAGCCAACTTTTGAGAAGCTGGTGCTACAAACGTGCACCAATCAGTACGGACCTGGTGTTTGAGAAAGGCCCTGTTTTTGGCACCCCACTTGAAGCATGTCACCTATACCAATGACCAAATTAGATAGTATTACAATAGCAGGGAGTATACATGCTTGGTTACAAAACGCTCTGTGACTGGATGAGGAGGAGATCCTGATGTCACCACCTTGCCTCTCTAGCTCCTCCAATCAGAGGTCACTTATATTCATTAAAAAAAATACAAGGCCTTCTGTGAATGGTGGCAATGCTGAGTAAGTGCCTATGGTTACTATGCAGAAGGAAAGCTGCACAGGACCGAGAGATTGCTGTTATCACTGTAGTAGCACTGACTACTACAGTGATTTGCAGCTTCAAAAGCAATTGTTGAGGTATGAAATATGCATACTTACATTGGTCCAAGCTGGAAGAATGTAACTATGCAATACAAATCAAACCTAGATTTCAAATTAAATAGAAGATACAGTAGCAGACCATAAGACTGAATTGGCCTGCCCCTGTTAAATCAAGGGTTTTAAAATAATATTACAGTTAAGAAAATATAAATGAAAAAAATGGTGCCCAAGTGCACATGGGGGCTCACCTTTGTGGTGTATATGAGCTGGTTATGTATTAGGCCAATCTGGGTTGAATCTCACTTTAGATCATTTTGTGCATGTCTGATTTAGATGGTTATACAATATTTCTACATCTTTTACAATTATGCAGTAATAAAAAATAAAGTTTATATGTGGGATTCATATCTATTATTACTTGTGTAAGTACTTAGAATATAGCCAGCTTAAAGAAAAACTTCAGGCAACGAGTGATTTTGGTAAACTGACCAAAGTGCTAAAGTAATATCCCAACCGGTGCTTTAGCCCTGGGTATCTGGTGCCTATTGGCAGAATTTGACCAGAACATGGAGGTATCACCACTCCTTCTGAGTAAAAGCTATGATTGATTATATGAGCCAGGGAAGGTGGTCAACAGCATTTGCATATTTTAAAGGTATTATTTTCTGGAGTAAATTTTTAAGAGTGTAAATGGATTGGTCTGGATCTGTTATGATTTGCTTCATAGGGCCCCCCAAAACTCATTTCAATAGATCATTATAATCATCTTCCACCATTGTAGTTGGGCAGATCTAAGCACACCCTGCCCTGTGTTTGCCTCAATGAAAGTATACTTAATGGAAGAAAGCTTTGACTTTGTTCTCTCTTCCTCCAACTAGATGGGTATTGTCTGTCTCGGATACAGGATATCCTCAACAATATTATTCTCATTACATAAGATCAAAGGCCCTAATACTAGCACTTCTTTATTTAAATCACATTTATATTATCCGTTGCTGCCAACAAAATTGTAATTTTATGCTAGTCACACAAAGACATTTTTGAATTGCTCTGAGTAAACCAGCCAACAGATACAGATTCAACCTGTTTAACTGGTTTAGCATGTAATATTTCATATTAAATTGTGTACAGAGCTGACCTCTTCATTCCAACAGCTTATCTGTGCAAACACAAGAACATATCACAGATATTCCAGCAACCGCTATGCACAGAGCAGTAAAGTTCTTGTTAAGAAGCCTGTATATCCAGGGTACCTTGGCCCTCAACTAAAGTATTAAAGGGGCTGCTAAAATTAACTTAATTAGCCTCATTAGTTGAGCATTTACCCAAGACTAATCTACTAGGCTTTGTCATCTCAATTTGGCATGGGCCATATTAGTAGAGGAGTAGTGCTTTGCTTTCTCATATCAGATGTGCCCGACTTGATGGCTGATGATATAATGAACTACTGTAAGGTGAACCGATGACTGGTGGATGTTAATTAGGTAGAAGGATCCAAAGACAGCAGCAGCACAGAAGGGCGAGGCATCAGCAGACAACAGAAAAATGGAAAAAGAAAAGATTTGTGGAATGAATGAATTAGAAGCAAGGAGATTCTTGCACTGCAAGTCCTTAGGTACAGCTTCCTATCCAGCAAGCCCTCAGAAAAACAATGAGTAGCAAGTAATGCCCTCATCAGCTGTCACTACAGAACAAAGAAAGACACTACAGCGGGATTTACTAAAATTGGACCATTTAGAATCTGGTGCAGCTGTGGATAGGAGCCAATCAGCTTCTAACTTTAGCTTGTTCAATTAAGCTTTGACAATAAAACCTGGAAGCTGATTGGTTTCTATGCAGAGCTGCATCAGATTTTGCACTCTCCAGTCCACTCTTCCAAGAGTAGCAGACCTCAAAATCATGAGTGGGTAAGACAAGTGCATAGGTACTGTCACATGTCAAGAAATGTACTGTAATTTTTTTACAAGAAATCAACGTCAAATTGTAACTTTTTTAAGTGAGCTGCCACAATTAACCTTACAAGATACTCTCTATATGACATCAGTTCTTCACTTTTCGAGTATATATCTCAGTTTCCTGTCGCATCATGGCAGCATACACCTATGGGGGTTGTGGCTCCGCCCCCGCAACCTGATAGGACCGCGTAGCTATTAAAGTCTGAGAGAGCCCCTGCCCCAGCATTCTCCTTTTTTTCCTCACCTGTCAAGGACCGAAAACATGCATCCCTTACCTAAAACATTCGCCCCAGCCAGGTTCTAGCCTCTCCTGGGTGGAAGTCCTATCCTGTACAGCCTCTAAATGAGCTCAATGGAAGGAACCCCACTCTGATGGTCTCAGGGGTATGTTACAATACATTACAAACCTTAAACAGGTTTATGGATCGCAGCGGTCTCCAGCTCCTTTCTGTGCACCTGTGGGTAACTTCCCCTCCTGTCTGTCTCCATAACTCCAGCTTGTCAGGACATCCCACTTTCCAGCTTCCAAAATGGCGTCGGAGGCCTCATAGCGCATCTGAGCATGCACGAGCGTGACGTCATCACCCCGCGACGGCGGCAAGTTTAAAAATGCTGTAATGTCAGCATTTTCTTGTCTCTTCTCTCCTGAGCCTGTAAGGGGGAATTTTAACCGGATTTCTTTTGCTACTCTACCCAGCTGTTCTACCCTGTCTCTCTCTTGCTATCTCCACGCCCAGGTAAGATCTATGATGGTTTTTCTTTGCTTGCTTACTATCTGCTATCCCATGCATGCTAAGCCACCTATATAATTATAGGTTGATTCATTACCTTTCATGGAGACTGTTGCCCAGGTAGACCATCGCCGGCCTACTAGGTAAGAGGGGATGATGGGTAAGTATGAAGAGAAGGAAAAAGAGAGCCCTCACTAATGCTGTTTAAATTGAACAGCCCCACCAGGTCTTCCAGATCGTCACATTCAAGACGAGGGGAGCCTTCAAGAAGGAGCCGCTCAAGCCACAGGCAGAGTCGCTCAGAGCGCGGCAGAAGTCGCTCAAGTCGCAGAAGCCGCTCAAGTCGCAGGAGGAGCAGATCAAGTCGCAGGAGAAGCCGATCAAGATCAAGGCATAGTCGCTCCCACCACAAAAAATCCCCTGCGCGCAGGAAATCTCCTGTCACCCAGCCTTCCCGTCCACCCGGGAACTTCTGCTGGATTTGCGGTGCTACAGCACTTCCAGACAAACTGGCCTGTCGCACATGCTTCATTGAGGCAACTAAGGACAGAGAAACAGAGGCAAGAGAACCAATTGATCCATCACCACAAGTCGCAGAGCCAGAAGCCAGCAGACCTATACAAAGTACCTCATCCACTGCCCCATCATCATCAAAGACGTCAGACCCTCTCTCTGACACTGATGATCTAGAGGCATCCACCGGCTTCGACTTCTCATTGATCGACCCATTCGTGAAGTCAGTAAAAGAGGCGATCGACTGGGTGGAAGAAAAAGAAACTCCTCAAAAAGTGAGGAAATACTTTCCAAATCTTAAAAAAGACCCAGAGAACTTCCCGTTCATTGAGGAACTTGAGGATCTAATTAAGGATGAGTGGCAAAAGCCAGAGAAAAAAACTGGCCTCAGCAACAGATTATCAAAACTCTATCCACTTAAAGAGCCTAACGTCAACCCACTAATATCTCCTCCAGTGGTCGACTCCTCCCTAATGCGCCTCGCCAGGCACGTAACACTTCCAATAGAGGATGCAGTCACATTCAAAGACGTCCTGGATAGAAAGATCGATCTGGATCTTAAGAGAACCTACCTCTCGGCAGGTGGCGCTTGCAGGCCAGCAATAGCATTGGCTGCCGTCGGTAAGGCTATCTCAAGCTGGTCCACGATGGCCGAGAAGCTGGTATCGGAAGGAATAGAGCAGGAGAAAGTTATCTCAGCACTCCAAGAACTTAGTCTTGCAGGCGACTTTGTCGCAGAAGCCTCTGTGGATATAATTAAAACCACTTCAAGAGCAATGTTAAGCTCAGTAATGGCCAGAAGGGCGCTCTGGTTAAAACCCTGGTCGGCAGATCCCTCCTCAAAATCCAATTGGTGCAAAATACCCTTTGATGGCGTAAACCTTTTTGGAGAAAAACTGGACGTGGCTATTTCTAAAGTCACGGGGGGAAAATCGGGACTCATCCCTTCAGATAGGAGGCCCAGGCAGCAGAGACCACCGGTTTCTAGAAGAAATCTGCCAGATAAATACAGAGAGGCAAGATCCTACAGGCCCGGAAAAGAGTATAGGAGGAACTGGAAGAATCCCCAGTCATCATTCCTCAAGCTCCAAAAGTCTAAGACCCCTGCGTCAGGGGAACAAAAGTCTTTTTGAAGGTGCGTCCGCCCAACCAGCTTTAGTGGGGGCCAGACTCATGAGTTTCAAGCAGGTCTGGGCGGATACAATAAAGGACCCATGGACGATAGACACTGTCCAGTTCGGCCACAAATGGAAATTCAAGACACGGGCTCCAAGAGACCAATTCTCTGTAACCAGATTACCTGCATCTCGGGAAAAAAGGATGCTACTGACAAAGTACGTCCAAGACCTGTTACAAAAGGAAGCCATAGTGAAAGTTCCAATATCCCAAAGGTCAACAGGATTCTACTCCCCGTTGTTTCTGGTGAAGAAGAAATCGGGGGATCTACGCCCTGTCTTAGATCTAAAGAATCTCAATCGCTCAATCTTAGTCGAGACATTCAAAATGGAGAGCCTCCAGTCAATTCTTCGGGCCATGAATATCGGGGATTGGATGCTTTCCGTCGATTTACAAGACGCCTATCTGCACGTCCCCATTCACATCTCATTCCAAAAATTTCTCCGCTTTGCAGTAGGTCTACATCATTTTCAATTCCGAAGCCTCCCGTTCGGGATCTCCACCGCTCCAAGGACATTCACAAAAATCTTACTGCCAGTAATAGCCTTACTAAGAGAACAAGGATTGAGGGTCCATCATTACCTGGACGACATCCTTTTGCTAGCAGACAATCAGGATTCCCTTCTACTGCATCGATCCATTCTGATTACCACCCTACAAAACTTCGGCTGGATCATAAACTGGGGGAAAAGCAATCTGCAGCCCACTCAGAGAATGATATTCCTGGGGGCGGAACTAGACACCCGTCTCAATACGGTGGAACTTCCGCAGGAAAAAATTCCCAGCCTCATTCAGAAGGCAAGAAAGTTATTAGCCTCTACCACACTACCAGCCCGGGAGTACCTCAGCATACTGGGGTCATTCTCAGCAACCATCCCAATGGTACAATGGGCCCAATGGAACACCAGACCTCTGCAAGCATCATTGTTAAAACAATGGAACGGGGTATCATTGTCTCAGCCGATCATAGTCCAGAAAGAAATAAAACAATCACTCTGGTGGTGGACCAGATTGAACAATCTGAAGAGATGCAGGCATATAGTCCCTCTTCCTCAGGAAATAATCACTTCAGACGCCAGCCTGAAGGGCTGGGGGGCACACTACCGCCATCACGCAGTCCAGGGCCTTTGGACATTCAGAACACAGAACGTGGTTTCAAATATATTGGAGATGAAAGCAGCTTTCCAAGCTCTGTTAGCCTTCAGCCCCCTCCTCAGGGGGAAAGAGGTCCTGCTAAAATTGGACAACAGAGTGGCAGTTGCCTATATCAACAGGCAGGGGGGCACCAGGAGTCGCTCCATGATGCGGGAAGTCCGTCCAGTCTTCGAGTGGGCACAGCTGAACCTGTCGGGATTAATGGCAGCGTATGTCCCAGGAGTCCAAAATCAACTAGCTGACTCTCTAAGTCGGACCTTTGTATCAAACAACGAGTGGGCCTTAAGTCACCAAGCCTTTACCCTCATAACCCAGGGGGATACCGGATATAGACCTGGCGGCAACACCGGTCAACACGAAATGCCAGAGATATCTAGCCAGAATTCCTTTCCCATCGGCAGAAGGCACGGATTGCCTACAACACGACTGGAACTTCCGTTTGGGGTACATATTTCCGCCAACACCACTCATTCCGAGATTCTTACTCAGACTCAAGAGGTCGAAAGCCACAGTGCTAGCAGTCCTCCCATTTTGGCCAAGACGACCATGGTTTACGACGCTCCTCCAATTGAGCACAGCAGAACCACTGACACTCCCAATGACAGCGGATATACTGTCGCAGGGGCAACTCCTTCACCCATTTCCGGAAAGGCTGCATCTAACAGCATGGAGATTGAAAGGACTAGGTTCTTAGTCCAAGGTTGCTCCCAGAAAGTGATAGACACTCTCCTCCAGGCCAGAAAATCCACGACCAATAAAACCTATAAAAGGGTCTGGGAGAGTTTTCTCTTAGTCGCACAACAGCAATCCTGGAACCCGGCATCTCCATCAGTTCCTCAGATCCTCGAGTTTCTCCAGTTAGGTCTAGATAAAGGTCTTAGGTCTAGTACCCTGAAGGTACATGTATCAGCCCTATCCGCTATGACAGGAGTGAAATGGGCTCAAGAACCTCTCATCATCCAATTTCAGAAGGCTTGCCTAAAGCTGAGACCACCTAGGAAACCTTCCTTCCCGTCATGGGATCTTTCAGTAGTGTTGGAAGCCTTATCCCATGAGCCATTTTTTCCGTTAGAGAATGTTTCCCTGTGGGACCTAACTCTCAAAGTCACTTTCCTAATAGCAATAACATCAGCTAAAAGGGTATCGGAAATTCAGGCCTTACAGGCTAAGGAACCATACTTGATGTTCTATCCAGACAAAGTAGTCTTAAAACCATCGGATCGCTTCATCCCGAAAGTGTCATCATCTTTCCACTTTAACCAAGAACTATGTCTCCCCACCCTATCCACAGAACAGGGTGATCCACATCCGCTTGACATAAAGTCGAATATCCAGGCCTACCTCCTGGCAACCAGCAATTTAAGGAAGACAGAGGACCTACTGGTCATTCCTCATGGGTTTAGAAGAGGACAAGCAGCAACCTCTCGCACCATCGCAGCATGGTTGGTGAAGATCATTAAGAGAGCTTACGCATCTAACAATGCACGAGTACCTGAGGGCTTAAGGGCACACTCCACAAGGGCAATGGCGACCTCCTGGGCGGCCTACTGCAGGGTATCAGCCGAAACCATCTGCAAAGCAGCCACTTGGTCTTCGAAAACCACTTTTATCTCTCATTATAAAGTGGACTCCGCTAGATTGTCCACGGTAGAATTTGGGAGAGCAATTATTCAGGCTAACTCCTCAATACCTTCTAAATAAAAAACTTATCTTTTGCTCATACCCACCCAGTTTGCGAGTTATTCCCCATAGGTGTATGCTGCCATGATGCGACAGGAAAACGGAAAATTGTATACTCACCTTTCCGTAGTTTTCCTTTCCTGTCGCATCTCATGGCAGCATACAAATGCCCACCCATCTGAGGTGAGGTATATATACACTGAGAATGCTGGGGCAGGGGCTCTCTCAGACTTTAATAGCTACGCGGTCCTATCAGGTTGCGGGGGCGGAGCCACAACCCCCATAGGTGTATGCTGCCATGAGATGCGACAGGAAAGGAAAACTACGGAAAGGTGAGTATACAATTTTCCGTTTTTTAAACCATGTTAACAGATGGTGCACAGTTTTTCTACACCGCCATTACACACTGTAAGACACTATTAACACAAATGTATAAACCACCAATCACCATTTTTTTAATAAAAAATATTGTTAAAAGTACCTTGAAGTCTAACATTAGGCTTACATGATAGCAGTAGAAACCTAGAAGAGTTTATAAATCTTCCCTCCTCTACCATTTTCATTACCACCTGTGTCCCTGCTAGAGAGATTTTCCATTAGTTGAACTGGAAATCAGAGCTGGCTAGCAAGGAAAGGAATGTACACTTAGGCTGGGGTCACAGCATGGGGTCTGGTGTGTTTTTGTACAGGTGCGAATCAGGTCTGAATTTTTGCCTAAATTCGCACCTGAACCAGACCCAAAGATGCATAGGACCCTTCTGCAATCCGGACTGAGGCCACCCGGAGCTTTGTGTACCGGCTCCATTGAGAGCTGGTCACACTCGCCTGTCATGCGAATTGGATGCGGTGAAACCGCATCCAATTCGCATATACTGTATGTGACCCCAGCCTCAAAAGAAATTCTGACTGCTCTCCATTCTACCAGATAAGTGTTTTTTTTCTGCTGCTTCTGCCCCCTTGAAGAGATTTTTCATCAATGACAGAGTTTCCTCTTCTAGGGCCAGTGGGGACAGACAGCAATAGAAACCTGACAGAAGTTCAAACCCTTCCCCACTCCGTCCAAAACTTGGAAAAATATATTTTTTTCAAGTTGGGCTTCAATATAAATTGCCGCCTGGTTTTAGACCAATTTCACTCCAGATGCTTTAAATACATGAGTGTGAGTTTGACGTGTAATATAGGTGCATTTAGCATCCAGTTTTATTTACTTGAATGAGAACTCGTGGATCAATAGATGAAAAATGCTGTATGAGTACATTTTTCAAATGGCTTTCAGAACAAATCTTAAACGTTATCCTTCATTTTTTAATACAATTTTGTGTGCTGAAAATTCAGTCTAGCGTGACAGGGCTCTTAAACAGATGTATAGTATAATATGTACAGTGCCTTCCAAAAGTTTTCACCCCCTTGGCATTTTCTGTGTTTTGTTGCCTCACAACCTGGAATTAACATGGATTGTTTGAGGATTTGCATCATTAATTTACAGAACATGCCCAAACTTTGAAGATTTTTTTTTTATTGTGAAGCAAACAACAAATAGGACAAAATAACAGAAAAAGTCAATGTGCGTAACTATTCACCCCCCTAAAGTCAATACTTTGTAGATTTACCTTTTGCGGCTATCACAGCTCCAAGTCGCTTTGGATAAGACTCTATGAGCTTGCCACATCTTACCACTGGGATTTTTTGCCCATTCCCCCTTGCAAAACTGCTCCAGCTCCTTCAAGTTGGATGGTTTGCGCTTGTGAAAAGCAATCTTTAAGTCTGACCACAGAATTTCTATTGGATTGAGGTCTGGGATTTGACTGGGCCATTCCAACACATTTTCATGTTTCCCCTTAAACCACTCAAGTGTTGCTTTAGCAGTGTGTTTGGGGTCATTGTCCTGCTGGAAAGTGAACCTCCGTCCTAGCCTCAAATCACACACAGAGTGGTACAGGTTTTGCTCAAGAATATCCCTGTATTTAGCACCATCCATCTTTCCGTCAACTCTGACCAGTTTCCCAGTCCCAACTACTGAAAAACATCCCCACAGCATAATGCTGCCACCAACATGTTTCATTGTGGGGATGGTGTTCTTTGGGTGATGTGATGTGTTGGATTTGCGCCAGACATAGCGTTTTCTTTGATGGCCAAAAAGTTCAATTTTAGTCTCATCAGACCAGAGCACCTTCCTCCATACATTTTGGGAGTCTAACACTTGCCTTTTCCCAAACTCAAAACGTGCCATTTTGTTTTTTGCTGAAAGTAATGGCTTTCTACTGGCCACTCTGCTATAAAGCCCAACTCTATGGAGCATACGCCTTATTGTCCTCCTATGTACAGATACTCCAGTCTCTGCTGTGGAACTCTGCAGCTCCTCCAGGGTTACCTTAGGTCTCTGTGCTGCCTCTCTGATTAATGCCTTCTTTGCCCGGTCCGTGAGTTTTGGTGTGCGGCCAACTCTTGGCAGGTTTGTTGTGCCATGTTCTTTCCATTTGGTTATGATAGATTTGATGGTGCTCCTAGGGATCATCAAAGAATTGGATATTTTTTTATAACCTAACCCTGACTTGTACTTCTCAACAACATTGTCCCTTACTTGTTTGGAGAGTTCCTTGGTCTTCATGGCAGTGTTTGGTTAGTGGTGTCTATTGCTTAGGTGTTGCAGCCTCTGGGGCCTTTCAAAAAGGTGTGTATATGTAATGACAGATCATATGACACTTAGATTGCACACAGGTGGACATCATTTCACTAATTATGTGACTTCTGAAGGTAATTGGTTGCACCAGAGCTTATTATGGGCTTCATAACAAAGGGGGTGAATACATACGCACATGCCAATTATCAGTTTTTTATTTCTGAAAAATTGTTTTATGTATATATTTTTCTAACTTTACACCAACTTAGACTATTGTGTTCTGATCCATCACATATAATTCAGATTAAAAAAACCTTGAACTAAAGGCTGTAATGTAACAAAATACGTAAAAAGCCAAGGGGGATGAATACTTTTGCAAGGCACTGTATATGTATAGTAAAGTATGTATTAAAAAGTACTAGGCTATGTTGAACAGGGGAAGTTATACATTCATTTAGTAAAAGTCAGTGTCTCGAATTTATTAAATATGTAGTGTAAAACGTGATACATGTGACAGCAGTGTAGAGATACAGATCTCTGCAGACAAACATTTCCTTTATGGAAAAGCAGCACAATATTCTAATCTTGATCAAAGGGGGCTTTGATATAACATCAAACACAGCCTTTTCCTTAATCTTAACCTTTCCTTCGCTGGAGTGCCCTAGAAAAGATCTGCCAGGCTAAGGTTACTGGGCACAGACAGCAAAACCATTTAGCAACTGCATCTAAATGTGATTTTGTAGGGTCAAACTGAACTCCAAGCAAATATGGAAAACCCTAAGTAATATAGTTATGTATTCATTATATGAAAATATGTATTTTTGTAAATGTATCTAGTGTTAGTACATGAATCTGTCTTGACAACAGCCTTATGCCGCGTACACACGGTCAGATTTTCCGACGGGAAATGTTCAATGGGAGCTCGTTGTCGGAAATTCTGACCGAGTGTAGGCTACATCAGACATTTTCCGTCGGAATTTCCGACAAACAAAATTTGAAATCTGGATCTCAAATTTTCCGACAACAAAATCCGTTGTCGTAAATTCCGATCGTGTGTACACAATTCTGACGCACAAAGTTCCACGCATGCTCGGAATCAAGCAGAAGAGCCGCACTGGCTATTGAACTTCATTTCTCCTCGGCTCGTCGTACGTGTTGTACGTCACCGCGTTCCTTGTGTGACCGTGTGTATGCAAGACAAGTTTGAGCCAACATCCGTCGGAAAAAAACATGGATTTTGTTCTCGGAATGTCCGGTCGTGTGTACGCGGCATTAGGGTTGCACTTTTTCTTCAAGCCAAACCCGAAAAGTTTAGCGGTGCACAGTCTTTTTTTTTTTCTTTTTAGTATACGCTATAGCAGGGGTAGGCACCCTTTTGAGCACAGTGTGCTGAAAAATGTTTTCAAAGAAAATTGAGCGTGCCGATTTTATAACACAAAAATGTTAATTTCACACTCTTAATTGCGAAAAGGATTTTTTAGTAAATGTTGTAAACTACTTTATTAGTGACAAATTACCATCCTGCCCAATTCCTATACCTCCGGTCCTCAGATCAGCCACAATTCCTATACCTTCAGTCCTCAGATCAGCCACAATTCCTATACCTTCAGTCCTCAGATCAGCCACAATTCCTATCCCTTCAGTCCTCAGATCAGCGCCAATTTCTACATCTCCAGTCCTCATATCAGCCCCAATTCCTACACCTCCAGTCCTCAGATCAGCCCCAATTCCTACACCTTCACACATTAGATCACTGTACCCCCTGCTAATCTGTTCCATCTCTGTCCCCCCCTGCTCTTCTGCCCCACCACTGTAACCCACCAATACACCTCCTTTCGCATCTGCCCCACCGCTGTACCCCCTGCTCTTCTGTCCCACCGTTGAACCCCCTGCTCTTCTGTCCCACCGCTGAACCCCCTTCTTATTTGCCCCAACACTAAATAACCCCTGCTCATCTGTACCACCAATGTAACCCCCTTCTCATCTAGCCCAACACTGAACCCTCCCCCGCTCATCTGTCCCACCACTGTAACCCCCTTCTCATCTGTCCCACCACTGTAACCCCCTTCTCATCTGGCCCAACACTGAACCACCCTGCTCGTCTGCCCTACCACTGTACCGCCCTGCTCTTCTGTCTCATTGCCGAACCCCCTTCTCTTCCACTACTGTACCCCCCTGCACATCTGCCCCACCGCTGTACCCCCTGCTTATCTGTCCCACCACTGTAACCCTTTGCTCATCTGCCCCATCACTGTACCACCCTGCTCTTCTGTCCCATCGCTGAACCCCCTCCTCATCTCTTCCACCATGGTACCTACCCCCTTGCTTATCTGCCTCACCGCTGTACCCTCTACTCATCTATGATATACGCGATATGCAAAGTGGTGCAAGGAAGCAGAGATGAGACACATCTACCTGTCCTGATGAGCTCAGGCCAGGGGCATTTTCTGAAAGCAGTGGGCCTGTGTGCAAGATCATAAGTTGGGCCCAAACAGCTGAGAAAAAGTATGGCGCAGATCGCCGCAGCAAAAGTTGGGTGTGATTTTCATTACGCTGAATACTGGCTGTGGCTTAAAGGACCAGAGAGTGCAGGGGTTCAGTACTAAGGGACGCAAAGGTTCAGGAATAAGTGATGCAAAGTTCAGAAGTCAGGTGTAAGTGATGCAATGTCTTGACAGGTACATCAGGCACCATATGTGTATTTAGTACCTTTCCTGGTGTTCCACTATAAGCTATTGTATGGTGTTTTTTTAAGGTCAGATTGGACTTTCATTTGGTGGTAAATGGTAATGGATATCTCCTATTTTTTATCATCAGAAAACTGGCCCAAAATAGTTTTAAAAAATATCATTTTTTAAAATTTAGCTGTATATTTCTTGTTACTACCATAACCTACCACCAAAGAACACTCCAAAATAAATTCTCCTGCTCCTGACGATCGCAGCTATACCACATACACTATATGGTCAAAAGTATTGGGATGCCTGCCTTTACACGCACATCAACTTTAGTGGCATCCCAGTCTTACTCCGTAGGGTTCAATATTGAGTTGGTCCACTCTTTGCAGCTATAATGCCGCGAACACGCGACCGGACTTTACTGCATACTTGGTTCAGAGTCCGTCGGACAATTCGATCGTGTGTGGGCTCCAGCTGACTTTTTTCCCCCAAAAGTTCGACGGACCTAGAAATGAAACATGTTTCAAATCTTTTAGACGGACTCGAGTCCGGTCGAAAAGTCCGCTCGTCTGTATGCTAGTCCGACGGACAAAAACCGACGCTAGGGCAGCTATTGGCTACTGGCTATGAACTTTGTTGTTTTAGTCCGGTCGTACGTCATCACGTATGAATCTATTGGACTTTGGTTGATCGTGTGTAGGCAAGTCCGTTCATTCGGAAAGTCCGTTGAAAAGTCTGCAGGACAAAGTCTGCCGTAAAGTCCGCTTGTGTGTACGCGGCATAACAGCTTCAACTCTTCTGGAAAGGTCGTCCACAAGGTTTAGGAGTGTGTCTATGGGAATGTTTGACCATTCTTAAAGAAGCACATTTGTGAGGTCAGACACTCCACTCTAATTGATCCCAAAGGTGTTCTATCGGGTTGAAGTCAGGACTCTGTGCAGGTCAGTCAAGTTCCTCCACCCCAAACTCACTCATCCATGTCTTTATGGAACTTGCTTTGTGCACTGGTGCACAGTCATGTTGTAACAGGAAGAGGCCATCCCCAAACTGTTGGGAGCATGAAATTGTCCAAAATTTCTTTTTTATGCTGATGCCTTAAGAGTTCCCTTTACTGGAACTAAGGGGCCAAGGCCAACCCCTAATAGCAACCCTACACCATAATCCCCCTCCACCAAATGATTTGCACCGAGTTTGGGGTGGAGGAACTTGACTGGCCTGCACAGGGTCCTGACCTCAACCCAGTAGAACACCTTTGGGGTGAATTAGAGCGGAGACTGCAAGCCAGGCCTTCTCGTCCAACATCAGTGTCTGACCTCACAAATGCGCTTCTGGAGGAATGGTCAAATATTCCCATAGACACACTCCTGAACCTTGTGGACAGCCTTCCCAGAAGAGTTGAAGCTGTTATAGCTGCAAAGGGTGGGCCAGGTCAATATTCATCCTCTCTATTTGTCCTGTTTACCATTATGATTCAAAGTGAAAGTAAAAGAAAATCCCAAACTTTGTGTTGTTCCCAGAAAAGTAAAAGAGGATAAATCTTCCGATGGGGACACTAGTTCTGGTGACCTGGGGGTCCCAAAGGAATTCTCTTTACTTGCAGGTATTTCCTCTCACTTACTGTTTGGCTATGGTACAGGAAGTGAAGATAAATCTCCCCAATGGCACAAAGATGGCAAAAATACACCTTACAGGGGTTATAAACTTTCCTTGCTCTATCCAATATGAAAAAAAAAGTTTTGTCTAAAGTTCTACTTTAATTTAAAGTGTCAGATCCCCTTCAGACCATCAGCAGAGTGTTATGCTGTACACATGGTGTAAAAAAAGCCCTCAGCGTAAGCACACCAAGAAGGTGTGCTGCACACAAATGTACCAACAAGCTAACAGCTGATAGGAGAAGAGAGCTGAGTGAGAAGAGCGATGATAGCATCAGTTGCTTCTTCATTATCCACCTACAGGCTGGGAGAAGAAAAGTGTATTTCCTTAAAAGAGAAGTATGACCAACTCTTTTTTATGGCATATTTCACTTGTGGGTCATAGGAGTTCAAATACTCTTGTTCTCCTATGATCCAGAGCCAGCTGATAGTGGGCATTGACGAGGCAGAACTGCTCCGGGCTCTGAAAGGATCCCAACATTGTTGTCAGAATCCACCCAAATGCCTGATTGACAACTGTGCTCACCTCACAGCTGAGAGAGCTGGAGCCAGCTGCACCCGCCCCCTTCCCAGCCCCACACTCCAGTAAGCGCTGGAGGAGCAGAGCGGACAGTCACTGGTCACCACTCCGACCAGACCGAGATCTGAGCATTCGGCAGTCATATGGTAGCTAAAACAACATATATATTTAATCCAGGGCTCGACAAAACCCGGGCGCCAGGTCGCATTTGCGACTAGAATTAGCGACCTGGCGCCTGGGGCAGCACAGCTGTGTGTCCGTTCGACACCCCCCCCCTCCCGCCGCGATCGCGCTGGGCCACGCCGGTAATTGAGGCCCCGGCTTTGCGGCCTACTGCAGTCCTATGGTTCCTGGTTCTTTCTGCAATCGGGCGCCCTCTGGTGGTGGCCGTTGGTATGACAAGACATCCACCAATGCTAATGGAGCTTCCCCTGCCTATTTTCACTGCCTGCTCATCTCCTTCCCTTTACTTAGAACCCCCAAAACATTATATATATTTTTTATTCTAACACCCTAGAGAATAAAATGGCGGTAATTGCAATACTTTCTGTCACACCGTATTTGCGCAGCGGACTTACAAGCGCACTTTTTTGGGAAAAAATACTTTTTTTAATTAAAAAATAAGAAAACAGTAAAGTTAGCCCAATTTTTTTTATATTGTGAAAGATAATGTTACGCAGAGTAAATTGATTCCCAACATGTCACGCTTCAAAATTTCATCCGCTCGTGGAATGGCGACAAACATTTACCCTTTAAAATCTCCATAGGTGTCATTTAAAAAATTCTACAGGTTACATGTTTTGAGTTACAGAGGAGGTCTAGGACTAGAATTATTGCTCTCGCTCTAACGATCGTGGCGATAGGGGGGGCCCTCTCCTGCCGCCGATAAAAGTGATCTCGCTGCTAATCTGCTGCAGAGACCACTTTTATCTGAAAGAGAACCGCCGGCTCTTGAAGAAGATACCGGGGTTATGGTAGCTAGGTGCTACCATAACTACGGTATTTCTCTTCAAAGACAGGACGTATATATTCATCCTGCGGGAAGGAAGTGGTTAATTAAAATGAATTTATTATTTGTCATCTCCCTGCTTGGCCCCTTTCACTCGGGCTGTCTGATCAGGTTCGCCTGTCAGTTTTTCAGGCGGACCTGATTGGATCCTTAGTGGGAATATGACGGTCTTGTGTACCTGCATGGCAGGAAATAAAAGCAGTCACATTAGTTCTAGTCGTGTAAATTTAAGATTGGTTAATTTTTATATTGAAAATAAAGCTTTGTCGGTCGTTTAAAAAAAAAAAAAAACCTGGCTCCTAACTTTTTTAGCTGGCTCCTAGATTCCAAGCAAATTTGTCAAGCCCTGATTTAATCTATGTATGTGGATGTTTGCCTGTAATTCAACTTTGATATTTGTATTTCAAAACAATAACCGTAGCCCCAAATTCAGTTACTGTAATTAGTATGTGACAAACTGTAGTTTATGCTCTGATTTCTTTATACTTCTTTTTCAGAACCATGATCAATCATGCATGGCCTGCAGAGTCATTCTCCGATCTGATGAACACCACCCTCCAATCTTACCTCCCAAAGCTGACCTAACTATTGGATTGAATGGAGAATGGGTGAGCCAGCGCTGTGAGGTCCGACCAGAAGTACTCTTCCTCACCAGACACTTTATCTTCCATGATAAAAACAATACTTGGGAAGGATATTACTACCACTACTCAGATCCTATCTGCAAGCATCCTTCCTTTACTATCTATGCCAAGGGGCGCTACAGCAGAGGAGTGACATCAACTAAGGTCATGGGAGGGACAGAATTTGTCTTCAAAGGTAAGACATGGTAGTTTAATTGTATCTCTGAATAAATGATGGAACATACCAACAGGTGCCTATGCTTGAAACGTGAGAAAGGAAAATAAAAGATTAAATAAATATATATAGGTATTAAAAGTAATAATTTAAAATGATAATTTATATAGAAGGCCAAGAATAAAAAGAGCTAACCTTGGGGACATTTGTAAACCTGACATGACATTTTGGCTAAACAAAAATATGTAATTTTTCTTGCAAAACAGCAGTAAGTATTCTAGACAATATACAGTTGTGCTCATAAGTTTACATACCCTGGCAGAATTTATGATTTCTTGGCCATTTTTCAGAGAATATGAATGATAACACAAAAACATTTTTTTTTTCACTCATGGTTTGTATTTGGCTGAAGCCATTTATTATCAATCAACTATGTTTACTCTTTTTAAATCATAATCACAACAGAAACTACCCAAATGACCCTGATCAAAAGTTTACATAGCCTGGTGATTTTGGCCTGATAACATGCACACAAAGGTAACAATCCTCACCTGTGATCTGATTGCTTGTAATTAGTGTGTGTGTATACAAGGTCAATAAGTTTCTGGACTCCTGACAGACCCTTGCATCTGTCATCCAGTGCTGCACTGACGTTTCTGGATTCTGAGTCATAGGGAAAGCAAAAGAATTGTCAAAGGATCTGCAGGAAAAGACAGTTGAACTGTATAAAACAGGAAAGGGATATAAAAAGATATCCAAGGAATTGAGAATGCCAATCAGCAGTGTTCAAACCCTAATGCCCTGTACACACGATCGGACATTGATCGGACATTCCGACAACAAAATCCATGGATTTTTTCGGATGTTGGCTCAAACTTGTCTTGCATGCACACGGTCGCACAAAGTTGTCGGAAAATCCGATCGTTCTGAACGCGGTGACGTAAAACACGTATGTGGGGATTATAAGCGGGGCAGTAGCCAATAGCTTTTGTCTCTGAGCATGCGTGGCACTTTGTGCGTTGGATTTGTGTACACATGATTGGAATTTAACCGATCGGATTTTGTTGTCGGAAAATTTTATAGCCTGCCCCCAAACTTTGTGTGTCGGAAATTCCGACAGAAAAAGTCAGATGGAGCCCACACACAATCGGGATTTCTGACAACACAATCCGATCGCACTTTTTTCGGCGGAAAATCCGACCGTATGTACAGGGCATTATTGAGAAGTGGAAAATTAGGGGTTCTGTTGAAACCAAACCACGGTCAGGTAGACCAACTAAAATTTTAGCCACAACTGCCAGGAAAATTGTTCGGGGTGCAAAGAAAAACCTACAAATGGCTTCAGGTGAAATACAGGACTCTCTGAAAACATGTGGTGTGGCTGTTTCAAGATGCACAATAAGGAGGCACTTGAAGAAAGATGGGCTGCATGGTCGAGTTGCCAGAAGAAAGCCAAAACTATGCAAATGCCACAAGGTATCCCGCTTACAATATGCCAAACAGCACAGAGACAAGCCTCAAACCTTCTGGCACAAAGTCATTTGGAGTGATGAGACCAAAATTAGCTTTTTGGCCACAACCATAAAAATTACATTTGGAGAGGAGTCAACATGATGAAAGTTATACCATTCCTACTGTGAAACACGGAGGTGGATCGCTGATGTTTTGGGGATGTGTGAGCTACAAAGGCACAGGAAATTTGGTCAAAATTGATGGGAAGATGAATGCAGTATGTTATCAAAAAATACTGGAGGAACATTTGCATTCATCAGCCAGGAAGCTGCGCATGGGACGTACTTGGACATTCCAACTTGACAATGATCCAAAACACAAGGCCAAGTTGACCTGTCATTGGCTACAGCAGAATAAAGTGAAGGTTCTGGAGTGGCCATCTCAGTCTCCTGACCTCAATATCATTGAGCCACTCTGGGGAGATCTTGAACGCAATTCATGCAAGACAGCCCAAGTATTTACAGGAACTGGAGGCTTTTTGCCAAGAGGAATGGGCAGCTTTATCATCTGAGAAGATAAAGAGCCTCATCCACAAATACCACAAAAGTCTTAAAGCTGACATTGATGTTAAAGGGGGCAATACACAGTATTAAGAACTGGGGTGTGTAAACTTTTGATCAGGGTCATTTGGGTAGTTTCTGTTGTGATTATAATTTAAAAAGAGTAAACACAGTTGATTGATAATAAACTGCTTTAGTTAAACACTAACCATGAGTGAAAGAAATGTTTTTGTGTTATCATTCATATACTCTGAAAAATGGCCAAGAAATCATAAATTCTGCCAGGGTATGTAAACTTATGAGCACAAATGTAAATGTCATAAAAGAACCAAAATATCAAAAATGTTATCAAAACTGGAAAAAGTGGTATTGAGACTTTTCAGATGCATCATACTGAACGACAATATTTCATGAAAAAAATAATTATTTATTCAAAAATTAGTTACATTTCAAAGTCCACATAAAAACATTTGCACTCATAACCCATTTCATATGATCCTTGTTTTCAAGGCTGTATAGTGGTGACAAAATCCTGACATGTTTCATCCTCTGGGCTTTTTCAGGGGATATATTGTCTGCTACTGGTCATAGCATCCTGTGTTTATCTGATAGAATGCCACAACCAGTATTAGACAATATATGATGTAACCCAGAGGGTGAAACATGTCGGGATTTTGTCAGCACTATACCGCCTTGAAAACAAGGATCATATGAAATGGGTTTGGAGTGTTAATGTTTTTATGTGGACTTTTTTGAATTTTTTTTTCAAATTCTTTATTTATTAAATTAGATACAAGAGTAACAGAACATAACATAGCATAACTGCTACAACACATATCAATAGAGAAAGAGACAAAAATTTATATATATGGTGCTATGTCGGAAGAGCCATAACCTAGTCTGAGGATGAGTTGCTCAATAGCAGGTTAGTGTGACAGTGCTAACAGTCAAGTATCTTTCTTCCTTCAACCAATTAGATGCTACCTATGTACATGTTGCTCGCAATGAGCAAGCGGATGTTTCAGTTTAGTGTAGGAGAGAACTATAATATAGAGAGGTATAGTCACCCCTTAGGGTGTCTCAGTGGGGAAGTAGTGGGGCAGATGAGAGAATGAGAGCAAACAGAAGAAAAGGAGGGGGGAGCGGTAGGGTGATGAGATGCGTGGGTGCATGGACTTTGAATTTTGACTTATTTTTGAATAAATTATTTTTAATGAAATATTGTCATTCGGTATGATGCACCTGAAAAGTCCCAATACCTCTTTTTCCAGTTTTGTCTAATTAAAAGGGATGTGGTGCTATAACCCAATGGTGATTCACCCATATTAATTTCCACTAAACAATCTTATCAGCTTTCACAGCTATGTGTTGTGAACTACAAAACTTTTTGATAGGGATGAGGAGATAAGGAGGTTTTTGTAGTTAAAAACAGTAAAACAGCCTAAAGTGACAATGCTGGTTCCCCATAAATACAGTATAGTGAGTGTGTGTTGACCCCTAGGGCACAAACTGAGTTTCTTGCAGGTTCAATGTTTTTTCTTTTTTTTTTTTACAGTAAATCATATGAAGGTGACTCCAATGGACTATGCCACAGCTTCTCTACTCAACGTTTTCAATGGTAACGAGTGTGGAGCAGAGGGTTCCTGGAAAGTAGGTGTGGAGCAAGATGTTACTCACACAAACGGTTGTGTGGCTTTGGGTATTAGGCTTCCACACACTGAATACGAGCTATTTAGGATGGAGCAAGATTCCAGAGGAAGGTATTTACTTTTCAATGGCCAAAGACCAAGTGATGGCTCTAGTCCAGATAGATCTGAAAAAAGAGCAACATCCTACCAAGTGCCACTAGTGCAGTGTGCCTCTTCACCACTTAGACTGGAAGAGGCAGTTGATGGAGTCCAAAGACTCGGATCAGGAACGCACCTACTTGCATCATCCACATTCATTGGTTTTTCTTTACCATATTTGTGTTTATTTGTACTACTTTATTTTTGGACCAGCTGAAATAACCTAAGAAGAAGTACCCTTTGTATTTTAATTTAATGGGACCAAGGACCTCTTATTTCACTGAAGAAATTATACTTGATGCACTTGGTTGGATGCCCAAGAAATGGCGCCCTGGCTATCATACCTTACCCTATCTACTTCGGAATTTCCAACTGACATTTGCCCTTAACCTAACCCGACCTTGCCTTATTTGGTTGCACAACAGTAATTGCACTTTATGTCAGCTGACAATTTTCTGTTAATATATTGATGAGAAAATAAGTAGTTTACAGCCACTGATGTACACATCTAGTCTGTGCCATATTGCTGTTGTGACATAACTATGCTCCATAATGCTTATGAAATTCCTAACAGTGTTGACAAATCAGGATGGATTTTGTACAGTATGGTGCCTCTAAGCTAAGAACTGATCTTTTTTATGAACTGGCTACATTGTTGTCTAAGGGGGTATCGGCCATATAGTCCCTTCATCATCAAATGGGTCGGAATATTTGCTGTATATATCTTTATAATGTACATATATGTATATGAAAGATGCATTGATTTATATTGACGTATTACACATTTTACACCAAAGAATAAAGAGTTGAGAATTTCTGGGTAAATATTGTGTCAATTGTTCATATATAGTGGTGAAAGAAATTCAGGGGACAGTAATAAATACCTGACTAGTGCTCTGGCCTTCTTCCCCTTTACTAAAAAAGTTTTTTTTTTAACATTTCTGTCTGTTTTGCTGTGGATAAATACCCTGACCCACTGTCTGCCTGAAACCATGATTACCAAGACAAGGATTCAAAACCAAAAAAAATGGCTGAACTTTAAGCAGTACAGCTAATCAGATTCAACTTGTTCTGTAAGCTGACATTTTGGTTGGTTACTGCTTACTGCCTAACCCAATAAACCTGTTTCTGCTTTTACATTGTAGTTATTCCACACTCATAAATCACCAACCTCACAGAATTCACCTGTACACCTGTGCAAGGAAGGACAATGATGGGTATGGCTTGGGACCTAAAGTAAACCGGCACTGAGAGAAAATTGAAGGCTGCCACTGCTGACCATCTTAATTGCTGGTTTGCCATGGACTTTAGCATTTTGAGACACCGATCTAGAAAAAGCACTGGGATTAGGGTCATAAATCAGAGCTAGGTCAAAAATCATACTCTTCATTCCTGTAAATGAAGAGTGATTAAGGCTACATTCACACCTATTGGTGTGGGTAATGTTTGCAAGGTGAACCTTTTTAAAATTGCACCTGCAGGGAAATGGCATGGTACTTTTGCACCATGCCATTTCCCACACCAGAAAACGAGCTGCATTTTCAGATGCATGAGGGTGCCATTAGGAATTAATGGCAGCCCTGTGCATCTGCTAAATAGCAGAGTGGTTTACCTACAGGTGCAGGATTGCATGTGATTTAGATGTATTCCTGCAGCTGCATATATGTGAAAGCTGGCAAAACCGGCTAAATTCCACTTTGTGTGTACCCGTTTGTTCAAAAGAAGCTGGTCGTTAGACCTGCTTCTGTCGAACAGTCTTGCTGGAAAACCAGCATTCGATCAGCGCTTGCAGCCAATGGCTGCAGCATTGATCAGTGTATTCTGACAGGGAGGGGCCCCTGCTGTGAGAATACAATAGTGTCGCAGGGGAGATCCATGCATCCATATCGCTTGTGTGGATGCGCTGGTTGAATGAAAAAAAACCTGTCTGTGTATACCTAGCTTTGGAAAGTACATCAAATAAGCCATCAGAGGCTTTTTTGTTTAAGTGCAAGGAATAATTATTCCTATCCAGAACGACGCGCTACAATCTGTTCAACTTTTGTTACATTTTTTTTTTTTATCCAAGATCCACGCAACTTTGACCCAAGGTTCACACTTTTTTTACTGACTTTTAGGTGAAAATGTTTGAAATTTAGGTGAAAGTTATCAGAAACTTGAGTAGATTGATAAATAGATGTTTTTAATAAAGGATTTTAAAAAGATTAACATAGGGTATATGAACATTTCTACAATTTCTACAGTATATCCAAACTCCACTTCATTCGCTCCAATTTATATGGTATAGATACACTCAACATAAGCCTACACACACACACACACACACACACACAAAAGATAGAAATACATTTTTCATCTAAACGTAAATGACTGCACAATTCAGCTGTGAGCTTCACTCTGTACACTGAGAGTTATCTAAATCTATTACGCATTAAAGTGTATGTAAATTTTAACAATGAACTTCTCTTATTTGCTCCCATTCAAAAACTTAAAAAAGTTACTACCCAAGTTAAAAAAAAAAAAAATTCTGTTGATTGTGCCAGAAATTCTGAGCTGTCCTGTTCACTCTGCCTGTGTTATCTCAAGGAGTGTAATCAGTTCTGCTTAGCTCCCTTTCCTAAACTACAAAACTTCCTTCCTCTATTTGTTGGAGATAAGAAGTTTTCTCTAGTTCAGAACAGACAAACCGGACAATGCTAATACCATTCCTTATAATTTCATTCAGTAAAGGCCCCGTGCTGTCAGCCCACAACAGGAAATTAGGAGCGAAGTGCATTTTTCCCAGCATGTCTAGATGGCTAAAACATGTGGAACTGTGTATGTATTGCAAAGTTGTACATTTTGATTTGCCCTGACAAACACTTTAAGAGATCCAATCATTATCCAGATTTTTATTCGTGAATAATCTGTGCTCCCAACCTCCCCCCAGGATTTACTACCATCCTGCAGACTTCCCATTGCCAAAGATGTCAGACTAGTCAGCAAACCCAGAGTAAATCTAAAATAGTACAAATAATGAGATGGGTATGCAGTGGTTGGTTAGCCATAGCAAACAGTTTTTAGGTTACTGAAGTTATGCCATACATGGGTCAAATTTCGAACAAAATTTCTTTAGAAATGTAATGCATTTTATGATCCAATGGTGCCACCATTGATTTTGAAATTCGACCAACCAAGCCTTCAATTTCACCTCATGTTGCTACAGAAAATACTGTATTTATTGGCGTATAACACTCACTTTTTCACCATGAAAATCGGGTGCAAATAGCATGTGCGTGTTATACGCCAATACTTCAATTTTAGCTGCCTCTGAGGGGACAGGGAGGGTGGCGGGATGAGCGCCGTCAGATTAAATACAGTGAGAATCTCCTGTTTACTTGGCGGCCTCTGTAATAGAAAGTCCCGTCTCCTGTGCCGCCATTGGACCACTGTTCTGTCTATCATAGGAGATTCTCACTGTATGTAATCTGTCGGCGCTTGTCCCGCCCCCCTCCCTGTCCCCTCTAGGCTGCAGATGGGCATCGATTAGACTGCACTGATGGCAGTGGTGAGGCTGCTGCATTGATGACAGTGGTGAGGCTGCTGCATTGATGGCAATGGCAAGGCTGCTACATTGATGGCAATGGTGAGGCTGCATTGATGTAGACTAATGAGGCTGCATTGATGGCACTTGTGAGGCTGCAGATGGGCATTGATCGGGCTGCATTGATGGCAATGGTGAGGCTGCAGATGGGCACTGACCCTTATTTTGCTTCAAAGTTCCTTATTAAAAATTTTAGTTTTTTTCCTGAAACTTCCCTCTTAAAATGAATATGCGTGTTATACGCCTGTGCGTGTTATACACCGATAAATACGGTAATTTTCATGGCCGGGGAATCTTCTTTTCTTTCCATGATATTTCTTTTCTTTTCGTGAATTTTCTTTTCTTTCCATTCTTTTTCTTTTCTTGTGCTCATGCACTTTCGATTTATATTTCTCACACGATTCTCCCATCATTAATTAGCGAATCGTTCATTTTTAAGAAAAATGTCCAACATACCCGATCACTCAAATTCAATGACCGCATGAAAATCAGGCGTTTTCGAACAAAAATTCTTAGAAAAGATTTTCGACCCATGTATGGCTGGCCTTAGTCAAACTGATTTCTGATTCATATGGGTTACAGCTCTATGCTTTTGAATGGCTTCCCTTCTCATCATCATCTTTTAATGGCAAGTAAAAGGCTATTGAGGACTATTCCAAATAATGTATTCAAGGAACAGACACATTTGCAAATATATATGAAACCACAGCACAGGAAATCAGAACAACCAATTGGTTTTGCTTTATTCGTCTTTTGGTATTAAAAAAGGACCATATTAAAAAAGGACCATAGCTGTTTGTCTAGGAAAGCTCTTTGTACCATAATATGGGCCTAAGTAGAAGGACTTTGGGCTTGTGCTGATGTTTGTGCGACTACTCCGAACTCAATGGTAGGTACATTTGACCAGCATTTTTCGCTGATGAAGTCCCGCCCAGTGAATTAATGCGTCAGAGGGTTTGGGTCTGCCCATTAACTTCCGCCATCACGCTAAAGGAGTAAGGACTGGTCACGGAAGTAGCAGTAAGTTGGATGGTAAAGCATTATTCCTAAATGAATGTATTTCATCTTTTCAATGTGGGTAGTTCTCGTGGGTTTTAATAAAGGCTATCTTTTAATGGATACTGCTTAGATTTGACTTTTTCTGCTTTTTCTACTATTTATGAAATTTATTTGCCTTAAATAATCATGGAAGGTGGGGATTAGAAGCTTTCAATTTCAAGGAATGCAGAGTGCCTGGATGATTTGGGCGCTATTTGTCCTCTTTATCTGAGTTAGGTCTTACATTCTTGTGAGCTGTATTTTTGCATGGAGCATGGAGGGGAAGGTGCATGTGGTATTATGTGAATACAGGAAGACTTTGGGATGGGATCACATAGTATAAAAATTGTTTTTGGACCTCGCTATATTTTACTGTGTACTGACGTACACACTGTTAGTTATGGATTTTCACTTTTAGATCTATGGACCTTTGTATATTTAATATACACAGTGTAGAAGTATTTGTATTGCAGCCTATGGGGAGCGCTGCACGTTCTTTGAAAGATTTGTCCACAGATGACCAGCTTTAAATTGGTCATGCATGCCCATAGACGTGTGTAGTAATGCAAAACTGAGGCAAAACTAAGGCCTGTCTAAGGCAAACAAATACTGTCAACACAGGCCCTAAATGAGCTGCGGAGTGCAGGGTGAATTTGGGATGACATCTAACAAAGTCAGTACATATGCCTTGGGCTATAAGACGTATTAAACCCCCAAAAATTAGATTGCAGCTTACCATAAAAAAGGAAAAAAAGTGTTGCTATACCTGCTTAAAAAAAGTTAGCTAGAGTTTGGCTTTATATTGTTAGTCAAGTCTATCTAAATCTGCTAGTGCATTTTAAGCTTGTCATATACTGGTAGATTTTTAAGTGAACAATCCTAAGTAAACTCTCAGTAGATTCAAAGTATTTCAAAATGTAGTTTGCTTTTAACATTCAACACCTAGACACGTTTAAGCCCCATACACACTATAAGATTTTCTGCAGATTTTTGTCTTTAGATTTACCAAAACCATGTAGTGCAAGGGCCTGCCTGATTGCATACAAATTGAAGCTCCTAAGGTTTGACCTCGTATTATATGGGTTTGGTAAATCTGAAGGAAAAAATCTACAGAAAATTGGATAGTGTGTATCCAGCTTTACACTCACACTGATGCAAGATGATAGGTGGCTGAGGATACTGCATTTTATTTACATTTACATTTCAGTGCTTTGCAGAAAATTATTATGCAAGGGCCACATTGTTTTACATGTGTCATACGGTATATCTCAGCTTTCTACTGACTCATTCATAATTATCTACTTAAGGACCAGAAGGATTTGCCCCCTTAATGACCAAGCCATTTTTTGCGATTCGGCACTGCATCGCTTTAACTGACCATTGTGCAGTCGTGTGATGCTGTACCCAAACAAAATTGACGTCCTTTTTTCCCACAAATACAGCTTTCTTTTGGTTGTATTTGATCACCTCTGCGGTTTTTATTTTTTGCGCTATAAACAAACAAAAAACAACAATTTTGAAAAAAAAATTTTTTTTTTAACTTTTTGCTATAATACATATCCAAAAAAAATATAAAAAACACATTTATTCATCAGTTTAGGTTGATATATATCCCTCTACATATTTTTGGTAAAAAAAAATCACAATAGGAGTATATTGATTGGTTTGCGCAAAAGTATCGTGTCTACAAACTATGGGATAGATTTAGGGACTTTTTTTAATAGTAATGGCGGCGATCTGTGATTTTTAGTGGGACTGCCACATTGCAATGGACAAATCTGACCCGAAATTACACTTTCTGGGGACCAGTGACATTCTTACATCATTCTTGATCAGTGCTGTAAAAATAGGATTTTTATAACAGCTTACCTGTAAAATCCTTTTCTTTTGAAGTACATCACAGGACACAGAGCCATAGTTATTACTATGTGGGTTATAGTCCACCTTCAGGTGCTAGTCACTGGCACACCCTAAACAGGAAGTTGCCTCCCTATATAACCCCTCCCACTACTGGGGGTATCTCAGTTTTGTAGCAAAGCAATACACGTGTATACTAGAAAGAGGGGTGGGACCTCTGTGTCCAGTGATGTACTTCAAAATCCTATTTTATTTAATCGTACATCACGGGGCACAGAGCCATAGTAATTACTATGTGGGATGTCCCAGAGCAATGCCAACTGAGGGGAGGGAGCCAAGTAGGGCCATGAGATCAGAGGATTTATACTGCTGCCTGCAGTACACTGCACCCAAAGGCAACATCCTCATGTCTTTTTACATCCACCAGATAGAATCTGGTAAATGTATGGATTAAAGACCAAGTTGTGGCCTTGCAGAATTGAGCCATAGATGCTTGGTGATGCACTGCCCACAAAGCACTAACAGCCCTACAGGAGTGCGCTTTGCTTTGAGAGGGTAAAACCACCTCTTCAAACCATAAGCTTTTAAGAGATTACTTGTCTAATCCATTTAGAATCCATTGAGAAATAGTAGATTTCGATGCTGCCTATCCTCTTTTAGGACCTTCAGGCAACACAAACAAAACATCCGTTTTCCAAATCTGAGCAGTCGCTTTTAAGTAGACTTTGACTGCTCTCACCACATTAAGAGAATGTAGTGATTTTTCTTCCATAGAACAGGGTTCTTGAAAAATTAAGGTAGAACAATATTCTGGTTTAGATAAAAACATGATATTACCTTCGGTAAAAAGTTAGGATGAGGACGCAATACTACCTTATCCTTGTGAACAATAAAAATATGTCTCTTTACAAGAAAGAGCAGCCAATTCTGATACCCTTCTTGCAACAGATATGGTTACCAGAAAAAATTGTTTCCTTGTCAAAAAAGGACCAAGGGAATATGTTGCATCAGCGCAAAAAAAGGCTGTTTTGTAATGCCGACAAAACTAAATTAAGCCATGTTACCCCCTAAATAAAGTTACGAACCAAAGAATGCGAAGCAAGTGGTCGTTGAAATAATACTGATAAGGCCGAGACCTGTCCTTAGAATGCACTCAAGGCCAGCCTTATTTCTCACCCCATCTGCAGAAAGTCAAGGATTCTACCTTTGACATATTTCCTGGGGTGCAACTCCTGGTTTCACACCAGGTGACATATGGTTTCCCAGACTCCAAAATATAGAATTATGGAAGCCGGCTCTCTTGCATTAACCAAGGTAGAAGCTACTGAACCTGACAGCCCATGCTTCTTCAGAGTGTGGGTCTCAATAGCCAGACCGTTAAATTTAGCATTTGTAAAGTAGGATGGAACACCGGATCTTGCAAGAGAAGGTCTGGCCGTGATGGTAGGGTCCATGGGTACCCTACTGCCATCTTTACAATCTCTGCATACCAAGATTTCCTGGGCCCCGCTGGGGGCCAAAAGAATCAAGACTTCCTTTCCTGCTTGACCCTGCGAAGAAGTCATGGGCACAGGCAGAATAGGAGGGAATGCATAAATCAGTGAGAACCGATTCCACAGGAATAGCAAGGCATCTGTTCCGCATGCTAGCAGATCCTATGTTCTTGACACAAAGTTGTCGATTTCTTTGTTGAACCTGGACGCAAACAGATCTATGTCTGGGATCCCCCATTTTTTTACATTTTGACAGGAAGGTATCAGGGTGAAAGAACCATTCTCCCGGGAACAACTGCTGGCGACTCAAGTAGTCCGCCTGCCAATTTTCTATTCCTAGAATGAAGACTGCCGACAGGCAAAGCACATTGTTTTCTGCCCAAGATAGGATATGATTCACCTTTCTCTGGGCCGCACAAATTCTTGTGCCCTCTAGGTGATTAATATAGGCCATTGCTGTGGCATCATCATATTGAATCCTGGCAGGACAATACCGTAAACTGAACGTTCCGGCCCTCAGGACCTAGAGCTTTACCTGAATTTCTAAAATGTTAATGGGCAAGGCCATTTCTGATCTGGGCCACTTCTCTTGGACAGTTGCCTCTTCCAGGACTGTTCCCCAACCTAAACAAAAAAGGTTGGCATATGTTATTACCACTTCCCAGGTAGCTGAAGGAAGTAAGTAGATTTTTGGGTATTAACCATAAACTGAGCCTGAGCACCTAGCCTAGAGGGCACCTGGTATTTCCAGGTGGTCTCTCATCCGGGTACTAACCAGGCACGACCCTGCTTAGCCTCCAAGTTTAGACAAGATTGGGCGCTATCAGGGTGATGTGACCGTAGGTTTTGGAGAAAGACACATTGGGAATGTAGTGCTTGAACCCTTTGTTCCAAGCAGATAGGATACTGTTTTCCAGCAGTGTCAAATGAAACTGAGCATAAGGAACAGCCTTGAATGAAGCCACCATCTTTCCCAACAACTTCATGCAAAGTTGAATAGAAGAAATTCATCTTGCTTCGATCCCCTAAATCAGTTCCTTTATGGTGCTGATCTTTGCCTGGGGTAAGAATACCCTTTTCTGGGTGTACCTATGATCGGACCCAAGTATTTTAGCCTTTCTTCTAGGTTGAGAATCTGACCTAGATATTCCAGGTAGTTGAAAGTGGTGACCATACTTTGGTCTAAGCGGGCTACCGACTGGTCTAACAAGAACAGATCGACTAGGTAAACCATAATCGTTATACCTTGGGCCCTTAATCTGGCTATAAGAGGGGCCAGAACCTTTGTAAACACTCAAGGTGCAGTAGCTGGACCGGAAAGCAAAGCTACACACTGAAAATGAAGATTTTCCACCTTAAAAGGTAGATATTACTAGTGAGCAAGGAAATAGGCATATGGAGGTATGCATCTTTGATGTCGATTGACGCCAGAAGTTCTCCTCTTTGTAGGATGGAGATAACTGATTTGGATTGACTCCATATTAAAAGAGAGTGGTTATATTCAGGAACCGAATTTAGATTTTTGAGATCCAGATAGTCTATTCGGATTTGGCACCGTGAAAAAAAAAAGAAGAGGTTTGAATCAAACCCCAACCTCTGTTCTTACATGGGGACCCCCATGATCACTTTTTTCTTTTTCTCTGGATCCTTAGAAACGTTTGATCTGAGAAAATGAGGAGACGGGAACTCTTGGAACTCTAGTTTGTACCCTGGAGCTATTGGGGAAGTCCCCCATTCGTCTCGACACTCTTCCTGTCAGATCATTGAGAACTGCAGAAGAATTTCCCCTATTCGATTGAACCTGATGGTAGAAGCTGCCGTGACTGCCTGGAGGCTGATGCCTCTGGCACAGGAGAAGGAGCTTTAAAACGAAAATACATTTATCCTTTTCTTAAATGGCAAAAAGGGGTGCTTTCCACTATAGCTGTTTTACCGCAAAAAGGAAGACTAGCCAAGAGCTTCTTACAAGGCGCTTAGCGAAGGGTGCAAGGCCTGAAGGATAGAATCTCTTATATCAACTATTGCAAACATTAGGTTCCCTCCTGGGCCTGCTCAGGATAACCTCGAACACCTGTTTAAACTGGTCTCTCAGTGATTAAGCAATTACTGTCAGTGCAGGCTCAATCTGCCAGAGAAAAAAAACTTTTTTTTTTCAATAGGAATTCCACCTTTTTATCCATTGGATCCCTAAGCATTTGAGCATTGTCTACCGGACAAGTCAAATTTATTCACAGAGGATATATCAGCGTTAATTGCTGGTATACCCTACTTAGTGAATTTCCTCCACCATAGGATAAAGTGTGAAAACTTTTTAGGAGGGAAAAAAAATGCTTATCTGGGTGATCCTCTCAGATACAAAAAAGCTTTTCCAGCAATGAATGGGCAGGAAAAGGCATGCACAGCTTGAGGAGGCTTTAGAGAACCCAAACACTCAGTTAAGGGTACAAAAATGTGGAGCGATCATTCAGCAAGAAATTGCACCATCAATCTTAAGATTGGAAAAGCTGATTCTCCCGCATTCTCCCTTAGAAGAGGAGTCATCAGCCTAACCACGGTCCCCTGAGGAAATTCGTCTTCTCCTGCCCCTAGTTCCTCAGTTTTTAGGGTCCTGGGTAATGGAAAAGATTAAGAACAGGTCGCAATTTGACCCACAATGGGATGCGATTAAAGTCGCTAAACTTTTTTTTTTGTAAATTATAAAATAAACAGGGGCTGCAGTGTTAAAAACATTTCAGACATTTCATGGCCCTGATGCTCACTCTGACCAGCCACCCCCTCTCAGGGGAGGATGCCATTTGTAGAGATGAGTAGGCTTTCCGGAGCTTGAGGGAGACCCTTTTAGCTCTTTTTTGGGGGTGTTTCAATCCCCCCTTCTGACCATAACCTGATGCACAAAGCAGAGGTACTACCAGAAGAAATCCCATCCACTGCTTGAGCAATAGTCCAGCTACTGCCGCTGCTTTTAATGCTCAGCCTGATGCAAACAGTAATAATAGTAATAGTAATGTGTCAAATGGGAAATGCCTGTATCACCAAAAACTCTTTCATGCTCTTCTTTGCTCTTATGTCTTTCCGACAATTTTGTAGCCAGCATAAATGGAGTTTTTCTTTTTTTTAAAACACACTCCCGCGTTGGAGGACGCCAATGCCGCGCTAAGCGCCCCCCCCCCCTTTCTTTTTTTAAAAAAAAGTTTTCCCGCACAAGCATGGGCCTCCGATCTGACGGAATCAGCTTGTGAGTGAGGGAGGGATGGCGTGGAGGAGACCTGGAAGCTGCCGCCGTGTAAGGGCGGTGAAAGAAAACGGCATTGCCAATCGTTTTTAGTTCTCCCTTATACTCAGCCTCTAGAAGAGGGGAAGAGTTCAGCTCAGGTGGGGGTGTCTGGAGGAAGCAAAACCCCCCAAACTTACCGGAGGTCTGCCTGCTAGTCGGAGGAAAAAAGTCTGCTGCTTCTGTGACACAGTGTGACTCTGAGCAAAGCATGAGAAGGTACGTGCTCCATACAGCCCCCAGTGGTGATACTTAGGCATGACAACATTTACTTTAACAAACCTTCAGGAACCGGGGACCCTCGGGAAACACACAATCCTGGACCTGTAAAAAGCACCCCACCAGTAAAACTTTATGGCCTTAATACCAAAAGTACTGGATGCCGGGGTCCAGCTCTCTAAAAAGAGAAGCGTTACAGGCAAAACCTAATTTCTTCGGATACAAGGCCCGGGTACCATTCAATTCGGCCTAAAAGACACTTTGAATGGATCCGGCTGCATAGCTAGCCCCAGCAAGGATTGCTCCAGAGGAGCTCAGCACAGCACATCTTCACTCGTGACCAACACCTTAGACACTGGCAAAAAAACTGAGATACTCCCAGTAGTGGGAGGGGTTATATAGGAGGCAACTGTTGCTGCTTAGGGTGTGCCAGTGTCCAGCACCTGGAGGTGGACTATAACCCACATAGTAATTACTATGGCTTTGTGTCCCGTGATGTAGGATTAAAGAAAATTCACTGATCAATGTAGAAATGACACTGGCAGGCAAGGGGTTAACACTAGGGGGCGATCAAGGGGTTAAGTGTGTTCCCTAGGTGTGTTCTGTAGGGGGGATTGGCTGCCAGGGACATGACAGAGATCACTGTTCCCGATCACTGGGAACAGAAGATCTCTGACATCCGCCTTGTTTACACTGGCAGATCCAGTGTAAAAGAAATGTAGAAGAAACTTTAGTTGTCCGTGAACTATGCTGAAAGAATCTGTTGTGTTTTGTATGTTAGTGAAATGGACATGGGTGTATGTCTCATTGTTCACATACAGTAGCATATAGTGAGGGAAAAAAGTATTTGATCCCCTGCTGATTTTGTATGTTTAAAATGATAGACTTACCATTTCTTGGTCACGTACAAATCAGCAGGGGTTCAAATACTTTTTTCCATTACTGTATGTACTGCAATTTTGCAAACCATAATTCATCATAATTCAATTTCAGAGACTATTTGTAACAAGGGGTAAAATGTATAGATCTGATCAGTGGTTTCAGTATCAGTTCTAGTGATGATCATACTTAAGGGCATCAAGGTCAAAGCCTTTCATACTGAGAGGTGATTCGATGACAGAATCCTATCCTAGGGCCAGACACATTCCACGGGGATACATTCCATTCCCTTGTTAGAAATCATTCAATGAAAGTAACTATCCGATAATGGGATTATATATCGTTCTGTGACTTTTCACCATAAAGGAAGGCCAATAAGGTAAAATGCATTCCTTATTTATTAGTAACAAACAGGATATTGAAGTTTGTCTCAGAGCTCTATGTACCAGGACGTAACTACGAAACATGGGGCCCTATAGCCAAATCTGGATGGGCCCCCCTGGCTAAATTTCTCTTTAGCAGCTGGTGGTGTCAACTGCGGCAATACATGTAATTGGTCTTAATACAAAGTATGCCCAATTTAAGAACAGGTAGCAGGAGAGGGTTCAGCATAGTCAGTACACTAAGGGGGTCAAGAGTTTTGGATAAATGTTATAGCAGCATTTGCAATAATTATAACCACAATGATATATTATGACAAAATAATAAATGCTCTTGCACACTATTACTCTTTAACCCTAAAACAAATATCTTTAAATGTTAGCTTATTTAAACTTTTTCGCAGAACTTAGTCCTGTAAGGTGTTAGTTGTGTAGCATGTTTGACTGCATTAGGCATAAGGTTTAATTAAAAAATTTAAAAAAACGAGCGCCAATAGATATAATAGGAGTAAAGTGATAGGCACAATATCAATCCAGCTGCAGCAAAAATTTGTCAAAAGGCAATAGAAATTATAAAAAAACAGTCCACCGCGCTAGGTTTGGTACAGATTATGTACACAAATATAAAACAGTCTCAGTATATAGTGATATAAAGTGCTTGTGCTCAAAGTTGATATATCCATGCTCCAATGTGCTCAGACTTGGGGGCCCCACATAGATGTAAACTCACTCCCTAGAGTTGACCAACTATTGCTAGTATGGTTGTTTGCGCATGTAGAGATACCCCTGTAGAGATCCGTTGCTGGCGTCTCATGCAGTGCAGTGCCTCATACAAATAAACAAACCAAAGAAATCCTCATTGCGCAAAATATTGTTCCAAAAATGTATCAAAAACAGTTAAAAGTAAAAATGCCACTCACATGTTAGGGTGCCTAAACATCCTAGCACCCAGCGTGTTTAACAGGTGATTTTTTAGGGAAAAATCAGTCCACAATGGTGGTGTTTACCGCTGGTCGCGGTGCTGCTCGATTCCCTGTATTCGTTCGGGCGGAAGTAAGTCGTGGTGACGCGATAATGCCTCAAAAAATAGAATGGGCAATTTATGATGATTTTGTCAGTTCAGAAAAGATTATCAACTCTCCAAAAATCATTGCCGAGCTCTATGCAGTGGAAAAAGAGTTCACTAGAAAGTGGTCTTTTCTGGTAGTAGACCCTACCATTTCAGTCTTAAACATCTCACTGTACCAATTGAAGATGTTCCTTCACTCAAAGATTCTGCATATAGGAAATTTGAGAAGCTCCTAAAGGTTAATTTTATAGTTGCAGGACCAGCTCTGCAACCGGCTATTGCTGCAATTTCATTCTGTGAAACTTCAGCTAACTGGACTAGTTTAATAAATAACCAACATGATCCTGTATTCCAGGACCCAATTTTGGGGCAATCAATTACAACAATTGCCTTCTGCCCTGCTCTTTTTTGTGGATGCAACAGAACAAGTAATGATACATTATTTCCAGAATGGACCAGATTTCCATTTATATGAGCAGAATCCTGTGGCTTAAAGCCTGGTTAGCTGAAGCTGCCTGTAAAACACACCTCACATGTATGCCCTTTGAAAGTAGATGTCTCTTTGGTGAGGTACTTAACAAATTAATCAAAGATGTCACAGGAGAAAAGGTTCTTCTCCCACAGTGGAAAGCTCAAAAATGCCCTGCCTCGATCTCTTCAAAACGCAGAGCACCACAATGTTTTGCCCAGGTTTAAACTACTAAACCTAAGTTCAACCCTTCCCTGCGGCAAAACACTTTTTCCCAATGAAGGAACATGCTCACTCCTTAGAAAAAGGGGAAGTCTGTTACAATTTGCTAATCTCTGGGTCACAGATGTCCCAGAACTGTGGGTTCAATCAATGATGCTAAGGGGTACAAAATAGAGTTCGAAATTCTACCCCAACCTCTTTCTGCTCTCAAATCAACCTAAGACTTTCAGAATGCCTTAAACCATCATTAGGTATTAGTTGGGCCGGTACCCCTACAGGACAGGTTCCAAGGATTCTATTCAATCATATTCACATTACCAAAACCCAATGGGGGTATTTGTCCTATTCTGGACCTAAAATTCCTAGCCAAATACCTTCAGATTTCAAAACTGTGTACAGAAATTCCCAAACTCAGTTATTGCATCTCTGAGACAAGAGGAATCCTGGGCATGCACATCATCAGCACTTTCTACGCTTTTCAGTAAAAGACAATCACTTCCAGTTTGTCGTACTGAAATTTGGGCTATCCTGTGCCCCCAGAGTATTCCCTACACCTCTTCTTGCTATCTGCAAATGCAATGCTTCAGGCTTTCAGTTGGATGATCAACTTCCAAGCATCTGCTCTCTAGACTTATCTTTACCTGGAATACTTGTGCTTCATCTTGGATACATTCCAAGCAAAACAACCATTCCAGAGAAGAAACTGCTCTTTGACAGAACTCATGCTAGGGAATTAAGACTAAAGAGACACCCCTCAATGAGATTCTCTATGAGACTTCAAGGCTGATCCATTTGCCCAATTTCATTTGAGAAATTTCCAACACCACATCTTGGTGGCATAAAACAAGCAGGCTCTTTCTCTCTACCAAACCATGCTATTGTCCAGCCAAGCAAGGAAATCCCTAGCATGGTGGATCTCCAGCTCAGGTTTAACAATGGGGAAGTCATTTCTTCCGTATCACTGGCAAGTTATAAAGGCAATCAACCTTTCAGGCCAGAAAGGAGTGTTTCAATCCCTCAGAGTTCATGGAACATGGTCGTCAGTGAAAGCCAAGTTCCCCAAAAACATCCTGAAGCTCAGAGCAATAAGGATAGCTTAAACACTTGACCCCCTTTTTAAAAAGGCACCCAATCAGGGTGCAATCAGACAAAGCCATGGCTGTAGCCTACATAAACCACCAAGGGTGCACGAGGAGTCATGCAACCTTGAAGGATCATCTCATGTACAGAGACTCAATGTCCAGCTATCCTTGTTGCCCAGATCCCAGGTGTAGCAAATTACCTCAGCCATCACAGCCTGGACAAGGGGAATACTTTCAATACTTTTTCCCTGTGTCATTCCATTTTATTACACATAACTTAATTTCTGAACTTATTTGTTTTGGTTTCTTTGTATGTACAAATTGCATGTGTTGTTACCGACATGTGTTGAAAATTTAATGTCAACAGCACCATTAGAAATACATTTACCTAGAAAAATGGTGACGTGTTCCGTACTTATCTTACCCACTGTATATATGAATATGAAAGTACAAGTGTCTCAAACAAGATTGTATCTGATTATACACCCAGATACTGCTGCATACACTCTATGTGTTCCCACTTGTGATAAGAGAAAAATAAATTATTATTATTATTATTATTAAAATACAGGATTTATATAGCACCAACAGTTTACGCAGCACTTTTAGCATGAGGGCAGACGGTACAATTACAATATAATTTAATATAGGAGGAATCAAAGGGCCCTGCTTGTTAGAGCTTATAATTTAAGAGGGCGGGTCAATAGATACAAAAGGTTATAACTGTGGGGGATGAGCTGATGCAGAAAATAAAATGGAGATGGGACAGGCTTCTCTAAAGAGATGAGTTTTCACGGATCATCTTAAAGTGGACAGAGTAGGGGATAGTCGGACAGATTGGGTTAGGGAGTTCCAGAGGATGGGAGAGTGTCACGTGCCTTGTGGCAGAGCCTGATGTGTAGAGTGAGGCCTCTCGTACAGCCCCATTATGACAATGGCCACAAGAGCGTGGTGAGGTAAGAGTGCCTGTAAGATCTTCCGTTGGTCGCAGAGGTGTGTGGCAGGTGTGTCACTAGAGTTTGACTGGATAGTCGAAGCAGCGGATGACAGCAGGAACAGCAGACCCCGGGGTGGGTAGTCAGAAGGTGGTAGCAGAGGCAGGAATGCAGCAGATGGAGGACCAGCGTCACCAGGCACTATGCAGAGCAGTACAGACGGATGACTGGATGCACAGTCAGACAAGCCAGGTCAGCAACGGATGATCAGGTATGAGCATAAATGGCAGGCAGAAAATGGTCAGGGTGCAGGCAGATATCAGGCAGATGTGTAGAGATAAACGAAGTCTTAAGGCAAGCCCAGGTATGGACAGTTGAAGTGCAAGCATGGTCTGGATGAGCCGGGTCAAACAGAGGGCACAGGAACAGAAACACAGGTAAAGCTGCAGATCAGACAGCAATGTACTAGTGCAGCTGCTGCACTTATATAGGCCATTTGGTGCCAACGATAATGGCGAACATGTGCACTCATAGGCGTTCGCATCTGTGTGCAAATATTTGTACATATGCACATATTCGAGCATCTGTGCCCCTGTGCCCGGCAAGACGGGCGCACATTTGCCCTTGCCTTGGCGCTCCGGCTGGGTTATGGCCAGCACATCCCTGACAGAGAGGCTCGGGAGAAGTCCTATAGGCGAGCTTGTTGGGAGGTGACAAGGGAGCTAGAGAGCAGGAGGTCTTTGGAGGAACAAAGAGAGCAATTTGGTTGGTATGTTGAGACTAGGCTAGTGATGTAGCTGGGGGCAGAGGTGTGATTGGCTTTGTAAATTGTTTGTATTTTGAATTGAATGAGCAGAAGCTGATTGGTTTATATGCAGAAATGCACCAGATTTTGCATTCTTCAGTGTTAGTAAATCTCCCCCATTGAGCGGTTGGTAAGGTGGATGAGTCTGGCAGCAGCATTCATAATGGACTGAAGGGGGTTATCATTTTCTTCCGCTTGTGCCATAAACACTGTATTCTTTCTGCAATGTTTTTGTGAATCACTCCAACTAATATTGTGCAAAACCTAGACCTAGTAAAAATCAGGTCGCATACCTTTAAACAGGGTATGATATACCAAAAATGTTGTTCCTCTCTGCTGTATACAGATGTCACTCAATCCACCGCCATCCACAGGAATCCTTCAGTGGATGTATATATGAAGAAGTACATAAGAAATGGATCACGCAAGATGGCGACCTGCACACTTCCCTATGCGAGGAGCCTGTGACCTCACTCTGCAAACAGGACGTGGGCGGGCTGCCAAACTTTGTAATTGTACTGCCAAACTTTCCTAATACTCTTAAATATCATTAACCAAATGTTTTTGCTACATTGCATGGTGTAGCATGCTCATGTTACAAAATGTGTATCCAGTACTCTTCTGGCACAAATGTCCATATATGAACTTTGTTGACTTTTCACCATAAGCCCTAGTTTACACTTGCATTCAGGGGATGGTAACAAAAAAAAAATTTAAAATTATACCACGTCATTATGGCGCAGGGGTGTGGGGTTTACAGGGTTAAAATATGTGGTGAGGATTCAACATATTGGCCTCCCAGCCACCTGTCAAACACCCTCTGAAAAGTGATCCACTGCAGTTCACTCTTCAGAGGGTGGCACAAGTGTAAACAAGCTCTTAGACAACTAGTCATGGCTAAATTCCACAACAGCAGCAATTTAGCAATATACACAGTAATATACAGCGGGTCAAATAAGTATTGAACACATCACAATTTTAAAATTAAATATATTTCTAAAGGTGCTATTGACATGAAATTGTCTGAAATGTCCACCCTCATTTAACCACTTCAGTACAGGACATTTTCACCCCCTTCCTGCCCAGGCCAATTTTAAGTTTTCAGCGCTGTAACATTTTGAATGACAATTGCGCGGTCAAGCTACACTGTACCGAATTGAATTTTTTTCCCCACAAATAGAGCTTTCTTTGATGGTATTTGATCAGCTCTGTGGTTTTTATTTTTTTGTACTATAAACAAAAGAAGATCGACAAGTTTGAAAAAAACACAATATTTTTTACTTTTTGCTATAATATCCCCAATTTTTTTTAAAAACCCAAATTTTTTCCTCAGTTTAGTCTGATATATATTCTTCTACATATTTTTGTTTAAAAAAAAAAAAATGCAATAAGCGTATATATTGATTGGTTTGCGCAAAAGTTATAGCGCCTACAAAATATGGGATAGATTTATAGCATTTTTATTATTTTTTTTTTTTACTAGTAATGGCGGCGATCTGAGATTTTTATCATGACTGACATTGCGACGGACAAATCGAACACTTTTAACACTATTTTGGGACCATTGACAGTAATACGATCAGTGCTATAAATATGCACTGATTACTGTATAAATGTCACAGGCAGGGAAGGAGTTAACACTAGGGGGCGATCAAGGGTTTAAATGTGTTACCTAGGGAGGGATTCTAACTGTAGGGGGAGGGGACTGACTAGGGGAGAAGACCGATCGGTGTTCCTATAAACTAGGAACCCGCGATCTGTCTCCTCTCCCATGACAGGACGTGGATCTGTGTGTTTACACACACAGATCCACGGTCCTGCTCTGTAACGAGTGATCGCGAGTGCCCGGTGGATATCGCGGTCACCAGGCACGCGCATCGGCTCCTCGAGGACGCGGCGGGCACGCCCCCCTATACCATCGGGAAGCCGAGGACGTCATATGACACCCGCCCAGGATGGGAGATCCCATCTGTGGACATCATATGACAATTGGCAGATAGGGAAGTGGTTAATCTTCATCATCTTGGTAGATGGCAGCAGATTTTTATCAAGAATGTCTTGGTACATTTTTCCATTCATCCTTCCAGTGATATGAAGTTTGCCAGTACCATATGCTGTAAAACAGCCCCACATCATGATGTTTCCACCTCCAAACTTCACTGTTGGTATGGGGGTGTTTTTGGGGTGATGTGCAGTGCTGTTTCCACCTCCAAACTTCACTGTTGGTATGGGGGTATTTTTGAGGTGATGTGCAGTGCCTCATTTGACCTTCAAACATGGTGTGTGTTATGGCATCCAAGAGTTACATTTTTGGTCTCATTTGACCAGACTATATTCTCCAAGTATTATCACAAGTATCACAGGCTTGTCTAAATGTTCTGCAACAAACTTTAACCCTACGTTCACACCTATGTGCTTTTTTGTGCATTTTTCATTTAGCAGAAACGCACTACAGTCCATTTAACACGGTTTCCCATGGTACACATTCACATCTATGTGTTTTTCAGCCGGTGCGTTTTTGGAAAGGGTTTTCCCCTTTAAAAAATGGCATGGGCCCCCCCCAAAATCCATACCAGACCCTTATCTGTGCATGCAGCCCGGCAGGTCAGGAAAGGGAGGGGATGAGCAAGCGCCCCCCCAAACCATACCAGGGCACATGCCCTCAACATGGAAGGGTGCTTTGGGCTCTGTTCCCCCCACCCCACCCCAAAGTACCTTGTCTCAATGTTGATAGGGACAAGAGCCTCTTCCCCACAACCCTGGGCTGTGGGGGTCTGTGGGGGGGGCGCTTATCGGAATCTGGAAACCCTCTTTAACAATGGGCCCCCAGATCCCACCATCCCTATGTAATTGAGTATGGGGTTTACCAAAACCCTGTTTACCATTTACTAAAAAAAGTGTAAAAGTGAATAAAGACAGTGCAAGAGTTTTTGACAATTCCTTTATTATAAAATAAAAAACAAAGTCCCCTGATATAGATCCATTGCCAATCACGACAACGCTACCGTGGACCCGAAAAAAAACAAAAACAACGCATCAACCACAACCACATAGATGTGAACCAAGACTAAACGAGCTTCAACATGCTTTTTCTTCAGCAATGGAGTCTTGCGCAGGGAGCGTGCATACAGGCCATGGCGGTTGAGTACATTACTTTTTGTTTTCTTTGAAACAATTGCACCTGCTAATTCTAGGTCTTTCTGAAGCTCTCCACAAGTGGTCCTTGGCTCTTGGACAATTCTTCTGATAATTCTATTCACTCCTCTTTTAGAAATGTTGTATGGAGCACCTGGTCGGTTTATGGTGAAATTATGTACTTTCCACTTCTAGGTTATGGCCCCATAACCCCAGGTTATGTTCTTTCCACTTCCAGGTTATGGTCCCATAACCCCAGGTTATGTTCTTTCCACTTCCAGGTTATGGCCCCACTTCTGGAACATTCAGAAATTTAGAAATCCTTCTGTAACCAATGACATCAGTATGTTTTGCTACACCTTGGTAATGAAACACCTTTTTATAGGCCATCAGTTGAGACTGAACCAGCTGATATTAATTTGCACTGACAAGGGGCAGGATTGCTTTCTAATTACTGATAGATTTCAGCTGGTGTCTTGACTTTGCATGCCTTTTTGCACCTCCCTTTCTTCATGTGTTTAATACTTTTTCCCTGTGTCATTCCATTTTATTACACATAACTGAACTTCTGAACTTATTTGTTTTGGTTTCTTTGTATGTATGGATTGCATGGGTTGTTACCGACATGTGAAAATTTCATGTCAATAGCAACTTTAGAAATATATTTATCTAGAAAAATGGAGATGCGTTCAATACTTATGTGCATGGAAGTAATGTTACAATGTAATTAACACCATTTCCTATTCACAACGATGTTACAAATTATGTGCTGTGTCCAAAATGAATTTAAAAACCAGAAGAAAGTTCTGTTGCATCATACTTCATAGTACCCAAATGTAAGTGAGTTCACTGTAACCTGTCTTTCAAGTAGGTAAAAAAAATACAATACAAAGGGCACATACAGCAAGCTTTACACGGGTCAGTGTATAGAAAAGTAATACATGATGTTTAATAAAAATGTTTTAGTTGTCTGTTATGAGTTAGCTCCAGTTACTATTTCCAGGATTTTCTGAATTTAATCACCAGCATTCACCAGCTTCCAAAAAAGAAGATGAATGTAAATTTAGGGCAATACTGCCATCTTGTGGTTTACTACCATATTTGTTATAGTAAAATCTATTTAGACTAGGTCTACCATAGGAGACACACACATAAATCTAACACACATAAATCAATGTGTTGCTAAAAGGATCATTAACAAGGAGTTAAATATCTCATGGCCCATTCACATTATAACACAGTGCACTGCAACATATTCGTTTTCAGGCATTAGGACACATTGAGTTAAGAAGAACATTCTGAATATGATACAATACACTTTAGGGCTCGGTTCACATTGGTGCAAATCCAGCACGGGTTCCCTCATCACGCCCAACTCGCAGGCAGTTCACACTGCCATATGCAAACCGCTGGCAGTGTCAATACAAAGTTACCATACCTGCCGTGCACAGAAGTCACTAGAATTTTTGTTTGGAATCTGAGACCACGTTTTGTCTGATTACTTTTTATCTTTTATATGTTTTTTTCATTTATGGCAAACACTTTTTCACAATAAGTTCACTTTTTGTCCAGGGACTTGGACCATATTATTGAACACTTACCTATTAATTAATTACCGTGGACTTTATATGCATGGTCTGCTAGGTGGTTTATATTATTAATGTTCACATGCATTAAGGTGTGGAGAAATCTGCATATATATATTTTTATGGTTTATTACTATTGTTATTTATGGTCATTGGATTGGTTTATATTTTATTCTAGGTCTTGGTGTGGACAGGGGAGGGTAGATGTGCTTTTCAAAACTCAATTTAGTTGAGTTGCATCTCTACCCATTCACATATACCCACAACACTTATTCACTTTATAACACAATCCATATACCCAGTAGTAGATGGTCTGTACACTTTTTATAGGTTTTTCAGTCATTTTTATATTTACTCTTTCTCAGGATTATGTACACTGGTATTTTATTTTATTTTATTTTAAGCTAGGTTAGAATTATAACCCTATCACTTCACATTTAAACACTTTGTGCCATATAGGGTAGCGCCATTTCCTATGGCACATGTTCACATCAATGAATTTTTGTGCCTCTGCATTTTTGGAAAGGGTCGGGACTTTTTTTCCGCAAAATGCAGCGTTTTGCATGTAATAGAATTCAATTGACCTGCATCCAAAACGCAAGTACCGTGTTTTTACCGCAATTTGCGTTTCTTATTTCTTTTTTTTAAACTGTATATAGCTGGTTCCTAAGGAGGGGGCCGGGAAGCCGGCTGCCACGTCCTTAACAACCGATAAATCATCAGCTGTCTTCCCGCTCAATGTAAAAAAAAAAATGCTGGCTGAAAAAATAATCGTGAAAAAAAACAGCGTGGGGTCCCCCCCAAAATCTATACCAGACCCTTATCTGAGCATGCAGCCCGGCAGCTCAGGAAAGGGAGGGGACGAGCGAGCACCCCCCCGCCCCAAAGCACCTTGCCCCCATGTTGATGGGGACAAGGGCCTCTTCCCAACAACCCTTGCCTGGTGGTTGTTGGGGTCTGCGGGCGGGGGGCTTATCGGAATCTGGAAGCCTCCTTTAACAAGGGGGCCCCCAGATCCCGGCCCCCTATGTGAACGAGTATGGGGTACATTGTACCCCTACCCATTCACCAAAAAAAGTAGTGTTAAAAAATACAGTAGACAGTTTTTGACAAGTCTTTTATTAAAAATCTTCTTCTCCGCTTCTTCCTCCGGTCTTCCTCCATCTTTTCCCGCATCTTCATCCTCCGGTCTTCTCCTTCTCCCCCTGCTTCTTCTTCTGTCCTCTTTGTCCGCTGTTCTTCTTCCTCTGCCGCTGCACCCGCCGATGACCCTCCTCCTATGCTGCGTCCTGCTGATCTGTCAGGGCTGATGTCCTGTATTTCTTAAATAACGATGGGGCATGGCAATCAGGTTACCTCATCCGGAGGTCATGCCCCCTTGTGACATCACCGCCCAAGGGCATGATGGGTCCGTGATGTCACAAGGGGCGTGGCCTCCGGATGACGTAATCCCTTTGCTACGCCCCCATCATTATTTAAGAAATGCCGGACATCGGCGCCGACAGATCAGCAGGACGCAGCATCAGAGGAGGGTTGGCGGCGGAAGCAGCGGCAGAGGTAGAAGAGCACCGGACAAAGAAGACAGAAGAGCGGAAGAAGAAGCAGAGGCAGGAGAAGACTGGGGGATGAAGATGCGGGAGAAGATGGAGGAATACCAGAGAAAGAAGCGGGGAAGAAGAAGATTTTTAATAAAAGACTTGTCAATAACTATGTACTGTATTTTTTAACACTACACTACTTTTTTTTAGTGAATGGGTAGGGGTACAATGTACCCCATACTCGTTCACATAGGGGGGGCCAGGATCTGGGGGCCCCCTTGTTAAAGGGGGCTTCCAGATTCCAATAAGCCCCCCACCCAGAGACCCCGACAACCACCGGGCAAGGGTTGTCGGAAAGAGGCCCTTGTCCCCATCAGAGCCCCCCCTGCCCCCAAAGCACCCATCCCCCCATGTTGAGGGCATGCAGCCTGGTATGGTTCAGGAGAGGGGTTGCTCGCTCGTCCCCTCCCTTTCCTGACCTGCCGGGCTGCATGCTCGCATAAGGGTCTGGTATAGATTTTGGGGGGGCCCCATGCCATTTTTTAAAAATTTTGGCATGGGGGTCCCCTCCGAATCCATACTAGACCCAAGGGCCTGGTATGGACCTGGGGGGGAACCCACGCTGTTTTTTCTCTCGATTTTTTTTTTAGCCGGCAATTTTTTTTTTTACATTCAGAGGGAAGCCCGCTGACAACTGATCACTCATCGGTCGTTAAGGACGTGGCAGCCGGCTTCCCGGCCCCCTCCTTAGCAACCAGCTATATACAGTGTAAAAAAAACACAGCAAAACGCAAATCGCTGCAAAATCTCAGTAAAATCGCTGTAAAAACACGTGACCAAAAACGCGACAAGCACCACAAAAAGCACTGCAGAAACACTGAAAAGCAACATGCATAGATGTGCATCGAGCCTCAGCATGTCCCCATTTCCCCTGGTTCATACACCAAAATTATTTGAGAAAAAATGTACTAATGAAGTATGGCGTCTGCCATGGTTGACCTCCCTGTCTAAAAATACTAGTTCTTTGGCTCAGTCTGCTCTGCTGCAGTACTTTCAAACTGAATCATCCAGCAGTAAGCATATTTAAAACAATGCTTTGTTTAAAAACTGAATTGAACACCTCTTTAATTTGTTGAAGCTTGAGGACATTTTTGGAAACCACAGCGCGATTATGTTGTTTTACTCTTACTTTCAATGATCTACCAAAATCTTATTTTTTAAATAGGTAGGTGTGTGTATGTGTCTAACCTATTATTTTGGGTGGGAAAAAAAACATTAACCCCTTCCCACCACCGCCTCCTAGCCATTTAAGTGGCTCTAAATGCCAGAATGAGGATTGGTATTCCGATCATGTGACTGCTATGATTGGCTGTCACATGATCGAAAAACTCCCGATTACAAGTATGTATTCCCTGTCAGGATGAGAGCACACCCATCTTGCTAATACAGGGAGCTGTGCACTAGTATGCTCTATGCATGTATCTGATGTCACTTGTTTCCAATGTTACATTTGTTGTCATTCTTTATGTAGCACCCTCCTAGTTAGGCTGCTAGGTACATTTAGTGTTTAAAACAACAGTCTCCTTTCCCATTTGACGCCTGTTACGGGTAAACGCGTCGAGTGGAGCCAATTCTGTGACGTCATTCTGCGGGCTGGTACTGACCGCCACTGTGCTTAGTACTGTGTTTGCTATGCTGGGTTTAAACTTCACAAATGTAAGTGTAATCTATGCTTTTAATAAATATCTTTTAAAACGTATTACACTACGAAGTCTTTCTTTCTCTGCACATGTTGGGAGTATCAGGCAAAATCCATCCACCTGACACCTGGGATTGTCACACCGATTGGGAGTTGAACAGACAGAGTCTCCCTCTTGCTGCTGAAATTCTTAGATATACTTCAAGCGATTTGAGATCATACATGTCTGATAAGAGGCATGCCATTAATGTGGTGAAGGCTTCCATCTGAGCACCGTCTTTCATGTCCTGTTTATGACACTGGATATTCACCATAGTTCACCATAGGAATGAATTCTTTATTTGGATTTTCACATGTGAAGTGTCACCTATGAACTTTTGTTAACTTAAAGTGGATGTAAACCCTCACATATAACCAATGCTGTATCCTGGCCTAGGCCAGCAAGGCCCAGGCCTAGAGCAGCACTTTGCAGGGGGGCAGCAAAAAAGCTGCCTCCTCCCCCACATAAAAAGAGTCCCCACTGGCTTACGCTACACTTTTAGTGTACTTTTTTTCGCTCACGGTTTTTGCAACCTGCTGATTTGTCTTAGGTTTTTCTCTATAGGAACATCTTTGTACCAGTTACTCCTGTTTTATTTAGCAAAATGTATTGCAATTAAACATACACAGGTTAAAGATCTTTCAGTCTGTGTGTTGACATATTTTGGGGTTATTTTTGGCCTGACTGAGTCCTAATTCTTTGACTATGAAACTGGTTTGTAAATTTTACATGACCACCATCAAATGGAACATTAGTTGGGCAGGTCCCCATCCCCAGTGTTCCTCCTGGGATAAGTGGCACCGACAGACAAGAGCGGTACCTGTGTGGTCAGATCACCATTGTATGTCCAATAATCCACAAATATGGATTTAGCCCAGCCCTACCTGCTGGCCCAATGTGATGAAATTTGGGGGTATTTTAACAGGTGAATATGAGCACTTCCAACACAACACTTAGCACTGGCATTTGTTCTGACATCAGTTTGAGATGTTTCAGTGATCATTCAGAATCCACTGACAGAATGCACTTGACCTCCTTCTGTCCTGCATTTACCTGTGCTTCATGCAGAGTTTGCCTTCCAATAGACTGGAGGGTGAGTTTTAGGAGGAAAAGGTGGGGCCTAAAGAGGAAGGGTTGTGATTTACAGATGGCAGAGTGGGTCTTTAAGCAGGAAGGGGTGTGGCCTTGACAGGAAGGGGTGTACCATATTTAAATTAGGGGGTGCACAAGTTTAGTCAGGCCTAGGGCAGCACAAAAACCTAAATACACCACTGCATATACCAAGACCTGGGGAGCGAGGCTCACATTCCTATGGAATTCCCCAGTGTACAGAGATGTATTGAGGTAAACTGTTGCTGATCCTGCAGCTTAGAAGTTTGCTCTGCCCTCATTTCAGTTTAATACTACAACCTGGTTGTGCTCTGTAGTTTCCCCTGTGTGGACTTTGCAAGCAAGGAAATATCATGTATTACTGCTGTTGGGTGCTGACATGTACAGTACGTGTCTTTGAACGCACTCTGCACTTTGCGTGCAATGCACTGCCGAGCCCTGCGTTCTGTAGGTAACGCACTGCTGAGCCCTGCGTTCTCTAGGTAATGCACTGCTGAGTCCTGCGTTCTGTAGGTAATGCACTGCCGAGCCTTGCGTTCTGTAGGTAACACACTGCCGAGCCATGCATTCTTTATGTAGTGCGCTCCTGAGCCCTGCATTCTCTATGTAACGCACTCCTGAGCTCTGCATTTTTTATGTAGCGAGTTCCTGAGCACTGCATTCCTCATGTAGCGCGCTCCTGAGCCATGAATTCTTTATGTAGCACGCTCCTTAGCCCTGCATTCTTTATGTAGCGCTCTCCTTAGCCCTGCATTCTTTATGTAGCGCACTCCTTAGGCCTGCATTCATTATGTAGCGTGCTCCTCAGTCCTGCATTCTTTATGTAGGGCGCTCCTGAGCCCTGCATTCTTTATGTAATGCACTCCTGAATGCTGCACTCTGTTTTTTCTCTGTCTTAGCTTCTTAACATTTAGTAGTCATATCCCAAAAAAAAGTATCTTTATCTCATGGACGAAATGCGAGAAATAACGTATATATCATACAATCATTCCATACCACAAACACTGCATATACAACTTGAGGAAAATCTGCTTATAAAATAGTTTACCATTTGCCAATAAAAAAAAAAAAATATTGGTCACCTTACTGTATGCCACTGTAACCCAGGGTCAGAGAGAGTACTGTGCCCTCTCGACTGAGAATGGGGAATGTTGTTGCAGTCTTTGATTTTGCCAGCGTTCAATCACCTGCACATAACCCAGCTGTAATGATTTAAAGAAGCCCTCAGGAAATCCTTTTTTAAAAACTGAACTGGTTGTTGCTACTTAGGAAAAAACCCCTTTAATCTATCATAAATGCTGTTGCCAGACCTGTCTGCCTTACCAATTAGTGTCCCCCACCCCACTCTGCCAACCTCTCCAATAGCGTCCAATTGCCCAACAAATAACATTTAAATACCAAAAACACTCAAATCTCTGCCCCTAGCTACATCACCAGTCTTATCTGAAAATATCACCCAAACCATCCTCTCTAGCTCCCTTGCTTCCTTCTCCCATGGTCACGTTTAGTACTTCTCCTGAGCCTCTCCCATCCTCTGGAATTCTTTACCTCAACTTGTCCTGCTATTTCCTACTCTACTCACTTCTAGGTGATCCCTGAAAACTCATCTCTTCGGGGAAGCCTATCGCACTCCTCTCTAAAGCCCCATACACACTATCAGATTTTCTGCTGATTTTTGTCTTCAGATTTACCAAAACCACGCAGTGCAAGGGCCTGCCTGATAGTATACAAATTGAAACTCCTAAGGTTTGACCTCATATGGTTTTGGTAAATCTGAAGACAAAAATAAGCAAAAAACCTGATAGTGTGTATGGGGCTTAACACCTGAACTTTTTCTTCTTCATCAGCTCATGCTTACACGGTTGTTGCATGCATCCCCGTGCCGACGTACTAGGCAGTTCTATTGGGACACATGGCCACACAAGCACATTCGCTGTGTCCTAATATAACATACAGGTGGGTGCAAAGGCTGCTGCTTGCAAGGTTTCCACATCCTGCAGAGAAGTTATTGCTCTGCTTAGCTTAGTATCGTCCGCAAATACAGAGATTGAGCTGTTTACCCCATCCTCCAGGTTGTTTATGAACAAATTAAATAGGATTGGTCCCAGCACAGAACCCTGGGGGACCCCACTTCCCAACCCTGACCATTCCGAGTACTTCCCATTTATCACTACCTTCTGAACTCGCCCCTAGCCACTTTTCAATCCATGTACAATCCTCACCCTATGGTCCATGCCAACGGACCTTACTTTGTACAGTAAACGTTTATGGGGAACTGTATCAAATGCTTTTGCAAAATCCAAATACACCAAGTCTACGGGCCTTCCTTTATCTAGATGACAGCTCAGCTCCTCACAGGTTAGTAGATTCTTCATGAATCCATGCTAATTACTGCTAATGATACCGTTGTCATTATTAACCACTTCAGCCCTGGAAGGATTTGCCCACTTCCTGACCAGGTCATTTTTTGCAATACGGCACTGCCTCGCTTTAACTGAAAATTGCGCGGTCGTGCGACATTGTACCTAAACAAAATGTATGTCCTTTCTTTTTGGTGGTATTTGATCACCTCTGCGGTTTTTATTTTTTGTGCTATAAACAAAAAAAGAGTGACAATTTTGAAAAAAAAAAACAATATTTTGTAGTTTTTGCTATAATAAATATCCCCAAATTTTTTCCTTAGTTTAGGCCGAAATGTATTCTTCTACATATTTTTGGGAAAAAAATAAATAAATAAATCGCAAAAAGCGTATATTGATTGGTTTGTGCAAAAGTTATAGGATCTACAAAATTGGGGACAGATTTATGTCATTTTTATTTATTTTTTTTTTTTTTACTAGAAATAGTGACGATCTGCGATTTTTACCAGGACTGCAATATTGCGGTGGACAGATGGGACACTTTTGACACTATTTTGGGACCATTGACATCAGCGATCAGAGCTCAAAATAGCCATTGATTACTGTATAAATGTCACTGGCAGGGAAGGCGTTAACACTAGGGGGCAATCAAGGGGTTAACTGTGTTCCCTAGGTGTGTCCTAACAGTAGAGGGGATGGGACTGACTAGGGGAGGAGAGAGATTGGTGTTCATACTTAGTATGAACACACGATCTCTCTCCTCTCCCGAGAGAACTGGGATTTGTGTGTTTACACACACAGATCCTGGTTCTCACTCTGTCACTAACGATCGCGGGTGCCTGGCGGTCATCGCGAGCGCCGGGTACACACATCGGTTCCAGGGACACGCGGTGCGCGCACATGCCTGCTTTGACATCTTAAAGAAACGACGTACACCTACAGCGATTTGCGCAGCCGTGCCAACCTGTCGCAGTATAACTGCAGCGGCTGGTCTGCTAGCGGTTAAAATCTGGTATATAGTCCCTTATCTTACCCTCCAAAAGCTTGCATACAATTGATGTTAGGCTAACTGGTCTGTAATTTCCAGGGATGTATTTTGGCCCTTTTTTAAATATTGGTGCTACATTGGCTTTTCTCCAATCAGCTGGTCCCATTCCAGTCAGTAGACTGTTCATAAAAATTAGGAACAATGGTCTGGCAATTACTTGACTGAGTTTCTTAAGGACCCTTAGGTGCAAGCCATCTGGTCCCAGTGACTTATTAATGTTAAGTTTTTCAAGTCTATTTTTAATTCTGTCCTCTGTTAGCCATGAGGGTGCTTCCTGTGATGTGTCATGAGGATAAACATTGCAGTTCTTGGTTACTGAAGTCCCCCCCAATTACCCCGTGAGGACTGAGGAGAAGACTAAATTCAATACCTTTGTCATCACTCCATCCTTGGTAACCAGATTCCCTTCATCTACAAATTGATAAGCTGCAATATAACAAATGTTTGCTTTTGGGTTTATTACCACTTTACATGTAAAAATGATATTAATAATAAATAAAGAAAATAAAACCACTACCCCAACAAATCTAAATGCGCTCATTAGTGGGCCTACATATGAAAACGACGATTGCACCACACATATTGGGTATCACTGCAAATTTTGGAGTGAGTGCAAATGTTCCAGGGCCATTAAAATTTTGCCCCTTTCACAAGTGTGTGCAACATGTATGTGGTATCTATGTACTTGATGCAACCTCATCTTTTATTTATCAATAAATTGGTTAATTTTAGTACACACAATGCAATATATAAAGTTAGTGTATTTTTTTTACCAAATATATGGGTCTGATAACCAAGTGTGCAGTTATCATGAAACATTGCAATTTCCAACTACCACTGTTTTATTCACCAGGGATCGAATAGCTAAAATGTAAAGTTTAAAGTGTGTAAAAATGAAAAAAACATTGGTAGACAATCAAGGCCCTGTTTATACTTGCTAAGCCCTCTGAAGAGCAATCCGTGTTGGATCGCTTTTCAGAGGGCACTTTACAGGTGGCAAGGTCGTATCCTCAGTGCCTGTTTTAACTTCCTACACCTCAAACCAATGTACTGTAACCAAGTACATTGCACACAGTGGTGTGTGTACACTAGGGGTACGGAAGAAAAAGCATGTTTTGTTAAGAAGCACTGCTACTTTTTTGTACTATTTTATGCACTGAGCACTTTTTTCATGTGGAATTGTGTGCACTTTATTTATTTTTGGACACATAAGGAGCAATAGTGTATAAAAGCACTGGCTTTTATGATAATTTTGTTTAAACATTGCACACAGTTGCTGGGCAAGTGGACATCCCTATTCATTAGTCTTCTTGTACAATTTTCCTTTATATTTACCAAAACCATATAATATGAGGTTAAACCTAAACACTTTCAATTTGTATGCAATCAGACATTTGTATGCAATCAGTAGGCCTCACTCCATAATTGAAGGTAAATCTAAAGGAAATTTATTAAGAAAACTGTATAATGTATAGCCAGCTTAAGCCCCCCCCCCCCCGGTTTTGCAGCTTAGGGGGGAGAGTTTGAAGGGCAGTAAAAACACAGCTCAAATTAACATTTTTACACCTCCCCCAACTATAAGTGTAAACTAGGCTTTTGTCTCTCAATCTCTAGTTAAGGCTTTTGTATAGGGAAAGCACTCAAAGTTCGTTCCTTAGTATCCCCTTGGGAAGTTCATCTGGTTCTCATCTCCTCAGAAGCCTCTCTTTGAACCTAAGCCCTTCCCCCGAAGATGTCATTGGTGACGAAACGCGATCATGCACGTTCTACTGCCACCACTGAATGTTTTGGACTCGTGAGCCATCAGCCTGCTGGTGTATCTCTGTTGTATTGAATTGTGACCACTTGGAGATCATTAGGTATGAACTTTGCTAATAAAAGGTGAGATTTAAATGGGCTTCATTATGGTGGTCTGTTTCTTATCCCTTCGGTTTTATATCACAATCCGCTGCTGGGCTAAAATCATCTCCACTGGATGCCAGTTCTTTTACACTGTGGCACGTGTGTTTGACCATTATAATTTTTGGACCAACCTATCTGGTAAGAGGTGTCTGTCAATTGCTAAAGCCTGGTGGTGGATTTCCCCTTATCTCCATTGCACAATTGCACTTTTTGGATCACTAGGTGTCATGGATTTGTATTCAACAGACTGCTAGCACCTTCATGGATTTTATATTAATTTGGATCTGTATGTTTGTGAGCTCACCTTCTAGGCACTAATTTTGTTGTACTTGCACTGTGTTTAATAACTTTATTAGATATTATTTGTTTAATTACATTTATTATTTAGCGCTGGTTATTGTTATTTACATCTGGTATCACAGTTAGACCCCTTTCACACCTAGGCATTTTACAGGCATTTTTGTGCTAAAAATAGCACCTGTAAACTGCCTCTTCTGGCTGTGCGCTTGCAGGACAGGAAAAAAAAAGTCCTTCAAGCAGCATCTGTGGGGCGGTGCAAGAGTGGTGTATACAACGTCCCTGCCCATTGAAATGAATGGGCAGCGCTGCTAAAGCACCAGCACTGCAACATGGGTGCTATTAACCCTTTATTCGGCTGCTAGCAGGGGTTAAAAGCTCCCCGCTAGTGGCCGAAAAGCACCGCTAAAACTAGCGGCACTTTACCGCTAACGCCTGCACCGCCCCAGTGAAGTGAACAACCTCAGATAACACACGGAGATTAAACAAATCCTTCTACATAGGTTTTACTTGTTTATCTGCAGTCTCTTCTCTGCACTGCTTCAAAAGGACAGATCACGTTAAAAATATTTCTTCGTCTGGCAGGAGCACAGAGAAGGGGCAGAGAGACTGCAGTTACAGTGTGTGAGAGCTGATTGGAGGAAAGGCACACACCCCTCTCAACACAGCAGAACTGTGTTATGAATAGACAAGCTCTGTTCTGAGCTCTCCCCCCCTTCTCCCGACTTGTGTTGGGAAAATTGCTCAGAAGTGACTCATGCTGATAAGAGGGACGAAGCACCAAAGAGTAACAACACTTAGAGCTTTGGAGAGAGATAAGTAAACACTGCAGCTATATGAGCTTTGCTCAATTTCCATGACTGAAGTTTACAACCACTTTAGTTAAAGCAGAGTTCCACCCAAAAATGCAACTTTCGCTTTAAGTGCTGGTGATCCCCTGACATGCAACATTTGGCATGTCACTTTTTTTGGGGGGGGGGGGGGCGGGTACCCTGTTTTTATAGGCACCCAGCTCCCACTTTTTATGCCACGCCAAAAGGAAGATCACCTCTCCCTCTCCCTTCAATCTGCTGGGACAAGTCACAGGTCCCAGAGGTTGCCTGGCCATTCATGGCTTGCGCATGCGCCGTGTGCGCTTGGCTGTTAGAATGCCGGCAAGGGGGAGAGAAGCGAGGCTTCCTGCACCCACAGTGCTGGACCGTGGGGCAGGTGAGTGTCTGATTATTAAAAGTCAGTAGCTACACTTTTTGTGGCTACCTTTAAATGGCTGAAACTCTGCTTTAAGTAGTTGTTTGCCACTCAATTATTTGACCTAGTGCGGATTTTTAAGCAACTTACCTTTTTATAAGGAAAATAAAGAGGTAGCGGGAACAAATTAATGTGGAACGGCCTGATCAGATGCATCAATGTGTACACTAGGTTGTTGTTGGCTCTACGCGTTTCAAGGTATTTAACCTATCATCAGGAGCAAGGAACCATAGTGATAATCTAAAAATTGAAGAAAAATATTTAATTGAAAATATGAGGGAAAAAAGAAGGAAAAAAAAGGAAAAAAAAAAAGGAAAAAAGATAAGGGAAGAAAAGGAAAAGGGGAAAAAAGGAGAAAAAAAAGCTCAGAACAGGCAGGGAGGGTCCTCACTGATGGGCCCGAACTGCCTGTGCACTTACATGTATGGTCCACACAGTGGCGGTGCGGCCATGAAACGCACAGGCCAGGCCAAATATGCCATGCATGGGAGCTGAGCGGACATGTCGCAACGGGCAAAACACATGTCCCCTCAACTTCCATGCATGGCATACATGTAAGTGCACAGGCAGTTCGGGCCCATCAGTGAGGACCCTCCCTGCCTGTTCTGAGCTTTTTTTCTCCTTTTTTCCCCTTTTCCTTTTCTTCCCTTATCTTTTTTCCCTCATATTTTCAATTAAATATTTTTCTTCAATTTTTAGATTATCACTATGGTTCCTTGCTCCTGATGATAGGTTAAATACCTTGAAACGCGTAGAGCCAACAACAACCTAGTGTACACATTGATGCATCTGATCAGGCCGTTCCACATTAATTTGTTTTTTGCCCCCTATGATTTAAAACCCTCCCTTTTCTCTTTGTTCTCCAATTTTTCCACTCAATCATGTAACCATGCTCTAAATGTTTTTATATCATGTATTATGTATTGATTCCTTGTTGGAACATGTATGTATGTATATCTTTTCTGGTTTCAATGAATTGTAGTAGTTGTACGAATGGTTTTATATATAGCATCATGCATTGAATTTATTCGAATACAGAAACTCTATAACCATTTGATTCCAATAAAAGCTATTAATTTTATTCCCGCTCCCGTGTGTCTATATAAAAAGTCCCGCTACCTCTTTATTTTCTTTGTCATTTTTCATTCGGCCGGGATGGAGGGGGGGACCTGAACGGCACCCCTATACCTCATATAAAGTCCCACTAATTCCCCTATTTTCTTCCCAATTATTATTTACCTTTTTATAACCTTACCTTTAAGGTTGCCTTTCTTGTAGCTATCACATGTTTAAGGAGAGGCTCAGTTAACAGCCTTATCCTGTAAGGCGCTTTTCTTGGTGTTGTACAAGGATAAGGTTACATTTAGGGCTAAGACCTTCCTCCTAAAGGTTGTCTCTGCCTTCCATCAAAAGCAGGATGTCGTCCTTCCTTCCCTATACCCTACTTTGAAACATCCCAGGGAAATTTTTGTCCACTGTCTGGGGGTTATTCGCAAGGTGAGAGTTTGTTTCAGCTACTATCACCCTTAGGAAACCAGAGTCACTCTTTTTGCTCCCTGAAGGTTCCCTGCCTCTCACACCACTTTTGCTAGGTGGACTAGACCATTTATCATTAAGGCCTGTAGTCTGAAAGTCCTCCTTTCGCTGTTAAGGAACACTACTAGATTTCCTAGAGCTTCATAGACTTTTCACCATTAGGCATCTGTTTCTCAGATTTGCAAAGCTGCCACCTGGGCTTCTGTTCACACATTTAAGATCAGGTTAATGTCTCATCTGATGCCAGTTTTGGGCATAAGGGGCTACAAGCTACTCTTGGAGTCTGCTGAGCCCTTCTGGGCCATTTTTTGTTAGTGGTTCAGTTAGCTTAGTTTGAAGTTTTGGATTGCTTTTGGACATCCCGGGCATAATGATTTCAAGAAGTCTGTGTCCTCTCCTGAGCAATCAGGAACATAGGGCTTTTGATGCTTCTGTAAAATCTGTTTCCTAGAGTACAGTACAGTGGGGGTCCCCAACCCCTGGGCCATGGACCGATACCGTTCCACGGCCTGTTTGCATCACCGCTGTTCCGCCCTCACTCAGAACCCACCACTGCACGAAGGCCTGCCTCTGTGCTCAATGGACCACTGTTGCCACCAATGCAGGGGCGATCCACATCTGGTAGCAGGCAACGTGGCAAGTGACAATACGCATCTGGTGGCAGACGGCGTGGCAAGTGACAATCTGCATCTGGTGGCAGGCAACACGGCAAGTGACAAGCTGCATCTGAAGGCAGGCCACGTGGCAAGTTGCATATGGTGGCAGGTGATGTGGCACATGACAAGCCACATCTGAAGGCAGGTGACATGACAAGTGACAAGCTGCATCTGAAGGTAGGCAATGTGGCAAGCGACAAACTACATCTGGTGGCAGGCAACGGTGGCAAGTGACATGCTCAGGGCTCTCACTGATTCTGCATTATGGCGAGTTGAACTATTTCATTTTATATTATAATGGAAATGCATTACCCCTCCCCACTTAAAATGTTCTCCACGCAACCGGTCCCTGGTGCCAAAAATGTTGGGGACCGCTGCAGTACAGGCCCCCTATTGTCTCAGGATGTGCTTTCTATAAAAAAAAAATTGATGTCAGCTGAAGCTTTTTGCCATTGCCTAAGCACCTGAAGGTATACCCTGTTATAATGTTTTATTGAAACCTGTATGGTACTCCAGAAAACAGATTACAGAACAGATGTCCCATCGGGAGGCCCGAGCAACCAGCCGCCACATCTGCCGGCTGGCTGGAGACCTGAACAATGCCAGAATTGGCTTTGATCGGGTCTTGGATCTAGTAACCCGGAAGTGATGTCATGACATCACTTCTGGTTTACTGAAGACTTAAAGGCGCCAGCTTTAAAAAAAAATGACAACATTTAAAACAGCCAAACATGATGTTTTGAATGCTTTCAAGTGCAAAGGAGGGATTTGGGGTCTTTATAGACCCCAGATCTCTCCATAAAGAGTACCTGTCATTGCCCATTACTGTCACAAGGCATGTTTACATGCCTTGTGACAGCAATAAAAGTGATCAAAAATAAAAATTTTAAAAGGGACAGTGTAAAAAAAAAATGTAAGAAAATACTTTTTTTTTTTTTTAAAGCGCCCCATCCCTCCATGCTTGCGTGCAGAAGCGAACACATACGCAAGTCACTCCCGCAACTGGAGTTGAGAAACACTGGTCTATGGTATACTGCTGCTTTTCACATCCACCTAAAACTGACTGATTGCTCTCATTGAGTCTATAGGTCTATATGGTATGCTGCTGCTTTTTACCATCTGTAACCCTGCTTACATTATTATGGATGTTTATGTTGTTCTTTAATGTCTTACCTAAATTTTGGGCTGATCTAACATTTTTACAACTCTGCCCTCTTCTTGCAAGTCTCATTTTGAGGTGAAAAGTTTGCTTTGAGATCCAGGTGTCCTCTAACTCCTGATTGACTAATTGACAAATAACCACCCCTTCTTAGTCCCTGTTGCTTATTTGCAAAATTTTATACATTTTTCTTCATAAATTTTGACCAAAACTTATACTACTACATTTCTTTGGTAAAAAAAAAAAAAAAAAACCAACTCAATTCATATTGTTTGGTCTGCGTGAAAGTTAGAGTATACAAGCTATGGTACCCATCATTGAAAATTGATCAATCCTGATGAACTGACGGTCTCCCTCAGTTCTTGAGGCCCCAATATGCCTGGACAGTACAAATACCCCCCAAAGACCCCCTTTTTTTAAAAAAAGTAGACATTCCAAGGTATTTAGTAAGAGTCATGGTGAGTTTTTTGAAGTTTACATTTTTCCCACAATTCTTTGGAAATTTTTTTTTTTCCCACAAAAACATCATATTAACATGTTATTTCTCACACATGACATATGCATACATGCAACTACACCCCAAAACACATTCTGCTATTCCTCCTGAGGATGGTGATACCACATGAGACTTATTCAAAGCCTAGCCACATAGGGATGCCCAACATCCAAGGAGTACCTTCAGGCATTATCCCCTTTAAGACCAGGCCTTCTGACACTTTGTTTTGCAAGTAAAAAATAAATATACAGTATATGATCACACTGTATTTGCGCAGCAGTTTTTTGCACAATTTTTTGGGGTAAAAATATACTTTGAGTTTTAATACGCACAAACACAATATAATAGCCAATTTATTTAGTAAAATATTGCACTGACTGTTTCTTCAAATTTTACACTGACAGATGTTTTGTGCACTGTGGCCAGACACAGATGGTGTTTGGTGTACTGTGTGGGTTGGCTGCGTGATGTCTGTGTGGCGTAAAAATAAAACCATCAGTTACACCGAGATAGGCCCTTTGCTACTCCCAACCTCTGGAGATATATCCCCAAACCCTGAGCCTCCATCAATAAACTGTGGCCAACACACCCATCGCCCCACGCCCTCTGGCAGCAGCCGCAAATCACACAATTTAGATTCTTTTCCTCTTCCTCCCAAAAACGGTCCCCAATCAGAAAGAGAGAGAGGCAGTAGAGAGTACAGAAAGATGAGAAAAGGGGGGGGGGGGGTCTTTGCAATAAACATCTTTTCCCTGTGCACATTCTCCAGATTACCTTCTCTTAAATCAATGGCTCTGCTTCTCCCGTTCAGCTCCACTCTCTTTCTTCCCCTCCCCAAGGCAGCTAGTTTCTTTCTCCAGCTTAGCTCCAATATTCTGTATCAACCAAATGTTGTGGGCTTGAGAACAGTGCAGACTGCAGCAGCACCTATTGGCTCAGTAAGAAGCAGGAGGCAGGTTAGCTGTAGCTATGTAGTTAACGCTGCAGTTTCTGGTTGGCAGCCATTCCTATACAATTTGAGGCTGCTAGTTCCTTCTTGCTGCTCCTACACTCAGTGACAGGGCGAGGGGGGTGGCATCTGCAGGTGTGTTAAGACAGCCCTAGCTCAAGGGGTGATTAGAGTGTATCCAGGCATAGCCCATGCACACGCCTATGCCTCCCCCACTTAACACTCTATGTCCATAGGTAAACTCATTACTTCCCTCATTCAATCCCCACTTCTTTGGACAAGGTTGCTAAACTTTTCTCTAACTCCCACCTAACCACCAGCCCCCTGGACCCTGTTCCCTTGCAAATACTATGGTCACGATCTGGCTCTATCCTACACTTTCTAACTCAAACCTCCAATCTCGTCCTATCCTCTGTCATCTTCCCCAACTCTCTAAAGCATGCACCCCCATATTTAAAAAGCCCTCATCGGGCCCCACTAATCATAACCTATACCCCATCTCCTTGCCCTTTACCTCAAAAATTTATAACCATCAGGCCTACAACAGACTGAGCAACCACCTTAATGAGAACAACATTCTTGATCCCCTTCAGTCTGGATTTCACCCTCAATACTCCACAGAAACTGCTCTCCTAAAACTCACATAACTTCTCCAAATTACCTCTCTTCCTAGCCAATGACACCACAAAGCTTCTAATTCACTCCCTGGTCATCTCTCACCTTGACTAGTGCAACTCCCTCCTCACTGGCTTACCTTTATATAGGCTCTATCTCTCCCCTTCAGTCCATCATAAATGCTGCTGCCATACTTATCCATGTTACCCAACGTTAAGTGTCTGCTACCCCTCTCTGCCAGTCCCTCCAGTGGCTTACACTCACCAAATGAATTAAAATCAAAATACTAGAGGCGCATGCACGGCAGCATCTAAGATGGCCACCGGCTTCTAGAGCTCCGCTCCACCGCTGCCCATAAAGTGCCATCGGAGCCATCAGAGCGGACCTCCGCATTCCCAAACGAGCTGTCCGGGTGGGGGAGACCCCCGGGAACGAATCCAGCAGAACGGCGCAAGTCCGGAGAAGCCTGGCCGGCCAGATGACCGCGGTGACCGTCCGGTCAGCTATGCTAAAATGGCGGCGGCCCCACGAGGCTCCCTCAACACAGGAGATAGAGGACTCAATTGCTGACCAGGATCTGCAGCACTCCCTTTCTCCAGGTACGGACTTTCCCCCTCTGCCTCAGATCTCCTCACCCTCCTCCACTGAATCCCTCCTGGGCCGCATGAATGCCTGCTACCCCTCTACTCCCTCAATGGACCCTCACTCAGGCCTGCTGCTCTCTGTCTCTGAACCTCCAGCAGCCTCCCCTGTCCCCACTGACTTCCCTTCCATGATGGAAGCTTTATCCCAGGTATTATCCAAAAGCCTGGCCTTGAATGCCGCACAAAAAACATCCTCCATACATGCTGATCTGCAACAACTGGGACAGAGGATGGACATTATAGAAAAGAAAGCTGACCAGGCTGTATCCCATATTAACCAAAACTCAGCCAGAATGCAGGATATGCAGGACCAACTGGAAACGGCTTTCGCTAAAATAGACGATCTCGAAAACAGATCGAGACGTTATAATTTCCGCATTAGAGGCCTCCCAGAATCAGAGAAGGACACTCAAGCTGCAGTCAAAACCTTGCTGAAAGACCTAATTTCTGACATAGCGGAACACCGTCTGGAGCTCGACAGAGCGCACAGAGCCCTGCAACCACCCCGTTCGGATGGGCTCCCTCGCGACGTAATCGTAAAGCCCCACTTTTATTCGGTTAAAGAGGAGGTAATGAGAAGATCGAGGGGGACAGACGATCTCAAACTGCTAGAACACAGGATTCAAATTTTTGCGGACTTGTCGCCATACACGGTGCAGAAGAGGCGGGCTCTCAAACCTTTGATCCAACAACTGATCGAACGGGAGATCACATACCGCTGGTCATTCCCACTCCGTCTGAACTTTGCCTTTAAAAATAAGAACTATGGCTTCTCCACCCTGGCGGAAGGTGAGCGTCTCTTGCTGCACTTGGGCCTGATCTCCCAAGACTCGCCTCACTCACAGCAAGGCAAGAACACTCCTTCCACGAAACGTCCACCTCCAGCAAGCCCGCTCCAACCTTCCTGGCTAAAACAAAGTTCCAAATGCTCAAAGGAGAGCTTTCCAACCTGATGATCTGACCCCCTGTGGATCAGTGCCCCGATCCGTAATTTTCAATATGCCTTCTACGGTCCGAAGCTGAATTCCTGTCTCTACCTATGATTCCCCTTTTAGGGGCCCACTGACCTTTTGGACCTGCCTCGGTGAGGGTCTTCATCTTCCAAATTCATCGGGGGAAACCTCGCTGAAGATAGCCCCCGTCCTAGTTCACCTGGGGCTGGGGAACAGCCTGAAAACCTTCAACACAGCACTAAATCCATGACCCCCTGAACAGCTCGGTTCACCCTCTTGACTTGTTTCGATCTGCTTTCCCTTTTTTTTTTTTGCATTACCTGGCATTCGCATTTTCTCTTTTCTCCTTCACGTAATCTCCCTCAGTTTGCAGAGGGGATGAGAGAGGATACCGCTTTTTCTGGACATCTACCTCCTGAAGTTGAATTGTAGACCCAAGTATAATGGCTACTGAGCGGAGGGCCTAATCTATTTTTATCTGCAATGGTGTTCCGAGTCACTCCTTTCCTCGATCTGCCTTTCTCTCCTGGGCTTTGGGGAGGTCGAAGGAGACCCTCGGGGGAAAGGCAGATGGGATATCTCCTTCCCGGATGCAGCCCTGAATTTGTATTTTCATACTGTTTTTTTCCCCTTTTTTATTTTTTTTTTAAATTAAGTTGTTCAAGTTATTTTGGGTAATTCTTACAAGTTTCACAGTGAAGTCTGCCTCTTTGAAAGCAGTCTTCTTGCTAGTTATGCTACACAGGTGGCAGGGCAGCGGTGGGTACAGTGCACCTCCATTTGGAACCAAAGTGCAGTTTCTGGCACTAGTTCCTTTCCCGGACGCCCCAAGGATGGGGCTCCGGTCCTCTCAGGATACAGGGTCAGGGTGGGCTCCCTCATCCTACCCTGGACATTTGGGGGGGGTCTAGGATCCCCCGAAGCTTTACACAATGTTATTTTATCTTACGTTTATTTTGGCTAATGAATAATGATGTTACTCTTGTGTTTTCTCCTCTACTCTTTTTCATCTCTTTTCTCCCCTCCCCCTCCCTTATCCAGCAGAAAGTGCTCAGAATCTAGGCTTGGCTTCAGTCTCTTCTCCCAGGTCCCGACTTGACGGCAATCCTCACTCCAAGACCCTCTAGGGCCATACAATCCTACAGGCAAGGTAAGCCATTCTATTTTAAAAGGGTTTCCCCACACATTTACAATGGCTAGCTCTAGTACCAAAAAGCCTTACTCTTAAAATCACCTCACACAACGTACAGGGACTTAACTCCCCCATTAAACGTAGAAAACTTTTTCAACAATATCAATCCATGCATACAGATGTCCTACTCCTCCAAGAAATCCACTTCCCCACTTCATATAAACCCACGTTCCTTCACCAGCACTTCCCCCAATTCTATCTCGCTTCTACACATAACAAAACAAAGGGCGTAGCAATTTGTTTCGCCAAACATATCAATATTTCGATATCAGAAACGGTGTTGGACCCTCAGGGACGATTCATTTTAGTATCAGGGATAATTGACGGGGAGGTTTACACGTTTATTTCCTACTACTCGCCCAACAAGGGATAGAAATCTTTCTTCGAACTCCTACATAAAATACAACCGCCCTTAAGGGCACAATCTTCCTCGACGGGGACTCCAACACTGCTTTTGACTTCGCTATGGACAAAACGAGATCCGGTATCCCTAAACCTAAATGCCCTTCCAGACAAAGTGCAAAGTTAGCAAAACTTCTTCATGAAAACGGGTTCATAGACATCTGGAGGGAATCCCACCCTCACGCTAAAGATTACACGCACTACTCAGCCCCACACGGCTCCTATGCCAGGATAAACCACATCTTCACCAAGCCCTCTACAATTCCTCTGGTAGTGAACTCTAAAATAGTAGACACCCCTCTATCGGACCATTCAATGGTTACTCTGACCACTCAGCGCTCCTCCGGTCGCACAGACCCCCCCCCCCCCAAATGGCGTTTACAGGAATCCCTACTGAGCAACCCTGTTCACTGTTCCATAATTGAAGGCTCCATTAAAGAATATTTCCTTATTAACGCTACGGAGGATGTCTCTGCCGAGACAGTTTGGGCAGCACACAAATCTGTGGTCAGGGCGAAGATAATCCAACTGTCAGCCAAGATTAGGGCGGAACATAAAGCGGACCTACTTAAACTATCAGCAGACTTTAAATCTCTTTCACAGGCCCATAAGATAAATCCTTCCCAGGACTCACTAGCTAAACTGGATAAAGCCAGGGATCTACTTAACTTAAATCTCACCATCTAACATCTTAGATGGTCGGGGGCTAAATTCTACTCCCAAAAGGATAAGATAGGCTCGAAATTAGCGGTTAAACTCAGCCCCAAAAGTAGAACCTTAGCTTTCCCAAAAGTGAGGCTTCAATCCGGAGACCTCTCACAGAACCCCGCTAAGATTATGGAAGCGTTCCACCAATTTTACGCAGATCTTTACAAACCAAGATCCCCTCACCCGAATACACCTACACAGGGTTTTTTAGACTCCATCTCACTACCCTCCATATCTAAGGAACACAGGGACCTACGGGAGAGTCCCTTCTCCCAGTCTGAGATTCTAGACATAATCAAATCTTTAAAATTAGGCTCTGCACCGGGTCCGGATGGATTCTCCACTGGATACTACAAGAAATTTGCGCCTACGCTAGCTCCACACCTTTCAAAATTTTTTAATTTCCTTAGGGAGGGTTCCCCAATAGGTTCAGATCTTAATGCAGCTTTCATCTCAATGATCTCCAAACCAGGAAAAGACCCTAGCGAAGTTGGAAATTAGCGCCCAATTTCATTAATAAATAATAATATCAAGATCCTAACTAAACTTGTAGCTAACAGGGTAACAAGCTTCATCTCTACATACATACACAAGGACCAGGTAGGCTTTATCCCAGGCCGACAAGGCTCGGACCAGATTAGACGGACTATTGACATTATAACCCTCCTACAATCTCATTGGGATGGTAACCCCCCACAAAAAGGCTTCCTGTTATCAATCGACCTGCAAAGGCGTTTGATTCTATTGATTGGACATACCTTTCAAATGTCCTGAGCAAATGGGGTTTCGGTCCATACTTCTTGAACCTAATTCGCTCTCTGTATTCCTCCCCAACAGCACAAGTTCGTCTATTAGGCAGATATTCGACCTCATTTCCTATAGGCAGGGGTGTCCACTATCCCCCCTCCTATTTGCCATAGCAATGGAAACCCTTGCCATAGCTATCAGATCGAACCCAGACATCAAAGGGGTACGGTGCGGAGACCAGGAACACAAGTGTGCTCTCTACGCAGACGACCTCATGCTATATATCACCTCACCCCTAATCTCTATCCCGGGACTCTACAAAGTCCTTAAAGATTTCAGTGCCCTTTCTGGCCTTACAGTTAATATGAACAAATCCATCGCGCTTAATGTCACAATCCCCTCGGACATCATTTCACAAATCACCAGCAACTTTGACTTTCCCTGGGCCCCTGGGAACATCCGTTATTTAGGTATTATCCTGACAGCAGATATCAGTAACCTCTTTAAAGCCAACTACCCCCCCATGATTAACAAATGCAGGGGAGAACTTGATAGGTGGTCTAGATGTGGTCTGTCCTGGCTGGGAAGGGTACATGCGTTGAAAATGACTCTTCTCCCACGCCTCTTAGACTTATTCTGATCCCTTCCCATTCCGCTTAAGAGAAATTTCCCCCGCAAATTCCAATCGGAGGTCACGCGCTTTGTCTGGGGGAAGAAGGGTTATAGATGTCCGTCCAACATCCTCGTTTGCCTTAAATCCCAGGGCGGATTGGGTTTACCGGATCTCTGGGGATACTACCAGGCTGCACAGATAGCTCAGATTTCAATGGTCTTCTCCAGAGGCCCAAAACCAGACTGGCTCTCTATGGAAAGAAGTGCTACTCCACATAATACACTTGACTATCTCCTGTGGTGTGACCCTAGAAATAGACCAGCAATCCTGGCCCCCACTCTATCACACTCTGTTTCACTAAGCACCAAAATTTTTAGACAAGTCACACTGACCTCGCCATTAAAACCACTATCACATATTTTCAATAACTCTGAATTCCCTCTGGAAGCAAACATTCAAGCATTTAGATGGTGGACTGATAAAGGCATGTACCGGATCGGCCACTTCCTTACCCCTGCGGGTCCCCTATCATTCTCTTACTGTAAGATCAAACTAGAAATGCCGGATTCCGAAAAATTTTGATTCTCCCAATTATCTCATTTTCTACAATCCATCTGGGGCAAATACTCCAAATCTCCACTTTTAACTCCTTATGAACACTGGTGCTCCAACGCACAGGACCAGAAAGGGGGCATTTCACTAATTTATACGGAACTCATGGCTAAGTCGGACATACCAGCCTACGCAAAGACCTGGGAGGAGGACACAGGCCGAACCTGGGCATCTACTGAATGGTTCAGTTCCTGGACGCGTTCTTATAAAGGTATTTACAACATTTCTCCTATAGAAGCAAGCCTTAAGGTTATTTCAAGATGGTACTATGTCCCTTCTAGACTGGCATTGATCTATCCAGGAATTTCTCCTCTTTGCTTTAGAGGATGTTCGCTGGAGGGTTCAATGATTCACATATGGTGGACTTGCCCGCGCATTAGAACATTTTGGCAGAAAATCTTTAGAATTATCAGCAACTTATTCCACACCCCGGTGGCCCCCAATATACACATAGCCCTCCTTAATCAGCCCGTCCCTGGTTTACCTAAAAATGCACGGACACTATCTTATTTTATCCTTCTAGGTGCTAAAAGTACCATAGCTAAATGTTGGAAAAAACCCACTGTTTCTTATAAGAGCTGTATCAGGAAAATTTCTTGGATTATGTCTCAGGAGCAGTTGGTAGCAAAAATTAATGACAAGGTGGAAAGATTCAGGTTTGTCTGGGAACCTTGGGCTTCGCTCCACAACATTTCGCTCATCCCGGGAGTGTCTGCCAGAAATGTTATCAACTCTGCCACTTCCTGACTCAACTATGCTTTTGCCCCCCCCCCCCCCCTCCGTATCCCCTTCCTCATTTCTCACGTTTTCCTTCCCTCTCTTCTGGGACTCCCTTGTCCCATACATTTCGGTAAAATTATGGGAACAGTATTCCTCCTCTAGAGGTGGTTTGTTTACATACTTTATCTCCCCCAGGACTGCAGGGAGACCCCCACTCCTCCTTAAACATCTGTTCTCCACTACCTCTACAGTTGTATAGTGCCTTGGAGAGAAGTATGGCCTCAGTTTACTATCTTCTCCCCACATACTGCACGTAGGTGCTTTGAATCGGATTGGGGGAGTCTCCGCATGTTCCTTCAGAAAGATCCCATTGGGGAAGGAGGTGTGGGACTCCAGGACCAGTCCATATCGCATAGCTCGGTGGAGGACATGGGGATCCTCGCGGTCTGGGGTTTGAAAGAGTCTCCTTTGTAACACAAACAAAAAACTCATTCCCAGCAGTTGTTTTAATGGTTACCTTTTCTTTTTGTTCTTTCATTTCACTTTTTACCAGAGACTCCTGTTTATTAAGTGGATTTTACTGCAAAAGATACACCTTACATGATTGTATCTGTGCTTATTTTCTGTACTATATTTGAAAATTAATAAAAATATTTCAAACAAAAATCAAAATACTAACAACTTATGCCATCCACATGGTGGCAAACCTGTGGGCTCGATCCTAAGCTATGCAGTCTGCATCCATTGATAGACCCCCAGGCCCAACCCCCACTTTCCTGTCAGAGGAATTGATTGACAACAGGAGCTAATGGCTCCCACTGATCAGAAGACACTTCCTATGGTGGCTTACCGAAAAGAGGAGGAGCCAGGAACACCAGCTGAGGACCTAAGTAGAGGATCGGGTGCAAAACCATTGCACAGAGCAGGTAAGTGTAACACTTCCTATTTTGGAAAGGTAATTAGGTTTACAATCAATTTAAGATACACAGTAATAACAAAAACTGTTGGCTATATGAAACTGACGATAGCGATGGAGGTACGCAAGGGTATGTAGTGCTTACCGAATCACTCCCTAAAATACTCTAACACACTGACAAATGGATGCAGGGAACCCACCCTTTTTTTTTTAAGGAAAGTAAAGGTCAGCCCTTTATTATCGGCAGTTTGAGACTCATTTTATTAGGAGCAAAGGCTGTGCATTATGAGTTTGGGTGCAAATTTTTAGCCAAAGATTCAGAATTTCACCAAACCAAAGAACTGGGAAATTTGCCTAAAACCCACGTTTGCTTATAACCATATCCTGTAACAACAATATGAATCTTTAAGAACTAGTTCCCAATGACACCACCTCTCAACAAGTCCCAACAAGTACCTTTTACAGTTCACCTCTGCACCCAGTACTTCCACATTAAGTTCTGTATTCAACACAGCCAGCATAAAGGATTAAGTATTTTGTGAGGTTTCAAAAAAGCTGCTTGAATCTTGCTGAAAGCATTAGGAGATGCTTTCTAAGATTATTGTCCTTTAAAACAACAATTTTTTAAGCTGAAGATTTGTAGACTAGGCCTGAAGTAGTTCATATTTTGCTTGGAGTAGCACTATATGATCCTAGACATTGTCTGTAAAACAACTATTAACTAGCTTTGCCTTGATTTTTATGCTTAATTTCAAACGGGAGCTTACCCCAATATGAGACATAAATAATTATAAACAATTCTGCTTTATTTGAGAGAAGTACGGCTTTACAAACAAACATTAATATTCACCTAGGAGGATGAAGCATCAGCCCCCCCGACACTGAAGAACGATCAAAGACCACTGATAGCTCAGTTTTCAGTATTTACTGAGCAGAGAACCAGTGACTGTCAGTCACCAGCTGTCTACTCTGCCCCTCCAGCGCTTACTGGAGCGCTGGTCTGTGTGGGGGGTGGGAGCAGCTAGCTCAGGCTCTCAGCGGCTTACCGATCCAGGCATCTGGATGGATCCTGACTGTAAAGCCTAGACTGGCTCCGTAACATAAGCTTTAGCCTGCTGTCGGTAGCAAACAGGTCACAGAAGTGCAGTAAAAACTACAATCCTGTGATGCCCAGCAGAAATATAGCCAGAATAACTATGGCTATAAAATCTCCTTTAAAGAGGTTAACTGGACTGCTTTTATCCATGCCTAAAGTAATTTGAGCAGATAATGAGCAATGTGTTCAATTAAACTATGCATGAGACTGTCCATATCCTACGCAAGGATATTGTTAAAAATGCATGAAACAGGAACGATTATGCTCTAAATAAAAATGTTGATAAAAACAGACAGGCGGCAAAAATATTGAAGGAACAAAGACAATTTAATCCATACTTCATAACTTAGTAATGGTGATTTTTTTTCCAAAAGACATTGCAGATAGCAAAAAATTCTGTGCATTACATTCTATATACAACATTGAATCACTATGAATCAAGGAGCAGTCTAAATCGTACAGCACCCAAAGTATGATGCATGTTAGCAGAAGTTTTAAATAAATGCCCACTCAGGATGTTATATGTGAGGTTGTTAAATAAGGAAATGTAAACTAAAAGATAAAATCATGGTATTACGCAAATACCAAAATAAAAGGCAAAAGGAATATAAGTAGTCTAAATATGAGTGGATGCTAGTGAACTGCCACAAAATCCATCTCCCAATGCACCATAAAATTATTTCTCCTATTGCATTGCCCAGAATGTAAAATCTAAGGAAATTTCAACAGAGCATGCTCCCCATAAAATGGCTACTGCAAGTGGATAAGGAAAAGTACTTGGAAGAAGGAATCATGCTACCAGAGTTTTGTAATGCAAGACTGAGGGAAATGTATCAAAACCGGATCAGAGAGAATCTGTACCTGCCATGTACGGCAAATAATCAGATTCTATCTTACAGATTCAAAGCTTACCTGAACAAACTGAACATAGAAGCAGATTGGTTGCCATGCAAATGTGCTTCAGTTTTAATACAGTTCTCTCAGTGGATCATTGGAATTTCCCCAGAGTTACAATAACCTTTTAAATGATTTACCCCTTTTTTCTCTTGGTACCATGCGCTTTGTTGGGGCTTATGAGCCACTTAATGACATATTAGGCATATTCTACACTTCACTGTAAAAGCAGTAAAAACCCTTTTAACCAATTCTTGAAATGATCTGTACACTACATTTGTAAAATTACATGTTTAGATACTATTGTTTACATATGGAAAATAGATAAAATATCACAAGCTAAAACTGTGAAACAATTCATAACTTCACAAAGTAGTTATAAAATAAGATATGTAAATTATTTTTATTTGCCGTTTCTCAGACATCTTACACTGGTCTATATATAACAGTAGGGAATACCATTTATGGTCCCATGTGCTATCCAATCTTCAGCTGGTCTGTTCTTCATATGTTTTAAAAACAAGATGATGTGATATCAACAAATATATCAAAAATATGAAAATATAATTTATAGATGAAACAATGGTATAAAATGTTAAAGCTGAGATAGTATTCCAAAGAGTTAAAATCTCAGTTAATAAGCTAGTATTTATAGGAAAAACACAAAGACATGACAGTCATCCCTCTGTTACAGTATATATATAGATATATATATCTATATATATATATCTATATATATATATATATCGAGAGAGAGAGAGAAGAGAGAGAGAAAGTTAAAATACATCACTGAATCAGTCACTGCACTTTTCCAAGCAAAGCAGATTTTAAACTGTACATACAAGGTAGATAAATAATGATTATAATATATTCATATTGTGCCTGTTGAGAATTAAATGTAAGAAAAAAAATCCACTATGCCAAAACTACCAATATTAATTTTGTGAACTAGTGACAGCACCTCACATTTCATATTCGGCATCAGACATTTTATGGCTGTTAAGTAGCACACTTCAACCACTGCATTACAAAACATAGTAAAGGAGTAATTTGGTAACTACTCCCTATCCACCCTGATGAATGAAAATGTTTCTTGGTACCTGGAAGACCAAACAACCACCATCTTGTGACAAGGAGTCCATAGAAAAAAGCCCACAATGTAACTTGCTTTCCTAGTATGCAAAAATTACCAAAATCTTTGGCATTTTGCATAGATTGATATGTACATTTTTAAATATTAAATTTGATTACAGGTTTGTGGATCCTGGCAATCTAAGGATCTGTCCACCCAAAACAACTGCGGTAGTAAGATCTCTGCACTTGAGTCCCCATCTCAGTTAACCTGCTTGAGGCATTTCATCAGTCTTTCTTACCCCTGCTCAATTCTTAATTTGCTGTGCATTATGGAAAATGAGCGGGAAGAACTGGCCGAAGACGGAAGGACCGGAAATCTCACTATTTGAGGTCTAGGAAGGCAGTGGGTGAATAAGCCCACAATAGCTCACTAATAACTGTAATACCAATTTTTCCCAGACACCCCCCCCCCCCCCCCAAACACATTATAAAGACTGCAAAAACTTTTATAGGTGTTGACAGAGGTGAACAGTACCCAATAAATGAATCATGCCAGGAAGTCAATACGTATCGCAGAGATGGACCAAAAGGGGAGATATAGGATAAATGGAATAAATGTGTCTGATGTCCACAAGAACATTAAAGTAAACGTATCTGGTTGGCTACAATGAGTAGGGGACTCCATACCTAGAAGCACCAGTGGCTTGTTCACACTGGCCCACGTGGTAAACCAGCATTTTACCATACAGGCAGCTGTCAGCATGGGGTCCATCAGTTAGTGGTGCAAAGTGTGTTTCAAATTTTTTCCCCTTCAAAAACTTTATTTGAAGTATCACATAGTGACACTTCATTCACGTCTTCACACAGCAGTGCAGTGACATGCGGTGACATCCAGTGTGCTGAAGAATCATGCAGCATGTCAGCCTTTTTCTGCATTGTACCAGTCTTATCATGTGAATGGGGTATTTGATGTGAATGGGACATTTGTGTTCTATGTGCCCTCTGGGTGACTGGCGATTATCCAGTGCAGAAAAATGCCAGTCAGCACATCGCAGTGTGGACAAGCACAACATTTTCAAATCAATACCAGTATCCTTGTGGAGCCCCTTGGAACCTAAGTCCATGTTGTAAATGCAATCTTGAATTCTGTACAATATTTAGGTGGAGTCGTGTTTCTTTTGGCATTCAGCCCTGCACTCTGTCACTCAGGTGGCAAACACAGCCTGCTGCTTCGACATTTGATAGTTGAACAACATGGCATAGAGCCCCTATGTCAGGAGGGGTCAGTGTTAGCAGCCAATAGGGAGTGATGCTGACATTCAATACAGAAGACAAGACCCTGCACAGCACTAGGGTCAATGGGATTGACTGGAAGACTAAAAACAGGCAGGTGCATACATGGTTTTATTAAGCACTTTATAGGCCAGGTCAAGTTAATTTTAAAGCTGAATTTCAGGCAACCAGCTAAATATACACTTGAAATAAATATATGGACATGTTTTCACCTGCAAACAATTTCTGTCCATCCAGTTTTGAGATTTACACAGCTCTGCCAGACTGTAAGGAAAGACTTGTGACCCCGATTTTCTCTGCTGTTAAGTAATAAACAGTAGGTCACCTCCCTTCTCCCAGCCTGTGATTGGACAGAAAGGGTCATTAGTTGTTCAACCCTTTGATCTCCCTTCCTGTTCTGGTCATTACATGTGCATGCAGCATAGCCTGACTGATAAAGTCAAATTCAGATACTTATACTAGCTGAATTTAAAAAAAATGTCATTATTTATTTTAAGTACGTAACTGCATTTACTAGTGTTTATAGATCTGCCTGGAGTTTAGCTTTAACAGCATTTTTCCACAGTGCAAAACAGTTGTGAAAATTAAAAATAACTGCCAGCACAGCCGTGTTCTTTTGCATGCTAAACCCATGAGTGACAGCTTTTGTACAGAGCACACACTTGAAAGGATGCAAAACACCTCTTTTGAAAAAGCAGTGTAAAAGTGAAAAGCTCCCCAGTAAATACACATTTAATTTAAATGCAACATAAGAACTTTACTGCAACAAGTTAGCGTACCCTTTAGATCAATAATTGTATCTGTACAATGATGCAAATGTGCACTTTTTAAAATACAATATAACAATGCAATTTTTAACAAGACATTTAAGAGGAAAAATGGAAAACATGGAAGAAAATAGGTTTAAAAAAAAAATAAAGGCACAACAAATGATTAACAATAAATTTGAACTAAGCCATGCTACTGATCTATAATTAGACGCATTTGCAGTAACATTACCAGGACAAAGCATTGAACACAAACAAAAAAAAAAAATCTGTAGTGTTGTAACTGGTGATGTCACCATACTTGCCCCCTACTCAGATGTGTACCAGTAGATGTAGAACTCAGCAGCACATGAAAATATCTTATTACTAAACAATACCATTGCACCAATGTCTTCAATGTGAGGGAGATCATTAGACTTAGTATAGTAAAGTGCAAAGCAAAAATCGCAGTAACCCATAGCAACCAAACCGATATCTTCCCCATCTGTTGTCAGTAATATGAAACTCAGCTGGCTGTTTTACAGCGCTTAGGAAATATTAATTGCTTTGTGTATTATTTTTCCTGAAGAAGCCAAAGTGTGCTGAACCATTTACATAAAAATGATAAATGCTATATTGGAGTTCAGCTCATAGAATAAAGCTATACATTTCACAAAGTAGGGTGAAACTAGAAACCAATGGATCATCTAAAGAACACCAAATCAGTAAAACTAGTAAAAATAACAGTTTAATCATCAAACCTCCAAAACACTATTGCTTTTTTTTTGTTTTGTTTTTTTAAACAAGTGGTCATGCAAAGCTACCGCTGAAGGTAGGCAGTAAAATAGGAAACTGACTTCATTACCTCAGTGGATACTTTTTAAGTGGCAGATTCTTAAAAGATTATAAAGGTAGGAATGATTCTTCGTTATTTAACCTACAATTCAATCAACATTCTGTATTTATGGAGGGGATCCCTGCTGCTTAAATGGACCTGGTATTACAAAGAAAAATAATAAAATAGGAGTAGGAAACGAGGGAACAGAGCAGCTCTAAGTCATTGGGTGGTGGAGGGAAACAGCACATATGATGAACTGTAAAACTTCACCCAAAGTAGTAAAAAAAAAAAAAAAAGATAGGCGATCCTAAAAGTGGCAACCGCAGAAACCAATCATTCAAATTTACCCATTTAAGGATCCAATAGCTTTATGGGTGGGTGCAGGGTTAGTGGGGTCCTTACCAGTTGAACGTACACTCACCCATTAAGCTGCTTGCTAGCATTTTTTAAAAATTTAGGTCTGTCACAGATCTGCAGTTAGCAGCTTTTAAGCATTATACTAACAATTCAAAAACTGCGCTACTGCTATTAAAGTGATGTGTGCAAAGCAACATAACCATGTGATATTTCCATAGTAAGTATAATTGCAGAAAAACAAAAGTCGCACTAATGCAAAAATTATTCAAACAAAGAAAGTCCATGTGGAAAAAAAACATATCTGAAATAACAAAAATAAAATAAAGTCCACGTGAATCTGAGTGAAAAAAAATCTCCTTATAGTGTCATCAAGGAACCCTACACCATCAGTGAACAGAGCTCCTCCAGGGAGAACCTCCACCTCAGAGTAGGGGCGCTTACCAGATATTATTGACCCTCCATTTCTGGAGAAGTCAAACCACCAGTAGTCATTGTTATCTGTGGAACATTGCAGACACAGGTGGACTCATATGGAGAATGATTACCTCTGTTATCTCCCGACCAACACCGTAGATCGCAGTATGCAAGGGAAAAAAAGCTTCATTAGTGTAAAATCCTCAAATAATTTATTAAAATAGTTAAAATTGCACTTACATAAGTCAATGTAAAACACTTCAAACGATAGTGTCTTTGCCCGCAAAAGCAATCAGCCTGCGCTTCCAGGATCTGTATGGACACGATGATGTCAGCATGCAACACCGCCCAATGTAAGTGCAATTTTAATAAATCAATCATTTTACACTAATGAAGCTTCCTTTTCCTTACATACTATGATCCACAATATCTGGCGTGGTTGGTCGGGAGATAATAGAGGCAACCATTCTCCATATGAGTGCACCTGTATTTGCAATGTCCCATAGATGACAAGGACTACTGCTGGTTTGACTTCTTCAGAGATGGAGGGTCAATAAGATCCACTAAGCCTCCCTACTCAGAGGTGGAGCTCTCTTCACTGATGGTGTTGGATTCCTTGATATCACTAAGGGGATTTTTTTTCACTCACAGATTCACATGGACTCTATTTTATTTTCATTATTTCATATTTGCTCGATTTTTTTTTTTTTTTTTTTTACGTGGACTATATTTATTTGAATAATTTTTGAATTAGCGTGGCTATTGTTTTTCTGCAGCTTTTTAGCATTGACTGGCAGGAACATATGGTACAGTTAGGCATTGACACAGGTCTACCGATCCACACACCCACGTGGGATGAACGTGTTTCCATGCAGATTTGTGTAAGCAGCCTGCAAAATCGAACCTCAGGGGGTTCAAGTCCGTTGTACAGATCAGGACACAGACAGGCTATGTTCTGATTCATGCAATGGATCCATACTGCTGCACATGCAGATCTGTGCAGCCAGCCACTGATTTGAACAGTTTGTCCGCACAGAAGACCTTTGCATCCCACGCAGGTGAAGACGCGCCCCCACCCCCACAGGTGTATGGACTGGTACACTCATCTTATGTGAAGGAGGCCTTGGCGATGCACGTAATTAGCTGCAGCTCTCAGGAGCAACTAATTACAGTATTTTTTCCCCCCTCAAATAAGTTGCTGAAGAAACTTTGAATAAAAAACAAACACGCTATTTTTTTAATAGTAAGCGTTTACTTTCTAACCTGTGGTTACTACTTTCGATGAAAGCAGTATTAAAACCAAAAGCAAACATATATTATATTGCAGTTTACCAAGTCATAGATGTGTCGGCTGCATTTGTTTTCTTTAGGCTTTTTTCTTTTTTTTTAATCTGTGATCTAGCCAGTAAGTCTGTTTTTCAAAAAGACCAAGCTCTCTTTCAGATGTATCAGTTTACATGGTTTAGACAAACCATTTACAATGGACAGGGTGCTTACAATGATCAGCTTTTATTTATTCATGTAAAACATTTACCCCAAAATGAAAAAAAACTTGTAACTGATTTATAAAGTGTGAACTGCTGTTTGGCTTCAATTTGTTTGTGTAACCAAGCCTGCTAGTACATCTAACACTCTCCCCCCCAAACTAATAATACTGCTGTGCCCATGTGATCCTTCATCCAAGTGGGGGCACACAATAACAGGAGATGGGTTACTGGCCAGATCACCAGGTGAAAACAGAGTGAGAAAAGCCTAAATAAAAACGAATGCGGCCATTACATTATTTTTTATTTTGGGTTTAATACTGCTTATTATTTTTAAAGCCTTTTCTACCACTATATAGCCCCTTTAAAGAGAAGTTGAGTTTGTTGGTTTTTTTGAGAAATCATACTTACCTAGGTGGATGCAGCAGCAGTTTGAAGCTGAATCTGTCCTTCATCAGCCCTAAAGCTGAGAACTGAGCGATCAAACACTGCTGATCATTCGGTTCTCAGTGCTCTGTGAGCAGAGAGCCGGTGACTGTCAGTCACTGGCTCTCTGTCCTGCAGCCCCCCCATGCTCACTGGAGTGCTGGGCTGTGGAGGGGGCAGGAGCGGCTGGCTCAGACTCTCAGTGGCTGGCTGAGAGGCTGATCCAGGTGCCGGTCCATCTGGGTGGATCCCAACTATATGGTCGCTTAATTTCCCCAGCTTGGACTGGCTTTTAGCCTGCTATCTGCTGAAAACGGGTCACAGGAGTGCAGAACAGGCATTCCTGTGATCCATAGAAGAAGTACAGCCAAATAAACTTTTCCTTTACTTTTCCTTCAATTATGTCCTCTCTCTCCCTGCTTTCCCTAGCCTTTTGCTCCAATTATTTAAAAAGCATTTTTATACGGTTTGTATAAAAATATTTAGCAGTCTTGCATTTTCTTGTAGTGTAAGAATAACATTTTGTATAAATGGTTTTGAAATTATTATTCAATTTGAGGGGGAAAAGCTGCCTGAAAACTGAATAATGCTTGGAATATTTATCAGAAAGCCTTGTTTGTGTGTGTGTGTATGTGTGTGTGTGTATATATATATATATATATATATATATATATATATATATATATATATATATATATATATATATATATACACACACGCCTTACTTTTGAATTAAAAAATACTCCACTCACACAGGTTATCAAGGCTATACACCACCCAAGAATCAGCACAAAATTTCCAGTGGGGATCACAGGTTTTTTCGATCAGCTGTAGCCATCAATGACCCATGGCTGTTGACATGTAAAAGGACAACCCCGGTGTTGCATGTAATTAGGGACAGAGGAACATTGCTGGACACCCAGAGCAGCTCATCTATCGCTAAGCAAATTTAACACCTATAAGATTTGCATCAATGCAAACGGCCGCAGCTCCTGCCAGCCGGTCATTGTTTTATACAGGCTTTTCCATCTGACCACAAACACCTGTGATCGCAGCTGGAGATTTACACCAATTTTTAGCAGCATACGGCCTTTACCAGCTGTGTGAATGAGGCCATAAAGTAATTGCCGCACAGCTAAAATGTGGAAATGGTTTAGCAGCTTAACTGGTTAATCTATTTTCAAGCAAAATAAAAATCCCCTAGGTATCAGGGAGTACCTCCTGTATTAACACAGATGGGTCCCCACTTCTTCACAAACACTTTGTAAACAGTGGAATCCTCAATCTTGCTGTTGCCTGCAGTGCCTGGTGTACTGCAGATGAAAATACAGTCATTTTCAAAAAGAACATCCACATTTCAGGACCGTGCTTGCTGGTAGCAGGTTGGCTAAATACATGAAATGATGGAAGTTACAGCACTGAGTTCTTGTAAAAAAAAACTAGGTGCGATTCTCATTAGTAAAAATGTTCAGAGTTTGAAACATAAAACAAACATCAAAAATCAGTTAAAAGTAACCCTTTGATTTTGGGTGTAGTCTCTGCTGGGCTGCTTTTCTACTAAAGTTGGTCATATACTGCGGGAATTGGGAACTTTGTTGGTTCCTGAAATTGACAATTGATTGAAAAAAATTGAGCGTTTGTTCAACTTTTGTCAAAGGATCCTGCTGGAAAGTTTTCAGCCCAACAGCGGCTCTATCCAAACAAATGCAGACCCTGTATGGGTTAAAATGCAATTTCCAAAATAGGAGATTCATTCATCCACTCTATAGCATGGATGGAGGAATCTTTTTGGGGTTTTTTACCCCCCTCCATTCAGCCTGCAGGCTGAAAAAAAAAACAAACAACTATAATCTATGGCAAGCTTACATGCAGGATAAGATTAAAGTGATTCTACAGGTTGCATTTTTAATTTTTTTCTAATAACAAACATGTCATATTTACCTGCTCTGTGCAACAGTTTTGCACAGAGCAACCTCGGTCCTCTTTTTTGGGGCCCCCGCCGGCGGTCCTGGCTCCTGCCCTCTGCCCTCAATTGCAAGCCTCTTGCTACGGGGGTACTCGAGCAGGCTTGCTTTCCAGCCAGGCTACTGTGAATAGACATTGTTCACACACAAACACACACAGGCTCGGCCCCCTCTATCTGCTTAATGGCTCATTGGCTGTGAACTTCAGCAGAAGCCAATGGTTCCTGCTGTTGTGTGAACCAATGAAGAGAGAGACCTGGGAGAGCTCCTGCTCTCATGCACATCACTGCATTGAGATGGGGCTCAGCTAAAAATAAAAAAGGTTTTGGCCCTTAATCATAGAATGCATTAGGGTAAAAAAATCCTTCTGTCTTTAGAACCACTTTAAGAAAGTGAATAACTTAGGGATGCTCAATATTTGCTGGAAAGGTGGATGTTACTTTACTTAATACTGATAAGATATTTATGAGCTTTTGCCACATCTCTTATAAAGAATGTAAAAGCCACTTTTTTTTTGGTTTATTTTGGATAGGAGTAGGGAATGGCACCTCAAGACCCCTGCCAAGTTTTTTTTTCTGTGTCCATTTCCTTCTCTCAGAGACCCAGCAAAAAGTAAGAGAAGATCTCTACAGAAATAGAAATAGTAGATATCTCCTTTTACAAAGTAGTAGGCAGAAAAAGATTTGCCACTGGAATATTATCCCTACCTTCTTGTTCCTTGTGACAACTCAAACATTTTCGATTTCTTAACACTTTTTCTTCAATGAACTGGTCCAGTCTTGGGTGTGGATCTCCCAAGCTGAGAGACAGACCGCAATAAAAACCTGAAAGAGGTCCTAACCTGTTTGCATTCTATCACAAAGTAAAAAAAAGTTCTGGCTTTATCTACACTTTAAATATCTTAATACCGAGTGATTAATTCTCAGCTTTCTTACAACACACGGATATCAAAGTGCTGCTAAATAAAGGGATGCCATCAAGTAGTTAAAAAAAAAAAATTGTACTTCGTGTTAATTTTTGTTTAAACATATAGGAAACAGGATGCTATATATACCAAAATAAGCAGCCAAATACACTCTGAGGCCCTTTCTACCATATGGACACAGAATTTCTATCCAGCAGGAAAAAAATATATATATCTATAAAGGTGTTTTTTCTGGTTTAATTCCTTTTAATCTCCAATGTAAAGGGACATGAATGCAGGAAAAAAATATGCCACATCTGCCTCACAGAGAATCTGCCATTACAGATATACATTGCAAAATAAACAAATTTAGCTTTTACACAGAAGAGACAATCCCAAAATACCTCAACTCTTATACCTGATTTAGATTAGCAATCTAAGGAAACCGTTTTGCAAAAAAGTTAACAGACAATTTTTAAAATGATTAAAATAACATGTACAAAAACATTTTTTTCTGAAACCCATTAAAACCACAGGAAATAAAGGTCTGTAGAATACATCTCTCCCCAGAAGGGACTGGATGTGTGATGAGCTCCTGATGTTGATGCATGAACACACATTTTGTCCCACAGACAGTTTGTTTTTACTCTGTTTAGAGAATTGAGATCGGTTAACGGTGATGCCAAAATGCTGCTGTACATAAACAGGCAGCTAAACAACTTTCTGGCCAGGAAGGAAACGAAAATAAAGTGATAGCACTTCATGCCTTAATTTACAAGATGAACTTTCCTAAAAAGAACCCAATGAAAATTGCTGCAATAACAACAACGAGGGATGGGATGGGGCTTCCCTGCTCTTTCACAAGTCCTCTGCTCTTCCTTCGATCATCCTAGAAAACACAAAGCAGGATATTATGAATGTCTAGCAATGGTCTGTCTTATACTTCTAACTTACATTATTATTATTATACAGTATTTATATAGCGCCAACAGTTTACGTAGCGCTTTACAACTTGAGGGTAGACAGTACAAATACAATACAATTTGATACAGTAGGAATCAGAGGGCCCTGCTCCTTAGAGCTTACAATCTAAGAGGGTAGGTCAAGAGATACAAGAGGTAATAACTGTGGGTGATGTGCTGATTGAGAAGATAAATGTACAGTTGTTAGGTGGGGGCCAGATAGGCTTCACTGAAGAGATGAGTTTTCAGGGATCGTCTGAAAGTGGATAAAGTACAAGAAAATCGGACGGATTGGGGTAGAGCATTCCAGAGGATGGGGGAAGCTCTGGAGAAGTCCTGAAGGTGTGCATGGAATGAGGTGACAAGGGAGTTTGAGAGCAGGAGGTCTTGGGAAGAGCGAAGAGAACGATTAGGTTGGAATTTTGTGACTAGGTTAGAGATGTAGCTAGGGGCCAGGTTGTGGATGGCTTTGTAAGTTATAGTTAGTATCTTGAATTTAATTCGGTGACTGAGTGGCAGCCAATGGAGGGATTGGCAGAGGGGTGTAGCAGACGCTGAGCGGTTTGTGTGGTGGATGAGCCTGGCCGCAGCGTTCATGATGGACTGAAGTGGGGATAGCCTATTTAGAGGTAAACCAATGAGGAGGGAGTTACAGTAGTCAAGGCGGGAGATGACCAGGGAGTGGATTAGAAGCTTTGTGGTGTCATTGGTTAGGAAGGGGCACATCTTGGAGATGTTGCGAAGACAGAGGTGGCAAGCTTTGGATAGTGATAGAATGTGGGGTCGAAAGGTTAGTTCAGAGTCCAGGATTACACCTAGGACCTTGGCGTGGGGAGATGGGTTGATAGTTGAGCCATTGATCTTGACAGGCAGATCAGGGGAAGTGGCACCTGAGGGAGGAAATATCATGAGCTCGGTTTTGGATAGGTTGAGTTTGAGAAAGTGATGTGACATCCAGGCTGATATGTCTGCTAGTAAGTTGGTAATGCGTGAGGAGACAGATGGAGAGAGCTGGGGGGTGGAGAGATAGATTTGGGTGTCATCAGCGTAGAGATGATATTTAAAGCCGTGGGAGGCAATCAACTGACCCAAGGAGGTGGTGTAGATTGAGAAAAGGAGAGGTCCAAGAACAGAACCTTGGGGGACCCCAACGGAAAAAGGAAGAGGAGAGGAGGAAGTAGAGTTGTAAGTGACACTGAAGGAGCGGTGGGATAGGTAGGATGAGAACCAGCGAAGAGCGCAGTCACGGAGACCAAAGGAGTGGAGTTTTTCGAGGAGGAGGGGGTGGTCCACTGTGTCAAAGGCAGCAGAGAGATCCAGGAGAAGTAGTACAGAATAGTGTCCATTGGCTTTAGCCATTAGTAGGTCATTTGAGAGTTTAAGGAGAGCAGTTTCTGTGGAGTGTTGAGGGCGAAAACCGGACTGAAGGGAATCAAGAAGTTTATTCATGGTCAGATGGTCGCTTAGTCAGTTGTAGACCAGTCTTTCAAGAAGTTTGGAGGAGAAGGAGAGTAAGGAGATGGGACGTAAGTTGTTGAGATTGGTGTGATCCAGTGAGGGCTTTTTTAGTATGGGGGTGACTAGCGCATGTTTTAGAACTTGGGAAGATGCCACGAGAGAGGGAGAGGTTGAAAATGTGAGTTAGAGAGCGTAGAATCGAGTCAGAGGGTGAGCGTAGCATTTACGAGGGAACAGGATCCAGGGGGCAAGTGGTTAGATGAGTGCTAGATAAAAGTTTAGCAACCTCAGTAATAGTAGCAGGGTTGAATGAGGGAAGTAATGATTGTGTCTGTGGACATGGGGTGTTGCATGGGGGAGGTTTTTGCGCATTGGCGATCTCCTCATGAATTGTATCAATCTTAGTTTTGAAGTGATTGGCAATCTCCTGGGCAGTGAGTGAGTTGGTGGGTGGAGGCAGTGGAGGACAGAGTAGAGTGTTGAAGGTAGAGAAGAGTTGACGTGGACTGGATATATCCTTTTTTTCCCCCATGAGCACTATGTACATACACCCAAAGTACAGCAATCAGTACAGCAGGGTACTGGTCAAGGTGCCAACCATTTCTTGACATGGTCGTTCTTAGGGGAAGAGGTTATTCTCACTATACAAGAGCAAGCTTGCACCAAACTGGTCAAAGTCTACCCAAAAATTAATGATTTGCTGGACACCTTTTAGCCTGTTTTTGAGGTGCAGCTGGCAGGGAAAGAAATTCTAGTTTGTGGGTAACTACTGAGTGAACCTAGAGGTTTGGGACATCTCCTATCCAGATTGGTACAAAATAAAAAGACATCCCCCACTTCAAAGAGTGGAGAGAGCTTCTGAGTAGACTTTGGGTCCACAGCTTGTGACAAAAGCACTTGCCTTTGACTTAGAGGAGGATACCTAAAAGAAGTGAAACAAGAGCTTTCTTTGAGAAGAGGTAGTAGGCTTTGTTGTGGGGTAGAAGTATTCCCTCCACCCATAAATCAGTCAATGGGTTCACCAAAAGCAGACCAAGGCACACATCACAAAGTTCAGCGCATATGCACAGGGAGCAGTGTCGTTCTAAAGACCTGACAAATTATATTCTCTAGAGCAATGATGGTGAACCTTGGTAGATGTTTTGGAACTACATTTCATATGATGTTCATGCACTCTGCAGTGTAGCTGAGCATCATGGGAAATGTAGTTCCAAAACATCGGGGGTGGCAAGGTTCGCCATCACTGCTCTAGGGCATCAACACAAAATAGCAGTGCCAAAAGCACAAGTTGCAATTGTTTTAGAAGAACAGGGTCCTCAAAGGAAGGATTGTGTTATTTATTAATTTGTCCTGTCTAGATAGTCCGACAAGTGGATATGGCAGCAATAGCCGGTTGCAAGGCGAGACCAGCGTAAGCAAAACATTTTTCAATAAGGTTTCAAAATGCCTGTAAACTGAACAGTTAGATACTTGTTGAGAACCAATATATGATCCACTACCAGAACAGACCTTACTTTTTTTTTTTAAATAGATTCCATTTCCATAGGACATAACTCAGGAAAGAGTTTGAGGAATAAATACCTTGTCAGGACTTGGCCAATTCTCCTGTAAGGCACAGTTAACTTTGTGTGCGCAGAGGAGAGCTCTGTTTATATTTCCCAAGCGCCTAAGTACCCATAGAAGCTTGTTTTGGCTGAGGGAATTCCGGTGCTGTTAGACAAAAGTTAGTATGTGTCGCATCAAAACAGTGCGCTTGCTGTAGACAGCATATGATTTGAAGCATTAAGCTGGCCATACATGGATAAAAATTAAATCCATGCCGAACCAGCCAAATTTCGATCCATGTATGGCCACTGTGGTTGAACTGAAGTCGATCTACTGATTGACTTCAGTTCAACTAGCCTGTTGGAAAAAAAATCTGCTCAATCAGCACTGCAAGCTATAGCCTGCAATGCTGATCAGCGTATTCTAACAGCAGTAAAGTCTCCACGCTGTCAGAATACAAAGACACAGCAGGGAGGGTTCCCCCAACCACAATGAATGTGCAGCTTGGTGAATTGGGTCAGTTTTGATAAACCTACTGTTTGAACGAAAATAAATAAATAAATAAAATGCTAGCTTTAGCTTGTGTCTCAAAAACTGCAGGACAACCCCTCTGCAGGATCCTCTTCTGCATCTACCTCACCCTCCTTAATATCTTCCTCATAGGGGTCAGGAGGATCGATGTCACACTCTTGAATGGATTTGGGTGGTGAAGAGGAAGAAGGGCGCTTTTGGGCCTTGGAGACCAAAGGCTTTAGAAGGGCAGAGTGTTTCCCTCCCCAAAAAAATAAATAAATAAATCACACTTGCAGTAAAATGTGCCTAACTGGGATAGGCCGTTTGTTGTGCGCCTGAAAGGGAGCTTGTTAATATAGGACCCTGCTTCAGTTCAGGGGAACAGCTATCACCTTTAGCGTTCTGCTGGTTTTCCTTGGTACCATCAGAAAGTATTTTTGTGCTAAAGAAGACAGCTGCAATAACCCAGGTGCTGACCAATGTCCTGCGCAGAGCAAACTTTCTTTTAACATTCTTAGAAACTACATCACCACTCTAACAGCAATGTTGCATGTGAAAAACCCACCAAATTTTAAAAAAGGTAACATTTTACCTTCCAATAATGTAGTACAGGAATAACACATGTGAAATAACACATCTCATGCAATACAACACATGGTTACAATTGCAGGGAAATCCTAGCTTACCTTTTTCATGCTGCATGTGCCTGAAGGACATCAAACTTCATTCATCAGGGTGGGCATGCCACCGAAGGGGACTTCAGGATTTGGGGGCTTCAAGATTTAGGACCCTGCAGCTACACTACACTCCTGGCACCACGTGCTAAGTTAAGCATTGAATGTAGGATCCAGTAACCGATGCAAAAAATACAGGTCGGCACTGCTAATGCAGGGTCCAGTTACCATTCCCAAGATCAACATCATGGGGAACCTACCTGGAAACTGCTAGTGTGCCCTGAGGCATTAGGCAAGTTGTATCTTCACAGAAATGTCAATTGACTAAAGGAATTGATGTACAAACTTCTCCAGAAGAGAAGATCCCTCAGCTACGGACACAAACAAAAAACTGGAGAATAAGGGGTTCATTGAGCATGCAATGCGGAGCATTCCTAGCAAAGCTTTTTCTGCCGGTGTCCAGTCACCTGAAGGTGGTGGCAATAAAACCCATGGTCTGTGACTACACATACTCTGTCCTGTACGATTAATATATTACAGCTCCAAGAACAAACATGCTGGTAATTTATTGACTATATTTGTATGTTATAGCGACATTGGTTACAGCAGCTCACTTTGCAAGCAACTGAGAAAATGACACCATGACCAATATGATAATGATTTTTAGCACTCGGAAGTTTGGAAGTTTCTCACTCTGTTTGCAAAAAAATGTGTTAACAATGGACGACATGTCCTCTGGTTCTTGTGTATATAACAGCCAAACTAATTACCACATGAACAGTATATAAAAGTAAGACAAATATGATGATTCATTTTCTCACTTTCAGTAGCTGATTTTCATCTGACAGTTTTATAATCTCAGACTGAAGTTTCTTGCATTCTTCCACAAGTTTCCTAGTTTCAGTATCATCCATTGAAGAACTACCTTTCACTGGTAGAGATGCAAACAGTTTTGTGGCTTCATGTGTCTGAAAAAACAAAATAGATGTAGTGGCAAATTAGAACGTTTTTAAAGTCAAGGCAAGGGAAAGCGGACCCACTGTCTACAGCAACCACAATCACTTTTTAAAGCAGTTTAAAGAATTAAACCTTAAGTCTTTTTGCAGTAGGCAACTCATTTTTAGATTTCAATGTTCTTAAATCCTTGTCATCATATCCTTCTGTTACCAGGCTTATTTAGTAGAGTAAGCGGCACCATGTTCAAACTGGTTGTTTTCATTTGTGAAATTGCAAAAAATGACAAAAATGATCTCTTCTTATTGCGCTGCTCTATAGCTCATACATCTCAGTGGATACAGTCATGAAATTAGTTTAGACAATATTAGTATAGATGGGGTGTGATCGCCTAGACGAGCGTGGTCTACACCCTGGCTGTGAGCCCCAGAGAGCCACTGTGTGCCAAAACTGCATCACAGAGTGGCCATCCCCAAACAGCTGTAGGCCACGCCCCCTCCATTTAGACAGTATTAGAACTGTCTGGCATAGGTGCCTGGATGACAAGACTGAAAAGATACACACATTTGTCCATCTTATCTGCCAAAAGATTTGTATATCTTTTCAGATGTTCTTTTAATCCAGACATCCTTACCAAGCAATAGGAAGTTGTGCAACAGTTAACAAAAAAAGCTTGGATAGCAACCTGCCCCCAATTTGATGGCTGCAAAATAAAGAAACATAACCATACTGATTAAGTCATCATTTTGATCTACCCTCCTGAGCCACTGCTTCCTCTTCCAATGCTAAACTGCAGGCAATTAACGATTCTAATATAAAGGTTGATTCAGCCATCTAAAATAGCTATCTAAAGCTTATGTAGGACAGCTACAATATCACAACGATGCTACAGCACAGAGGAGAATATGGATGTTGATTTTCTTTTAAACTGATCGTGTGGAAATTTTCCAACAGGTTGGTTGTACAGAAGTCAATCAGTATACCGACTTCTGTACAACCAGGCTGTCCATACATGGATCAAAATTTGGCCAGTCCCTGGCCAAATTTCAATCAACGTATGGCTGGCTTAACTCTTGCAGCCTTTGACAAAGAAGTGTATGCCTAGCTATTTGATAATAAAAGTTAGTAGGGTCTTTTTCAAGTACTAAAAAATAAAACCTTTTTAGTTTCATTAACCACTCAATAGCGGGCACTTTTACCCCCTTCATGCCCAGGCTGATTTTCAGAGCTGTCACATTTTGAGTGACAATTGCGCAGTCACACAACACTGTACCCAAACTACATTTTTAGCATTTTGTTCACACTAGAGCTTTTTTTGGTGGTATTTAATCACTACTGGGTTTATTTTTATTTTGCTGCTAAACAAAAAAAGGCCAAAAAGTTTTTAAAAACCTGCGTTTTTCTTTGTTTATGATATAAAATTATGCAAAGAAATAATTCATGAAATTTAGGCCAGAATGTATTCTGGTACATTTCTTTGATGAAAATAACCCAAAATCAGTGTATAATATTTAGTCTGTAGGAATGTTATAGAGTCCACAAACTATGGTATATATCTGAAAAAAATCGATCAATCCTGATGTACCTCATTTCTTGAGGCCCAAAAATGTCAGGACAGTACAAATATCCCCCAAATAGCCCCTCCGTGCATAGCAGACAGTATAAGGTATTAAGATATATGGCAAGTTTTATGAAGTTGTCTTTTTTTTTTTTACATGAAGAAACTAAAAAGGAGACCCTTGTGGGAATCTTCAGGAAACACAAAGAATAAATCAGATTACCTAAAAGTGACATTAGCAGAGAGATAAAACGCTCACTGCATATACCATGTCCAAATGGTAGAGAATTTCCTTAGAATGCTTCAGAACAGGACATAAGGACAATATCTTTATTACGATGGAAAACAAAGACCACCTTGGAGAGAAAAGCAGCCTTAGCACTCAGGACAGCCTTGTCCCTGTGTAACACTAAGATAGGGCTCCTTGCAAGATAAGGCTACCAACTCAGAGACTCTCCTTGCAGAGGTCATGGTGACAAGATGGGCCACCTTACAGATAAAGACAGATAAGAAAATATCCCTGACAGGGGAACGAACAGGGGGGCGAGATGTGATAAAACTACCTGTACAAAGGCCCTACCAAGAAAGTGAAAAGCCAGGGGCCTCTGAAAAACAGAACAGCTAAGGCCTAGACTTCTCACTCAATAGTACTTGAGGTTCTTGTTTGGTCTGCTCCAGGCCACCTGTTGAATGCAGTTGGAGGAAATGGCCTTTAGAACATTCAACCAGAAGAGTTAACGAGCATTCAACAAATTGAGAAAATCGCCTAACACTAAGGGAGAAGAGCATTCTACCAGAAGAGCAAACAATGATTGCTATATAGGAAGTACCCCTGGGACTACATCTTCCGAAGTGCTCCTTGTTGTCGCTGATTAGCTGTCCAGGAAGGAGGTTGGTGGGACTTCAGCAGAGCCTCCTGCGGGACCATTCCCTGTGGTCCATATGTCTCTACTAAGCCTGTTTTGACCCCCCTGAATAAGTCGCAGGCTTTCTGGTAAGCCTCCATTACTTTATCACCAGGTGGTGGGCAGCACTAGTGGTGGAACATTGATCCAGGATTCCTCATTGAATACCATAACTTTTGGACTTTATTTTCACCTTCACTTTATCATTTGAACTGTTTTTCCACTATACTACATATTTTACAACTACTACAACTATTTATGAGCACGTAATTGATTTATATATCAGCCGAAATTATTTTATTGCTTGTTATTCACTGCTGTTGGTTATTTCATTCATTGACAGAACACATTTCACATTTGTGACATATGTCCAGCGCTGCACTGTTCTTTTTATATCTATCTTTTGTGCCCTCATATCGGGGTTATAGTGTTCAGCAGCAGGACTCCCTTCACTTTTTTTTTTATTTAAATAATTTCTATATTTTTCATATATTGTTTATGCACCTAGCACAATTCTTTTTCTTTATATTTTGTGAGTACTTGAGGTCAGTTTTGGTGTAGACCAGGGGTCTCCACACTTTCTAAAGAAAGGCCCAGTTTACTGTCCTTCACATTTTAGGGGGCCTGACTGTGCCCAGTAGGAGTAAACAATGCCCGGTCTTTGGTATTAGGGGAGAAATAGTTGGTGTCAGCAGGGAGGAATAGAGCCCCATTTTTGTTGTCAGTGAAAGAAATTATGCCCCATCATTAGTGTCAGTGGAAAGAATAGTGCCCCAATTGTTGGTGTCAGTGGCAAGAATTAGTACCTCAAGGGCCAGGTAAAGGCAAGCAAAGGGCCACAGTTTGGCGACCACTGGTCTAGACCATACTGGAGAAAGGACAGAATATGTCTTGCTGTGTACTTTCTAGGATCAAAGTTTCTCGGCTCGCACCAAAGTAGGTGCTCCAGGCGCAATGGTAGATTTTACAAAAAGTAGACTTCCTAGCCTTTCAAGCAGGTAGAGATGACAGAGTCCAAAAGGTCCTGGTCCCTCAAGAATGTGGCTTCAACAGCCATGCCGCTTATGCCAGCGACCAAGAAGCAGGTTGAAACACTGGCCCTTGAGAAAAGAGGTCCAGACAATCCAGAAGAGCCCACAGAGTGTGTCTGCCAGGAACTTGAGTATATTGAAATACCACAAATTCAGTGCAATGAGGACCACCATGAGGTCCTCATGCCCAATCTTGTAAAGTAGAAAAGGGAGCAGCTGAAAGGAAGGATACAGATACTTTAGGGCAGATTGAACTGATCCCGCAGCATCGCCAGAGCGTCTACTGCGAAAGCCTGAGGGGCCCTGGACCTGGTGACAAAACATGTCAAGTTTGTTTCTGAATCTGGACAGCAGAAGATCCGTATGTTATGTCCACTACCCATGGAACACTGCTTGAAAGACCCCTGGATGGCAAGCCTATTAACCTGGATCCAGATGCAAATAAGCAATTTCTTTTCATAAATTTTGACCAACATTTGGTATGTGTGAAAGTGTGAGTCCACAAGCTATGGTAGCAATCATTGAAAATTGATCACACCTGATGTGTTGATGGCCTATCTCATTTCTTGAGGACCCAACATGTCAAGACAGTACATATTCCCCAAATGACCACTTTTTGGAAAGTAGACAGTCCAAAATATTTAATAAGAAGCATGACAAGTTTTTTGAAGTTGTAGTTTCCCACAATTCTTTGGAAAACCAAGGAATATTTTTTTTCACAAAAATGTCATATCAAAAAGTTGTTTTTAACACACGGCATAGGCATACTTGCAACTACACCCCAAAACACATTCTTCTACTCCTCCTGAATATGGCGATGCCACATAGAGAGGTGCAACATCCGAATAGCACCTACAGCCATTATCCACCATCTACTACTACAACCCCTGGCAAAAATTATGGAATCACCAGTCCCTGAGGATGTTCCTTCAGTTGTTTATTGTTGTAGAAAAAAAAAAGATCACAGACATGGCCAAAAACTAAAGACATTTCAAATGGCAACTTTCTGGCTTTAAGAAACACTAAAAGAAATCAAGAAAAATAATTGTGGTAGCCAGTAACAGTTAGATTTATAGAACAAGCACAGGGAATAAATTATGGAATCACTCAACTCTGAGGAAAAAATTATGGAATCATGAAAAACAAACAAAATAACACTCCAACACATCACTAGTATTTTGTTGCACCACCTCTGGCTTTTATAACTGCGTGCAGTCTCTGAGGCATTGACTTAATGAGTGATAAACAGTACTCTTCATCAATCTGGCTCCAGCCTTCTCTGATTGCTGTTGCCAAATCATCTTTGCAGGTTTGAGCCTTGTCATGGACCATTTTCTTTAACTTCCACCACAGATTTTCAATTGGATTGAGATCCGGACTGTTTGCAGGTCATGACATTGACCTTAGGTGTCTTTCTTCAAGGAATTTTTTCACAGTTTTTGCTCTATGGCAAGATGCATTATCATTTTGATAAATTATTTCATCATCCCCAAACATCCTTTCAATAGATGAGATAAGAAAAGTGTCCAAAATTTCAATGTAAACCTGTGCATTTATTGAAGATTTAATGACAGCCATCTCCCCAGTGCCTTTACCTGACATGCAGTCCCATATCATAATTGACTGTGGAAATTTGCATGTTTTCTTCAGACAGTCGTCTGCATAAAACTCATTGGAATGGCACCAAACAAAAGTTCAAGCATCATCACCTTGCTCAATGCAGATTCGAGATTCATCACTAAATATGACTTTCTTCAATCATCCACAGTCCACGATTGCCTTTCCTTAGCCCATTGTAACCTTGTTTTTTGTGTTTAGGTGTTAGAGATGGCTTTCTTTTAGCTTTTCTGTATGTAAATCCCATTTCCTTTAGGCGGTTTCTTACAGTTCGGTCACAGATGTTGACTCCAGTTTCCTCCCATTTGTTCCTCATTTGTTTTGTTGTACATTTTCTGTTTTCAAGGCATATTGCTTTAAGTTTTCTGTCTTGACGCTTTGATGTCTTCCTTGGTCTACCAGTATGCTTGCCTTTAACTACCTTCCCATGTTGTTTGTATTTGGTCCATGTTTTAGAAACAGCCGACTGTGAACAACCAACATCTTGTGCAACACTGCGTGATGATTTACCCTCTTTACCTACATACTAACAAGCAGATTTAATGTGATGCAGGTGTTCGTGTTTGTAATGAAAATTTACAGGGTGATTCCATAATTTTTTCCTCAGAATTGAGTGATTCTATAATTTATTCCCTGTGCTTGTTCTATAAATCTAACTGTTACTGGCCACCACAATTATTTTTCTTGATTTCTTTTAGTGTTTCTTAAAGCCAGAAAGTTGCCATTTGAAATGCCTTTAGTTTTTGGCCATGTCTGATCTGCTTTTTTTCTACAACAATAAACAACTGAAGGAACATCCTCAGGGACTGGCGAGTCCATAATTTTTGCCAGGGGTTGTATTAGTCATTATCCTGGTCTTAAGACCAGGCCTTCTTCTGACGCTAAAAATCTGTATTTTTGCTAGAAAATGACTCAAACCCCCAAACATTATATTTTTGTAGCAGAGACCCTAGAGAATAAAATGGTGGTTTTTGCTTGTGAAATGGCACCAAACATTGGTATTTAAAAATCACCATAGGCAACATTTTATAAGCCTCTATTGGTTACCAGTTTAGAGTTACACAGGAGGTCTGGTGCTAGAATCATTGCTCTTATTCTGACATTTGTGGCGATACCTCACATATGTGGTGCGATCGTTGTTTACAAATGTGTATGGAACCAACGTGTGCGTTGGCCTTTGCACGCGAGCACTTTAAATGTTTTATTTATTGGTGGGACACTGGTACACTGACATTTGTTGATCAGCCACCGGCGGACACTGACAGATGTTGAAGTGATAATGTTACACTATTGCAGATGTTTTGTGCACTGGTACAAATGTGTATGGGGACAGTGGTGATTGGTGTACTGTTTGTGGGGGGAGGATCTGTGACAGCTCTGTGTGTAAAATCATCCTTACACACAGCTGTCACAGAGCTCGCAGATTTAAACAGGTCCTTTTCTGTACTTGCAACAATGTATGTTGAAATTTGCATGCCATGTACTGCAGTACTGTATTTTTTTTTTTTTTTTGCCAAAACTCCCCCCCCCCCCCTTACTTGCTGTTCTATAATACAACTAACAGGTATATGCATTAATAGCTTGTGGAATGCATCTTCTGTGTTAAAAAAGAAGTATGGGTTAAGTCCATCATACTTAACTAGGTATATGCAGCATCGGTACGATGCTGCGTCTGTCCCCCAGTGCCTCGACACTGAGTCATTGAACATAGTCGACGGCTCGGTTCTCACAGCTTCCCAAGCAGAGAGCTGCAGACTGTTAATCAGCAGCTCTCCGCTCTGCTCCTCTACGCTCACTGGAGCGCTGAGCTGTGGAGGGGCAGGGAGCAGCCGTCTCAGGCTCTCAGCAGCTCGCTGAGAGGCTGAGACGGGTGTCAGTCCAGGCACCTGGCGGATTCAGACTTTGTCACGATCCCTGGACTGATCTGGGTCACAAGAGTGCAAAATTGCACTCCTATGATCCATAGAAGAAGCCCAGCCAAAAGAGCTTTGGTTGGACTTCTCCTTTAAGTTTCTGCTATAAGACCATTGTATCGGTTACAAGATCATTGTGTTTGTGAAGTGTGCACTGCTCTAGAAAACCTTTCACATAGCTACAGTCAAAAAGAATACTCAGCAGCACTATAGAAAACAACCTTATCATAGAATCCTTACAATGTTATGACATTATAATGAATAAATGCTAACTTACCGGCTTTTCATGTTCATGTGGCATGTCAAACACACACTTTAACTTAGAGTCCATTAGATCATCAGGTTTTGCTTCCTTCCACTATAAATCACAAAACTATCACATTAGGTAATGCAAGATCAAAACAAATTAGCTGTTATTACTGCTGTATAAATCAATACAGAACACTGCACAGAGAAAATAGCAAGATAGCATAGAATTTAACCATTTACATTTATAAGCATAGCCCACCTAAGCCTATTAGAAAAAAAAAAAATTACATTTTTGCATGGGGATTGCAGAGCATTGCAACCACAGGCAGACTCTTCACCCAGCCACAGGTTTGTATGAAGATCCATGGTACGTTATGGGATGGAGCAAGTATACTGTGGACTATAAGTACGGCGACATCTCTGCACTCATACTCCACTGAGATCTACTAGACTCTCTTCTGTGCTGCCAGATGAAACCTGTAGTTTTTCTATTCACAGATCCTGTGAATGGATGAAGAGGCTGTGTGGGCAGACACTAACAAGTCAGAAAAAAAATCATATTCACTCAACACATTTTCATCCCACAATACATCTATTTTAATAAAACAAACAGTCTTTTAACCACTTCGCACCCAGGCCAATTCTAACATTTCTCTCCTACATGTTAAATTCATAATTTTTTTGCTAGAAAATTACATAGAACCTCAAACATTATATTTTTTTTTTAGCAAAGACCCTAGAGAATACAGTGGCGGTCGTTGCAACTTTTTATCTTGCACGGTATTTGCGCAGCAATTTTTCAAACACTTTTTTTGGTTTTCATGCTTTAAAAAAAAAAAAAAAAAAAAGACATTAAAAAGTTAGCCCATTTTTTTTTGCATAATGCGAAAGATGAAGTTACACAGAGTAAATAGATACCCAACATGTCACGCTTCAAAATTGCACACGCTCGTGGAATGGCGCCAAACTTTGGTACATAAAAACCCCCATAGGCAACGCTTTAAAAATGTTTACTGGTTACATGTTTTGAGTTACAGAGGAGGTCTAGGGCTAGAATTATTTATCTCGCTCTAACGTTTGCAGCGATACCTCACATGTGTGGTTTGAACACAGCTTTCATATGTAGGCGGGATATACGTATGCGTTCGCTTCTGCGTGCGAGCTCAGGGGGACAGGGGCACTTTAATTTTTTTTTTTTAATTATTGTTAATGTGACTTTTTTTTATTTTTTAGTTTGACACTTTAAAAAAAAAATTTTTTTTTGATCACTTTTATTCCTATGACAAGGAATGTAATCATCCCTTGTCATAGGAATATAGCACAATCTGTTCTTTTTACAGTGAGGGATGGGGTCAATAAGACCCCACATCTCACCTCTAGGCTGGGAAGCCTAAAATAAAAAAAACAAAAAAAAAACGGAGTTACTTACCGGTAACATCCTTTTCCAGGAATCTTTCAGGACAGCACCATAGAGAGACACCGGCTCCTCCCCTCTTAGGAAACACCGCCTTCCAATTCAACATTTAAACCTCATCCTCCCAACGGCCCCTCAGTTCTTCACGAGTTCCTCTGGCCAGCTGGGGAGACACAAGAATACGTCATACAAATCTTTATCTTACCTGACGTTCTCATGCGATGAGTTCTCATAGATGATCAATAACCTGGGTGGGTACTAGTGCTGTCCTGAAAGATTCCTGGAAAATGATGTTACCGGTAAGTAACTCCGTTTTTCCCCATTCATCTTTCAGGACAGCACCATAGAGAGGATAAGCGAGCACCTTACCTTAGGGAGGGACTACTGCCTGCAGCACCTTACGCCCAAAGGCTTGGTCTTTGGCTGACAGCAGGTCCAATCTGTAATGCTTCACAAACGTGGAAAAACTGGACCACGTTGCTGCTCTACAGATCTGCTCCGGAGAAGCACCAGCCCACTCTGCTTGAGAAGTTGCCACTGCCCTGGTGGAATGTGCTTTAATACCCTCCGGGGGCTCCAAACCCCCGACTACATAGGCCTGGCTAATGGCCAACCTTAACCATCTGGCTATTGATCGTTTAGAGGCTTTGAACCCTTTCCTAGCCCCTGAAAATAATACAAAAAAAGAATCGGATTTCCTAAACTGTTTCGTACAATCTAAGTACTGAAGGACGCACCTTCTAACGTCCAGTTTGTGAAAAATATGCTCCTGTTCCCTCACAGGATTCGAACAGAAGGTAGGTAAAATAATTTCTTGGCCTCTATGAAAACTAGAGGACACTTTTGGCAAAAAGGCCGGATCCGTTTTAAAAATCAAACGGTCCGGAAAAACCTGAAAAAAAGGCGCCCTAATAGAAAGGGCTTCGAGTTCACTTACTCTCCTTGCTGTGGTGATCGCCACCAAAAACACCGTTTTGAGGGTGATCAACTTCAAGGTACAGGATTCCAATGGCTCAAAAGGATCCCCTGTAAGAGACTGTAGAACTAAGGAAAGATCCCACACTGGGAATGGGGAACTTTTAACAGGCCTCTGTCTGCCTAAAGCTCTAAAAAACCTAGCTACCCAAGGATCTATAGCTAATGGCTTTTCCAGGAAAACGCTTAGTGCCGATACCTGTCCTTTCAAGGTGCTAAGGGCTAATCCTTTGTCCGCTCCTGCCTGTAGAAACTCTAATACTGCTACAGAACTTCGTACATCGAAGGAGCTTTCTGTGCACCAACTGTTAAAGCGTTTCCACACCTTTAGGTAAATGGCTTGCGTCTCTCTTTTCCTGCAATTTAGGAGAGTTGTTACTAGCCGATCCGAGAAACCTTTGCCCTTCAGCAATTCTTCCTCAGTAGCCACGCTGCGAGGTTCCCTCGCTCCACCTGAGGGCAACAGATTGGGCCTTGAGAGAGGAGATCCTCCTGGATAGGTAGAATCCAGGGAGGTTCCACTGTCAGACTCTTCAAGAGAGAGAACCACGGCCTCCTTGGCCAGTGTGGTGCTATCAGAATGAGGGTTGTATCTTCTGACCGAAATTTTCTTAGAACTGCTGGAATCATTACGGGAGGGGGGAAGGCATAACACCTTGAGAAACGCCAGCTCTGAGCTAGTGCATCCACCCCGGCTGCTCCGTCCCATCTGCTTAGGGAAAAGAACAGACAAGCTTTTGTATTTGCCTTTGAGGCGAAGAGATCCACAGAGGGAACCCCCCACTTCTGAGTAATCATGTCGAAGATGTCCTGGTTCAAGACCCAGTCGCCTTCCTTCAGCATTTTTCTGCTCAGAAAGTCTGCCACTTGGTTCTGCTCCCCCTTCAGATGTATTGCAGAAAGAGAGAGAATGCTCCCTTCGGCCCACCTGAGGATGGATTCTGCCAGACCCCACAAGGATTTGCTCCTGGTTCCCCCTTGCCTGTTGATGTAGGCCACTGCTGATGAGTTGTCCGAACGGACCCTCACATGCTGCCCCAGGAGTTCTTTCTGAAAGGCTCTGAGAGCCAACTCTATTGCTCTCAGTTCCCTCCAGTTCGAGGACTTCTTTGCGTCTTCTTTTCCCCAGGTGCCTTGTATCACCTTGGAATCTAGGTGTGCTCCCCACCCTGTGCCGCTCGCATCGGTCGTAACCGTTCTGGACACTGGAAGAACCCACTCCAGACCCTGTGAGAGATTGGACCCTTTCCTCCACCACCAGAGCGACCTTTTGACCTGACTTGGCACAGATATAAGGGAGTCCAGAGATGCTGGACTGTGGTCCCAGACACTCAGAATAAACAGCTGTAGGGGGCGAAAGTGCAGCCCTGCCCACTGAACTGCCGGAAGTGTGGAAGTCAGTAAGCCCAGCGCTGACATTGCTTTCCTTACTGAGATCTGACTGCTGCCCTGGAGCAGTAATATTGCTCCGTCCACCTTCTGGATTTTTTCTGCTGGAAGGAACACTCTTTGTTTTGTCGAATCCAGTACATAGCCCAGGAAGATAACCTTTTGGGCCGGAACCAAACTGGATTTTTCCAGGTTCAAGAGCCATCCCAGGTTTTCTAAGCTGTCTCTTGCTACCTGAAGATCCTGGTACAACTGCTCCGGGGAAGGAGCAAACAGGAGCAGGTCGTCCAGGTACGCGACTACAGAGATGCCTCTGAGCCGCAAGAAGGCCAGGACCTCCACCATCACTTTGGTGAAGATGCGGGGGGAAGAGGATAGTCCAAAGGGGAGTGCTTTGAACTGTAGATGAAACGTTCCTTCCCCAGTTTTCACCGCCAGTCTGAGAAACCTCTGGTAACTTTCTGCGACTGGAATGTGCAGATAAGCGTCCTTTAAGTCTATTGACGCCATGAAGCAATTTGGGGGAAGAAGTGCTTTCACCGAATAGATAGAATCCATCCGGAATTTTCTGTAGGTGATTGAGACATTCAGAGGCTTCAGATTCATGATAAGTCTGAATTTTCCCGACGGCTTGCGGACCACAAAAATGTGGGAGTAAAAGCCTCTGCCTGTCTCCTCTACAGGCACCCTCACTATCACCTCTTGTTCCTCTAACTCCTGTAAGGATGATAGAAGAGCTGACGCTTTCTCTGCACATTTTGGCAGCTCGGTGACCAGAAGTCTGTGCTGAGGGGGTTCTGAGAACTCTAGCTGGTAACCTCTTCTTATGATCCCTAACACAAACTGGTTGGAGGTGATCATCTCCCATTGTGGGAGGAAGGCCCCCAATCTTCCTCCCACCGTGGTTACCCCGTCATTGGGTCTTCTTGGGCTGTTCAGGAGGGCGAAAAATCGCCCCTCCCCGCCCCTTACCCTTCTGCCCCCAAGCTTTTTTCTGCCGCTCTCCATTTGGGGCTTCAAATTTTCTTTGAGGGCGAAACTTTCTTTTAGCCTGCTCCCCAAATTTCTTTTTAATGGGAAAGGCCTTTTTCTTATCGGCCGTCCGGTCTAAAACAGTTTCTAAACCTGGGCCAAACAAGAGATCCCCTGTGAGGGGAATTCCACAGAGTTTAATTTTAGACGCGCTGTCTCCTTGCCACGTCTTAAGCCATAGAGCCCTTCGAGCCGAATTAGTGAGGGCTGAAGACCTTGCGGACATGCGCACTGATTCGGCGGAAGCGTCTGCAATATACGCTACCCCCTTAAGTAGCATGGGGAAGGAAGCCAAAATAGTCTCCTTTGGCGTTCCTGCCTCAATATGCGCCTTTATCTGTGTAAGCCAATATTCCATATTGCGGGCCACTACTGTGACCGCCATGGCAGGCTTAAGGTTTCCCTGTGATGAATCCCAGGACTTTTTTAAGAGAGAGTCCATCCTTCTGTCCATGGGGTCTGTAAGAACCCCCATGTCCTCGAAGGCCAGATCTGTTTGCCTGGAAACCTGAGAAAAAGCAGCATCCAGCCTAGGGGTTTTATTCCAGACTAGAGACTCCCCTTCTGAAAAAGGAAACCTTCTCTTCAAAGCCCTTGAAAAGAAAGGTTTTCTCTCAGGATCTTTCCATTCATTCTTTATGGCCTCAACCAACACATCATGGACTGGGAAATCCTTCCTTTTTTGTTCCCCAAGACCTTTGTACATTTGGTCATGGAGCGATAACACCTTCTTTTCTTCCTGAATACCCAAAGTGGTGTGAATAGCTCCCAAGAGCTCCTCCACTTCGTCCAGGGAAAGCTTATAGCGAGAGGTTTTTGTGGATTCCCTATCCACCTCCTCCACATCCGATTCCCTTTGAGAATCTGAAGCGGTGCTATCTGGCTCCTCCTCAATATCCACTCTGGAGCCCCCTGGTCTCTCTCCACTAACAGAGGGAGTATCCACTGGGCTAGGTGTAACACTCTGCTGCACTGGTAAAGGACTGCTTTGGGCTTGCGGCAACTGGAAGCTAGAAAAGAGTGCTTTAAAGGACTGAAAGGTGCTAGAAAGCTCCTTGACGGATGCAGCCAGATCTGTACCCTGTTCTGCTGCCTGTTCCCTGACCAATCCATCAATGCACTCCTTGCAAATTGCCTTAGTCCAGGATTCCCCCATACTAACTCTACATGAGGGGCATTTTTTCTTTGAACCATGAGGCGACTTGCTTTTCTCTGTGGCTTTCTGAAAAAGAAAGAGAGAGAGAATCGCCGTAAATGCCCAATCCCACCAGTGCTTCTACAGAGGACCACCAGGAGTGCTCCCCCCAGGACCAACCACCACCAGGGTCCCAGACACACTCCCCTTCCCCCCGACCACCAGTGAGGGGAGAACACCCGTGAAGCTATCGGGATTTAGGTAAGGGAACACCACCCCAGGGTTCCACTTACCTTAGCATGGCTGGTGCTACTGTCTCCTGGAGCAGTTCTAGAGACCTCTGTCTCCGACATGTCCGCTGAGGATGGTGGTCGATCGTTTCCCCCGATAGCTGACTCTACAGCAAAGCAAGAGGGTCGCACCAGCCGAACGCTCGGTCCGTTTTCTTTCTCCGCGTCCGGAACCGGAAGACGCGGAATCGTCGGAAGTGCCCGCCCTCGCCGGAACTGACGTCACCCGTCATCCGACCCGGCCATAGAGCTTCAGACGCTGGCTGCTTGAGCAGGAGAGACTCAGGCACTTCCCACAGCGCCCCCCTGGGCAGAAGAAATACAGACCCCCTTAGCTGTCTCTTTCCCCAAGAGAGGCTGAGGCGCGCTAATTCAGTTTAAAAAACAGGTAAGTATGGCTTCCCCAGCCTTTACCTGACTGAATAAAAAATGATAGAGGGAAAGAGCTAGAGAGACCCGACTCCCCCTCTTCCACAGACAGATTTTTTGGCTTCAGCCTCCCTGACTGATCCGCCTCGGTTCCCAAGCAGTGTCTCCCCACCGGAGGAAACACCTGAACTGAGGGGCCGTTGGGAGGATGAGGTTTAAATGTTGAATTGGAAGGCGGTGTTTCCTAAGAGGGGAGGAGCCGGTGTCTCTCTATGGTGCTGTCCTGAAAGATGAATGGGGAAAAAACGATCACGGCTTCCCAGCCGTGGCAGCGCCGTTTTTTTTGAATGCATAGGCCGGGTGTGATGTCATAACATCGTGCCCGGCCTCCGAACGATCACAGGAGACTCTGGCGAACCAGATAGTCACGATCCGGGGCCGGCAGATCCGTTCTCCGACTCACCGATGGAAGCGATGAGTCGGTAGAAGCACCGGAGGGCGGTGGGAGGGCGTTCCCTCACGCCGCACGTAAGAACAACCAAGTGGCGGAACAGCCGCTATGATCGCTCTTATGGTGACGGGAATCGCCGGCTGAAAACGGCAATATCTGAATGATGTCTGTAGCTGCAGGCATCATTCAGATATCACTGCACAATTCAAGGAAATTCCTGAACGTCCTACGGGGCAAAGTGGTTAAAGAATAAGTTCACCTTTTGACAAAAAAAATACATGCACATATTTTGCAGGAAAAAAAAAATGTGCATTTATTATTTTTTGCTGCAGGAACCTGTAAGGCCCCTTTCATACTGGGGCAGGGGCAGCGTTGGCGGTAAAGCGGCGCTATTGTTATTGGTGCTTTACCGTCGGTATTCGGCCGCTAGCGGGGCGGTTTTACCCCCCGCTAGCGGCCGAGAAAGGGTTAAAAACCACCACAAAGTGCCTCTGCAGAGGCGCTTTGCCGGCGGTATTGCCGCGGTGTCCCATTGATTTCAATGGGCAGTAGCGGTGGAGGAGCGGTATACACACTGCTCCTTCACCACTCCAAAGATGCTGCTAGCAGGACTTTTTTTACCGTCCTGCCAGCGCACTGCTCCAATGTGAAAGCCCTCGGGGCTTTCACATTGGAGACAAAGCAGCGGCACTTTCAGGTCAGTTTGCAAGTGCTATTTTTAGTGCAATAGCGCCTGCAAACCGCCCCAGTGTGAAAGGGGCCTAAAGCATTGCATCAGCAGATCGCTGATGCCATGCAGACCTGTCAGTGTATCTGCTTGCTCGTACCTTGCACAAGCAAGCCAATGCACTGACAGGAAAAATCCGTGAACTACCACAGTGCCATGGTAGTTCAATGAGAAGTACAAGCCAACAGCTGCTAAGGATGCTGGGACTTGTAGTTTTCCATGTGAATGAGTAATGCGGCCTTGTCCATATTTTATTTCCATTGTGACAGCTAGCAGGGGAGCAGAAGATCCCCCACTAGCTGTCAAAGCGGGGGCCAGTTCATTCATAACACTTTACTTCCTGAATATGGATGTAACATGTTATGAAAGGTGAATCTATCCTTTAACGGACTCGCTCTAGTTTAGTCTAGCTGGCAACGGGGACTTTAGCGATTACCTAAAGCTACGGCAGTGGCATTGACATTGTCCATCTGGGGCCCGGTGCAATACCTCCTACCTTCATCGGTCTGTTCACCCCAAGAGGTGGGAGAGTATGCCAGTTGTGCAGACTGGTAGTGGCCAAGCCAATCATGAGTTAAGCAGTCCCAATCTATACAGCTACAAACAAATAACCCTCTAGGATTGGGACTATGGAGGCACGTTCCAAACATTTTGTCAAGTATTAATTTAAAAAATATAACATTTAATGATACAAAAGGGATTTAAAAAGATGTCTGAAAATACAAATACTGCAGCAATAGACATACAAAAAATATGGTAACAATACATAAAAGTTGTTCAAGCATGACACCTAAGGCATTTTCAGACTTGTTTTTTAATCCCTTTTGTATCAATGTTATATTTTTTAATTAATACTTGACAAAATTTTTGGATAGTGCCTAAATAGTCCCAATCCTAGAGGGTTATTTGTTTTTCATCAATGAGGGCACAATACAATTTTTGGGCCAGATTTCTATTCTTTTCCAACCTATACACCTGACAACGCCTTTATACAGTATGTCCTCAAAGCAGAGTGCCAGAAGGAGAATTAAAGCCAGCCGACACTACTACCTGTCTGGCCACAGGTTTGCGTTAGTTCTAAAGCAGGCCTTAATGGTGTGCAACTACACCCGTTAAAAATAGGATTTTTTATAACAGCTTACCTGCAAAATCCTTTTCTTACGATGGACATCATGGGACACAGATCCACAGTAATTACTGATGGGTTATATAGGTATCACTAGGTATTGGACACTGGTCACACCCTAATCAGGAAGTTCAACCCCCTATATAATCCCTCCCCTTCCAGGGATACCTCAGTTTTGTAGCAAAGCAATATAAGTGTATTAGAAGAGGGGCAGGACCTCTGTGTCCCGTGATGTCCATCGAAAGAAAAGGATTTTACAGGTAAGCTGTTATAAAAAATCCTATTTTCTTTCTCGGACATCACGGGACACAGAGCCACAGTAATTACTGATGGGATGTCCCAAAGCAATGCCAACTGAGGGGGGGGGGGGGAAATCACAACCCAGTAGGGTGCTATCAGACCTGAGGACCATGTACCGCTGTCTGCAGGACACTACACCCAAAGGCGATATCCTCATGCCTTCTCACATCCACCTGATAGAATCTGGTGAATGTATGGACTGAAGACCAGGTTGCGGCCTTACAGATCTGAGCCATAGAGGCCTGGTGATGCACTGCCCAAGAAGCACCAATAGCCCTTGTGGAATGTGCCTTGATCTGAAACGGAGGAACCTTCCGTTTCAAACCGTAAGCTTGAATAATCAATTATCGAATCCATTTAGAAATGGTTGCTTTTGACGCTGCCTGTCCTCTATTGGGACCCTCTGGCAGCACGAACAAGACATCCGTCTTGCGAATCTGAGCAGTTGCTTCCAGATAGGTCTTGACTGCTCTTACTACATCCAAAGAATGTAGTGACCTTTCTTCCGAATAACAGGGATCTGGAAAAAAGGAAGGCAGAACAATGTCATGGTTTAGATGAAAATCTGAAACCACCTTCGGTAAAAACCTAGGATGAGGGCGCAGTACCACTCTATCCTTGTGTATAATCAAGTAAGGCTCTTTACAGGAAAGAGCTGCTATTTCTGATACTCTTCTAGCAGAAGAGATGGCTACCAGAAAAATTAGTTTCCTCGTCAGCAAGACCAAAGGAATCTGACGTATTGGTTCAAAAGGCTGTTTCTGTAACACCGACAGAACCAAGTTCAAGTCCCAGGGGTTTAGAGGATTAAGACGCATCGCACCCTGCATAAAGTTTCGGACCAAAGAATGTGAAGCAAACGGCCGTTGAAACAATACTGATAAGGCCGAGACCTGGCCCTTGATGGTACTCAAGGCCAGCTTCATCTCTAATCCTAATTGTAGAAAATCAAGAATTCTACCTATGACATATTTCCTGGGATGCCAACCCCTGAATTCACCCCAGGATACATAAGCTTTCCAGACTCTATGATAAATCATTCTGGAAGCTGGCTTCCTTGCATTGATCAAGGTAGATATGACAGGACCTGAAAGCCTACGACTCCTCAGAACGTGGGTCTCAATAGCCAACCCGTCAAATCTAGCGTTTGTAAGGCAGGATGGAACACTGGACCCTGAGATAACAGGTCTGGGCGTACCGGTAGGGTCCACCGGGAACCCACCGTCATCCTTGCTATTTCTGCCTACCAAGTCCTTCTGGGCCAAACGGGGACCACCAGAAGTACTGACTTCCTTTCCTGCCTGATCCTGCGAAGGAGCCGTGGCAGTAACAGAATAGGAGGGAATGCATAAATCAGTGAGAACCGATGCCACGGAATCACCAACGCATTCGTCCCACCTGCAAAGGGATCCCAGGCAACCGGTAGAAAGGATTTCCCCTTCTGCAGGTTTTCGGGTATGAGCCACCAATTGAGGCTCTGACGCACCGCATGCGACAGGTGCATAGGAAAGTCTAATGCCCGAACCTTCTTGTTCCAGGCCGACAGAATACTGTGTTGCAGCAGTCCTGACTGGAACTGAGCATAGGGAACTGCTTCGAATGAAGACACCATCTTCCCCAGCAGCCTCATACAAAGGCGGACAGAAGGACCCTTCTTGGTCCTGACTGTCAGAATCAGCTCCCTTAGAGCAGTGATCTTTGCCTGCAGACACTTCTGCTGAGCAGGAAAAATGGGCACGGGTAGGCCTGCATCTCTGATGTCTATTGATGTCAAAAATTCTCCTCCCTGCAGGGTGGAGACTACAGTCTGACTTGATTCCAAACGGAAGGACTGTATCCTTAGGAATCGATACAGATCTCTTAAATCCAAAATGGGTTTGAAATCCCCATTTGGACCATAAAAGTGTTGGAATAGAAGCCCAATCTTTGATCCTTTGTGGGAACCACCATAATGACCTCTTGCGACAAAAGTCACTTTATCGGTAGAAGGAGCGACTGCTTCTTCTCTGGGTCTCTGGGAACACCTGATCTGAGGAAGCGAGGAGAGGGAAATTCTTGGAACTCCAGTCTGTACCCTAAGGTTACCGTGGAGATTACCCATCTGACCTGGAAGTCCTCCTGCCAGAGCCTTGAGAGCTGCAGCAGTCTTTCCCCCACTCGAGCGAGCGGGGGCGCCCCTTCATGAAGGGGCCTTAGTGTCTTGTCTGGAAGACTTCTTCCCCCAGGACTTCTTCTGTCCCTGGGGTTGACTCTTGTTTCTTGCCCCAGAGGAGGAGGAGGCCGTCGTGACTGCCCGGAGGCTGACGCCCCTGGCGCTGGGGAAAGAGTCTGTTTAAAAGAGGGACGCTTACTCTTCTGCTTAATAAATTTTTCTTTCATAGGATAAAGTGTTGAAAACTTCTTCGGTGGAAGAAATCGCTTATCTGGGTGATCCCACTCAGAATAAAAGGAGCTTTTCAAGTAAATTATGAACAGGAAAAGCATGTGCTGTTTGAGAAGGTTTCAGCGACCCCAAAGAAGATGAAGATTCCTTAACAGACTCAGGTACGGGCAACTTAAATGTGGAGCGGACCAATCCAGTAAGGATCTGCACCAAGACCTTCTCCTCTTGGGAAGTCGCAGAGGGTCCCTCTCCACCTCATTCCTCCGAAGAGGAATCATCTGTCCCATCCCGATCCTCTGAAAGGGATTCGTCTCCTTTATCCCAGAGCTCCTCTGTCTGAGGGTCTTGGGAAACAGAGGAAGGCCTAGTGCGTTTTCTTCCACTGAGTGAAGATGTAATCACGGCCATTAATCTTTACTCTAACCCAGAAATGGTTGAGGAAAAAACCTCCTGTGTAATGTATACAGGGGCTGAAGTGCCAGAAGCAGGTGTAGCCCCCAACGGCTCTCCCTGGCCCCTCAGGAGGGGAGGGTGTAGCAGACAGGGGGTACTTGAACCTCTTCTACCCATAGTGCAAAGCAACAAGGTGTGAGGTATCCAAAAATGAACACTGACTGCTGAGCGATGTAGTCCGGCAAAGCCTTGCTACCAAATGCCCAGTCTGGTTTTCCCTTAGTAAATGCAGCCCAGGGGAATGCCTGTGTCCCACCTTACATGTGACTGTCAGCTCTGTGTCCCTCCAAGGCTCAGAGCACCTGTAAAGTGTGCTTTTAAAATAGCCCTGCTTTCTAGCACTGTGGGCGTCTGAGCACGCTGACTCTGTGCTGACGCCCCTCCCCCCCCCTCGTTTTTGAAAAACGAGCGCTTCCCGCGCGAGCTGACCCTTCCTGACAAGCATGGAGGATGGCTGAGGGAGGGGGAGGGAAGAGGAAGGCGGCAGTGATGGGTCCTGTATGCACAGGCGGCTTGGCGGCGGTGGCAGTGCGGTCTAAAACCACCTTACAGCATACCTGAAGCCTGCCCCCAGCCTGGGGGGAACATCCCAGATGAGAAACCCCCCCATCCATCTTACCTGGAGCCGGTGGAAGAGCCTGTGCAGCGAACGCTGAGACAGAATCAAGCATGAGAAGGTTTGTGCTCTTGGCAGCCCCCCGGTGGTCACAATAGGCATAGCATGCATTTACCTTAAAGGAGAAAACCCACTAAAATTCAAAAATTCTGTGGAATCTCCTCTTACCTTATCCAGCCGCAGGGTGCTGTATACACAGACCCGATCTTCACCTCTCACGGTGGGCTCCGTTTTTAAAAACCGTCAGACACTGGGGCCCCCTACGAGTAGGGGGATCCTGCAGTTCTGGCCCTGTAAAGCACCTAGCCAGAAATTAGGAAGTTTAAAGCCATTTTCTGATCAGCGGGGTCCAGCTCTCTAAAAGAGAAGCGTTACAGGTAAAACCTCGTTTCTTCGGACACGAGGCCCGGGTACCATCCGATTTGGCCATGAAAGACACTTTGAATGGATCCGGTCTGCCTGGCTTGCCCCAGTATAGGATATAGGATATTCCCTTTGGAGCTTCAGCACAGGACATCCTTGCACGTCCAACACCTAAGACACTGGCGTAAAAACTGAGGTATCCCTGGAAGGGGAGGGATTATATAGGGGGTTGAACTTCCTGATTAGGGTGTGACCAGTGTCCAATACCTAGTGATACCTATATAACCCATCAGTAATTACTGTGGCTCTGTGTCCCGTGATGTCCGAGAAAGAAAAGAGTTTTTTTCCTTATATTAGCCCTTTTACATTAATTTTTTTAAGGCTCTACGCACACTAGCTTAAAAAAACGCTCATAGCAGCAGCTTTTGAGCTATTTTTTTCTGCTTCCAGAAGCAAATAGTGTTATCCTATGTGTCCACACACATTATTTTAGCCTAGAAGCGTTTTTTTGAAGCTTCAGCTTTTAGGAATAGAAAAAGAAAAAAAAACTGTTCTTGGGAGAGATTTGCTGGCTGAAAAAAAGAGAAAAAAAAAAAAAAAAAAGGCAGCTTCAACAAGCTCCTAAACACTGCTAAGCACCGTTTTTTTTTCTATAAGCGGATGGCCGCCAGCATCCTTAACAACTAGTGAATAACTGGTTGTTAAGGAACGGGCCGGCAAGCCAGCTACCACGTCCTTAACAGATGACTCATCAGCTGTCAGCGGGGGTTCCCTGCTGACAGCTGAATGTAAACAATAGAACGGTCTCCTTTACAGGCAAGCAAGGGTGTAGATGACCACAGGTGAAACACAAAAAAATTGCAAGAACATGATAGACAAGTCATTTTAATATGCATTGAGCACAGAGGTAAACATGCTTCATTGGTTAGAGCAAAAAAAACACTTACCATAACTTCCATGTCTGCTATATTTGATGGAGCAAATATTGTCTGCACCATGAATTTGTGCTTACTCTTTTCATTTGGATCATAGTCAAAAGGTTGCAACATTACTGTGAAAAAAAAAGAAATAAAAAAAAAAAGAAAACACACATTATCTCTGTTATTAGCACAAGCAATAAGAGCACCCACCAGGGACAGGTTTACCATGTATGGTAAGCCCCTGACCATCGGTGGTAGAAGAAAAAAAAAAAAGAGTCGGCTTTCTCCTGCATGGTTACCAAATACAAAATTGTGTAACATTTTATTTCCATCTCATTAAGCTTGAAACTTATTTAACATTCTAAAAGAGAAGGCGATCCTAGAAAGGATCTACTTCAGTACAGAATATACTAAAAGAAGCAACAGGGTTTTTTTTTTTTTGCAGTCCACTTGACCACTATAGTATGCATACAAACAATAGGCTTTAGTAAGAGGTTAGTGCGACTATATGGACTTGGCTCAGCACTGTGCATTTTGATCTTTAATCTCATGCCTATAAGGCGCCCATCTGGGATATTCAAGTTTTATTATGCTAGCAGATAAAACACAAAAGTCTAGCCAAAAACGAGATAAAAAAATGAATAGCTCATTAGAGGATAAAATAAAAACAATTACTGCAATATTCAGCTTCAATACAGAGATTTGCTTTAGAGACCTTTTCTGATTCCGCTAGATGATCGCAGTCTGGCCAGCATTCATTTAACCTACTTTCTCTAAGCCCAGATCATTCTGAACCCACACCAGCATGTGATTGGATAGTAAAAAGGATAAGCAGCGCCGTGTCAACACAAACTGACTGGCTTCTTGTACGGTTTCTTACTCTCACACTCCTCCATTTACAGCCCTGCAACCAGGAGTCTGTTTACATATGTTACGCAAACTGTGGCCTTTGTAGTGAAAGTGAAGCTTCAAAGCGGAGTGCCACCCAAAAGTGGAACTTCCTCTTTAAGGCCTCCTCCCCAGCTCCTGTTTGTGAAACTGAGCTTTTAGGGAGGAGGAGGGGGAGAGTAGGTACCCGAATCTGACAGGCACCTGCTCCCACTTCCGTTCCAGACGCCTAGGCGACCAGATGCAGAAGCTCCCCCTCCAGAAGTCCTCTGGGACTTCCCGAAGTCCTTCCTAGAAGGCTTCGGGATCAGTTACGGAGCACAGCGCCGGTAGCGCTGTGTAGCAAGGGGTCACCATTCCGAACATGTATCCCAGGTTCCTCTGATCCTCCTTGGTATCCTATGTGTTTGTGGTGGATGTCAGAGGAAGGGCAGAGGGCAAACATACATTTTCTTATTACCACTGTACTGTAAGAGCTTCTCTTCTCTTTTGGTTTCAGAGCTATCATTACCCGGGTTGCTGTGCCCGTTTAAAAAAAATGATTACAGCGAATTAAAAAATAAAAAAATGATGCACAAATATAAACCCATGCCCAAGTCTAGAATTCAGCCTATAGAATTTTTTTAAGATTTAAACCTTAACCTATGGGTGAAGTTTATCGTTTCACAGTTACATGCAATCTTAAAGGTGTGTGTGTGTATAATTATAGATAGATAGATAGATAGATAGATAGATAGATAGATAGATAGATAGATAGATAGATACACATACACACATATAGTTTTGGATTCAACCACTCTCTGTGCATACAAAGCTTTAGACTACATTCACACAGGCGCCCTGCCATGGTGCTAGTCACAGTGGCAGGAATCTACTGCTGCCTGTTGCTGCGTTTGACAGGTGTGAACAGCTATTTGCAGACTTCAGAGCACTTTCACACTGCCAGCGCCCGGGCATCGGCAGTAAAGCAGGGGCACGCAGCACACGACATCATTACACCTCCGCGCATTGGGCCTAAACGTTCAGAGTCTGACAGTGAGTCTTGGCCTCCCTCACCTCGCCAGTGCATGCTACGAGAGGAGTCGGACGGCCAGTCAGCCAGCAGCCACCCATAGCAAGGTTCAAGACCAGCCAGCCTCCACCCATAGCAAGGTGCCAGGCCGCCCACCCATAGCAGGGTGCCAGCCAGCAAGCCAGCCACCCACAGCAGGGTGTCAGCCAGTCAGCAAGCCACCCACCCACAGCAGGGTGTCAGCCAGTCAGCAAGCCACCCACCCACAGCAGGGTGTCAGCCAGTCAGCACACCACCCACCCACAGCAGGGTTTCAGCCAGTCAGCACGCCACCCACCCACAGCAGGGTGTCAGCCAGTCAGCACGCCACCCACCCACAGCAGGGTGTCAGCCAGTCAGCACGCCACCCACCCACAGCAGGGGGTCAGCCAGTCAGCAAGCCACCCACCCACAGCAGGGTGTCAGCCAGTCAGCAAGCCACCCACCCACAGCAGGGTGTCAGCCAGTCAGCAAACCACCCACCCACAGCAGGGTGTCAGCCAGTCAGCAAGCCACCCACCCACAGCAGGGTGTCAGCCAGTCAGCAAGCCACCCACCCACAGCAGGGTGTCAGCCAGTCAGCAAGCCACCCACCCACAGCAGGGTGTCAGCCAGTCAGCAAGCCACCCACCCACAGCAGGGTGTCAGCCTGTCAGTAAGCCACCCACCCACAGCAGGGGGTCAGCCAGTCAGCAAGCCACCCACCCACAGCAGGGGGTCAGCCAGTCAGCAAGCCACCCACCCACAGCAGGGGGTCAGCCAGTCAGCAAGCCACCCACCCACAGCAGGGGGTCAGCCAGTCAGCAAGCCACCCACCCACAGCAGGGGGTCAGCCAGTCAGCAAGCCACCCACCCACAGCAGGGGGTCAGCCAGTCAGCAAGCCACCCACCCACAGCAGGGGTTCAGCCAGTCAGCAAGCCACCCACAGCAGGGTGTCAGCCAGTCAGCAAGCCACCCACCCACAGTAGCGTGTCAGCCAGTCAGCAAGCCACCCACCCACAGCAGGGTGCCAATCAGTCAGCAAGCCACCCACAGCAGGGTGCCAGCCAGTCAGCAAGCCACCCACCCACCCACAGCAGGGTGCAAGCCAGTCAGCAAGCCAGCCACCCACCCACAGCAGGGTGCAAGCTAGCAAGCCACCCACCCACAGCAGGGTGCAAGCTAGCAAGCCACCCACCCACAGCAGGGTGCCATCCAGTCAGCAAGCCACCCACCCACAGCAGGGTGCCATCCAGTCAGCAAGCCACCCACAGCAGGGTGCCAGGCAGTCAGCAAGTCACCCACCCACCCACAGCAGGGTGCCAGCCAGCCACCCGCACACAGCAGGGTGCCAGCCAGCCACCCGCACACAGCAGGGTGCCAGCCAGCCATCTGTTCTGTTGCAGAAAAAAAGGTGAAGTGGCTAAATTCGGATGGAAGATCCCAACTGCTGGACAAATAAATCACAGAGATGATAACCAGCCATTTACAATGGTGTCTGACTCTGGATTTAAAGCGAAGTTCTCCACTGGTTACGTTTCTTAAAAGTCAGCAGCTACAAAATGTATAGCTTAATAAACAGACACTCACCTGTCCCACAGTCCAGCGACGTGGTCGCCCTATGCCTCGCTCCTCTCCCTCGCCTCTCCGCATTGTAAGTGTGGGTGCCCGGCTGTGACAGCTTGCGGCTTCACACTACGCATGCACGAGTTGCGATGCGCTCTGTCAGAGGCCAGGTAATCTTCTGGGACCTGTGACGTGTCCCAGAAGATTGTAGGGAGGAAGGGGTCACCTAGGGGGAGAGGAAGAAGGATCTGGGGGTTTTGGTAGATCGTAAGCTCAATAATAGCATGCAATGCCAAGCTGCGGTTTCCAAAGCGAGCAAAGTCCTTTCTTGTATTAAGAGAGGTTTGGACTCCAGAGAGAGAGAGAGAGATGGTATTTTGCCCCTCTACAAATAATTAGTAAGACCTCATCTAGTATAAGCAGTTCAGTTTTGGGCACCAGTTCTCTAAAAGCATATCGGGGAACTGGAGAAAGTGCAGAGAAGAGCAACCAAACTGATAAGAGGCATGGAGGAGCTCAGCTATGAGGAAAGATTAGAGGAACTGAATTTATTCACTCTTAAGAAGAAGAGATTAAGGGGGGATATGATCACCATGTATAAATATATAAGGTGTCCATATAGTGAACTTGGTATTGAGTTATTCACTTTACGATCAATACTGAGGTCAAGGTACTCTTTAGATCTAGAGGAAAAGAGATTTCATTTCCAAATACGGAAAGGTTTCTTCACAGTAAGAGCTGTGAAAATGTGGAATAGACTTCCTCCAGAGGTGGTTCTGGCCAGCTCAGTAGATTGCTTTAAGGAAGGCCTGGATTCTTTCCTAAATGTACATAATATAACTGGGTACTAACTAGAGGTCGACCGATATATCGGCCGATATTTGGCTCTTTTTATTTAATCGGCATTGGCCGATTTTGCTGATAAAAAAAGCCGATTATACTTTCAGCGGGACTTGCAAATGACTTCTGTAATATAAGTCAATGCAAGTTGTCTGAAGTTTTCTTCTCTCCTCCTCTGGGCAGCCTGCCAAGTCTGATAAGAAGAAACATTGTATCTCTTTCAGGTTCTTTTATCAATAGACTGAACTCCGTGGAGAAGTTTTCAGTTTAACCATTTAAAGACTAAATCTTTTCTAAAACTTGTTGCTTACAAGTAAAATTCCTGTATTTTCTGCTATAAAATCACTTAGAACCCCCAAACATTATATATATTTTTTCTAGCAGAGACCCTAGGGAATAAAATAGCGGTTGTTGCAATATTTTATGTCACACGGTATTTGCGAAGCGGTCTTTCAAATGCAATTTTTTTTTTAAAAAATACACTAATGAAATTAAAATAAAAAAAAAATAAAAAGCAGTAAAGTTAGCCCATTTTTTTCGTCCAAAAGTTTTGATTACCTGTTTTTGTGTATTAAATATTTAAGATATAGTTATTTTTTTTAATCTAAATTATACATACAAGTGAAATGATTGGAGGTTTGTTTTGTTTAATAAATGTTTAAATGAGGAAGTGAGACAGAAAGTCCCCTCCCAAAACCAGATACCCACTCCTCCCCCCCCAAAAAAATGACATACCAATTGTGGTATGGTAGGGGGTGAGGAGTACTTAAAGCGGAAGTTCCACTTTTCGGTGGAACTCCGCTTTAAGCGGTTGATGTCCATAGCTGATCCAAGGTACCCAACTGAAGAGTGAAAAGTATTACTGAACCAAAATGCTGAAAAAGATTCCCAAAAAGGTAGCTGAGAAAGTAAAGTCTATGCTGCAACCAGAGAATGCTGGCAACTCTCATTCATGACTGACTGCTGGTCAGGACTAACAGAGTCACTAATGAGTCTTACATGCCACTTCATTGACAGCGGATGGACAAAAAGGCAATTGGTGTTGAATACAAAAGTGATGCAAGGAGAGTACATTAGAGAAAAGTTTCCAGGCATGCTTGAAGACTGGGGAATAAACAAAGACCGAGTGATGCTTGTGCTTTGAGACACAGGAGCAAACATGGTAAAAGGAATGAGGCTTGCTGAAGTGTCAGACCTCAGACCTGCATGGCACACACCCTGAGGTAAATGTGGTAAATGGAGGGTCTGTCAAGCCAGAGAGATCTGATTAATAGAATTGGCATGCTGTAGAGGTGCACAGGCCATTTCCACCATTCAGTCCTTGCCAAGCAGCGACTGAGCTGCATTCAGGCAGACCTTAGCTCACCCAAAAACTTCCTAAAAAGGAGTTCCGCCCACCCCTTTAAAAATCAGCAGCTACACATACTGCTGATGTTGGCACCACAGTCGATGTTTACGTCGGCTGGTCGAGTGATGCCGCCGCCATTGCTGGTAAGGGAACCTGGCAGTGTAGCCTTTCGGCTTCACGGCCGGGTCCGTACTGTCTCACTGGCGCGGCAGAAGGGGGGGAGGGAGGAGGAGCTGCCGACATACTTCGCCACGGCCCGGTCTCCCAGAAGTGGAGATAGGGTACCTGTAAAAAAACAGGTTCCCGCTACTCCCCCCCCCCCCCAAAGGTGCCAAACGTGGCATCGGGGGGGAATCAGATAAGCGGAAGTTACAAAACGATGGAACTCAAAACTTCACATGCTGCAAAGAATGCTGGAGCAGAAGCGAGCTCTGAGCATCTTATTCAGGTAAATATGGAGGACATTGCTGTCCTACTAGAGCTGCACGATTCTGGCTAAAATGAGAATCACGATGAGAATTCACGATGAATAAAGATCATGATTCTCTCACGATTCTCGCGCAGTAACATCTTTCACATTATACAAAAAATTGGGCTAACTTTACGGTTTAGGTTTTTTTTTTTTCAATTCATTGAAGTGTATTTTTTCCCAACAAATTGTGTCTGAAAGACCGCTGCGCAAATACAGTGTGACAAAATATTGCACATATATATATATATATATATATATATATATATATATATATATATATATATATATAGTCTATCCCCTTTAGGACTACCAGTGTACCCATCTTCTGATGGCTACTTCCAGCAGGATAATGCACCGTGTCACAAAGCTCAGATCATCTCAAACTGGAAAATTAAAAAGTCTGTGACCATTTCCATTTTTCTGGACCTAAAGACGATTGGAGGTAGTCTAACGTAAATAGACGCAAGTCCCTTTTCACTCGGCTGCCCATAGATCCATTATATTGGGTGGAAGACACCCTGGTCTCCATTGATCTGCCATACCGCAATTAGTAACCAGATTACTATCCATACTTCATATATTATACATATTTTTTATACTATCAGATTGCATCTCTATATCGTGCTGACAGATTCATCAGTTTTAGCATTTGTTCCATCAGTTGTGAGTTCAGCTAGTGGGCAGGGGCCATCAATTTTTGTTTATCTCCAGGGCTGCGATGCATGGCAGCGTCTTCCCGCTCCGTCCCTGGACTTGGGATGTGGGCAGGTCGCGTTCTCCCTTGCATTGGCGTAATACACGCCTTGCCCCTGACATCCCCTCGTCACAATGTGAGTGCTGCATTTATCCATCTTGGCACCAGAGGATGTATGGGTCTAGACTAACGTCCGGCGTACATGCCGGATGTTGGCTCTGTTCCCTTCCTTTTTCCTCCTATTGGCATCTATTGTATGACAATGGCGGGGTATCCGTCCCAGATCTCGGCATATAATCACTGATGAGCCAGTGGCATTTCCTCTGCTTTCTTCACACGAGAGTCACGTTTACTCCAGCACACCGTTATTTCTTTGCACCAATAAGTCCAAGGGTTTATACAACGCCTTTCACTGTTATCATAGTTTTGGTTTCATTATCACGCTTTTTGTTTCTGTGCTTTTTACTTTTTTAATGACGTGTAGTGGAGGGTGGCTTACTTATGCCTCTCTCCACCCCCCCCCCCTATTTTTTTCCCCCACAGACTAATGTTTTTCTAGATTTTTGGGCACATTTTTCACAACATCCTCACCTTTTCTCAATTTATTCATATATTTACTTAGTTATACTTATACACTGTCATGCATTTTTTCAGATTGGTGCAGGTCAGATGTGTCCCCTAATCATTCACTTCACATGCATCATCTTTTGGAAATCCTGACCCCTCTCTTGGCTGTTGCCATGGTCCAATAGGGCTGCTCCTGTCCTCGCATGACCGCGCAATTGTCACTCATAGCGACGCAGTGCTGTATCGCAAAAAATGGCGAGTAAAGGGGGGTAAATCCTTCTGGGGCTGAAGTGGTTAAAGCACCTTTCCAAGGTGAAGGAAATTCTAAAACATGGCCTGTTGGGAATACTTAAGGACGGAGGTTGGGAAGCACTGCCCTATATATTAACATTTAGGCTGGGAGAGGGAGGAGAAGGGCTGGAAGCCTATCAGTTGTGTTGCATAGAAATGTACTGACAAAGTATGTCAATAAGAGGAGCAGAGAGATGAGGTCATTAGTCTGCTGCAGTTTTTTTTACTGTCCAATCAGCAGGCTGTGGAAGAGGACACCATTCTATCAATTCTACAACTGAAAACAGAGAAAGTGGTGTCATCTGCCTAGCTGTTCTGTCTGCTAGGAAGGTGTAACTTTCAGTACTAGAGAGACAGAAATACAAGTTCTTTAAGCAGGTAAAACTCCCAATATAGACTATATACAGTATATGCTTATATTACAAACATACAGTATACACACACTTAAATTAGTTTTTAACACTGCATCAATAAAATTCATGTTTTAAAACATCCGCTATTATTACCAGAAACTGTTACTGTGGCTCCAGGATCTATAATGCCACTGTTTGGCCTCACGCAGTAGCGCCTTGGAGCTGTAGTTTTCACCTTGAAGCATACTTTCTTGTCAGACGGATTACGAAGTTTGAGGTTTGTGGTGACAACATCAGTAAATGGACCTAAAAATTAAGAAAAGAAAAAAATATAACAGCTTGCGAGTGGCTTTAGAAAAAACAGAATTAAAGCTGAAAGATATAAAAATGTTAAAGCAGTTATGTACTTTCAATTCAAATAGTGTAAATATTTGAAATTTGGATCATCTGCCTTCAGTAATTTGCTGAACAGCAGCACTCAAAGTGGGAGGGCCAGTCAACCAGATTCTTCTGAAGTCCGCTGACTTAAAGAAAGAGTAGTCTGTTCCAGTCTTTGCTGTGCTGCTGCACCAGTAGAGGTTGATGACCTGGCTGTGTCAAGTGGCAGAAGGGGCAGCACCACAAACTGGATGTACAGAATTACATAAAATTTTCATGTACACATGTTCAGTTCCACCCCACACACAGATTTTAACGTTTCTGGGAAAACAATCTAAGTTCAATAGGGTCCTTTACCCTGCCAAGAGTCCTCTTCCATCTTCAGATGGTGCCTAATTCTGTACCCAGGTCTTTTTTCTCAACCCTCAAAAGCCCGTTTTTAAAGTTCATCTGGCATGGTCGGAGCCCCCGTCTCGCCTTACGCACTCTGCAGTGCCCCAAGCGATTGAGAGGCCTTGGGGTCCCTTCCATGCGGAGATATTATGAGGCGACTGCTTTGCAGCCGATCTTAGACTGGCAGCAGCACACGGCCACCAAATCTTGGGTTCCCCTTGAGAAACTTTGTGGCTGGCCGTAACCTGTCTCATGCTTCATGGCTCCCCCCGGGATTGTCGAGGCCTCTCAGACTTCATGTCTCCCATCTCTGCTCATGTGCTACGGGTGTGGGACAAATGACATGCTCAGGGGAAGCTGTCGCTGCCTGTGTCCCCGCTGGCACCCTTAGGAGGCTTCCCATGATTCATTCCAGGGAACACCTCTCCTATTTTCGCACATGGGCAAGGGACAGTGAGGCACAATGCAGAAGGTTCATACAGGAGCAAGGCCTGGTCTCTCTGGACTGGCTTCACTCTCAGTTTGGCCGCTTCCCGATGGACGAGTGGCGCTACAGACAGCTGCATCACTTTGTTCAAAGCTTACCTCATACCATTCGGCCACCGTCCTCCTTGACTTCATTTGAGAAATTATGCATGGCTGCGGAACCTGTTCCCCATTCTATCTCAGTGGTTTATGGGATGCTGCAGTCGGCTGAGTCTTAGAGTAGGCCAGTTTATATACGGGAGTAGGAGAGAGACCTGCGGCATACGTTCACGGTACCTCAACTGGGACACCTGTATAGCCTTACCCACAAAAGCTCTGTGGACTCGAAGATGCAAGAAAATAGCTTTAAGTTGTTGACCAGGTGGTACAGAGTTCCGGCTGCGTTGGCTAGAATTTACCCAGCAGTTTCTGATGCCTGTTGGAGAGGCTGTGGGCTTCGGGGTACCTACCCCTACATATACGCTGGGAGTGCCCGCGGCTTAGGCCTTTTTGGCAGGATATCAGAGCTCAGGTGAAGGTTATATTGGACATAGATATGAATGACTCCCCATTGGAGTTTCTACTTCACGTGCCATTCATGCCTCTTAGCGTATACCATAAATCGGTTTTGCCACATCTTTTAAATGCTGCCAGGCACCTGATTTCCGTACATTGAAAGTCGCCTCATGTTCCTGGAAGATCTGACTGGTTAATAATATCATGGTAGTGGAGGAATGGATGGCAAAGTGCGAGAATAGGTATGAAAAATTTTATAGTATATGGGCCACTTGGATACATTACAACTCTAACAAGTCATCAGTGTCATAGCCAACTACCTCTAGATTCTTTATGCCCTGGTAGTACTGGAGATCTAAACGGTAACATTCTCACATAATTCAGTTAGAGGCAGAGGCTTGCATGTTACGGTCCCCCGAAATATTTGTTTTAGCACTATTTATAAATCTAGATAAAGCGCTAGAGGTTTCTTCCCCTGATTTCAGTGTTTATAGGGCCCTTGCCCTCCGCTCCCTGTTTTTTATTACCTCTTTTCACTTTTCTTGCCTTCTCCTTACATCTTCTATATTCCATTTCTCAATGTCATAGCCGGAGTTTATATATTTAGAATATATTTGTTCACAAAGAAATGCAAAAATAGAAGTGTTTCACCAGACCTACAGAAACACTACTCAGCGCCAGGTCACTATACTGATCCAAAATGTAGATATATATAAAAATATATATAAAATCTTATTGAACATTCAAAAGTGCATACATGTGGATAAACATCAATATGCGACTATAAAATCATTCATAAATACATAAATGAAATTAGACTCCACTTTGCCTGTTAAGCAGAGAGGAGACCTGAAAGAAAGTGCAAAGCAGCTGTCTCAAATCAAATATGTCAATGTAAAAACTGTGTTATAAAGTAATCCAAAATAGGACTAAATCATCGCACTAGACAGCGCTAATGTTGAGCAATTGAAATATGTGGCCAACAACACATGCAAAGGAAAATCCTATAACAGAAAAGTCCCTTATATAGGGTAGTGATGTAAAGTTCAGGGTGTAGTTCAAAAAATAAAAATCAGGTGATCATGAAATCAATCCTCCGCATGCACCTTCCACCGATCACTACGAAATCCACCCGGTGCAAAAACACTCTCCCCTTAGGGGGTTAAACTCACCAGAAATGGGGAGTAATAAAGCATTCAGAATAATCACTCTTTGCCAGCAGTTGTCAACATCACTTCATGCAGGGTCACAGATTTTCAGGGCTCATATTAAATCAAGGAACTGAGAGAAAAGTGCACATAGCGTAATCCCGTTTATTAACAGAAACCCCTTCCACACAAAAAGACAGCAACCCCCCTTCAATAAAATACGTACATCAAGTAAGCATATAAGAGAGTAATCAATCAGACAGGCAGGTAGTGAAAGTGTGTAAACTTCATCTCTGCTGACATCTCTTGGTGAAGTTTACACACTTTCACTACCTGCCTGTCTGATTGATTTCTCTCTTATATGCTTACTTGATGTACGTATTTTATTGAAGGGGGGTTGCTGTCTTTTTGTGTGGAAGGGGTTTCTGTCAATAAACGGGATTACGCTATGTGCACTTTTCTCTCCGTTCCTTGATTTAATATGAGCCCTGAAAATCTGTGACCCTGCATGAAGTGATGTTGACAACTGCTGGCAAAGAGTGATTATTCTGAATGCTTTATTACTCCCCTAAGTTTAACCCCCTAAGGGGAGAGTGTTTTTGCACCGGGTGGATTTCATAGTGATCGGTGGAAGGTGCATGCGGAGGATTGATTTCATGATCACCTGATTTTTATTTTTTGAACTACACCCTGAACTTTACATCACTACCCTATATAAGGGACTTTCTCCTAAGGGACTTTTCTGTTATAGGATTTTCCTTTGCATGTGTTGTTGGCCACATATTTCAATTGCTCAACATTAGCGCTGTCTAGTGCGATGATTTAGTCATATTTGTTCACAAAGTGATAAAATGAGAGCACCCCGCCATTTGCACAGTTAAACACACTGGGGCGGGGGCAAAACACCGCTACTGTTAGCCAGTGCTTTACCGTCGGTATTTGGCCGTTAGCGGGGCGGTTTTACCCTCGCTAGCGGCCGAGAAAGGGTTAAAAAACACCGCAAAGCACCTCTGCAGAGGCGCTTTGCCGGCGGTATTGCCGCGGTGTCCCATTGATTTCAATGGGCAGGAACGGTATACACACTGCTTCTTCACGACTCCAAAGATGCTGCTAGCAGGACTTTTTTTACCGTCCTGCCAGTGTACCCTCCAATGTGAAAGCCCTCGGGGCTTTCACATTGGAAACAAAGCAGCGGCACTTTCAGGTCGTTTTGCAGGCGCTATTTTTAGCGCAATAGCGCCTGCAAACCGCCCCAGCGTGAAAGGGGTCTAAAAATAACAAACATGTTATGGATGGATTTGCAGAGCAGCCCGGATTCTCCTCTTCTTGAGTCCCTCTTCGACAGTCCAATGGCGCTGCTGTTATGTCTCAGCCAATCAGGAGGGAAAGTCCCGGACGGCCGAGGCACTCGTAGACTTGGTTGGATTGAGAGGGGGCTCAGTTAAGTATTAGGGGGGCTGCTGCACAGAGAAGGCTTTTTATCTTAATGCATAAAAAACAAAAAGGAGAGGCAGAGTGCAGCGGCTCCTGGTGCAATACAGATTATTGAATCAATGAACAGAATTTAAAAATAAGTTGCACTCACACAGGTTATATCAAAGAGAGCATTCCTGCAGGAAGACCATGGCCAGCATACGGACAGTGATCCTTCAGATCCTAGGAGAGCAGGGTCTGAGATGAAAGGCATTCCAGCCTGCAGCAACAGACAAGCTGCGCACCGCTCCTGCTATTTTATTAATTTTCTAGCAAAACAATCATGATTTTTACATGTAGGAGAGGAGTGCGCTCGGTTTCAGCAAGAAGCTCTGAAGTTACAACACGGTATAGTCGAACCTTCAGAGCGCATGCACCACTGATGTCAGCGGCTGCATGCAGGCTGAATATCTCCTAAACTGTGCCCTATTATAGGCTTACCTGTAGGTAAAAATCACAAAGCCGGGTGCACAAACGCTTTACCTTGAGTTCAGCTTCATTTTGTTAATGTATTTAAATCTGCTTGTATATTAACACTCTGCTCCCCACAGACAGACAATGCTACTATAATAATGTGCCCTCATCCAGAATGGGAGCACTCTAAGAGCCCTTGCACACTGGGGCTGTTTGCAGGCGCTATTGTGCTAATAATAGCGCCTGCAAACCGCTCCGAAAGTGCCACTGCTTGTATTCCAGTGTGCAAGCCCCGAGGGCTTGCACACTGGAGCGATGCGCTGGCAGGACGGTAAAAAAAAAGTCCTGCCAGCAGCATCTTCGGAGCGGTGAAGGAGCGGAGTGTATACCGCTCCTTTACCGCTCCTGTCCATTGAAATCAATGGGACGGCGCGGCTATACCGCCGGCAAAGCGCCTCTGGAGAGGCGCTTTGCGGTGGTGTTTAACCCTTTTTCGGCCGCTAGCGGGGGTAAAACCGCCCCGCTAGCGGCCGCATACCGAAGGTAAAATGCCGCTAATAATAGCGGCGTTTTACTGCCGACGCCGCCCCCCGCCCCAGTGTGCAAGGGCTCTTATACAGTGTTACTGGCCAGATCACCAGGGGTAAAAAAATAAAAAATAAAACAAATAAATTTAGCCACAACATCTAGTGACCGGTAAGCTGCAATGTATTTTATTTTTGGTTGTTGGATTAATACTGCTTTAACTACTAAAGGATTTTAAACATGAGATGAGATATCTTTAAAAAAAACAAAACAAAGTTTCTAGGACACATCTTACTTTACCGGCTGTCAAAAAACAAAAAAACAAAAAAAACAAAAATAAAACTATGAAGTGATCTGGATTATACAGCAAGTGTGTCAAAGTGCAGCCACTCCTGCGCAAAATGACATTGTTTCATTGTAGTTACTATTTTATACCTATGTGGATTTAGGGTCGGATTACACAGGAATGCGCGGTGCGTTACTGTGTGATTCACACGCAATCCGGGTGCAGTACGATTTCAGCCAGTTCATTTAAATAAGCTGAAATTGCACTGGACCGCACCAAAAACACACAACAACCAAATCATATGGTACCAGTTTAACATGCAATCCGCAATATTTTAATAAAAGTATTTAATCCCCTAGTAACCCTTTGTTAACCTCAATTAGCCTTAAAGCGGAGCTCAGCGTTTTTGTGTTTATTAAAAGTCAGCAGTTATAAAAACTGTAGACGCTGACTTTTGATCAACACATACTCACCTGTTCCACAATCCAGTAATGTGCTCACTCGAGCTGTCCCTTCTCCCCGTCATCTAAACTATGGGCACCCGGCTTTGGCAGCTTACAGCTTCACAGCCGGGTGCCCGCTGCATCTCCTGCATGGTCTGGCAGTTTTCTGGGAACTGTGAAGTTTCCCAGAAGACTGGAGGGAGGGAGGGGGAGAGAACTTGCTTGAATCGCCTAGGGTACCTGTCAAAACAATCCTCCTAGAACATAAGAAAAAAAACTGAGGCATATGCAGGGAGTAGGAGGAATAATCCTGTCCTACAAATTGTTTGCCAATCCATTCCTGTAGGCAGCAGTATTAACCAATGGCAGATGACTGTGCTCCTCAATAATTGAGGGAGAAATAAAAAGGGGACGTAAAATTACAGTTTGTGCGAATGCACGCACGGCGCCAGGAACAGTAATGTACTGGCAGAGCTCTGCATGCCTCCAGCCCACAAAAGCTTATAATTTGCCATCAGGGGTGCCCGGACGAGCATTCAAGCGGCCATCCACAGCTCGGGAACAGATTATGCAGCAGAGTCCACAGCAGCTCAGATCGTCGCGGCCCTACCAAGCCCAGAAGCAGCCCCCCCCCGGTTAAAATGGCGTCTGGGAAGGGAGATACGGCGCGCGGCAGCCCTCAGACTCAGAAGCCAGCCTCGCCTCGTCTGGAGGCGGCTTCATAGGACACTGCTGGGAGAGATCCTTTCTCCTCCCAATCTCAGGAGGAGCTCCCGACCATGCCACGAGGTGAGCATTCACAGCCTTCTCCCTCATCTATCTCCCCAGAAAGAGCATTAGAATATGCAGAATCCCCGGGCCTCCTCCACAGACATATGGCCAAACTAGCTGAGCTGGCTTTGAGACAAAACATTTCTATGCAGTCTCAGCCACCTATTCCTACAACTTCTTATTCAGGAGATGCAGTTCTTCTGGCTAGATTTTCTGCTCTCCTGCAACAGAAACTGTATAAAGCCTGTACTATTATTACTACTGATTTGAAAGATAATTTTCTAAATATTGGACAAAGGCTGGACACTACTGAGTTTAAAACGGTACTGTGAAGAGAGTAAAACAAAAAATTCAAAAATGATCTGCAAGTCCAACTAGATCAGGTGAATGCAAAGATAGACGACCTGGAAAATAGATCTAGGAGGTACAACTTTCGTGTTTGGGGCCTTCCAGAATCGGCGGTGGATTTAGAGGTTACTATACAATCCTTGATGAAAAATCTGATACTAGATATCTCTCCTCACCAGCTGGAAATCGACAGAGTACATCGGGCCCTGACGGCCCCTAGGCCAGATGGCTTACTGAGAGATGTGATTGTTAAACCCCATGTCTACCGATCAAAAAGAAGATCATGATGGAGGCTAGAACCAAAAGGCGATATATCCCTCCTGGGACATATGGTCCAGAACTTTGCAGAGCTCACCTGATCAACTGCCTAATTAAGTATCGTTGGTAGTTTCCCTTCTGGTTATTTTCATATAGGGGCAAATACCATTCCTTTACCAACTTCCAATCAGGCAAGGCAATGCTCCTGGACTCGGGAGCGATTTCAAGAGACTCTCCTGTCTCCAGCGCTCACAATGTACATGGTCGCCCTGTCTCTCCTTTATGGTACCAGCCCAGGAGATCCAACTCCAAGTCCCAGTCATCTGACCATTCCCAAGATGGTCATCGAGGCTCTACATCTCTTTTTGAGACCAGTCTTCCTATACTTGGACGTTGTTCAGTATTGAAGACCTTTGATAGTTCCCGTTATGTTATGCTTCCTATTTTGTTTTAGTTTCTTGCTTTTTTTAAAGGAGTTTTCCTCCTCCAGGAAAATACGTTCCTGATTGTGGACCTATTTTGCATTACCTATGCTAAGTTCGGTCAGCTGGCCCCTCCCATCCCTTTCAGTTGCTGTGAGAGATGGGCTGGACCAGAAGCATATGCCACCCGATAGGGGGGCTTGGCACCCCCAACAAGTCATTGTAACGCAGTGTATGGGTTATTTTTATTTGATTGTACCACTTGAGATTTTATTTTACAAGCTAGCCAAAGGCGTACAGTCTTATCTTGTTAACTTTGTTCTTCTTTTCGAGTCTCTCTCCCTGGGTGTGCACCCCCCCCCTCCAGGAATGCGTCCAATCCGACAGGACAAGCGATCCCCGAATGAAGATCTTGACGCTTCTTACAGCAGAGTACAATCCTCTGAACCAGTATGTCTAGCAGATCCTCCATGAATCACTGTATTTTAAACACACAATGTGCAGGTTCTTAACTTCCCTACTAAGCGGGCAAAGGCCTTTCAACAATATCACAAAAATGGATGCGGATATGTTGCTATTACAGGAGACACAATTCTCACGAACTTACGCCCCTAAATATTTGAACACAAGATACCTTACGGTTTTTCTGTCAAACGGCCAAACATAAAATAAACGGGGGGGGGGGGGGGGGGGGCTAGGGGGGGAGCTATATGTATTACTAAAAAATTTTCTTTCACACCTACCACAGTAATAAAAGATAAGGAAGGCCGCTATGTTATGGTAGCATGGAGAAACAACAAACATGCAATAACCCCACTCTCCCACTATGCTCCTAACATGGGCCAAGCACACTGTCTTCGCTCAATGCTTGAAGTGGTTATAACACTGGGGTTGGGGGGTAACAATACCTCCTTTGACCACGTTTTAGACAAATCTAATCCTAGTAAGGCAATTTTAAAACATACCCCCAAACAGAGTGGTAGAATAGCACGATTTGATTAATATATGGAGAGATGCTCATCCCACCACCAGGGGATTACACATTTTATTCCCATGTACACAAGTTGCATTCGCAAATTGATCACTTATTTACATTATCCCCATTGCTTCCATTTATTTCATCGGCTAAGATTCTCCCCATGGCATGGTCAGACCATTCTCCTCGGTCTTGTTTGGGTGGCCCATAAGGCAACCATTCGCAGCAAATTAATACAAATAACTTCCAGAGTCAAAAGGGCACGAAAACAAACGATCTGGCAACAGGATGAGGAGCTGCGGCATTTCATGCGAGAACGAACCAACCAGCATCTCGATCATGGAAATCAGATAAATGCAGCACAAATGGCCCTGAAACCGAGCCTCACCACGAAAGCAGAAAAATACCTTAGATGGTCTAGACACCATACTATGTCATGGTGGCTAAACCTAATACTTTATTAGCAAGAAAAATAACCCCTTGGCTATTTACCCCAACTTTGCTAAAATTACAATTAAGTAACAGCAAAAAGACCCCAAATCCTCAGTTAATTTTACAGGAATTTTTCACTTATTATTCCGAACTATAGGATTCCCCTAATCAGTTCCCCAAAGATAAGGCAGAGGATTTCTTCCGTGATATCCCACTTCCTAAAATGGTTTGAGATCATGTGGAGTTAATGGAAGCAGAATTCTCAACAGGGGAAATAGTAGCTGCCGAGTGACGAGGAGGGGGGTGTGGTTTGAGCATGGCCGGGTGAGAACACACAGCACACGAGCTCCCGGCCCTCCTCCAGCCCCAGACTGAATGTAGTTCTTAGAGGATAGCAGCATGTACTCGAGCAAACAGCGAGAGTCCAGAACCTCCCACAAAGCAGCTAACACCAGTGGAAATCAGAGCTACAGCAGCACACGGGGATGAGGGCCAGGGAGTAGGATGGCGAACGTACAGGATGTCAGGATTTTACCTGTGCAGGCGGCGCAGGTCCCAGTGACTGCCGCAGTGAACGCGGATGTCCCCCATGATGCCTCGCGGATGCCAACGTCAGAGGGACGGCGATGTGGTGGCGAGACGCCATCCCGCACAGAGGAGGGAGAGCTGAGATCACTAATACAAGCGCTTCCAACAAAGGCTGACATTGAAGCACTGATCCATAGAGTGGAAAACGCCCACCATAAGGAATTACAGCTTGTGCATACTGAATAGCAGACATTAACGGAATGTCTTACAGTAGATGAGACTGGAACAACGGGTGTCTGAACTAGAGAGTGGTAGGATCTCACAGACAGATGCAGCAGCGGCACTACAAGTGCAGATGGAAGACCTGGACGATCGGAGCTGCCGGAACAACTTGTGGCTCCAGGGTCTCAAAGAAACTACAGATCAGGAGAGCCTCCGGAATACGGTAACGTCGATTTTTCAAAAAATGCAGATTGGAAATGTACCCCCCTAAAATGGAGTTGGACAGGGTACATAGAGCATTAGGACCTAGGCCCCTGGACTCTAGTCATCCCCATGATGTGCCGCCTGCATTACTATTCACATAGAGAGGCTATACTCCAGAAGGCTTGGAAAGCAGGCACAATAGATTTTGGAGGAGCACAATTAAAAATATTACCTGACCTGTCAAGAGCCACGCTGCAACACAGAACTATGCTCCGTCCAGTTTTAGACCAGGCACGACAGCTGGATTATACCTATCGCTGGAGGTTTCCAATCTCGGTCCAAATACAGAAGGGCTCTTTTGTATTTTTTCTATGTACACAGGCCGATTTGACTTCTATTCTTTTCTTGACATTGAGCCTTTTAAGGTCCTGAATTGGCTTCAGTTGCTTTCACAGCCACCAAGTCGCATAGGTGCAACATATCAACAGACAGCTCTCACTATACAGCAAATAGAGGCCCGCTAAAAGACTGGAGTGTTTACAGAAGATAAACTATAATGCCCTGTACACGCGATAGGATTTTCCGACAACAATATCCTGGATGTTGGCTCAATCTTGTCTTGCATACACACGGTCACACAAATGTTGTCAGAAATTCCAAACGTCAAGAACGCGGTGACGTACAACACGTACGACGAGCTGAGAAAAATGAAGTTCAATAGCCAGGGCGGCTCTTCTGGTTGATTCTGAGCATGCGTGGAATTTTGTGCGTCGGAATAGTGTACACGATCGTAATTTCTGACAACGGATTTTTTTGTCGGAAAATTTGAGATCCAGATCTCAAATTTTGAAAATGTCCGATGGAGCCTACACACGGTCGGAATTTCCGACAACAAACTCCCATCGAACATTTGTTGTCGGAAAATCATATCGTGTGTACAGGGCATAAGGTGTTATAGCTGGTCTACGAGTATTAGTATTAGATGAAGTCTTTTGATTTTACACAGAAGGGATTTAAAAGGATAAGAGAAATAAAATAGATATTTTCTGGGTCTTAGGGGGGTTCCCTAATTTAAATAGAGACGGATGAACTGCTTACTCCCTGTACTTTAGGAAATCTAGAATTACTGATGTTTTTTTTTCCCAGCCTAAGTTTAAGCTTGTTTACTTGGTTTGTATTCTTAAAGACAGAGGCAATTGGAGATGGGCCCTTTAGTTTCAAGAAGATATTTGGGAGAAATTGTAAGAGAGTGGCTGGAGAGTGGGTTGTTACGGGTGGTGGTGGTGGTGGGGGGGGGTATAGAGGTGAGAGTGAGAGCTGAGGTGGATGGGTGGAGTTAGGGGGTTTGGGATGGTGAGGGAGATGGAGATGGATAAGCGACGGTGAGGTGGGGGCTGGGTTTTTTTTCCCCCTGGGGAAACAGGTCGGCTTGTTCCCCCTCTTAAAAATGTTTTTCTTCTATATTTTTGTTTGTTTCTCACTATAGTTTGAATATGCAATGTTTTTCACTATGGAAGAATAGAAAGGCAGCCCCCTCAAGGGTGTATTGTGTGGGGTGAGTGGAAATGAGATGAGAAAAATGACATAACCTGGGAGGGTAATGGGGATAAATGAGTGAGCTTGGATGGGAGAGGTGAAAAATGAGGAGTCGAGTTACTGGATTCTCTCTTCACTCTTAAGACCAAATAGGATGCAAAACCTAATGGAACAATAAAAACAAACATAGCGGAAGGGCTAATTAAAAAAGATCAGTAAGTACTTCTATGGGATAGGAAGCAAGGATTCTCCTGAATCAGCGAGAAGTAAAGTAATATGGGATAGGAGGGGAGGAGGAATAGTGCCCCCCCCTTTTTTTTTTTGGACACCGATTTTGTTTGCACTAAATACACCACATATGGAACTACAGAGGGTCACTTGATTAAATGGTATGGGACAATACTGGAACGAATGGGCAGGATGGTGAGGTAACAAATTACATTTAGGAGAGTGATACTATTGGGTTTGGTAAGGATGGGGGGATTTTTTTTCCCCTTTTTATTTTGACGGGTTTTGTTTTATTTTTCTTTCTTCACTATGGGTTATCTGAATTGAGATTGCGAGATTAACAGAGGTTCATATTTAATACACTATGCACAATAGGTAAGAAGACAGGACAGAGGGTAAGGACGCCCCCCCCCTTTTTTTTTCTCTTTCCTTCTCCACCCCCCCATACCTAGAACTAGAATCGAGAAGAATTAAAACAATCGCACGTTGCCCCTAATTTCAGGTTAAAGTTATTTATCTGAATAGAACATTAAATCTCTTATATTAGATAATAAGTATAATAATTCTTTTTTTTTTTTGTTTCATAATAGATAAGTTGATTTGATCGATAGATAGATTTAATGTAGATATTTAAAGGCAGTGATGCTGTTTTGCTCTTGGGGGGGCTGGAGGAGACAGCCGGGGACTCCCTCCTCTTGGTCATGCTTAATTACTTCCCCCAATTAGGCCAGCACTCATACAGTATAGAGATAATAAGTTGAGTGCATAAAGTAAATTGCTTTGATATCCCTTGGAGAGTCTACAATATAGCACCCACTCCAAGAGGCTATAGTTAGTTGTCGGAATTGTAGTGTGACGTGTATTGGGGAGTTTTGGCCCCCCCCTTTTTGTTTGGTTTGTCTGTTCTCCTCTCCCCCCTCCCCCTCGTGCCGGTGAAATAAGACTGGGATGGATACCCTTATTTATATTGTCCCTTAATGTTAGGGGGCTGAATACACCTGAGAAGCGACGTATACTACTCCAGGATCTGAAAAGGTCACAAGTGGATATAGCATTCTTACAGGAAACACACTTTAGGGACAATCGCCTCCCCCTGCTTAGAAATAAGGACTTCCCGTTGGCTTATCATGCCACCAATTCTGCAAAGTCGAGGGGGGTATCGATTTTGATTTCTAGCAAGATCCCATGGTCTTATACAGACTCTTTTGTGGACACTGGGGGCCAATATTTATTTCTTAAAAGGTAGGATTGGTAGGGTGGGGGTAACTATGGCATCTTTCTATGCCCTCAATGCACAACAGGATTTTTTTTTTTTTTTTTACAAACATCTTGGATAAACTTGAGTTCAGGGAGGGCCAGTTGATCTTGGGAGAAGATCTTAATATGTCCTACCTCAGGAAGATACTTCCATAGGTACCTCGTCAGTTCTGCCAGGTTCATGGAAACGGTTCATTCTGGCACTTTAAGGAGCACGACTGGTAGATGTGTGGAGTCTTTTATATTCTGGGGAAAGAGATTATTTGCCATTGCATAAGTCATATTCCCGTATTGACCTTTTTTTTTTTTCCTCATTGCCAACTACATTTAGTGGCGGAAGCCACTATTGGAGCGATCACCTGGTCGGACCATGCGCCAATTCTCCTGAAGTATAATATGTCGGGAAGCCGAGGCCCTGATCCAGCAATATGGAGACTTAATGAAAGTCTGTTACAAGACCCCATTGTGACGGAAGATGTTCTTGGGGAAGTGACATGTTATTTTTTAGGCCAACGATACTTCAGAATGTGCTCCCGGAGTGATCTGGGAAGCCCATAAAGCAGTGATTCGGGGAGTACTGATAAAACATGGTGCTAGTATCAAACGAGAGAGGGAGGCAAAGTTAACATCCTTGCTAAGAGATATACAGCTATTAGAATCGCTTCATAAACATGCTCCCTCCTCAGACGTGGAACGGGACCTCTTGACCGCTCGTAGACAGGTCACTGATTTACTCATGTTTAAAACTAAAAGGGCGATAATGATTGGACGTGAACACATTTATGAGTCTGGTAACAAATGTGGCAAATTACTTGCTAAAACCTTAAAGGAACAATCAATGACATACGTACTATTGATTACAGGGGCTGAAGGTGAAAATTTGCTCAAAGATTTGGAGATTACTATTTTTTCCTTTATAATTTACAGTCAGACCCCCCTACACATTCAGGGATAGACGATTATTTAGCATCATCCGGAATGTCCGGCCTAATGTCTATAGCACAACAGTAATTGGAAGTACCAATTACATTAGGGGAGGTGCAGGAGGCAGTGAATCGGGCTAAAACGGGTAAAACACCTGGCCCAGACGGTTTTACAGTTCAATATTATAAACACTTCATGCCTATACTGGGACCTTATCTTGTAAAGATGTTTAATGGTCTTGGCAACCGGAGTCCCCGCCATATGGAATCACTTAAAGAGGAAGTAAACCCTGATGGGTTTTACTTCCTCTTTGTCTCCCTGCAAAGGTAAAGCATAATGGGCTACTATGCATCGCACTTACCTGACAAAGGAGCCTGTGATGTCAACGCTGTCCCCTCCTCCACGCTGTCCCCTCCTCCACGAAGCGTCCATCCTCCTTCCAGGTATCGCGGCTCCGGCGCTGTGATTGGCCGGAGCTGTGATGACGTCACTCCCACGCATGCGTGCGGGAGCCGCCACAAACAGCATGATCGCCATTAGAAACGGCACGCTCAGTGCGCTGTTGACATCAGTGCCTGTCTTTTGTAAATTTCTCCTAAACCGTGTAGGTTTAGGAGATATTTCTTGCACCTACAGGTAAGCCTTAATCTAGGCTTACCTGTAGGTTAAAAGTGGTCTGTAAGGGTTTACAACCACTTTAAGGCCCTTATCACGGTAATTCCTAAAGAAGGAAAAGATCCCATGCAATGTGGAAGCTATAGGCCAATATCCCTTCTAAATGCAGATCTAAATGTTTTTGCTAAAAATCCTTGCGACCAGGCTTCAGCGACAACTGCCTTCTCTGATTCATCCGGACCAAGTAGGGTTTGTCCCGACGCGGGAAGCAAGGGATAATACTATTAAGGTATTGAATTTAATACAGGTAGCTAATCTATCCAAGATCCGTGTATGTTTCTTGGGACGGATGCAGAGAAGGCTCTTGTTTGGGTCAATTGGCAGTTTATTTTTTCGGTCCTGCGAAATGTAGGGGTAGGAGACAATATGCTTCGATGGATTCTAAGCATTTATGCCTTACCAAGTACTCAGGTCAAGGTAAATGGAGTTCTGTCTTCCTCCTTCAGGATCACCAACGGGACTAGGCAGGGTTTCCCACTATCGCATAAATGGAATAGGATAATACGGCGCGCTCTGGTTACAACAATCAAATATCTATTGATCCAAAATAGAACCATGAAGCAAAGTGTCAGTGGTTTACGGACAGTGTTTTGTGGTGAACAGCGACAAAAAATGGTATTAAACGATATCAAAAATATTATAAAATGATATAAAAACAGTTAAAACCAGAAGTAGAAATACAAAGAATAAATGTACTGGGATAAAACTGTCCACAGAGGGCTGCCAGTTCGGTGTGAGAATGAACAAGAACTCTGGAATGAAGAAACGAAAAAGAACAGCGTCCTCTAAGTGCAGTAAACAGGCTGGTTTAATCGATAGAAAGGTTTAAAAACACTCACAAAAGTGAAGAAACAGTAGGCATGAATTGTCATCCGTTCCCGATGGCCGAGTGAGAGTTGGGGGAGGTCCGCGAGATGTGGCTGTGTCTCCTGGATTTTATCCTATGCCAGTCACAGTGAACCAGCGCTGTGACCGGCATAGGATCGGATCCAGGAGACACAGCCACCGCCACATCTCACGGACCTCCCCCACTCTCACCCGGCCCTCCGGAGCGGATGACAATTCATGTCTACTGTTTCTTCACTTTTGTGAGTGTTTTTAAACCTATCAATTAAACCAGCCTGTTTACTGCACTTAGAGGGCGCTGTTCTTTTTCGTTTCTTTTTTCCCACTATCGCCCCTTCTTTTTGCCTTTCCTTTGTAAGATTCGATCAAATCCAGACATTCAGGGATTGACAGTTGAAAGAACTCAGTATAAGATTTTGGCTTATGCTGATGATGTGCTCTTTTCACTGACTAACCCAATTATATCCCTTCCTAACCTCTATGAAATGGAGAGATATGGCTCTCTATCGTACTTTAAGATCAACCTAAGTCAGAGGCCATGGAAATAAAAATACCTAAAGAAATTTTGAGACTATTGAAATGCAGCTATAAATTTAAATGGACTGATCAAGCTCTGAATTTTTTAGGTACCCGTATCCTAGCAGACCTCTCATACATTCGACCTTCATTTTCTACCACTTTAACAAAAGGTACGGAGCCTCCTGGAGAGGTGGCATAGGGGGTTCCATTCCGGGTTTGGAAGAGGTAATATAGTCAAAATGAATTTTTTGCCTATATTTATTTCAGGCATTACCCATTGCTATTCCTAGGCATTATTTGAAACAGATTGACACACCCCTCACCGGATTTATCTGGGCACAGAAACATCCAAGGATAAGAAGATCCTCGCTGACCCTTCCTAAACAATACGGTGGACTGGCAATACCTGATCTGTATAAATACTATCAAGCAGCCCTATTGAGTCATATAATTGACTGGTGTCGACGTGAGGGACCTAAAGACCTGGCCGAGCTCGGAGCAAGCACAGAGTAGTGCCCTATTACATAGAGCACCCTTTTTCCAGTTAATTGATTTTTTTTTTTTTAACTAGTAATGGCAGAGATCAGCGATTTTTATTGTGACTGCGACATTATGGCAGACACATCGGACAATTTTGACACATTTTTGGGACCATTGGCATTAATACAGCGATCAATGCTAAAAAATTGCATTGATTATTGTAAAAATGTCACTGGCAGTGAAGGGGTTAACCACTAGCTGGTGCTGTAAGGGTTAAGTGTGTCCTAGGGAGTGTTTCTAACTGTGGGAGGGAGAGGCTGTGTGTTACACTGCACTGATCGCCGCTCTCGATCACAGGGAGCAGAGATCAGTGACAGTGTCACTAGGAAGAATGGGGAGATGCTTGTTTACATTAGCAACTCCGCATTCTTCCTCACCGTGAGACGATCGCGGGTATCCCCACAGACATCGGGTCCGCGGGACCCGCGATAGCGGTCACGGAGTTCCCGGTGGGCGTGCGTCGCCTCTTAAAGGGCAAAGTACAAGTATATTAATCTGCCTGTATGTGCCCTTCTGCCGCAGTATATCTGCGTGAGGTGGTCGGGAAGCAGTTAAAGTGTATTTTACCCAAAAAAATGCGTTTGAAAGACCGCTGCACAAATACAGAGTCATATAAAATATTGCAACAATCGTCATTTCGAGACATATGAAGAGACTTATATTATAGCCTTTATATTTGTAGCAGCAAGAATATCCATAGCCAGGTCTTGGAAGTGCCCTATGGTCCCTTTCCACCTGCTGAAATCTAAGCCATTATGGAAAATGCTTTGTTTGACAAAACTTGGGACACTTAGATTAAATACCTTTTGGATGCATTATGAGATGGGATTGACTCTGGAGTGCTCTTCTTCAGGGCAAGGGTGCACCTCTCTTTTCACTTTTTTCTCTTTTCGCTGCTTTCTATTTCTTCCTTCTATTATCTCTTTTCCCTTTCTCTCTTCCTTCTGTCTGAATTTACCTCTCAAAGGGCCCTCCGGCCAGTTGTAGTCTTTGGGACTACACAGGAGTTAAGTTTGAATCTTGTATCAAGCAGATGTAGTAGAGGGGGAGTTCACCTCTCAATGTTTCCCCTGTTCTGTATTGAAATACGGTACATCCGCGGATTACCGACAGAGAGAAGGGTTATTCCGGAATTAAGATTATATTATCTGTGCATTCCCCCTCAAGTTATAAATATCTCTCTAGTGAGACGTGCAGGGATGGAATGGAAGATTGTGTAATCCCATTGTTTGATGCTTCTTTTACATGTTATACAGTGTTTCTTTATTGTTCACTTTTTTTTCTAACATAAGTCTAAATATGTGGATGATGATATACTAAGTTTAATATCAACATGTACACTTCTGCGACGCAAAAAAATATCATCTGGGTTTATAACAAGCAACTGATCTTTGTTACAATGGCAAATGCTGATTTTGTACTTTTTCAAAATTTTCGGAAAAAAATATTGAAAATGAAAAGAAAAACAAAAAAAGTCTTCTGCAATTGTTTTAGTCGTATTTAGTCGACTAAATCTCCAGTACATTTTAGTCGACTAAAACTCATTTTAGTTGTCTAAAATGTAATGGGTGTAATTAAATTGTAATCCATTGGTTAACATTTATCTACAATTTCCAAACTCATTATATACTGCTGGAGTGAAAAATCTCATATGTTATTATTTAAGGTATTGAACTTGCACTACAGACCAGTGTTAACTTTGAAGTCAAATTTCAATTTAGTTTTAGTCTTAGTCTTTTGACTAAAAAGCCATTTTAGTTTTAGTCTCATTTTAGTCTTTTGACTAAAATGCCATTTTAGTTTTAGTCGTATTTTAGTCATCTCAATTGTTTTAGTTTTAGTCGTATTTTAGTTGAATAAAATAGTATTCATTTAGTCGACTAAAATATTTTAGTCGTTTTAGTTGATAAAATTAACAGTGGTTTTCAGTCTGTCAATTACATTGAAAACAAAATAATTTTTTCAAGAGTCTATTGCCAAAAAGCCTAGTTTGTCCTGATCTATAAATTAGTCATTACTTAAGTGGTAGTAAAGCCCGCTTGGTGATTTTTACCTACAGGTAAGCCTATAATAAGGCTTATTTGTAGGTAAAATGAATATCTCCTAAATGTGACATGACAAGTCACACACAAATCGACTACCTACGGTTAGAGATAGATATGTGCCCCTAGATGTGAACCTTTTGCATTCAGGGGAGCATCTGTCCCCAATTTCAAATAATCAGTCCATGAGCAATTACATGCAAACAGCTGCAGACAGCGCAACCTGTCATTGATTTATACTGCCTTCCTGTCCGCAGCTGACCAAAAACACCTGGTGATATCCACCACAGAAATATGCTAATCTGTGTGCAGCCCCATCTCTTGAACATGTACGAAGAAAGAGAAAAAAACAAAAAAACACCACAACACCACACACATAATGGTTTCCCTTTACATAATTATACTGTTGTAAACACTTTTGTCAATAAATTTGAAATATTCACTGTAATTTAGCATGCAAATACAGCATTGGGAAAGACCTAGGCTAAAAGTAATGCAAGCCTAATGTGTCTTATGATTTGTATGAGAGCAACAGATCCCCATCACTTAAAAGGACTCACTTGTAGACACACTTCTAGTGAGGGAAATTTCTCTGCCAATTTTGGCAACAAACTAGGATTGCAAGGAAGCATTTTACAGTAAGCTATCTTTAGCTGCACGGCAACCTTCTCAGTTTGCAGTAATACTATGAGCTAAGATGTGCTACAACCATTCAAACACTTCAATAGAGATATGTCTGTTTGCCAATGAAATCCAAACATATTAAAATTAGGTAAGGATGATGAAGTAGACTTAAAGTGGATCTTTAGCTTTAAAAATAAATAAATGAAATAGGGCTGCAACTAACGATTATTTTCGTAATCGATTAGTTGGCCGATTATTGTTTCGATTAATCGGTTAATAATCTTAAAAAAAAAAAATGTGATGTATAATTTAGTTAATATGTAAAGTTTAAAAAAAAAGGCAATTTATTCTTAAATATCTCTATGCAGTGGTAAATATCAATAACCAACTATATGGTTAGGGAGCAAAATATCTAATCCACTCTGAGAATAACAGACAGAAGAGAGATACTGTATATACTATTAGAGGAGACATACTGTAACTGTTAGAGAAGAGATATACTGTACATACTATTAAAGGGTGAATCTGATAAATATCAGACTCGGAGATCAAATGTCTTCCTTCAAAAAAAAAAATTTTCATTTTAAGAACGTTCGTCCGATTTTCTAATAGTTAGTGAGGTCAAATCGACGTTCATTTTCAACTACAGTGACAGAAAAATTTGGAAATAGAAAACTTCTTGTTTAAAGGAATTTTCAGACAGTGCATGTGGTTTTCGTTCAGAGATTACATTCATTTTAAAAAAAGAATGTTAAAAACAAGTGAAAATTTCAAACAACATTCTTTCATCCAGCGAATGTAAAAAGATTTTTTGTTTTTAAAAAAAACACAAATTGCTGCAAAAACGAATTACATGCTTTTCTGCAGCTTCTCAATTGAAGTATATTGAACCAAAAAAGCACAGTTAAAAAAAATTCCTTGACCCTTTCCAAATACGCAGCGACTGAAAAAAGCATAGATGTGAACGTGTCCAATGGGAAACCATGTAAATGAACACAAAACAAATCTCTCCTGCGCTCAGGTGTCCAGGAACTGAACATGTGGTGCGACCACCTATAACAAGGTATTGCCTAGCGTCTTGCAGCCCTCCTCTGAACAATGGGTATTCATGCTAGAAAAAACAGAAAAAGGAGGGCGCACTAACCTAGTGCATTACCACTATTAAACTTTATTGCAGCATAAAAACAGCAAAGATTATACTCACAAACGAGCTATCGAAACCAGCTTTAAAAAGGGCGCAAATGCGCTGTTCTATGGATCGACACACCAGGACCTATTGCCAAGAGGATCAGACCGGTGCAAATGGCCAATGGCTTACCATGTAAATGAACTGTAGTGTGCTTCTGCAAAAAAGCACCAAAAAACACATAGATGTGAACCAGGCCTAAGATGTTTAACATAATGGAGTTAAAAAAGCTAAAATGAGCCCTTTATAGTGCAAAAAAAAAAGCAGATAATCACTACTGTAAGGGGTTCATTTTTTTACTGTAGAACTGTGAAAGTAATATTTACAGTAGCGATTATTTGCTCTTTTTGTACTATAAAGGGCTCGGTTTTTTTAACCCCATTATGTTACTGGCCGATTAATCGATTATAAAAATAGTAATCGATTAATTTCATAATCGATTAGTTGTCGATTAATCGATTAGTTGTTTCAGCCCTAAAATGAAATGGGCGAACAGCCAGGATTTTTAATGCAGAAGCAGCATGCTTTGTTCCTTCTGCATTAGGATTCTTGCACACTAACTACTTTAACCGCTGGAAAATGCAAATTTTGCGCATTTCACAGTCAGCGGTCAACCGTTCCTATCCTGAACACGATTCTTCCGCTTTCAGGAGAGGGAGGTATAAACTCTCTTAACCGCAGCAGCTTCCAAACGATCCCAAAAGCTTATATGTACATGGACACATAGGCTTTTATGGGCGTTGAGTTGGAGTTTAGGGAGCTTTGGCAAAAAAAGAAAAAAAAAAAAACACCACCAAAAGCTCCTAAACTCAAGTTTAGGAGCTGCTAGTGTACATGGAGCCTTAGGCTACTTTCACACTGGGGCGCTTTATCGCTAAAAATAGAGCCTCTCCTGTCACTTCAGTCTGGCTTTCAGACTGGAGCGGTGCGCTGGCAGGACGCTAAGAGCACTTTCACACTGAGCAGTGCCGGGGGTTAAAAGCTCCCCACTTGTGGCCGAAATGTGCTGCCAAAACGACGGTTTACTGCCGACGCCCCCAACGCCCCAGTGTAAATGCCCTTAAAGTTTCTTACCTGCCTGTCCACTCCTGGCTGCCGAAGAGGTCAGCGGCCAGTGGGGAGCTCCTGGACTCCGCATCGCTGAATCCAAGGTGAATATAGTTCCACTTTAAGGCCTCATTGCACGCAAGGCAATACTTTTGTTTTGATCACCCCCACCTAGAAACTGTTGAAAGCAAAAGCAATAAAAAAATAAATAAAATAAAAATACTTGGTAAATCCAGGTAGGGAGGGAGGAGCAGCCAAAAGCACTGGACCAACTCTCCATGGGCCTTTGTAAACTACAGGTTAAGCAACTCATCAAAACTGACAGCAGCCAGAATGCTGAAGAATGGAGTTCAAGGAATGGAAGAGTACCAAGATGAGCAAGATGCCATGGCCAAATTCTTCTTAAGGTGTGCTTCTACATAGAAGGATAGAAGAATAATAAAAAGTATAGTGGAGATCACAGCAACATTTCAAGGCAGAATGTCATCTGAAAGCCACATAAAAATGAAATATAGGATATTAGCGGCTCCCATGAATATGAGTCAATTCATATATAATTTGTACAGTTAAGCATAATTTAAATACAAGTTCACCATGCAAATCCAAAAATACTGGTTTGTTCAATGCACACCTTTTTGTCAAGTCTAATGCTTACAAACTGGTTTCAAATCTTTCAAGAAAAAAAAAAATAATTGTAATATGATGGTCCAATATATCAAAATATTTTTAACAAACCGAAAAAAAAAAAAAAAAAAAAATTACAATAAAAACTGACACATTAAAAAGGGAAAAGAAAATCAGGTTCAATTGCAAAGCTTTAAACACCACAATGATAAGGAAATTTATTTCAGGAACATGACTAACCGCTTCCCGACCACCTCACGCCGATATACGTCGGCAGAAGGGCACGTACAGGCAGAATCACGTACCTGTACGTCGCCCTTTAACCACTTAACAACCGGCCCATAGCCAAATGACGGCTACAGGGCGGTTGTTTAACTCTGGGAGGGCGTCCAGGGACGTCCTCCCAGAATTCTGCTCTCGCGCGCCCCCTAGGGCGCGCACTCGAGAGCATCCGTGACCGCCGGGTCCAGAGGACCCGGCGCATCACAGATCCCGGTAAATGGCCGCTGATCGCGGCCGTTTACCATGTGATCGCTCTGTCAAATGACGGAGCGATCACATGTCAACAAACCGGCGTCATCTGATGACGCCGGTTCCTCTCCTCCCCCTCTCCTCCCCTCCTGTGTACCGATCGGTACACAGTGAGCGGAGAGGCGGATGGATGGATGGCTGCAGCGTTGTGGGCTGCATCTGTAGTGCCCACAGCGCTGCACAGAGACATCCAGCCATCCAGCCATCCATGCTCAGCCATCCCCACTACTCTGCATGCTCTGCCATACCCTGGAATACCCCTGCAATACTCTGCCATACCCTGGAATACCCCTGCAATACTCTGCCATACCCTGGAATACCCCTGCAATACTCTGCCATACCCTGGAATACCCCTGCAATACTCTGCCATACCCTGGAATACCCCTGCAATACTCTGCCATACCCTGCAATACCCCGCAATACCCCGCAATACTCTGCCATACCCTGCAATACCCCGCAATACTCTGCCATACCCTGGAATACCCCGCAATACTCTGCCATACCCTGGAATACCCCGCAATACTCTGCCATACCCTGGAATACCCCGCAATACTCTGCCATACCCTGGAATACCCCGCAATACTCTGCCATACCCTGGAATACCCCGCAATACTCTGCCATACCCTGGAATACCCCGCAATACTCTGCCATACCCTGGAATACCCCGCAATACTCTGCCATACCCTGGAATACCCCGCAATACTCTGCCATACCCTGGAATACCCCGCAATACTCTGCCATACCCTGGAATACCCCGCAATACTCTGCCATACCCTGGAATACCCCGCAATACTCTGCCATACCCTGGAATACCCCGCAATACTCTGCCATACCCTGGAATACCCCGCAATACTCTGCCATACCCCGCAATACTCTGCCATACCCCAAAATACCCCGCAATACTCTGCCATACCCCGCAATACTCTGCCATACCCCGCAATACCCTGAAATACCCCGCAATACTCTGCCATACCCCGCAATACCCCGCAATACTCTGCCATACCCTGGAATACCCCGCAATACTCTGCAATACCCTGAAATATCCCGCAATACCCAGCCATACTCTGCAATACTCAGTGATACCCAGCCATACTCTGCAATACTCAGTGATACCCAGCCATACTCTGCCATACCCAGCCATGCTCTGCAATACCCCGCAAAAATCTGCAATACTCTGCCATAACCCGCAATACTCTGCCATACCCAGCCATACTCTGCAATACCCCGCAATACCCAGCCATACTCTGCAATACTCGGTGATACCCAGCCATACTCTGCCATACCCAGTCATACTCGGCGATACTCTGCAATACCCAGCCATGCTCAGCCATACCCAGCCTCTGTATATGACCAGGCTGTGGAACTCTCACACATGTGGTATCGCCGTACTCAGGAGGAGCAGGAGAATCTATTTTGGGGGGTCATTTTTGGTATATACATGCTATGTGTTAGAAATATTGTATAAATGGACAACTTTGTGTTAAAAAAAAAAAAAAGCGTTTTAACCACTTCCCGCCTTCCGTCATACGACGTCCTTGACTTTGTGCGGGGATATCTGAATGATGGGTGCAGCTACAGGCATCATTCAGATATCATATTTTTCAGCCGGCGAGTCCCTATACCATGAGAACGATCATAGCGGCTGTTACACTGCTTGATCGTTCTTACGGGAGGCGAGAGGGGACGCCCCCCCTCCCGCCGCCCTCCGGTGCTTCTACCGACTCACCGCTACGATCGAAGCCAGGATCTTTTTTTTTTTTTTTTTTTTATTTCAGGAACAGCCTAGAGGTGAGATGTGGGGTCTTATTGACCCCATATCTCACTGTAAAGAGGACCTGTCATGCCATATTCCTATTACAAGGGATGTTTACATTCCTTGTAATAGGAATAAAAGTGATCAAAAAAATTTTTTTTTTGGAAAAAAGTGTCAAACTAAAATAATTAAAGTAAAATGAACAATTAAAAAAAAACAAATTTTTTTAAAGCGCCCCTGTCCGTGTGCTCGCATGCAGAAGCGAACGCATACGTAAGTCCCGCCCACATATGAAAATGGTGTTCAAACCACACATGTGAGGTATCGCTGCGATCGGTAGAGCGAGAGCAATAATTTTGGCCCTAGACTTCCTCTGTAACTCAAAATTTGTTACCAGTAAAAAATTTTAAAGCGTCGCCTATGGGGACTTTTAAGTGGCGAAGTTTGGCACCATTCTACAAGCGTGTGCAATTTTGAAAGGTGACATGTTAGGTATCTATTAACTTGGCGTAACTTCATCTTTCATATTATGCAAAAACATTGGGCTATCCTTACTGTTTTGTTTTTTTTTAAAGCAAAAAACTGTTTTTTTTCCAAAAAAAACGCGTTCGAAAAATTGCTGCGCAAATACCACCAAAAGAAAGCTCTATTTGTGTGAAAAAAAGGACAAAAAATTCATATAGATACAGTGTAGAATGACTGAGTAATTGTCATTCAAAATGTGAGAGCACCAAAAGCTGAAAATTGGTCTGGTTATTAAGGGGGTTTAAGTGCCCAGTGGTCAAGTGGTTAAGAGGCGGCTTGCGGGCGCGCGCCTGCCAGGAGCTTCGCGAGCACGGGTCCCGCGGACTGGATGTCCGTGGGGATACCTGCAATCGTCTCACGGAGAGGAAGAACGGGGAAATGCTGATGTAAACAAGCATTTCCCCATTCTGCCTAGTGACACTGCCACTAATCACAGCTCTCTGTAATCGGGAGCAGTGATCAGTGTGGTGTCACACACAGCCCCTCCCCCCCACAGTTAGAATCACTCCCTAGGACACACTTAACTCCTACAGCGCCACCTAGTGGTTAACCCCTTTACTGCCAGTCACATTTACACAGTAATCAATGCATTTTTATTTGCACTGATCGCCTGTATAAATGTGAATGCTCCCAAAATCGCGCCAAAAGTGTCCGATCTGTCCGCCATAATGTCGCAGTCACGATAAAAATCGCTAATTGCTGCCATTACTATTAAAAAAAAATATTAATAAAAATGCCATAAAACTATCCCCCATTTTGTAAACGCTATAACTTTTGCGCAAATCAATCAAAAGCAATTTTTTTTACCAAAAATATGTAAAATACATATCAGCCTAAACTGAGGAAAAAATATGGGTTTTTTTGTACATTTTTTGGAGATATTTATCATAGCAAAAAGTAAAAAAATAATGCGTTTTTTTCAAAATTGTCGCTATTCTTTTGTTTATAGCGCAAAAAATAAAAACCGCAGAGTTGATCAAATACCACCAAGAAAGCTCTATTTGTGGGAAAAAGGACGTCAACTTTGTTTGGGAGCCACATCGCACGACCGCGCAATTGTCAGGTAAAGCGACGCAGTGCTGAATCGCATAAAGTGCTCTGGTCTTTGGCCTTGGTCTAAGTGGTTAAAGAGGAGCTCCAGGCTCCACCAAAAAAAAAAAAAAAAGTCAGCAGCTACAAATACTTTAACTGCGATGCTCACACCTGAAACGATTCTTCAATCAGCTTCAGGTGCAGGCATCTCCAGTAAGGGAACAGGAAGTGAAGCCTTGTGGCCTCACAGCCTGTTTACTGCACATACGCGAGTCGTGTTGCACCTTGTGAATGATCCTGTAGTCTTCTGGGACCTGTGGTATGTCCTAGAACACTGCGGGGGTATGAAGGACGGCGATCTGAGCCGGAGGTGGGAGTCGGTACCTATGAGTCATGTACCAGCTCCCCCCTCCCCCCAAAAAGTGGCAAATATGCCAGTGGGGGCGGGGGGGTAGGGTGCAAATAAGCGGAGCATTTTCCCCAGACTTTTTTAGTATTAAATGCATTCATTTGGAGTGGGGAGTCCAGAAGCAAGTGAAGGGCCAATAACATTTGTAAAGGAGGCCTTACTACTTACCTTATAAACACACCCTGAGGTTTACACATAGACTTGTGCATCCTTTAAATATTTAGGAGCATGTGCATCAGCTATCAAGCCCCTTTCGGTCTGTTTCAGTGCCTACTGGTCAGAATACTAAAAAAATATTTTATTTAGTAAATGTGGATCATCAATAACCAATGCACTAGACGTCATTATTCAATTCAGAGAACACCTCAATATTAATTGGAAATAAAATCCAGACACCTCATGGGGATGTTCTTTAGTAGATTAAAGCAGTGTTTCTCAACTCCAGTCCTCAAGGCGCCCCAACAGGTCATGTTTTCAGGATTTCCCTTAGATGAAACAGCTGTGGTAATTACTAAGGCTGTGAAGCTGATCAAATCACCTGTGCAAAATAATGGAAATCCTGAAAACATGACCTGTTGGGGCGCCTTGAGGACTGGAGTTGAGAAACCCTGGATTAAAGGGTTACTAAACCCACAACAGTAAAATCAGTCTGTATATGCAGCATAGCATGCTTGTTATACTCACTGTGGAACTTAAGGTGTTAATCCTCTGCATTGCACACAGGCAGGGTAGCCGACCTGCACATGCTCAGTTGTGTCTTTAATGCTGGAGAGAACATTTACATGTTCTCAGAGCTAGCCAGGTCACATGATATGGACATCAGACATGTAGGAGTGTATACAGGCTGTAGTGGAAATCTCCTCCCTAAACTCTCAGCACTGGAGAAACTGTGCAGTTTATCATGTAACTGTGGTACACAGATCATCCAAAAAGGTATATAGTGGCAGTATTTTAATGTAAAAAGAAGATTTATAAGTGGGGGGCGGATGAACTATTATCATATTACTGGGTTTAGTAACACTTTAAAATGTCCACCTTTTGAAATTGGTGTATTGTATAGTATACAAAGTATATCAGTTACTTAGGCTTCAAAATTTCCTGAGCCCTCCCAATTTTAATGACCTGAATGTCTAGGGGTTATCCATAAAATTAAGCAAAGGATTCTTACTTATGGCTGTAACTGGGAGGGTCAGCCTAGGTAAAATAATCTTATACAAATACTCAAACAGTCATCAATGTATCTGCTGCTTTACACTATACACAAACTGAGGCCCTTTGCTTGCCTTTAGCTGGCCCTTGGGGCACCATTCTTCCCACTGATACAAGGTACTATTCCTGCCACTGACACCAACAAGTTGTGCAATATTCCTCCCACTGACACCAACAAAGGGTGCACTGTCCCACCCCTCTGAAGAGTCTGAAAGATAGTAAAATGGCACTTTGTGTAGAAAATTTGGAGACCCCAGTTCTAGACTAAAAACAAAAAGGTAGGAATAAAGTCACTGTCATGTTTTATGAGCCAAATGTGGAGTTTTACCTTCATTTTCACTCAGGACAGAAAAACACACTCTAACATATCTCAGGTTATAGCAGACTTCTCAATTCTACTCTTAAAAGAGAAGTTCAGAAATAAAGAAAACAAACATACATACTCGATGGGGTGGATGCACCATCGATCTGATGCTACAGCAGTCCCCCACCACCTCCAAGACTGAGAACCAAGCAAAGACTGCTGACTGTCAGTCACCAGCTCTCTGCTCTGCCCCTCCAGCACTCACCAGAGCACAGGGCTGAAGAAGAAGCAGCTGATCCAGGTTTAAGAGGCTGATCCAGCTGGCGGCCAAGCATCTGGGTGGATCCCAACATTAAAGCCAGAATCTCTCCAGAGTCAGCGGCCTTTGCAGAACAAAGTATACTTGTGTGACTCACAGGAACAATAGGGCCAAAGCTCCTTTAATTATAATGGTATGCTTTCTGTTCCTTCATTAGTTCAGAGAAGAGAGATCAATTAAGTGACATACAGGCTTAAAATGTATGTACAGTATATCCAATCTTTTTGGCTCCATTTTGGTTTGTAAAATATACCATTGTAAGGGTTATATGATTTCTTTAAGTACAAAAAAAAAAAACTATTGATCCTGCCAAAAATCTTGTGAGTTGATTTAATGTCCTGTGCTCTCTGCCTATACTGCACTTTTAGCATTCTCAGAAAGAAACCTCAGAAAGGACAGATCAGTACAAAGCTAACACAACAAGAGAAAGTGCATGAGGAAAACACTACCTGATGTTGGCCTCATTTTAATACACATGACTAAAAATTTACTGTTCCCATTTAAACAGAGGTCACAAGGCACAAAAACGGAGCCTTACCAATGTATACAGTATCCTGGCTGCTGCATTAAGTTAGCACGCTGCATATTGGTTCACTTTAAAGTAGTAATAAACCAACCCTTCCTGCTTTTTAGTACCGACATAATCATGTCTATATAGCAAATGTAAACAGCAATGCGTTTTCCAAAAATATGTCCCCAGTCATATCCCGTTTCCGATTTAATAGTCTCACTTCCCTAAACTTCCGTACATGAATGCCCATAGGGAGAGTTTGTGACTGAGCCGTCTGTAGGGTTATGAGCTGCCCCCGACTGTGTGGGCCCAGGGAGCGTTGGCACATCAAGCTGCAATGCTGGGTGCAAGTGTGCTCAGAAGGGTGGCACCAGAGGACCCTGCAAGGAAGCGCAGTCACCATAAAAATTGAAAAAGGTGGGTAAGAGATTAAGGAATTTCGAACTTTAAATTGCATGGAAATTACAGCAAGAAAACATTGGGAAAACAGAAAAAACATAGCAAGTGCAGATGCAGACTGCTGTATGTTATTTTTTAAATGCAAGAATTAAAAACACTGTAAAAAGTAACAATCCTAACACTAGTGGGCAACATGCAGATTTGAGATGTCATTCATTCACCTGCAATTTGTGCTGCATTCAGATGACAGCACCTGTGAGTCATTGGTAATAAGATCACCACAGCTCATAGAAGAATTTTAGGACCCTTCCACATGGATGCGCTTTTTATGTATTCACATTGGCTTATAACGAAAGATGCCTTTTGGTGCGCATTTGCCACATTGCACCAAAGATGGAGCATGCAGGACTTTTCAAAGTGCAGAGCACCTGCAGTGTGAACAGTTATATAGGATTTAATGGGAAATAGCTTTCATGAACTTTTGTCACCCTTGAAAAGCACAGCAAAAGCGCACAAGTGTAAAAAGGGCCTAAAAAAAGTAAAACGCTACATACAGCCCTGTATTCTGGGTTGGAGCTGAGACTTCGTCTCATTCCCGGAACACAGTAGTGTCTATCACAGCGGTGCTCAGCCATTAAGAGGAAGCAATGAATACAAAGCTTCCTTCGATTGGCCGAGTCAGAAGTTGTGACATCATTAGCCCACCTCTCTGACTCAGCCAGAGGAAGCTTTGTACTCATTGCTAGAATACATTGCTTTCTCTGAATGGCTGAGCGCTGCTGTGAAAGACTCTACTGTGTTCCAGGTATGAGACAGGAAGTCTCGTCTCAAACCCAGAACACAGTGCTGTATGTAGCCATAGCTACATACAGTTTATACCACACATCCAGCAGCCTCACGTTAGTGAGGGACATAGTATGTAAAGTGTATGAAAAGCTGGAGTTCAGCTTTAACAAAAAATATAAAAAAAATATAAAAAACACACACGCCTGTTTAGTGCAATGATCAGCAAAAGTTCAAAGGTGACAAGATAAACATATGAGGCAACCCGATTCCTATGCCTTTCTGCTGTGCAATGACCACAAGGTTAACTATGCAAAATTATACTTACTTGTATGCTGACCTAGTGAGTTTTGCTGTAAATATAGAACATATATGAAAACATTAAGGCCTCATGCAAACTGAGTGTTAAAATGCCGCTTTTAGGAGAGTTTGCCATTTTTTCTTCTAAATGCCTTTCCATGTTAGTCTATGTGTAAGAGACAGGGGCAGAAATAAATAAATAAAAACACCTACTGCTAGTGTGTACAGGAGCAGCAGCGTTTTATCAGAAAAAAAGATGCTAGATGCATCAATTCATTTTAATGGCCAGAACAAATTATTATTCTGGCCAATGAACTTAACATTTTCCATGTGCATTTCCCGCACCAGGTTCAAAACGCACTGCCCTTGTGGTCTGCAGCAGGTGTCAATGCAATTCTAACAATGTCGCAAATGCAATAAGTTTGCCTGCACAGAAGTACCATGTGATCTGGTTGCAGTAGTGTTTTTTAAAGAAGTGCATGCATTGTTTTTGGTGTGGTGCAGTGTGATTTGAGTCCATTCAAATTAATTGGCTGAAAACACACTGTGCTCAAATCGCATAGCAATCACCCAGGAACACAAGCAAGAGATTAAAAATGTCAAGCTTAATCGCTTGCCAAACTTCCCTATAGCAGTTTTACTGCTACATGTAGGCAGCTGTCAGCTGGACCATATATACACTATATATATTATATATATATATATATATATATATATATATATATATATATATACACACACACACACACACACACACACTTCCCCTAGTAAAAGCAGCACACAGTTAACACACAAACACTGGCTAGGCACACAGTTACCCCTTGATTGCCTCTGATATCAACACCTTCCCAGCCAGTGTCATTAGTACAGTGACAGTGCACATTTTTTAGCATCGATCACTGTACTAATGTCACTGGTTCCAGGCAAAGTGTCTGAAAGTCAACCGCAATATCGCAGTCCCGCTATAAGTCACTGATCGCCATTACAAAGAATGAAATCATGTTAATCAACACACACTTTTTTTTTTTATTGGATATGTTTTGTAGCAGAAAGTAACAAATTGTGTCAGCCTTTTTTTGTTCATAGCAAAAAAATAAAATGCAGGAGGTGGTCAAATACCACCAAAGGATAGCTATTTTTTTATACGAAAAAAAGACACCTTATTTGGGTACAGTTTCGCACAAATGTGTAATTTTCAGTTAAAGTAATGCAGTACCGTACTGCAAAAAAATGCAGTATGAAGGGGGTAAATCTTCCTGAGGTCAAGTGGTTAAACATCACCACACACACGTCAATCACCAGTTACTTCATCTAGTCTTAAAGCGGTGTTCCGCCCAAAAAAAAAAAAAATTAAAAGCCAGCAGCTACACATACTACAGCTGCTGGCTTTTAATAATCGGACACTTACCTGTCCTGGAGTCCCGCGATCTCGGCACCGCAGCTGATGTTTCCATCAGCTGTTGGGTGCTGCCGTCGCCATTATGGGTAAGGGTACCCGGCAGTGTAGCCTTACAGCTTCACGCCGGTAACCCTACTGTGCATGTGCGAGGCCCCGCTCCTCTCTCCTACTGGCCTGGCGTCAGGGAGAGGAGGAGGGAGGAGCCCCGCGGTGGAATCGGGGGCTGCGGCCCGGACTCCCAAAAGTGGAAACAGGATACCTGTCAGACAGGTAACATGCCCCCCCCCCCGATAGGTGGCAATTGTGGCACCGGAGGGGGAGAGGAGACAAATGAGCGCAAGTTCCACCTCTGGGTGGAACTCCGCTTTAAGGCCCGCACACACGGTACAAAAATCAGATGGAAAAATTTGTACGACGAGCTGCAATTTTCAGATCGTTAGTACGGTGCTTTTGACAGCCGATTTTGCTTTTTCGTCAGACAAATGGACGTTGCACACCCACACCCCTGAACCCCCGCACGCTCCCGGCAACCCCCCCACGCGATTCGAGGTTGCACATTCCCAACACCCCCCGCGCGCATGATTCGACATTGCACGCTCCCGACACCATCCCCCGCGCGATTCGACGTTGCACGCTCCCGACACCCGCGCACACGATTCGACGTTGCACGACACACACACACCCGATTTGCCGTTGCACGCTCCTGACACCCCCCCCCCGATTCGCCGTTGCACGCTCCCGACACACACCCCCGCGCGGGCGATTCAACGTTGCGCGCTCCCAACACACACACACTATTCAAAACATTACGTCAGTTCTGTCGTACAAAAATTTTCATATTGTGAGTAACCTCTTCACTTCAACTTCAACCTTTTCGACATAAGACTAGCATGCTACAAAAAACAGACGCTCGGTCGTCTGAAAATCTAAGTGCGTGTACGAGGCTTTAGGCTGGCCATACATGGTCGAATCTTGAAAGAATTTTCTTTTGAAAATCAGAAATTTTGTGCGTTTTGTGATCCGATGATGCCACCATTGATTTCGAAATTCGACCAACGCTTCAAGCCTTCAATTTCACCTCATGTTGCTACAGAAAATAATTTTCTTTTCTTGCACTCACGCGCATTTCTTTTTTGATTACATTTTTCGCACGATTCTCATAAAATTGATTAGAAAATCGTTAGTTTTTCAAAAAATTTCCAACATGCCCGATTACTCAAATTCGATGGCCGTACCAAAATCGGCTACTTCTGCAGCCCACTAATGGTGCCAAATTCGAACGAAAATACTTGGATAAGATTTTTGAAATAAAATTCTTCGAAATTCGACCCATATATGGCCTTGCCTTAGTTCCTTAAATTTCTAAAATTAATTATAAATCTAATAGACACAAAAACAAAAAAAAATAAAGTAAAACGTGTTAAAACGTATAATTTTGATCTATGTTAACTAACTTCATAGTGTTTAAATTGGGAAATATATATATATATATATATAAATAAATAGTATGGTGTGATGTCAAGGGGCAAATATTTATTTAACAAGGAGAAGAAAATAGCAGGTTAGAATTTTTTTTTTCTAATTCTTAGCAGCCTGACCCTTGCTTGTGGCCATTAGGCGCTCACACCCTGCATATTCCTCGAGTTCAACCTTCCATATCAGATGAGGGAAAAGGATTACACAATTCTCACACCTTCTTCGCACACACTACACTGTAAAATGATCTGGTATATAGCATTAGTCTTATTCTTTTTATTTGATTTGTTCCATACATTTCATCAAGCATCAATTTAGAACTTTACTATTCTCTGCTGAATTTTTTGACAATTTGATACACAAGATGAAACATATGTTCAACTGAACACACAAAAGCATGAAACCGTATTAAATATTCCTCACAAACCACTAATGACATTTGCTTCTTCACAAACCATGGATCCCAAACATCCCAGAGTTAATGGAGCTTTTAAAGCACTAACGTGCGCTATTTGTTTTGTCCATTCCCCATTACACTGGAGAAGGAAGTCAGCAAGCTATTCCTCTTTACACACAATGGAATTATAAAATATAGGAAATACCCTGCAGTCAAAATCCAAACAGACCAATCTAATAACAATATGACCACAAGCAAAAAGAACATTCTATACGACACACTATGTGGCACAATGCAAACATGTAAAGAAAAATACTACTAGTGAATCTGTGTATCCCTGAAGCCCAGTGTCATCAATTATAAAAATAATGGCTTGAGTACCCAACGTCATGTTCTGACCTACTCCTTCCTGTGTCTTGGGCCCCATACACACTATTAGATTTTCTGCAGACTTTTGTCTTCAGATTTACCAAAACCATGTAGTGCAAGAGCCTGCCTGATTGCATACAAATTGAAACGCTTAAGGTTTGACCTCATATTATATGGTATTGGTAAATCTGAAGACAAAAATCTGCAGAAATTCTAATAGTGTGGATGGGGTCTAAAAGGTCACTGTGATGGACCAATAGTAAAAGAAAAGGAGGTGGGCCACAGCCCAAATTTGGGAATCATCATTTGCAAAACATCATTTTAGGTTACAGGACGTTTTCTGAAATTCCTAAACTTCTAAATGCCCACCATTGAGGCATTTAAAAATAGGTGAAGAAGACTACTAAAAAGGTAATGAGAGTTTAAAGCACCACTCTAGGCAGCGGAAAACATTATATGCTTGCATTGGACCTACACTGCAGATGTTAAATGCCCTCGTTACTCTGATACCCATAACTAAAATCTAGTGGAACAAATTGCCTTCAGAAGTCACCCAATTAGTAAATAGAGTCCATCTGTGTGTAAGTCTCAGTATAAATACAGCTGTTCTGTGAAGCCCTCACATGTTTGTTAGAGAACCTCAGTGAACAAACAGCATCATGCAGGCCAGGGATAATACACTATACGCAGTGTGACTGTTTGGCTTTGTTTTTTTTAGCTTATTTTATTTTTATATACTAGCCTGAGTTGTTGGGCAAATAACTTTTTAATAAAGTATTTTAAAAAAACGTAATACACTACGGGAGCCCTGTTTCCTTTCCTATGTGGATGACCATACTACGGATGGGTTTTGTGTCTGGAGCGGGAGTACCCAGGAACAACCTCACTGGAATCTAGGACGTCACACCAAGGCTTAATACTACATGCCTACTACCCCTGCAGGGGTGCAGGGAGCTGGTGAGTGGGGAGCCTTGAGGGGGAGCACCGCAAGTCACTGGATATTAGCTGGTTGTCCGCACGAAAGTCACTAATTATAAGAACACTGCTGGAACATTGCTGGAACACTATATATACATATTTTTTTGCTGGAACACAAGAGGTGGGGACACATTCACGCACAAAAGTTTTCTTGTTGAGCGGTTGCTCTTAGTTGCACATTTACCACAACAGATACCCCATTAGAGGTAGCGCCACTTACCCCTATCCTAAAAAAGTCTCTATACTATAAGCCACCCTCTAGAAGGGTTGTCCAAGGGGAGGCTGCACACCTAAGTCCGTGAGCGCGGAAACCCTTTCTTATTCATTAAAGCAGGGTTAGGTTATAAAAAAATATCCCAAGCTTTGAACATCTCACGGAGCACTGTCCAATTCATCATCTGAAAATGGAAAGAGTATGGCACAACTGCAAACCTACGAAGACATGGCCGTATACCTAAACTGACAGGCCAGGCAAGGAAAGCATTTTTTTTTTTTTTAGAAAAGCAGCCAAACCAAGAGGCCCATGGTAACTCCGGAGGAGCGGCAGAGATCCTTTTTCAAAGCACTGTACCATATATAGGCCATCACAATATTATAAAACTAAACCCATATATCCAATTCTTCAATGAGAATAAGTCTATTTTTTTTAATTATACAGTTTAACACACAATCACTACGTCGCTCTGATCTCATTTCTGTAGAGTTGAAACTGCCCTGCAGGGATAAAATGAGACAGAGCTGCAGGCAGGAAAGTTATTCACTCTATAGCACATTTTTTTTTAGATCAGCAACCACTCACTGCGGTCTTCAGGACCCTAGTACACATTGCTAGTTTTTCTTTTTTTCGTTTAACCCAGCGAGCTGAATAAAAAACAAAAAAAACACTTGACAGCGCAACGTCCAATCACGTGCGAGGGGAGGCGTCGGGGGGCCGCGCAACGTCCAATCGCGCGCGAGGGGAGGCGTCGGGGGGCCGCGCAACGTCCAATCGCGCGCGAGGGGAGGCGTCGGGGGGGCCGCGCAACGTCCAATCGCGCGCGGGGGGAGGCGTCGGGGGGGCCGCGCAACAGCCAATCGCGCGCGGGGGGAGGCGTCGGGGGGACCGCGCAACAGCCAATCGCGCGCGGGGGGAGGCGTCGGGGGGGCCGCGCAACGTTCAATCGCGCGCGGGGGGGAGGCGTCGGGGGGCCGCGCAACGTTCAATCGCGCGCGGGGGGGAGGCGTCGGGGGGGCCGCGCAACGTTCAATCGCGCGCGGGGGGGAGGCGTCGGGGGGGCCGCGCAACGTCCAATCGCGCGCGGGGGGAGGCGTCGGGTGGGCCGCGCAACGTCCAATCGCGCGCGGGGGGGGAGGCGTCGGGGGGCCGCGCAACGTCCAATCGCGCGCGGGGGAGGCGTCGGGGGGCCGCGCAACGTCCAATCGCGCCCGGGGGGTAGGCGTCGGGGGCCGCGCAACGTCCAATCGCGCCCGGGGGGTAGGCGTCGGGGGGGTAGGGGGGCCGCGCAACGTCCAATCGCGCGTCGGGGGGAGGCCGCGCAACGTCCAATCGCGCGTCGGGGGGAGGCCGCGCAACGTCCAATCGCGCGTCGGGGGGAGGCCGCGCAACGTCCAATCGCGCGTCGGGGGGAGGCCGCGCAACGTCCAATCGCGCGTCGGGGGGAGGCCGCGCAACGTCCAATCGCGCGTCGGGGGGAGGCCGCGCAACGTCCAATCGCGCGTCGGGGGGAGGCCGCGCAACGTCCAATCGCGCGTCGGGGGGAGGCCGCGCAACGTCCAATCGCGCGTCGGGGGGAGGCCGCGCAACGTCCAATCGCGCGTCGGGGGGAGGCCGCGCAACGTCCAATCGCGCGTCGGGGGGAGGCCGCGCAACGTCCAATCGCGCGTCGGGGGGAGGCCGCGCAACGTCCAATCGCGCGTCGGGGGGAGGCCGCGCAACGTCCAATCGCGCGTCGGGGGGAGGCCGCGCAACGTCCAATCGAGCGAGTCGGGGGGGGGGAGGAAATCGGGGGGAGCGCAACGTCCAAACGCGCGAGTGGGGGGGGGGGAAATCGGGGGGAGCGGCATGTTGAAACGCGCGAGTGGGGGGGGGGAAATCGGGGGGAGCGGCATGTCCAAACGCGCGAGTGGGGGGGGGAAATCGGGGGGAGCGGCATGTCCAAACGCGCGAGTGGGGGGGGGGGGAATCGGGGGGAGCGCAACGTCCAAGCGCGCTAGTGGGGGGAATCAGGGGGAGCGCAACGTCCAAGCGCGCTAGTGGGGGGGAATCAGGGGGAGCGCAACGTCCAAGCGCGCTAGTGGGGGGGAATCAGGGGGAGCGCAACGTCCAAGCGCGCTAGTGGGGGGGAATCAGGGGGAGCGCAACGTCCAAGCGCGCTAGTGGGGGGGAATCAGGGGGAGCGCAACGTCCAAGCGCGCTAGTGGGGGGGAATCAGGGGGAGCGCAACGTCCAAGCGCGCTTGGGGGGGGGGGGGAATCAGGGGGAGCGCCACGTCCAAGCGCGCTAGTGGGGAGGAATCACGGGGAGCGCCACGTCCAAGCGCGCTAGTGGGGGGGAATCACGGGGAGCGCCACGTCCAAGCGCGCTAGTGGGGGGGAATCACGGGAAGCGCCACGTCCAAGCGCGCTAGTGGGGGGGAATCACGGGGAGCGCCACGTCCAAGCGCGCTAGTGGGGGGGAATCACGGGGAGCGCCACGTCCAAGCGCGCTAGTGGGGGGGAATCACGGGAGCGCAACGTCCAAGCGCGCTAGTGGGGTGGAATCAGGGGGAGCGCAACGTCCAAACGCGCTAGTGGGGTGGAATCAGGGGGAGCGCAACGTCCAAACGCGCTAGTGGGGTGGAATCAGGGGGAGCGCAACGTCCAAACGCGCTAGTGGGGTGGAATCAGGGGGAGCGCAACGTCCAAACGCGCTAGTGGGGTGGAATCAGGGGGAGCGCAACGTCCAAACGCGCTAGTGGGGTGGAATCAGGGGGAGCGCAACGTCCAAACGCGCTAGTGGGGTGGAATCAGGGGGAGCGCAACGTCCAAACGCGCTAGTGGGGTGGAATCAGGGGGAGCGCAACGTCCAAACGCGCTAGTGGGGTGGAATCAGGGGGAGCGCAACGTCCAAACGCGCTAGTGGGGTGGAATCAGGGGGAGCGCAACGTCCAAACGCGCTAGTGGGGTGGAATCAGGGGGAGCGCAACGTCCAAACGCGCTAGTGGGGTGGAATCAGGGGGAGCGCAACGTCCAAACGCGCTAGTGGGGTGGAATCAGGGGGAGCGCAACGTCCAAACGCGCTAGTGGGGTGGAATCAGGGGGAGCGCAACGTCCAAACGCGCTAGTGGGGTGGAATCAGGGGGAGCGCAACGTCCAAGCGCGCTAGTGGGGGGAATCAGGGGGAGCGCAACGTCCAAGCGCGCTAGTGGGGGGGAATCAGGGGGAGCGCAACGTCCAAGCGCGCTAGTGGGGGGGAATCAGGGGGAGCGCAATGTCCAAGCGCGCTAGTGGGGGGAATCAGAGGGAGCGCAACGTCCAAACGCGCTAGTGGGGGGAATCAGGGGGAGCGCAACGTCCGAACGCGCTAGTGGGGTGGAATCAGGGGGAGCGCAACGTCCAAACGCCCTAGTGGGGTGGAATCAGGGGGAGCGCAACGTCCAAACGCGCTAGTGGGGTGGAATCAGGGGGAGCGCAACGTCCAAACGCGCTAGTGGGGTGGAATCAGGGGGAGCGCAACGTCCAAACGCGCTAGTGGGGTGGAATCAGGGGGAGCGCAACGTTCAAACGCGCTAGTGGGGGGGAATCAGGGGGAGCGCAACGTCCAAACGCATGAGTGGGGGGAATCAGGGGGAGTGCAATGTCCAAACGCACGAGTGGGGGGAATCAGGGGGAGTGCAATGTCCAAACGCACGAGTGGGGGGAATCAGGGGGAGTGCAATGTCCAAACGCACGAGTGAGGGGAATCAGGGAGCGCAACGTCCAATCGCGCGCGTGGGGGTGGTGTCGGGAGCATGCAACGTCCAATCACGCACGCACGGGGGGGTGTGTGTGTCAGTGTCGGGAGCGTGCAACCTCCAATCACGTGCGGGGGGAGGGGATATCGGGAGCGTGCAATGTACATAAGGCTAGTTTCACACTAAGGCAGCTTTCAGTCGTTTTAGCGCTAAAAATAGCACCTGAAAACTCCCTCTCATGCCTCCCCAGTGTGAAAGCCCAAGTGCTTTCACACTGGGGCGGGATGGGGAAAAAAAGTCCTGCAAGTAGCATCTTTGAGGCGGTGTAGGAGCGCTATATACAGCGCTCCTACAACGCCCCTGCCCATTGGAACGAATGGGCAGCACTGCAACATGGGCGCTTTTAACCCCTTGTTAACTCCTTAGGGGTTAAAAAGTGCCCTGCTAGCAGTGCTTTACCGCTAACAGACGACCCACTGCCCCAGTGTGAAAGCAGCATATTCTCCTATCTTTGTGCCAATATTCACATAAGTCTTTAGTGACGCTTTAAAAGCGGAACTAGAAGGGTGAAAAAAAAAAAAAGAAAGTGAACAGGTTATTGCAGAAAAGACATGCAATGTCTCTTCTGTCATAAAAAACACTTACCTGCCTGTCCGCAGTCCTTTTCAAAATGTACACAGAGCTGCGCATGCGCAGCACAGTGCCAGCGTGCTGGGATGAACGACTCCTGCACAAGCACGGGAGTGACATCTTCCTACATTAACCAATCAAGCAAGGGGAGAAGAGGCCAGCAAGGGACGGTGTACAGCAAGCACTCCTGCACTAGGACATGCACATTCGTGGTGGAAGAAGGCGCACAGCTAAGACAAAAAAAAAAAGGTTTAGTAATGCTGCTGTCACACTGCAGCCGCCTGAGCATTAGCGGTAAATCGCAACTCACTTTAGCGCTGTCACACTGCAGCCGCCTGAGCATTAGCGGTAAATCGCAACTCACTTTAGTGCCACTATTCTGGCACTTTTAACCCCCAAGGGGTTAAAAGCGCCCTTGTTGCATCTCTCCCGAAGCGGTTTTCAGCCCTTTCGGAAGCACTGCCCATTCATTCCAATAGGCAGTCTGGGAGCGCTGTATACAAACACTCCTAAACTGCCCCAAAGATGCTGTTTGTAGGACTTTTTCTACCATTCTGCAAGCGCACCGCCCCAGTGTGAAAGCGCCCGGGCTGGCATTTTTCAGGCGATATTTCTAGCGCTAAAACACCTAAAAACTGCCTCAGTGTGAAAGGCATTTAATGGAGAGATCCGTGCCGCACATACATTGTGACACCACACTAGTTATAAACGTCTTCTCTTATTTAGATTGGATTTACAGTTTTCTGCTTTAGCGCACTGCGGTGCCATTCATATTAAATGGCGCACCGCAGCTCCAGTGCCTGTGTTGCACGGTGCTGCATTGCTGAAACCGCCACAGGTCTTTGGTTTACTTTTCTGGGGGACATTTTGCTCCGTTGCCAGGCGTTCATGTGAACGAGCCACCCTAACACGACACAGGGTAAGGCGTTCAGGGCCAACACACGTGAAAAGCACGAGCCCAGGAGGAGAAGACTGGAACTGGTCACACATGTGAATGAGCCATCCAGGTCTGAGGAGTCCTGGCCTCTCTCTGGGGGTGGGATCCCTGGGAGAAGGCCGGGAATGGAGAGCCGCACACAGGCAAGTGACAGGGCTGAGGTGTGGGCCTCCTGCCATTCACAATACACACACAGCCCCTGTGACAGGACTCCCCGCTCCTTCTTCCCTCCTCATACTGCCGGACACCGTTTACCTTTGAATTTGAGCTCGTGAGGCGGGTCGAGGACCAGGATCTGCTCGTGTTTGGACATGTTGGCCCCGCCGGCTGCACACATTCACCTCACAGCTGGGACGCGGCGGGGAAGGAAAGGCGACGACAGGCCTCCAGTCCGAGGCAGGCACAAAATGACACCAGGGAAGATGCTAGATCGGAGTGGTTTGAAGGAGGAGGTGACGTCACGGCCATGTGACCGTACCATGTGACCTCCTGACATGGCAGTCATGTGACCGGGCCATGTGAGCGCCGGAACAGAGCGGGAAGAGAAGCAGTGGAGATGAGGTGGCAGAGGAAGGGAAGGGGAGGGATAAGGCTAAGTGAGGGGACACATTAGGACTAGACAGTTCACTATCCAATGGAGTTCTGTACATACTGAGCATTGCTCGTTATCCCCTCTCCCAACCACTGACACCCCCCCTCAGCTCAGGCTGACACCCCCTAACACTACAAGGCTCCATTCACACCTAAGCGGTCTGCAGCCGCTCGCTTTTTTTAGCTTTTGTTTTTTTAGTTGAGCATTTTTGAAGCAGCACCATTCGTTAGAATGGGCCTCCCTCCGCTCCAAAACCACTCAAAAAAAGAAGCTCATGTCATACCTCCAAACTGTCCCTGATTTCGATGAACTGTCCCTGATTTCGAGGAACTGTCCCTGATTTCGATGAACTGTCCCTGATTTCGAGGGACTGTCCCTGATTTTGATGAACTGTCCCTGATTTTGATGAACTGTCCCTGATTTCGGTGGACTGTCCCTGATTTGGAACAATGTCCCTCATTCCTCCTCATTTTGGCCTGATCTATATAGTTGTATCTAAAATGCATTTTTATCTATCAAAAAGTGTTTTCCAGCGCTAAAACCTTTCATCTGATTTCTAAATGGCTGCATTTGTAAATTCCAAAAGCCAATATAAAGGAATAGCAGTGGCAAAAAAAAGTACTCGTCAGTTTAACCACTCTTTTTGTTTTTTTGTATAATTCTCCTTTAAGGGGGTGTAGCAAGGGGTGTGCCCTATGCCTGCATACTTTTGCTGATAGGTGTCCCTCATTCCCATCTCAAAATGTTGTGAGGTATGGCTCATGTACCAAACCCTAGCACAGAGCCAGGAGCGTTTGGGGTGCCGATTTTTTTACCACGATTTGTTGCACAACAATCGCGGCAAAATCGCATCATGTCTGAGGTGCTGTTAAGAAATAATGGCATTGCAAACGCATTCTGCATTTTGCCGCGATTCTGGAATTGCGGCACTTCCGCCCCGCAATCCAGAACACACAAGTGTTAATGGAGCTTAAGGCTCCATTCATTCCGCGCAGGGGGCACTTTTCCATATGTTACGTACAGGGCAGTCCATTCATTTCAAACTGCTTGCATGCGCCTTACCGTACGTTTTGACGCATTGGGAGTGCACGTCTGCATGCGCCTAAAGGGCAGCATGTTTCTGTGTGCATGTTGGGAAAGTGCACATTCACAACACACAGTGAGTGTAAATGTAGCTTAAAGTGGTTGTAAACCCTTACAGACCGCTTTTCGCTACAGCGTATAATAAGGCTTACCTGTAGCTACCCTGGATATCTCCTAAACCTGCACGGTTTAGGAGATATCCAGTGTATTTGCATGTGTCCTGACATCATCGGCACATGCAAACTGAAGCAATGGCACGTACGCCATACATACTAGCTTGTTATGCCTTTGGCAGGTGTTAGTTTTTTTTTTTTTTCAAAGTGGGTTTACAACCACTTTAATCACTTACATACCAGGCACTTTCACCCTTCCTGCCCAGGATAATTTTCAGCTTTCAGCGCTGTCACACTTTGAATGACAATTGCGCGGTCATACAACACTGTACCCAAACTACTTTTTTATCATTTTCTTCCCACAAATAGAGCTTTCTTTTGGTGGTATTTGATCACCTCTGGGGTTTTTATTTTTTGCTAAACAAACTAAAAAAGACCAAAATTTTTGAGAAAAAAAAGTTTTTCTTAGTTTCTGTCATAAAATTTTGTTTTCCCCTTCACTGACGGACACTGATGAGTTGGCACTGATGAGGAGGCACTGATATGTAGAATTGATGGACACTGATAGGTGGCACTGATATGCAGCACTGATGGGCACCAATGGGTGGCACTGATATGTATCACTGATGGGCACTGACAGGCAGCAGTGATGGGCACTGATAGGCAGTACTGATTGGCACTGATGGGCAGGACTGATGATGAGGTATTACTGCTGGGCACTGTGGTGGTCTCTGATTGGCACTGTGGCGGAGGGCCGCTGATTAACAGGCATCAGCTCTCTGCCCGGGGAGCAGGAAGCTAACAAGCGAAGCTTTGCTGGAGCTTTGCTTTTAGCAGAACTAAACCCAGCGATTTAACAGCTTAAAAAAAAACTGTTGCATTGGTCACAAACTGTCAACTATCAAATGGCTGGTGTCATAATTGATCATCATGGCAGTTGCAGATCAAACAGAGGCAAAGATGGCAGCCACCTTGGCTGCATATGAGGGTTTAGTTCTGCTTTAAGGGCTGGTTCACACCACAAAAATACAGTCCATTTGCATTTCTGCATGCATATTTTCCATGCATTTCCAAATGCACTTTTTTTGCTGTACTGGGGCCCTGTGCATTTTTTATGTGTTCCAGTGGGTTTTTTAATGGGTTTCACTACAGTCCAGTACAGGAAAAATGCAGCATGTTCTTTTTTTCTGGAACTGGAACTCACTGCCCTGGTGTAAACTATGCACTGGAAACCATATAACTTACTTTCCATGCATTTTGATGCACAAAAACGCCACACTGGACTGCAAGTGGTGTGAACTGGCCTTAAGGTAGATTGAATCAGCAGAGATAAAATTACTGTTGTGTCTTTATGTAGTACAGTAGTGGGGATATGACCAATGCTTAGCTCTGTATAGCTGCTTCCTGTCTGGCCATAGTACGTAAATGGCCAGACAAGAGCAGCGCTAGTGCGGGTGGATGTGCTTGTACTGTATGTCCTCCTGCATCGCCCACTCGTGAGCACTCTCTAGCACTCGCAGGGGTGGGATTAGTGACCCACTGGAGTTGATTTACTAAAACTGAACAGTGCAAAATCTGGTGCAGGTCTGCATAGAATCCAATCAGCTTCCAAGTTTTTGTTCTCAAAGCTTAATTGAACAAGCTGAAGTTAGAAGCTGATTGGCATGTACAGCTGAACCAGATATTGCACTCTCCAGCTTTAGTAAATCAACCCCACTGTGTCCACCAGAAACAGCAGATCACCGTACATTGTACCAGCTGCTGTGAGCGGCCAGGTATCGTGATCGCTATGACCAATTACAGAGAGCACATGAACAGTAATAAACAATGTCATTGTGTATATTGTGATTGGTCAGTGATCACATGGTACCATGGCCAATCACTCGTGGTTAGAGTTTGGCCGAAGCCATTTATTATCAATCAACAGTGTTTACTCTTTTTAAATTATAATGACAACAGAAACTACCCAAATAACCCTGTTCAAAAGTTTACATACCCTGGTGATTTTTGCCTGATAACATGCACACGGGTTGACACAAAGGGGTTTGAATGGCTATTAATGGTAACCATCCTCACCTGTGATCTGTTTGCTTGTAATTAGTGTGTGTGTGAAAGGTCAATCAGTTTCTGGACTCCTGACAGACCCTAGCATCTTTCATCCAGTGCTGTATTCTAATGCCCCGTACACACGGTCGGATTTTCCAACGGAAAATGTGTGATAGGACCTTGTCAGAAATTCCGACTGCGTGTAGGCTCCATCACACATTTTCCATCTGATTTTCCGACACACAAAGTTTGAGAGCAAGATATAAAATTTTCCGACAACAAAATCCGTTGTCGGAAGTTCCGATCGTGTGTACACAAATCCGACGGCCAAAGTGCCACGCATGCTCAGAATAAATAAAGAGATGAAAGCTATTGGCTACTGCCCCGTTTATAGTCCCGACGTACGTGTTTTACGTCACCGCGTTCAGAATGATCGGATTTTCCGACAACTTTGTGTTAGCAAAAAACAAAAAAGTCCAGTGGTGATTAATTACCAATAAAAGAAACGTATCTGTTTAAAAAAAATTATTAAAAAATAAATTTGGGTACAGTGTTGCATGCCAGAGTAATTGTCATTCAAAGTGTGACAGCAATGAAAGCTGAAAAATGGCCTACACTGGCAGGAGGTGAAAGTGTCTGAACTTGGTGTGGATAGAGATCTATGGAGTTCAGGTTGTTTCAGGGGGAGTGGATGAGATGGAACATCTCCCTACCACCCCAGTCCTTCTGCTGGCTCTTCTACCTCAGCCGCATCCTCCAGCACCCCACTGGCTGCTGCATCTGCTGTGATGTTACCTCCTCCAGAGCCCAGGGTCCCCACTCCTGAACATTTTTCAGAGGACTGCCGCATATTCAGGGCTTTTAAAAATGCCTGTGAACTTTATTTCGCCCTGCAAGCCAGGACTTTTTCACTTGAGACTGTCAAGGTGGGGTATATCATTTCTCTTCTATCTGACAAACCCCAATCCTGGGCACTCAGTTCCATTGCAGCATTCTTTGAAGCTGCGGCTAACCTTGATGACGATCTTCAAAGAACTGCTGCAGCTGAGTCCGCCCTTCATGCTCGCAAAGAAGGCTGGCGGCCAGTTGCGGAGTTCTGAAAATGGTCAGCAGGTCCTGGGTGGAATGATGTGGCCTTAAAATATCAGTTCCAGCTGGGTTTGTCCAAAACTCAAGGATGAGCTAGCCAGGGTGGAAGCCCCCACCTCTTTGGAGAACCTCATTCAACTCTCCATCCAGCTGGACCACCGCCTGCGGGAACGACATTCCGAGCACGCCCATGCCTTCCAGCCCACGTGGGTACTGCCAAAAGTTCAGGGACCTGCTGTTCTTGCTCCTGTTCCTCAACCTCCCAGCACTTCTGAAGGGGAATCAATGCAAACTGGCCTTCTCCAAACTGCCGACCCCTGAAGAAAGGGCTTGCCAATAATAGGTCAACCTCTGCCTATACTGTGTGGCCATGGGCCACTTCCTATGCAACTGCCTCATCAGACCAAGTAAGTTCAGACAGCTGTACCCTACATACCTCCAGTTATTTGAGACTTTGTCCACTCATGTGATTCTCCCCATTTCATTACAAGTGGCTGGAAAGGAGATCAAGCTGTGGGCAATCATTGATTTTGGAGCCTGCAGCTATTTTTTGGACAATTACCTTGTCACAGACTTACGCATTCCTCTTAACTTGAAAAAATAGACTTGATGTGCACCTAGCGGATGGCACTACTCCCAGTTAGGACTCCTTATTCAGGAGACCATCCCTATCCTGGCTACTACTGATCACTGGGAATTCCTTCGTTTTAATGTCATCAGGTCTCCTATGTTTCGGGCTATCCTCTGGATACTCTGGTTGCAGGCACACAACCCGCAAATTGATTGACCCAAGGTAGAAATTACTTTCAATACTAGCTACTGCCTCCAGCACTGTTGCATCTCCACACCCATCTATCTTTCTGTATGCCTCTCTGCTCAGCCAGTATCAGATGCCAGTCAATCCATTCCACCACTAACCATGCTTTCCTTGATGTAATCAACAAGAAAAAGGCCAATATACTACCACCTCATTGGTCCCATTAGACTATGTAATGCCCCCACGACATTCCAGCGCTTTGTAAATGTCGTTTTCAGAGAATACTGTGATCTTTTCCTAATTATCTAGATGATATCTTGATTTTTTTCTGCCTCACTTGAATCCCATTGATATGTCAGAAAAGTACTGACTACACCAAAGCCACATGGCCTGTATGTGAAGGGAGAAAAATGTGAGTTTGAAAGGCAGCCTATTCTGTTTTTGTGGCTAATAATCTCCACAGAGGGAATCGCCATGGACCCACAGAAAGTCTTTGCAATTCTGGACTGGCCTGCACAATCTGACAGCAAGGATGTTCAGAAATTTGTAGGGTTTGCCAACTTTTATCGTAAATTCATTAGGAACTTTTTAACCATTATTGCCCCAATCACCCAGACCACACGCCAGCATACACATTTTCTCTGGAAACTTGGAATAGGCAGCCGCACACCCCAACGGGATACCAATAAAAACTTCTTTATTGTAATGTAGACAGATGCAGTCACAGAAATTACCAGAAGGTTAACATGTTTCACAAGTTTTGTGCTTAGTCATAAGGTTAGCACAAAATGTGTGAAACATGTTAACCTTCCATACTACAGGCATCATCCCGGTATAACCACTAAAATTCCAGCGATGTACCAGTATGTGGCTGGTTTTTGTTGGGCATATATGTAATGTTCTTTTTTTTTTCATGCAGTCTATGGGCTCAATGAAAAAAAGAGAACTTAACGGATTCCTTTTTTTTTTTTAAGAAATGAAAAAATGTATGCTGAAGCAAAGGGGCGATCCACCCCCTGACCACTCCAGCCCCCATGCTTGTGCATATATGTTCTTTTTTTTAACTACTGATGAGAAATCTCCTCCTGCAGTGGGTTGATTTATAAATATGCTGAGAGCAACACCCTGTTACTGTCAGAATAAACATACCAGTGCTGCAGCTGAATGGCGTTCCTGCAAAGCAAACAACGGTTAACAACAAAACACAGTACGTACAGAATATTAACTCAATAAAACAACTATTTTCCTGACTTTGTCATTTTTTATGTTTTTTTTAAACTTTTTTTGTAACTTGAATAAACTGTAAACTTTCCAGGCTAGGGTCTCTCAAAATGCTGTACCCAATTTCCTGACTATCTAACATCTTTCGAGACCCTGTGTGAATATGTGCCCTAGACTGTGCTGTACCCTATACTAATACTTTAAAAGTGTGTGGTAGTGAGGTAAGCAGTCCTTGAGGCAGAGACCATGTTGGCCAGTACAGGAGGGACAGAAAAAGTGGGTGTCTTTTCTTATTCCGCTACAGACACATCTTTTTTGGGATGACTTTTGGGTTGGGGTATCAGGAATGTCATTTGGAAAATGGCTCTCATGCAGCCAGCTCACTGCATCTGGATTGGGAGTTCGGGCCACAGCACCTTCTGGATACTAAAGGGCCATGATGATCTCTTCCTGAAATAATACAGCTTCATCATCTGGCTCTAGTCACAGACACAGAGGGGCTTCTCAACAACACCAGACACAATTGTAATTTGGACTGTCATGTCTGCATGAATGGAAGACAGAACAAAAACATCCCGTTTGTCCTTCCACTTCACTGCGAGCAATTTCTTTCGGGTCGGGTATTTACAAGCCATTGGGGGAAGCCCCGGAGATGAGGTCGCACAGTGCTACATGAGCCAATTCCAGAATTAATAAGGTGTCTAAAAAAGTGTCACACTTGTATAAAAAATGTCCATGTACACGTGGTACTCCTTACGGAACAAGGGTGACACAGAGTCCCAAACAATTTTGCCACTGCTCCCCATGTAGTCTGGGCATCCGGGGGGCTCCACATGACTATCTTTTCCCTCGTAAATGTGAAAATTACATGTATAGCCTGTTGCCCTCTCACAGAGCTTATACTGTAACACAGATAAATAGATTGATAACAGATAGAGAACACACAGATAAATAGATAGATAACACACAGATAGATTGATTACTGATAGATAACAGATAGATATATACTGTATATAACAGATAGATAGATAACAGGCAGAGAAATTGATTAATGACAGATAGATAACCGGCAGATAAATAGATTGATAACTGATAGATAACAGATAGATAGATAACAGGCAGATAAATTGATTAATGACAGATAGATAGATAACAGGCAGAAAAATAGATCAATAACTGATAGATAACAGATAGATATATAACAGATAGATAATTAACAGGCAGATAAATAGATAGATTAATAACAGATAGATAACCAGCAGATAAATAGATTTATAATGGATAGATAACAGATGGATATATAATAGATAGAAAGACAGATAATAGGCAGATCGATGCATGGGCGGATCCGGAGTCTAGTCTCGGGAGGGGCACTGCCAGAAAATATGTTTTTTTGCAGGCAATTTGTCGAGGCAATGGCTGGTGTTAGCGCTTTCATCATCACTGCACCATGGTTGTTATAGTGTCAGGATGATTGAAGAGCATTATTTATATTATTACATTGTTATATAAAATGAAATGGTTCAACTCACCATAATGCAGAATCTGTGGGAGCCCCGAGTGTGTCACTTTCCACGTCGACCTGCCTTCAGATGCAGCTTGTCACTTGCCACGTCCCTGCCACAAGCTGCGGATTGTCACTTGCCTGCCACCAGATACTGATTGTCACTTGCCACGTCACCTGCCACATGCTGCTGATTGTCACCTGCCAGGTCCCCTGCCACATGCTGCTGATTGTCACTTGCCATGTCACCTGCCACACATTGCTGATTACACTTGCCACCTCACCTGCCACATGTTGCTGATTGTTACTTGCCACCTCACCTGCCACACATTGCGGATTACACTTGCCACGTCACCTGCCACATGTTGCTGATTGTTACTTGCCACGTCACCTGCCACACATTGCGGATTACACTTGCCACGTCACCTGCCACATGTTGCTCATTGTCGTTTGCCTGCTAAGGTGCAGATTGTCAGAGTGAAGGCAGGCAGCAGAGAGATGATGTAATCTCTCTGCTGCCCACGGCTGTACAGTGAGGGCGGAACTGCAGTGATGCAGGGCGGGGGGTGAGAGATGATGTCATCTCTCTGCTCCCCGCCCATCGGCTCACTGACTGGCCAGTCTCTCCGCTCACCTGTGGACCGGCCCGCCCCCTCACTCAATGTCTACCCTGCACGCCCGCACACTCAGCCGGCGACCCCTCACTCGTCCGCCGGCGCCGACCTGCCCCCTCGTTAACATGCACACTCAGCTGGCGACCCCCCCCTCACTCGTCTGCCGGTGCCGACCTGCCCCCTCGTTAACATGCACACTCGGCTGGTGACCCCCCCCCTCACTCGTCCGCCGACCTGCCCGCTCAGGCTCTCTCTCACCTGGCCCACCTGCTCGTTAACCGGCACACTCGGCCTCCCGCCCGCTCACTCATCCGCTGACTGGTCTGTCACAAATTTCTCGGAGGGGGCAATTGCCCCGTTGCCCCCCCCCCCCCTGGATCGATGACAGATAGATAAATGGATAGATACTGTAGATAAGAGGTAGATACAGAGAAAGAGAAAGATTAGATATTTTAGAGAAAGATATTAAAAAAAGTAGATAAACTGGCTGATAGATAAATAACAGGTAGATAGATAGACAATACTGTGCAGAGAGAAATTAGAAATATACAGGTTGATTTACTAAAACTGGAGAGTGCAAAATGTGGTGCAGCTGTGCTTGGTAGCCAATCAGCTTCTAACTTCAGGTTGTTAAATTAAGCTTTGACAAAAAAACCTGGAAGCTGATTGGTTTCTATGCAGAGTTGCACCAGATTTTGCACTCTTTACCTTTAGTAAATCCACCCCATAATGAAGAGAGATAGAACAATTAATAGACAGACAGTACACAGAGATTGAGATAAAGAAATATACAGATAAAACCAATTATATTGTACAAAGAGAGAAATATTGATTAGATAGATATAGTGGAGAGCTAGATAGAGATATCTATAAGATTTATACTGTATACATAGAAATAGATAAACTGTACATTACATACAGATCGGTAAATATACAAAGAGATAGAATTAAGTTGAGCATTGACAGATCAAAATTCAACCAGTTCAGCAGGAACTGGCCAATTTTTAACCCGTCTATGAGCAGGCTGGTTGTACTGAAGTCGATTTATTAATCAATTCAGTACAACCAGCCTGTTGTTTTTTTCCCGCAATCACTGCCAGTGGCTATCTATAGGCACCAGCAGTGATCATTGTATTCTTCCGATGGGGAAGACCCTCATCAGTGCCACCTTATCAGTGCCACCTAATCCTATCAGCGCGGTCATGCGACTTTGCACCCAAACAAAATTGACGTCCCTTTTTTCCCACAAATAAAACAATTTTTTTCCTCAGTTTAGGCCGATATGTATTCTTCTACATATTTTTGGTAAAAAAAAAAAAAACGCAAAAAGCGTATATTGATTAGTTTGCGCAAAAGTGATAGCATCTACAAAATAGGTGATAGATTTATAGAATTTTTATTTTTTTAAATTTTTTTTACTAGTAATGGTGGCGATCTGCGATTTTTATCGTGACTGCGACATTGTGGCGGACACGTCGGACAATTTTGACACATTTTTGGGACCATTGGCATTAATATAGCGATCATTGCGATTAAAAATGCATTGATTACTGTAAAAATGTCACTGGCAGTGAAAGGGTTAACACTAGGGGGCAGTGAAGGGGTTAAGTGTGTCCTAGTTTGTGTTCTAACTGAAGTGGGATGGGGACTGTGCAGGGAAGATAACAGATCGTCTGTTCATACTCTGTATGAACAGACGATCTGTCTGTTCTCCCTCAGAGAACTGGAAACTGTGTGTTTGCACACACAGTTCCAGGTTCTCCGTGTCTCAGCGGCGATCATGGGAGCCCGGCAGTGATTGAGACCACTGGGCACTTGCATCAGCTCGGGGGGCCATTCCCCCTAGCCCCCTAGTGGCCACAGGGCGAAGCGACGTTACATAACGTCGTTTCGCCCAGCCGTGCCATTCTGCCGCAGTACAACTGCGGCGGCTAGTCGGCCTGTGGTTAATAAACTGAGATTTCCAACTCTGGCTAAAATGGCCCAAAAATATCTTTCTGCCCCATGCAGTAGTGTGGAAAGTAGAGCTGTACGATTAATCGTTAAAGAATCAGGTTGTGATTCTTCCCCCCCTCTCGATCTTAACAAAACTTTTTCCTGATCCTATGCAGAGTCTCTGCTCACAGCTGACCGCTGTCTAAAAAAAAAAAAAAAAAACAGTCAGTCTGCCAAGTTTATGACAACATCGCTAAGAAGGAGAAACATTGTAACACTTGGTACTTTTAGATCAAAGGAATGAACTTCCATCTTCTTGGTTTGTGTACACAGAAATCGTTCGTATTAAACATCGTTCGTTCGAGCACTAATACGTCGTTTTTGGCAGATGCAGGTTAACTACATTTGTTCAGGCCCATTTTGATAAAAATAAGTTTATTACATTGTTGTCTAGATGTGTTTGAAACTATAATGAAATGACAACTTTATTCAGTGTCAGGAAAGGACACTCAGCAGCTGTTTACATATCTGGATGCAGGAGCACTAGTGTGGGACACATAACACCCTTGTTATGGTGTCCCACGCAGGTTCTCCAGTGGAAACTAGGGGTCTCTCCATGTGTGAAACTTGCACAAAACAGGTAAGTATTCCAGCTTTTGAAAGGGAAAAAATCATGTATTCAGCTTGGAACACTGCCAAAACAGACAATTGGAAGACACTTCCAAGCAATGTTTCATATTACTATTTCTAGCCTAACATACCTGTCTGCTAAGTATACCTTTTTTGTATTCACATAGGGGAAAAAAGAATAGGGACATCTGAGGACACCATTAACCCAACGAAGAGAAGAGATGGTGGTTGGTATGTCCTTAGTAGATAAGGCACCTCATCCCAATAATAGAATACAATAAGGAGCCGGAGAATGGAGATTATTGCGGTGCCAGAAAAACATCAATACAAAGTCATAAAAAATAATTAAGTTTATTACAATTGATTAAAAGACAATTAATAGGAAACACATAAATCGAGGGAGCATAAAACAGTATCTATATAACAGTAGTAAATGGAGGTAGGTCAAGGTGTCCCTACTAGTTTCGCCAAGACATTGGCTTCATCAGGGGAACAAGACATGACATACAATAGTTGTAATTCCTGGGAGCCCAATGGGTCAGGATGGATGCAATCCACCGTCAGGGGGATGGCCACCCTTCACTGCCAAAAGTATGGCTGTAGGGGGCCTGGTAGGAATGCCTGGTAATGACTTACCGGGACGCTGTTGTGTTGGACTGGTTCGCTCCAGGCTTATGCACCTCCTTGGTGTGAATATCTTTCCCATTCACCCTTGTCCTTTGCTCAAGTCCGCAGCAGTTTTACATGTTTCTGTCTGATTTCAGGCTGAAGGGCATGTTCCCAACTTCCCTCACTGAGCGACTTTTGTGAATATACCAGCATAGCTGCCTCACATGGTTTGACCACTCATTATCGAACCCTACAGCGTCCCAGCTATAAGTTATTATACCTGTGCATTTTGTTTTTACCAGGTCTTCCTACCAAGCCCCCTACAGCCATACTATTGGCAGTGAAGGGTGGCCATCCCCCTTTGGGCTCCCAGGAATTACAACTATTGTATGTCATGTCTTGTTCCCCTGATGAAGCCAATGTCTTGGCGAAACTAGTAGGGACACCTACCTACCCCCATCTACTACTGTTTGTATAGATACTGTTTTATGCTCCCTCAATTTATGTGTTTCCTATGAATTGTCTTTTAATCAATTGTAATAAACTTAATTATTTTTTATGACTTTGTATTGATGTTTTTCTGGCACTGCAATAATCCCCATTTTCCGGCTCCCTATTGTACTAGTAACCCAACACCGAATGAAGAAAGGCAACTCACCACACACCCTGAAGATGTGGATGCAGATGTTCAGGAAGTGCTGGGTGAAGTGGTGTCGACAACAGGTCAGTGTCTGAGACCACAGCTTCAGGTAATAGATGGATGCCTGCACATTTATAATACATGGTGTGTTTTTTTATTTTTAGGTGATCTGGATGTTGTGGAAGAAGAAACTCACTTCAGCAGTGCAAGTGCACAAATCCTGATCAGAGAGATCATGGTGTGCAATCGTGATTTGGAACAAATGAAACAAAACATCCATGATGTTCAAAAAAGACTGAGCAACATCATAGATATTTTAGGAAAAATCTAAACAAAAATAAAATTTTTAGAGTTGTTATGTTGTACGTGTTTTTACAGTTTTAAATGAATCGCAAAGCCAAATTTGCCGCCGTGCCATTTCGTGGTGCGTGCACCGGCCGGGGGCTCCGTGAGTCAGGTCGCAGGTCCTGTGGACTCAATCGCCGCGGGGATACCCGTGATCGCCCCACGGAGAGGACGAACGGGGAGATGCTAATGTAAACAAGCAACTCCTCGTTCTGCCTAGTAACAGTGTCACTGATCTCTGCTCCCTATGATCGGGAGCAGAGATCAGTGACGTGTCACACGTAGCCACGCCCCCCCCCCCCCCCACAGTTAGAAACACTCCCCAGGACATACTTAAGCCTTACACTGCCCCCTAGTGGTTAACACCTTCACTGCCAGTGTCATTTACACAGGAATCAGTGCATTTGTACAGCACTGATTGCTGTTTAAATGACAGCGGTCCCAAAAATGTGTCAAAAATGTCCAATGTGTCCGCCATAATGTCGCAGTCACGATAAAAATCGCTGATCGCCGCCATTACTAGTAAAAAAAAATAATAAAATTGCCATAAAACTATCCCCTATTTTGTAAACGCTATAACTTTTGTGCAAACCAATCAATAAATGCTTATTGCGATTTTTTTTTTTTTACCAAAAATATGTAGAAGAATACGTATCGGCCTAAACTGAGGAAAAAAAATGTTTTTTAAAATCTTTTTTGGGGATATTTATTATAGCAAAAAGTAAAAAAATAATTCCTTTTTTTTTAAATTGTCGCATTTTTTTGTTTATAACGCAAAAAATAAAAACCGCAGAGGTGATCAAATACCACCAAAAGAAACAACCGCGCAATTGTCAGTTAAAACGATGCAGTATCGAATCGCAAAAAGTGCTATGGTCAGGAAGGGGGTAAATTCTTCCGGGGCTGAAGTGGTTAAGTTACTAGGCTCGGTGTGTCTGGGCACAGGATAGCATGCTGGAGAGGCTAGTGAAGGCAAATATGCATGAAGGACAAAAAAGGTGCATTAAAAGCTTACAGCGTGCACGAGGACAAAGAGGATATTCACAGCATATTACAATCATGGTAATTATGGAATAAAGAAAATAATACAATACATTAGCAAACATTAAATACATAGAATGTGATGTTAAAGGATAAAACTTACCTGAATATAGTCCTTCTGCAGGACTTGAATGATGGCAGAACAAGTCTCTGGAATAATGATTCCCAGAGCCTGGGAGGAGATCCCAGTCGTGAACTTGATGTCCTGGAGACTTTTTTTTGTCGCCAAGTACCGCTAGGTGGTGACGAGCCTTTGCGTGGGAGAGATGGCTTGCCGAATGCAGGTGTCCTGCTTAGTAATATAAGGGGACAGCAAAGCCAATATACGGTGAAAGACAGGGTCCGTCATCCGGAGATAATTCTTGAAATCATCAGTATTATTCTCTTGGAGCTCCCGCAGCAAAGGCATATGACAGAATTGGTCAAGATTAAGCAACCAATTCTTGGTCCAAGAACTCCTCCTCCCTCTGTTTATGGACTGGACTTGGGTCAAAGCAATAACTCCAAGCCCAACAATAGCATGATCTCTCCGACGAGAACGCCGCGAACGGCTGCTTGGAACAAACTGACAGAACGCTGACAAGTACGACCTAAAAATCAGAAACAACCGGACAAGCACGCACTGAAAATCAGAAGCGAACTATAAATAGAATGCACTGTAAAACAGAAACAACCTGACAAGCACGCACTGAAAAACAGATACGAACCGACAAGCACAACCTGAAAAGCAGAAACAAACTGAAAAGCACTAGGCTGAAAAGCATGAATCGTCACTCACCAAACTTCTACTAACACGAGATAAACACGAGATTAGCAGAAGGAGCCTAAAGGGTGGCGCATGACTATTGAACTTCCTTTTTATTGGCTCGTTGTACGTCTTGTACGTCACTACGTTCGTAATTGTTGGCCAACATTTGTGTGACCGTGTGTATGCAAGACAAGTTGGAGCCAACACCCTTCAAACAAAATTCCACGGTTTTGTTGTCGGAAAGTCCGACCGTGTGTACAAGGTTTTAGGCCTCAAGCACAGGACTTACAAAATGCTTTTAGAGGTGTTTGGCGTTCTTTCTTTTTTTTTTTTTTTTTAGCCTGTAAAAGCATTTCTGTTCAAGTCAATGTCTCCATGCGCACGTATGCCCCGTACACACGGTCGGACATTGATCAGACATTCCGACAACAAAATCCATGGATTTTTTCCGACGGATGTTGGCTCAAACTTGTCTTGCATACACACGGTCACACAAAGTTGTCGGAAAATCCGATCATTCTGAAGCCTGCTCTCAAACTTTGTGTGTCGGAAATTCAGATGGAAAATGTGTGATGGAGACCACACACGGTCGGAATTTCCGACTACAAGGTCCTATCACACATTTTCCATTTACATTGTGTGTACAGGGCATTAGGCTTTTACAGACATTCGAAGAGGAGTGTTTACGGGCTGAAAAAAACACACAAAATATCAAAGATTTATTAAGGAGAGGAGCTGAAGAGAAGAAAAAAAATGCTAGATGCACCTAAACATGTTTAAACGTGCCTAAACGCTGGCTAGCTGCATCTGGCATTTGGGCATGAATGCATTCCCATGGCGAGAATAGATTATTATTCTGGCCAATGGAATCAATTTACATGCTTGAGGCACCACACTTTTACCACTTTTACGCTGTACACACATACAATTTATGTCATTTTTTTCCCTACAAATAGAGCTTTCTTTTGGTGATATTTGATCATCTCTGCAGTTTTATTTTTTTGTGCTCTAAACATAAAAAGACCGACATTTTTGAAAAAAAAAAATATTTTTTTACTTTCTGCTATAAAACACATCCAGTTTTGTCACAGTCCCCATGTATCACGGAAGGACTCCTCCCGGTTATGGAAAGTGGCCGTAAGGTCTTTCATGTCCCTCAGTTCATTGATTTTAGAGAACAAAGAGACCTTGTGAGGGTTTTATCAATACTTTAATGTTTACCTCTATAACCTGTAGTAAAAATGTATCTTTAGAACACGATTTCAGTGTCTCCTCTTGCCCATAAGTTCTCCAATGTCTGTGACAAGGACAGTGCTCTACCTACAGAAGACTGCACAGGAGGGCAATATAAGGATGGATACAGGTACTGCATACACCTCAATTTATTGATATCATATGTAAGAGATGATAGAGAAAACTATAGTGGGGACTATAAAGGATAGAAGAACTGCATAGGGCACTTTTTGGTGACCTTTTGTTATTTTACTTTGCTGTCCTGTGCAATGTGTACTCCTTCCTGTTACCTATGATGAGCTCAGCAGCTGCAGCAGAAGAGAGTACACATTGCACATGTGCAGCCCAGAAGTAAAGCTATCCAATGGTACTAGGGGGTGCTGGTCCAAATAGGTGCTCATTACTACATACCAGCTATTAGGTTGTGGGATCTTTTAAAGTTGTATATGTTTATTAGGATGAATAGTAAGAATAATAATAGTAACCTATCCTGACAGAATACATACAGGGCCACTGGTTCACAAGTTTCACTGCAGTAAGTGACTTTTTCTGCTAGATTGTTGTAGATCTTCCTGGTGGCTCTTAGTTCTGTATTGTACTGCCCTCTTCTGGCCAAACCCATCAGTAGGAAGCAATCTATACAATTTGTTGATTGTAAATTGTTTTTCTTCTAGTTCTCCTGTATTCTGTGCACAACTCCATTGCACAGGAGATTACACACACTGCGCTTCCAGTGACAGAATTCAGTTGCTGAGTCTGTACAATGTAGTGACAGCGGTTTTAGCTATTGGTGACTGTTCACACAGGCATTGATTACCTGTAGTAATTGTGGCTGGACACACTTTGGGTTGATTTACTAAAAGTAGAGCGTGCAAAATCTGGTACAGCTCTGCATAGAAACCAATCAGCTTCCAGGTTTTATTGCCAGAGCTTAACTGAACAAGCTGAAGTTAGAACCTAATTGGCTACCATGCACAGCTGCGCCAGATTTTGCACTCTCCAGTCTTAGTAAATAAACCCCTTTTGCCTGCAGCTGTATGCACACATCTGTCAATTCCATCCACAGGTTCTAATCCTTCCCCAATCTATCTAAAAGAACACAATTTTATCTGGATATACAGTTTAGACCCATAGCATCGTAACATATTGGATTGTACTTTCAATGCGGTTGGAAAGCCCTTCTCCATACAAGCCATGACTTTCATACACTGCCCTGATGAAGACTAATAAGCCTGAAACAGTTGTGCAGATTGGAATAATTGGCCTTCTATTAAAGAATTTTAGAGAAGTGCCATGACAATAAGGATATTATTTATGGTACCTTCGTCCCGAAAAAATGTGTAAATAGGAAAGAAGAAGCTATATTGGACTTTAATAGTACCGTATATCAACTGATGCTAGACAGTCAGAGGTAAAATACATGAAAAGATTTATTACAAAAAATACATATGATGATGGTCTTTTACAGATTAAAACCAATAGTGATAATCAAATCAGAACATTAAATTCTATAGTCGCACCACATTGTGACAACTGGAACATAGATACCATCTGTATATTGGTTGCTCTACATGTTTCGCGGATTTACATTAGCTGCTTCTTCAGGAGCTTTATTATACAATTAGATGGTGATTAAAAGATGATCACATAACTATGACAATAAAGAAAATACATATTAATCACAAGATATAGTAAACAAACAAATTCTTTATATGTACATATACTAGCATTTTATGTAAGTAAAGTGTCTGCTGTTAGTCCCCCCCAATGATCAATTGTCTTACCAAGAGCGTCGGATTTCCAGGAGCCCAGGAAAGGATGACCCACCCCGGAGTGCACGGGAGCCAGTTAAGAGGCACAGGATACAAAAGATGGTGGTCTATTTAACCACTTCAGCCCTGGAAGAATTTACCCCCTTCCTGTCCAGAGCACTTTTTGCAATTCGGCACTGCGTCACTTTAACTGACAATTACGCGGTCGTGCGACATGGCTCCCAAACAAAATTGACGTCTTTTTTTCCCCACAAATAGAGCTTTCTTTTGGTGGTTTTTGATCACCTCTGCGGCTTTTATTTTTTGCGCTATAACCGCTTCAGCCCCAGAAGATTTTACCCCCTTCCTGACCAGAGCGTTTTTTGCTATTCGGCACTGCGTCGCTTTAACTGACAATTGCGCGGTCGTGCGACGTGTCTCCCAAACAAAATTGACGTCCTTTTTTTTCCACAAATAGAGCTTTCTTTTGGTGGTATTTGATCGCCTCTGCGATTTTTATTTTTTGCGCTATAAACAAAATAAGAGCGACAATTTTGAAAAAAAAAAGCATTATTTTGCTATAATAAATATCCCCCAAAAATATATAAAAAAACATTTTTTTTCCTCAGTTTAGGCCGATCGTATTCTACATATTTTTGGTAAAAAAAAAAAATCGCAATAAGCGTTTATTGATTGGTTTGCGCAAAAGTTATAGCGTTTACAAAATAGGGGATAGTTTTATGGCATTTTTATTAATTTTTTTTTTTTAACTAGTAATGGCGGCGAATAGCGATTTTTATTGTGACTGCGACATTATGGCGGACATGTCGGACATTTTTGACACATTTTTGGGACCATTGTCATTTATACAGCAATCAGTGCTATAAAAATGCACTGATTCCTGTATAAATGATACTGGCAGTGAAGGCGTTAACCACTAGGGGGCGGGGAGGGGTTAAGTATGTCCTAGGGGAGTGATCACTAACTGTAGGGGGATGGGCTAGCAGTGTCAATACACTGATCACTGCTCCCGATTACAGGGAGCTGTGATCAGTGACACTTGTCACTAGGCAGAATGGGGAGATGCTGTGTACATCAGCATCTCCCCGTTCGTCCCCTCCGTGAGGCGATCGCGCGTATCCCCGCGGCGATCGAGTCCGCGGGACCTGCAATCCGACTCACGGAGCTCCTGGCCGGCGCACGCGCAATGGCATGGCGGGAAATTCAAATGGACGTACCTGTAAGTCCATTTGCCCAGCCGTGCCATTCTGCCGACGTACATCGGCGTGCACCGGTCGGGAAGGGGATAAACAAAAAAATAGCGAAGATGGAAAAGATCCTGTGAGCCACACAAAACTTGGTAAAGCACTACTCAGCTGCATGCGTTAAACACGTCTCATACGCGTGCAAAATGACAAATGTAAAAATGATTACGCTCCGCTAGAGTGTGTAATGCCCCGTACACAGGGTCGGATTTTCCTACGGAAAATGTGTGATAGGACCTTGTTGTCGGAAATTCCGACCGTGTGTAGGCTCCATCACACATTTTACTTAGGATTTTCCGACACACAAAGTTTGAGAGCAGGATATAAAATTTTCCGACAACAAAATCCGTTGACGGAAATTCCAATCGTGTGTACACAAATCCGACGGACAAAGTGCCACGCATGCTCAGAATAAATAAAGAGATGAAAGCTATTGGCCACTGCCCCGTTTATAGTCCCGACGTACATGTTTTACGTCACCGTGTTTAGAACGATCGGATTTTCCGACAACTTTGTGTGACCGTGTGTATGCAAGACAAGTTTGAGCCAACATCCGTCGGAAAAAATCCTAGGATTTTGTTGTCGGAATGTCCGAACAAAGTCCGACCGTGTGTACGGGGCATTAGACATGCTACTAAATTATAGCATGATAGAACAACTGTGTCTAAATAAACGCATTTGGATGTGGGAAACACAATATAATTTGAATACAAATGTGAAAAATGACAAATGCATATAAACACATCAAAGTATAAATGCAAATTCAAATGTGAAATAAGACAGATTAACGCATCAAAGTGCACATGTACCAATAAGCATAACTGAATCACAGCATTACTAGATAGTGCAGTGAATAAATGAATATAAACGCATCAAAGTGCAAATGTGATAATATGCATAACTAAATGACAATATTGCTCAAATGTGCAAAATATAAAACGCATAAAGTGCAAATGTGCAAATAAACATACTTATTACAATATAAATAAATAAATATATATATATATATATATATACATGTAAAAAGTGCTAAGTGCAAAAAACACAAAACAAAAAGTAATATGGTGTCACACAGTTCATGTATGAAAAAGTCCTCAATGGAACCAAAAAAATAGTTCACTATGAAGTCCCATAAAAAGGTATAAAGGTGCCTAAACGTGATGTCTACTGGTGATACAATCAACTTGCTAGTAACTCTCAAAGTGCCCTACAGACCATGCAATGGTGCGATTCGGTGACCCCAAAGGTAATGCGCTCACCTCAGAGCGTGTGACCAAGTCGCTAGACAAAGTCAAACCGCGCTTGTGAACCACCCCGGGTTCTAAGTAGATCACAGGATCCCAGGCTCCAATGCAGTAAAGTGTATATAGATGGGAAAAAAAAACTACATAGTATAATACCGTTTTAAAATTTATTAAAAGATATAGATACTCTCCCCAAAAGGGGTACTCACAATATATAGGTGCGTCAGTGCACCGCTCTAAACATGGCAAGTATGATATTTTTTGTGAGGGTATGGTGTGCGTCTCCTCAAGGGAGGAGGAAGCCATGATCTCCAGGTGATGTGCCACATCAAGGGGATGGACATCTTAATTTTCTGTTGAGCTGAAGGTGGAAGCACAATTTCCTGATTTTCGTGGAAAACTGTGGTCACTTTAGGATTTGACCCCATCATGGGAATTAACACTGCTGTCTGGAAAGAAAGTCAGAAAAGGCTCGTTCGAACCCAGGTTTCTGATTTCAGACACTTTTTGCTGAGGCAACAGCCACCAGGAAGGTGGTCTTGAGTGTAAGACCCTTCACTGAGAGTGGCTTGCCGGGATCTGATCCAAACTGGGGGAAAAAATTCAGAACAAGAGGGAGGTCCCACTTGGGGAACCTTGGCTTCCACTGAGGCCTAAGCCTGATAGCTCCTTTGAAGAACTGGCGAACAAGGGAGTGTTTGGCCCATGAAGCGCCTGTGAATGCCGAGACAGCTGATACCTGTACTCGAAGTGAGCTAACTGATAGGGATAGGACTATACCTGATTGCAGGAAGCTAAGAATGTCCTGGACTGCCGGAGTACTACAAGGGTTGGACCTGGAGGACATGTGTGATCCGTGAACCTGGACCAAATCTGTTCATAGACCCTCTTGGTGCTTTTCCTTCTGGCGTTCAGAAGGATAGGGGTGACCTCTTCTGGGCAACCTAGGGCTTCGAGCCTTCCCCTCTCAAGAACCAAGCCCTGAGGTGCAGATGAGGACAAGGATGCAGGGTTGTGCCCTGAGACAATAGATCCGGCCTGAGTGCCAAGGGAACTGGGTCCCAATAACTGAGGAGTGTCAGGAGAGGAAACTATGGCCTGTTTGGACCAGTAAGGAATTACCGCTATCACTTCCACCTTCTCTGTTCTGAGTCTCCGGAGAAACTGGAGTATTACAGGTACTGGCGGAAAGGCAAAAGCTTTGCAGAACCTCCACCGGTCCGTGAGGTCATCTACCCCATAGACCTGGGGGTTTCGGAACCTTGAATAATACTTGGCCACATTGTTGTTGCATGGGGATGCAAAGAGGTCAACTTCTGGTGAAACTCCCAGGGTCAAGAGCCACTTGAACACACCTTTGTGGAGAGACCACTCGTTGTTCATCTGTAGGAAGGAAGTCCGTCTATGTATATAGACCGCTGAGATGTTTGACAAGTTCTTCTGAGCCCATTTCATGATTGGCTCCACTTCCTGTAGCAAACACCAGCTGTGGGTTCCACCCTGCCTCCTTATGTAGGCCACCGAGGTTGGATTGTCCAACCTGAGCATAACTGAGGATTTGTTTGTTAATGATGGAACACTAGAAGCGCCTGAAATGCGGCCCATAGTTCAAGGATGTTGGACACCGATGCCGAGAGAAGGGGAGTTGCCTTGTGCTACTTTTGATAGGAAATGAGCGCCCCAGCCCTTGTTGCTGGCATCTGATGTTATCGTGACCCATGCGATGGGAACGGTCGAATGGCAATTGCAAAGACTTTTCCGCTGGAGCCACCAAAGAAGGGACACTCTCATAGCTGGAGTAAGGCGGATGCGCTGGCTCCTGCTGTCGGACCTCCATTTTTGGAGGAACCCTTTCTGGGAGGGTCGTGTGTACCACTGTGCCCACTTCACCATGGGGATTGTGGCTGCCATGGTGCCAATCACCTTTAGACACTGGATAGTGGAGAGTTGCGATGAAGTGAGGGCTGAGCGGATTCTGTCCCTGACCACTACGATCTTTTCCTCGGGCAGCAAGATAGTGTCCTTTACTGTGTTGAAGTGGGCTCCGAGCAGGGGCGGATTGACCATTCGGGCACTCGGGCACTGCCCGAGGGCCCCATGCCACTAAGGGGCCCCATCAGGGTTGCCAGCCTCAGTAAAACCAGGGACAGTATGTAAAAATCTGTGTTTTTTTAGAAATCCCAAGATTATAGCTGCCCTGCCTCTCCAATACCTTTTCGGTGTGTGTATGTGTATTTTGTGTGTGTATACTGTGTGTGTATATTGTATGTCTGTGTGTGTATACTGTATGTGTGTGTGTATACTGTGTGGCCCCATAATCTATTGCCTGGGGGCCCCATAATCTCCTATTGCCTGGGGGGCCCATAATCTCCTATTGCCCGGGGGCCCCATAAGTTGTCAGTCCGCTCCTGGTTCTGAGAAAAAAAAGGGACTGTGAGACTTCCAGGTGACTCTTCTCTAGATTCAGGAGCCACCTGAACTTTCGAAGGGTGGAGATGACCAGACTCCTGTGTTCTAGGAGTTGACCTTTGTCTTGTGCTAAGAGAAGGAGGTCGTCTAGGTAGTGATGAAGATGAACCCCCCTGACCCAGAGCAAAGCCATAACAGCTAACAAGGAGAAGACACAAGGTGATGTTGCTAGACCGAAGGGGAGACTGGTGAATTGTAAGTGCCGCTGGTCTACTGCAAAGAGAAGGAATGGTTGGAAATCCATTGCCACTGGGACGTGGAAATAGGCGTCTTTTAAGTCGATCGACACCAACCAGTCTCCCAGTTGGACTGACTGCTGGATCGTGTATAAAGATTCCATTTTGAATTTTTTTTCCTGATGAAGCGATTGAGATGGGTCAAATATATGACCGGTCTCCATGTGCCATTCTTCTTTTGTACCATGAACAGGGGAGAATACATGCCTTGGCCTTGTTCGCCCTCTTGAATAGGAATGGCTGCGCCTTGCTCCAACAAAGAGTTTACATAAGTTAATAGGATCTGCTTTTCTCCTTCTGACTGTGGAAGAGTCGTAGGGATGAATCTGTGTCTGGTGGTACTGCTGAAGACCCAAGTGGGACCTGAGGAGACCGTTTTGACGGTCCAGAAGTCCTGGATTGAGGCTGCCCAGAAACGCCAAAAGCGGAGAAAACGAACCCCCACCTGGCATGCCTGAGTGGGCCCAATCTCAAAAAGACTTTGTGGATTCCTGGTTGCCTGAAGAACTGTCCTTCGCGGGTTTCTTGAATGAAGACTGCCTGGCTTTCCAGGATCTCCCGGCCAGGCCTGTAGCTGCGTGCCTCTCCGGCCTCTCCGTTATTCTGTCTTCCCGAGAAGGTGCGTCTCTGGCTCTGTAAGCACTCCGTCAACGCTGTCCGACCAGGTTTACATGGCTTTAGATACTGTGGCTAAGGCTAGGACCGGCTTGCAGGCCATGCCCACCATCAGGTAGATCCGCTTCAGGTCAGAATCGATCTGCCTTTCCAAGGGATCTTTAAAGGAGACCTTATCTTCCAGGGGAAGGGTCACATATCTAACCAGCCTCATCAGAGCTGCGTTCACCAAAGGAGCCGACTCGAGATGCTTAACCTCTTCCTCCTTGAAGGGATTCAGCTTCAGAATTTTAGACTGCATGGAACTCTTCTTGTCCATTTTACCCCACTCAGAGATGATGTCACCCACTTCAGTGAGAAAGGGAAAATATTGACACTCCTTATTGAGCTGCTTCAAGAACTTCCTCTGCTTCGGAGGAGAAGTTACAGGATCTTCCTAATTCAGGGCTTCCCTTACTGCTTACACCAAAAAGAGGGAACCAGGGCGTACTCAAAGCCCATTCCCGGGTCTTCCACCTCCGACTTGCTGTCTAAGGGAGGAGTGGATGAGCCGCTTGGCTGGGAAGACTCCCATGTATCTTGGACCAACAATTCTCCAGTTGGGGAGCATAATGGCTCCTTTGGGGGTTCACAAGCCTCCCTCTCTTGTAAGGATTCTTTCACCACTCATTTCACTAAAGATTCAAGGTGCTGGTCTGCACCCAACTCTCGTTTGCTGCTTTGGAGAAACAGTGCTCACAGATGGACTTGCCAGTTGGGGCACTACACACCCGACATGATCTCTGTCCCCCTGCTGAGGTGAGATGAGGGGGGTGGGAAGGGTCTTTACTGTGGTGTCTGGACCTAGAGGGAGACCCGTGGTGCCTGGATCTGGAGGAAGAGTGCCGGGGGTGTGACTTTGAAGACCCGCTTCCTCTGCGGGAACTATGCTGTGGATCAGACCTAGAAGGGCTGTGTGTGTTCATGTCGATAATTTCCCACATGTCTGTATATTATATTGTGTTCATGAAGTTGCATGTCCAAGAGTCTTTTAACCACTTCTGCCCCGGAAGAATTTACCCCTTCCTGACCAGAGCTTTTATGCAATTCGGCACTGTGCCGTTTTAACTGACAATTTCACGGACGTGCGACATTGTACCCAAACAAAATTGACATCCTTTTTTTCCCACAAATAGAGCTTTATTTTGGTGGTATTTGATCGCCTCTGCGGTTTTTATTTTTTGCGCTATAAACAAAAAAAAAAGCGACAAAACTGTATTTTGTACTTAATAAATATCCCCATTTTTTTTATAAAAAAAAGCTCATTTTTTCTCAGTTTAGGCCGATATGTATTCTTCTACATATTTTTGGTAAAAAAAACGCAATAAGCGCATATTGATTGGTTTGCTCAAAAGTTATAGTGTCTACAAAATAGGGGAGAGATTTATAGCATTTGTATTATTATTTTTACTAGTAATGGCAGCGATCTGCAATTTTTGTTGTGACTGCGTCATTATGGCGGACACATCGGACAATTTTGACACATTTTTGGAACCATTGGCATTAACCTCTTCCCGCCGAGTGTACGCAGATGTTCGGCCTCAGCTTTCGGGGGTTATACCGGGATGTGATCCTAGGGTCACAGACGTCTGGGTGCAGAAATATTTCTGGTGCCCCCACGTGGTCGTGGTCATCTTACCAACTCCTCCCCTTTACAAATGTTTCTATGGCAACGACTCAAATGCAGAGATGTTCCCCTAAGAACTCTTCATTACCCTGGGATCCTCTCATGATCTTTTAACAATAAAGAAAATACAGGAAGAGCGTACACTAATGAGACCTGGAGCGGAGTCTCTCTGATACACACAGAGAGGGCTTCTGTTAGAGAATCTGTTAGAAAGAGCCCTCAGACATAGTACAGGAGATGGTCAGAGACTGCAATCATAGTACAGGAAATGGTCAGACTGCAGACATAATACAGAAGATGGTCAGAGACTGCAGACATGTTACAAGAGATGGTCAGAGACTGCAGACATATTACCGGAGATGGTCAGAGACTGCAGACATGGTACAAGAGATGGTCAGAGACTGCAGACATACTACAGGAGATGTGAAATGAAATAAAAAGTAGCGCATAAATGGTGCCAAAAGTCTTCAATCAAGAAAACAACTGAAAAAAAAAACAAAAAACAAACAAACAAATGTCCACAAATAATAAACCTAACAGTGAAAAAACTTGTAAGTCTCTCAATATAGGTGAATAAAATCCTGTCGGTGAGTGGGAAACAAATGACATGGAATGTCCCACTGAAAACCATGCATGGATGCAGGGAGACAGAAGTTAAAACGCAGGTGAATCAACAAATCATCCCCAAGTTGTATCTCTCAACAACATGCGACTTGATAAAGGCGGTGTGTAAGAAACTCTTACCAGATATGATGGACTCCCTTGTCAGCGACAGGGAGTCACTCGAGCAGGTTGCCTCTCAGGGCCAGTGAACGGGCATCACAGCTCTGCGAACCTTCTGGGTCAAACTCTGCGCGGATCTCCCGGGGTCGCCAGGTGGGTCCTCCCAAAGGATGGCCAAGGTGCGGATCAGAGGGAACAATGTGTCACGTACAAAGGCTGGAGTGAAGGCTGGTTGAATCTCTCAGTAAGTATGTGGAGAAAAAATAAACAAGCTCCACATAGTGTAGATGAGCAAAAATAGGATTTTTATTGCTAAAAACGCCAGGTAACAATAAAATGTGATCACAGAGTATAAAATCGAAAACGGGCAACAAGGAGGATGCTGGAAGCGCCCAAAGCTTTTCGATCAATGGATCGTCTACTGGTTGCCCCAGTAGACGATCCATTGATCGAAAAGCTTCGGACATTTGTTTGTTTTTTTTTTTTTTTCAGTTGTTTTCTTGATTGAAGACTTTTGGCACCATTTATGCGCTACTTTTTATTTTATTTCACATGTTTCTTTGGTTGTTGTCACTAAGTAGCTGCTCCGCACCATATATTCTTTCAATTTAGCGCAGTGTACACTTTTATTATACTACAGGAGATGGTTGGAGACTGCAGACATGATACAAGAGATGGTGTCATGAACAGGTGTGACCAGATTGTGTGGACTGCAAAGAGGAAACCAAAACGCATGTAAAGTGAAATAAGAATAATGTTTATTTAAGATAAGTGATATAAATAAACAAACACCCCAAATACAAATAGTGCTCAACCAACCAACAGAAACCCACAGACAACAGATAATATATACAGCCAAAGGGAAGTACCAAAACACGTAAGCCAGGCCAGGGTCATACACAGGGGATCAGCAACTAAACAAAGGCAGGATACGAGAGGGAGATAATGGATGGGATATGGATACAAGGAAATAGGAACACAGGAGGGACAGGATCAGGATGGGATCGGATACAGGCTCAGGTTCAGATACAGGTCAGGGCGCAAGGAAGAAAGATACCAAGGCAAGCCTGTGAGGGCTTGCCGGGTATTTATAAGGCTGTAGTAATTGGCCTCATGTTACAGCTGAGCGCAGAGGGTGCTGTTTGCTCCACACTGCCGGAGTGCACCCGCTGGTGGACACCGGTACTACGGCCCAAGGATGCAACAGTGCCACCAGCAGGAGAGTCCTCTTACTACAGGTCCTAGGTGTTGGAAGACACCCGCTGGTGGACACTGGTACTGCGATCCAAGAGACCGATAGCGCCACCAAAGGGTAAACCCTCTCATGACAGATGGTCAGACTGCAGACATGTTAAAAGAGATGGTCAGAGACTGCAGACATATTACCGGAGATGGTCAGAGACTGCAGACATGGTACAAGAGATGGTCAGAGACTGCAGACATGTTACAAGAGATGGTCAGAGACTGCAGACATGTTACAAGAGATGGTCAGAGAATGCGGACATATTACAGGAGATGGTCAGAGAATGCGGACATATTACAGGAGATGGTCAGAGACTGGAGATATAATACAGGAGATGGTCAGAGACTGCAGACACAGTACAGGAGATGGTCGGAGACTGCAGACATACTACAGGAGACGGTCAGAGACTGCAGACATACTACAGGAGACGGTCAGAGACTGCAGACATGCTACAGGAGACGGTCAAAGACTGCAGACATGCTACAGGAGACGGTCAGAGACTGCAGACTTGGTAAGAAGATGGTCAGACTGCAGACATACTACAGGAGATAGTCAGAGACTGCAGATATGATACAAGAGATGGTCAGAGACTACAGACATGAAACAAGAGATGGTCAGAGACTGCAGACATGATACAAGAGATGGTCAGACACTGCAGCAGGTTCCTCTGATCAGGAGTTAGCTCACTGTGAATTGCCCGCGGGGACTCCGCTGGGTAGAGCCCAGATCTGTATTCTGGCAATGACTCCATTCCTTTCTCCACCAGGGATGGCGCCAGGCTGTGTGGCTTTTCCTCATGTGGCACAGGTCAGCGGGGTTCTCTCTCTGATGGTGTTCCCTCAGCACTGTCCTCTCCCTCTGGAGTCCTGGGTGCACTTCCCTAAAAGCTTTCCCGGGCTCCTGGCTCTCTCTCTCTCTCCCATTCAGCTGAGCATGCTGTGTGGGCTGCAGTTTCTGTGTTACAGTGGGGCTGCCAGTCCTTGGGACTACATGTCCCACAATCCTCTTCTTTGCTCCTTTTTTTTTCTTCCCTGGCCGATATGAAGGCAGGGGAAGAAACATAGTGCGCCGCTCACTAGTACAGCAGCGCGCACGAGGAGGAGAGGGAGAGGGGAAATAAGAGCCCGCGGCTGCAGTGGCGTCACTAGGGTTGGTGTCACCCGGTGCGGTAAAACATGGTATCACCCCCTCCACCAACTATAGTCGCCCCTCAGTATAGATCCCCCTCCACTAAGTATAGACCCCCCTCCGTCAGTGCAGACCCCCCACTTAGTATAAACCCCTCCCTCAGTATAGACCCCCAGGACAAAACACCCCCATTTATCAGAATAGACCCCCCCCTCAGGACAAACCACCCCCCTCCATTAGTACAGACCCCCCTCAGGACAAACCACCCCCTCCATTAGTACAGAACTACCTCCCTCCATTAGTACAGGACCCCCCAGAACAAACCACCCCCCCTCCATTAGTACAGACCCCCCCCAGAACAAACCACCCCCCCTCCATTAGTACAGACCCCCCCCCAGAACAAACCACCCCCCTCCATTAGTACAGACCCCCCCAGAACAAGCCACCCCCCCTCCATTAGTACAGACCCCCAGAACAAACCACCCCCCTCCATTAGTTCAGACCCCCCAGAACAGACCACCCCCTCCATTAGTACAGACCCCCCAGGACAAACCACCCCCCTACATTAGTACAGACCCCCCTCAGGAAAAACTACCCCCCTACATTAGTACAGACCCCCCTCAGGACAAACCACCCCCCTCCATTAGTACAGACCCCCCAGAACAAACCACCCCCCTACATTAGTACAGACCCCAGAACCAATCACCCCCCTCCACTAGTACAGACCCCCCCAGGACAAACCACCCCCTCTCCATTAGTACAGACCCCCGCAACAAACCACCTGCCCCCTTCCATTAGTACAGAACCCCAGACAAACCACCCCCCTACATTAGTATAGCCCCCCCAGGACAAACCACCCCCCTCCATTAGTACAGACCCCCCCCAGGACAAACCACCCTCCTCCATTAGTACAGACCCCCGCAACAAACCACCTGCCTCCTTCCATTAGTAAAGACCCCCAGACAAACCACCCCCCTACATTAGTATAGCCCCCCAGGACAAACCACCCCTCTCCATTAGTACAGACCCCCCCAGGACAAACCACCCCCCCTTAGTACAGACCCCCCAGGACAAACCACCCCCCTCCATTAGTACAGACCCCCCAGGACAAACCACTCCCTCCATTAGTACAGACCCCCAGGACAAACCACCCCCCTTAGTACAGGACCCCCCAGAACAAACCACCCCCCCTCCATTAGTACAGACCCCCCCAGAACAAGCCACCCCCCTCCATTAGTAAAGACCCCCCAGAACAAACCACCCCCCTCCGTTAGTACAGACCCCCCTGAACAAACCACCCCCCTACATTAGTACAGACCCCAGAACAAACCACCCCCTCCATTAGTACAGACCCCCCAGGACAAACCACCCCCTTAGTACAGACCCCCAGGACAAACCACCCCCCTCCATTAGTACAGACTCCCCCAGGACAGACCACCCCCTCCATTAGTACAGACCCCCCTCAGGACAAACCACCCCCCCTCCATTAGTACAGATCCCCCAGAACAAACCACCCCCCTACATTAGTACAGACCCCAGAACAAACCACCCCCCTCCATTAGTACAGACCCCCCCAGGACAAACCACCCCCTCTCCATTAGTACAGACCCCCGCAACAAACCACCTGCCCCCTTCCATTAGTACAGTGTCAGGGGATGTTATACACAACATCCAATGCAGGTGATCAGATCGCTGGGCTGCACCAAGGAATCAGGGACAAACGAGTAAATAAAGAAAGTATGTTTATTGTCAATGATAAAGATACACGTGAAAACAAGACAGCAAACCAAAACAAGTAAATGGTGAAAACACAGCAAACCCCAAAACCCACCTAACTATCTATCTAACTAATATAATACACCAGCAAGGAAATCAATATGAAATAAAAAATAAGGCATGGGCCAAAGCGACAAGGGAACAGAAAACAGGAATAATGAAGCAGACCAAGGAGTAGGGAACAGGAAACAGGGTACAAGGTCAGGATACACAAACGGGGTTCAGGAACAAACAGGAACAGGCTGGAACAAGGGCAGGTACTGGCAGGGACAAGGGCTTAGCAGAAGAATACTGAAGCACTGGAGGTTAGTTCAGGGCGGGTTTATATAGTCCAGCAAAACCATGACAGGTGTGCTTGATGGCAAGTCTGCAGTCTAGACAGGGAGACCCCGCTGGTGGCCACTGGAATTACACCCTTTTGGTGCTGAATGTAATAGTGCCACCAGCAGGAGGAACCGGAGATGACACCGTTCCTGACAGTTCCCCCTCCTAAAGGAGTGGCCTCTGGACACTCCATTCAGCCCTGGGTACGACAGTCCGAGTGGGTGCAGAAACACCTTAAAATGTTTCCCTACTGAGTCTGCGGACTTCTTCGCACTTCCAAGGCCAGAGTCTTTTAGTTCACTGGGGGACGTGCCATCAGAGTCTGAAAATAGGACACGTACCCCACCACCCGGGTCAGGAAGTTTGGATCTGGGAATGAAAATTAGCAGGGTAACGGGAAAGAAATCATCGGAGGCAGACCACACAGGAGCATTACATTTAAGCCAGGCGACAGACAGGATTGACCCAGCAGCAAGATGGCCATCAGTCAGGAACAGTTTTAGCAGGCCCCATGTCATCAGGCTGAGCAGAAAGCAGAGGTACATTACGCTGGGTAGTGGCACATCCGCATCGAGCTGGGCAGCAGGCATGGGCACAACAGGCTGAACAGCGGGTGCCTTGGACTGGATAGCAGGTACTGGAACTTCAAACCGGGCAGCTGGTACTGGAACTTCAGACTGGACCGTGGGCACAGACGCTGGCACATCTAGCTGAACAGCAGGTACTGGCACAACAGGCAGAACAGCAGGTCCATCGGATTGGATAGCAGGTACTGGAACTTCAAACCGGGCAGCTGGTACTGGAACTTCAGACTGGACAGTGGGCACAGGTGCTGGCACATCAGGCAGAACAGCAGGTAATGGCACAACAGGCTGAACAGCAGGTGCATCGGACTGGATAGCAGGTACTGGAACTTCAACCCGGGCAGCTGGTACTGGAACTTCAGACTGGACAGTGGGCACAGGTGCTGGCATATCAGGCAGAACAGCAGGTACTGGCACAATAGGCTGAACAGTAGGTACATCGGACTGGATAGCAGGTAGTGGAACTTCAAACCGGGCAGCTGGTACTGGAACTTCAGACTGGGCAGCAAGCACAAACACTGGCACATCAGGCAGAACAGCAGGCGCTTTGGACTGGATAGTCGGTACTGGAACTTCAGACTGGACAGTGGGCACAGGTGCTGGCACATCAGGCAGAACAGCAGGTGCAGTGGACTGAATAGCAGGTACTGGAACTTCAAACCGGGCAGCCGGTACTGGAACTTCAGACTGGGCAGTGGGCACAGGCGCTGGCACATCAGGCAGAACAGCAGGTACTGGCACAACAGCAGGTGCATCGGACTGGATAGCAGGTACTGGAACTTCAACCCGGGCAGCTGGTACTGGAACTTCAGACTGGACAGTGGGCACAGGTGCTGGCACATCAGGCAGAACAGCAGGTGCAGTGGACTGAATAGCAGGTACTGGAACTTCAAACCGGGCAGCCGGTACTGGAACTTCAGACTGGGCAGCAAGCACAAACACTGGCACATCAGGCAGAACAACAGGTGCTTTGGACTGGAAAGTCGGTACTGGAACTTCAGACTGGACCGTGGGCACAGACGCTGGCACATCTAGCTGAACAGCAGGTACTGGCACAACAGGCAGAACAGCAGGTCCATCGGACTGGATAGCAGGTACTGGAACTTCAAACTGGGCAGCTGGTACTGGAACTTCAGACTGGACAGTGGGCACAGGTGCTGGCACATCAGGCAGAACAGCAGGTACTGGCACAACAAGCTGAACAGCAGGTGCATCGGACTGGATAGCAGGTACTGGAACTTCAACCCGGGCAGCTGGTACTGGAACTTCAGACTGGACAGCGGGCACAGGTGCTGGCACATCAGGCAGAACAGCAGGTGCAGTGGACTGAATAGCAGGTACTGGAACTTCAAACCGGGCAGCCGGTACTGGAACTTCAGACTGGACAGTGGGCACAGGTGCTGGCACATCAGGCAGAACAGCAGGTACTGGCACAATAGGCTGAACAGTAGGTACATCGGACTGGATAGCAGGTACTGGAACTTCAAACCAGGCAGCTGGTACTGGAACTTCACACTGGGCAGCAAGCACAAACACTGGCACATCAGGCAGAACAGCAGGTGCTTTGGACTGGATAGTCGGTACTGGAACTTCAGACTGGGCAGTGGGCACAGGCGCTGGCACATCAGGCAGAACAGCAGGTACTGGCACAACAGGCAGAACAGCAGGTCCAACGGACTGGATAGCAGGTACTGGAACTTCAAACCGGGCAACTGGTACTGGAACTTCAGACTGGGCAGTGGGCACAGGCGCTGGCACATCAGGCAGAACAGCAGGTGCTTTGGACTGGATAGTCAGTACTGGAACTTCAGACTGGGCAGTGGGCACAGGCGCTGGCACATCAGGCAGAACAGCAGGTACTGGCACAACAGCAGGTCCATCGGACTGGATAGAAGGTACTGGAACTTCAAACCGGGCAGCTGGTACTGGAACTTCAGACTGGGCAGTGGGCACAGGTGCTGGCACACCAGGCAGAACAGCAGGCACTGGCACAACAGGCTGAACAGCAGGTGCATCGGACTGGATAGCAGGTACTGGAACTTCAAACCGGGCAGCTGGTACTGGAACTTCACACTGGGCAGCAAGCACAGACATTGGCACATCAGCAGGTACTGGCACAACAGCAGGCATCGGAACATCAGGCTGGGCGGCATACAGGAACACATCAGGCTGGAACAGATCAGCTGGTGGGGAGGCAGGATTGGATACTGGCATGATGGTATGGGTTGGAAAAAACTTCCGCTTCTTTTTAGTTTTAACCACTGGGGATCTATAAGTGGGTACAGGGCTGTAGGTAGTGAATGCAGCTGGTAGAAGCGAAGAGTGAAAGGATGGCAAAACAGAGGGAGTAGGTTTTGAAGGGAGATTTAGTGGAGCTGATGGAGGCAGTTGAGAAGCAGAAGGGGAGTTAAAGGCAGGGTAGGTGCAGCAGGAGGAAACAGGGTACTGGTATTTCATTGGTAGAAAGGTATATTGGGAGCTAACAGAAGCTGAATGCGACAGACTTGACCAGGCCTGTATTAATGATTGCACTAAATCAGGTTTGCACTTGGCTTGTCTGACCAGAGACTGCACTGATTCAATGCATTTTGCAAGCACCTGCCGAGGACAAGCTGAATATTGTTCCAAAAAAAATGCTGAGTCATCCTCCAACAGCCAAAGTAAAGATTCTACCTGAGCTGCACTAAAAGGGGGTGTATAGTCATCACCTCCCTCAGCGACATCAGACAGGGCCAACTCAGTACAGATCTTAATTAATGGTTGCACATCTCCAAACAAAAAACTGCCTTGCTCAATAAAAACATGAGCTAGGCGGATGCATTCTAACAACTGTTCCCTAGTGTATTCAGTCAATGTCTGATAACAAAAGTCTCTGTCATCAGTTGCCAGGAGCGATAAATACAAAATACTTTCAAAATCCATCTTTCAAAAATAGCTGGGACTCAGGCCCCAATTCCCAGGTGCAACCGATCTGATTGTATGGCTTCAGTATTCTGTCAGGGGATGTTATACACAACATCCAATGCAGGTGATCAGATCGCTGGGCTGCACCAAGGAATCAGGGACAAACGAGTAAATAAAGAAAGTATGTTTATTGTCAATGATAAAGATACACGTGAAAACAAGACAGCAAACCAAAACAAGTAAATGGTGAAAACACAGCAAACCCCAAAACCCACCTAACTATCTATCTAACTAATATAATACACCAGCAAGGAAATCAATATGAAATAAAAAATAAGGCATGGGCCAAAGCGACAAGGGAACAGAAAACAGGAATAATGAAGCAGACCAAGGAGTAGGGAACAGGAAACAGGGTACAAGGTCAGGATACACAAACGGGGTTCAGGAACAAACAGGAACAGGCTGGAACAAGGGCAGGTACTGGCAGGGACAAGGGCTTAGCAGAAGAATACTAAAGCACTGGAGGTTAGTTCAGGGCGGGTTTATATAGTCCAGCAAAACCATGACAGGTGTGCTTGATGGCAAGTCTGCAGTCCAGACAGGGAGACCCCGCTGGTGGCCACTGGAATTACACCCTTTTGGTGCTGAATGTAATAGTGCCACCAGCAGGAGGAACCGGAGATGACACCGTTCCTGACATACAGACCCCCAGACAAACCACCCCCCTACATTAGAATAGCCCCCCCAGGACAAACCACCCCCTCCATTAGTACAGACCCCCCCAGGACAAACCACCCCCCTACATTAGTACAGCCCCCCGCAACAAACGACCTGCCTCCTTCCATTAGTAAAGACCCCCAGACAAACCACCCCCCTACATTAGTATAGCCCCCCAGGACAAACCACCCCCCTCCATTAGTACAGACCCCCCCAGGACAAGCCACCCCCCCTAGTACAGACCCCCCAGGACAAACCACCCCCCTCCATTAGTACAGACCCCCCAGGACAAACCACTCCCTCCATTAGTACAGACCCTCCAGGACAAACCACCCCCCTTAGTACAGACCCCCCCAGGACAAACCACCCCCCTCCATTAGCACAGACCCCCCAGGACAAACCACCCCCCTCCAGTAGTTCAGACCCCCCCAGGACAAATCACCCCCTTTACATTAGTATAGACCCCCCCAGGACAAACCACCCCCCTACATTAGTACAGACCCCCAGGACAAATCACCCCCCTACATTAGTATAGACCCCCCAGGACAAACCACCACCCCTACATTAGTACAGACCCCCAGGACAAATCACCCCCCCTACATTAGTATAGACCCCCCAGGACAAACCCCCCCTACATTAGTACAGACCCCCCAGGACAAATCACCCCCCCCCCCACATTAGTTTAGACCCCCCAGGACAAATCGCCCTCCCTACATTGGTATAGACCCCCCCAGGACAGACCACCCCCCATATTAGTACAGACCCACAGGACAAACCACCCCCCTACATTAATATAGACCCCCCAGGACAAATCACCTCCCCCTACATTAGTTTAGACCCCCCAGGACAAATCACCCCCCCCACATTAGTACAGACCCCCCAGGACAAATCACCCCCTACATTAGTATAGACCCCCAGGACAAACTACCCCCCACATCAGTACAGACCCCCACCCCCAGGACAAATCACCTCCCCCTAAATTAGTTTAGACCCCCCAGGACAAACCACCCCCCCTACATTAGTACAGACCCCCCAGGACAAATCACCCCCCCTACATTAGTATAGACCCCCCAGGACAACCCCTCCCCTACATTAGTATAGACCCCCCCAGGACAAACCACCCCCCTACATTAGTACAGACCCCCAGAACAAATCAGCCCCCTACATTAGTACAGACCCCCCAGGACAAATCACCCCCCTACATTAGTATAGACCCCCAGGACAAACCACCCCCCTACATTAGTACAGACCCCCAGGACAAACAACCCCCCTACATTAGTACAGACCCCTAGGACAAACCACCCCCTACATTAGTACAGACTCCCCAGGACAAACCACCCCTACATTAGTACAGACTCCCCAGGACAAATCACCCCCTACATTAGTTTAGACCCCCAGGACAAATCACCCCCCTACATTAGTACAGACCCCCAGGACAAACCACCACCCCTACATTAGTACAGACCCCCCAGGACAAATCACCCCCCTACATTAGTATAGACCCCCAGGACAACCCCCCTACATTAGTACAGACCCCCAGGACAAATCACCCCCCCACATTAGTTTAGACCCCCCAGGACAAATCACCCTCCCTACATTAGTATAGACCCCCCAGGACAGACCACCCCCCATATTAATACAGACCCCCTAGGACAAACCACCCCCCCTACATTAGTATAGACCCCCCAGGACAAATCACCTCCCCCTACATTAGTTTAGACCCCCCAGGACAAATCACCCCCCTACATTAGTACAGACTCCCCAGGACAACTCACCCCCCTACATTAGTATAGACCCCCCAGGACGAACCACCCCCCACATTAGTACAGACCCTCCACCCCCAGGACAAATCACCTCCCCCTAAATTAGTTTAGATCCCCCATGACAAACCACCCCCCCTACATTAGTACAGACCCCCCCAGGACAAATCACCCCCCCTACATTAGTATAGACCCCCCAGGACAAACTACTCCCCATATTAGTATAGACCCCCAGGACAAACCACCCCCCCATATTAGTACAGACCCCCAGGACAAATCACCCCCCCTACATTAGTACAGACCCCCCAGGACAAATCACCCCCCTACATTAGCATAGACCCCCCAGGACAAACCACCCCCCTACATTAGTACAGACCCCAGGACAAACCACCCCCTACATTAGTACAGACTCCCCTGGACAAATCACCCCCCCTACATTAGTTTAGACCCCCCGGACAAATCACCCCCCTACATTAGTATAGATCCCCCCAGGACAAACCACCCCCCTACATTAGTACAGACCCCTAGGACAAATCACCTCCCCCTACATTAGTTTAGACCCCCCAGGACAAATCACCCCCCTACATTAGTGCAGACCCCCCAGGACAAATCACCTCCCCCTATATTAGTTTAGACCCCCAGAACAAATCACCCCCCTACATTATTACAGACCCCCCAGGACAAATCATCACCCCCACATTAGTTTAGACCCCCAGGACAAATCACCCCCTACATTAGTATAGACCCCTCAGGACAAACCACCCCCCCCCACATTAGTACAGACCCCCCACCCCAGGACAAATCACCCCCCCCTAAATTAGTTTAGATCCCAAGAACAAACCACCCCCCTACAATAGTACAGACCCCCATCAGGAAAAATTACCTCCCCCTACATTAGTTTAGACCCCCCAGGACAAATCACCCCCCTACATTAGTATAGCCCCCCCCAGGACAAACCACCCCCCTACATTAGTACAGACCCCCAGGACAAATCACCCCCCTACATTAGTTTAGACCCCCAGGACAAATCACCCCCCTACATTACTGTAGACCCCCCACAGGACAGACCACCCCCCATATTAGTACAGACCCCCCAGGACAAACCACCCCCCTACATTAGTATAGACCCCCCAGGACAAATCACCTCCCCTCCCCCTACATTAGTTTAGACCCCCCAGGACAAATCACCCCCCCACATTAGTACAGACCCCAGGACAAATCACCACCCTACATTAGTATAGGCCCCCCAGGACAAATCACCTCCCCTCCCCCCTACATTAGTTTAGACCCCCCAGGACAAATCACCCCCCCTACATTAGTACAGACCCCAGGACAAATCACCCCCCTACATTAGTATAGACCCCCCCAGGACAAACCACCCCCCTACATTAGTACAGACCCCCCAGAACAAATCACCCCCCTACATTAGTTTAGACCCCCAGAACAAATCACCCCCCCTACATTAGTACAGACCCCAGGACAAATCACCCCTACATTAGTATAGACCCCCCCAGGACAAACCACCCCACCACATTAGTACAGACCCCCCACCCCCAGGACAAATCACCTCCCCCTAAATTAGTTTAGACCCCCCAGGACAAATCACCCCCTACATTAGTACAGACCCCCCCTCCATTAGGCTAATTAAAAACAGAGAACAGAGCGTGACAGGAGGAGAAGTGGAACACGTCGCGGCTGCGGCTGCGGCTGGTCTCTCTCTGCACACAGAGACTCCAGTCTCCAGCTGTTTCACTCTCCTCCTCTGACAGGAGGAGGGAGGAGGGATGGGCACTGCGGCAGCGGTGACCAGCGAAGAGAGCCGCCTACGGACAAGGAGAGGAGGAGGGGAGCACTCTGGCACTTCAGCTGGAAATGGCTTTGTTCCAGTCTCCTGATTGTAAACACGGAAGCAACGTCAAAACGTCACTTCCTGTTTACTTGGCTGCCAATGGTGCCGATTTTAAAAATATATACAATATTCAGAATCGCCAAAAATGGCAATCTGAATACTTTGAAGTGCAAAGGAGGGATTGGGGGTCTTTTATGCCCTGTACACAGGATCGGACATTGATTGGACATTCCGACAACAAAATCCATTGGATTTTTTCCAACGGATGTTGGCTCAAACTTGTCATGCATACACACGGTCGCACAAAGTTGTCGGAAAATCCAATCGTTCTGAACGCGTGACGTAAAACACATACGTTAGGATTATAAATGGGGCAATAGCCAATAGCTTTCGTCTCTTCATTTATTCTGAGCATGCGTGGCACTTTGTGCGTCGGATTTCTCTACACACGATCAGAATTTAAAGGATTGGATTTTGTTGATGGAAAATTTTATATCCTGCTCTCAAACTTTGTGGTGTCGGAAATTCTGACAGAAAAAGTCCGATGGAGCCCACACACGAATTTCTGACAACACAATCCGATCGCACTTTCCCTGTCGGAAAATCCGACCGTGTGTACAGGGCATTAGACCCCCGATCCCTTCATAAAGAGTACCTGTCACCACCTATTACTGTCACAAGGGATGTTTACATTCCTTGTGACAGCAATAAAAGTGATCAAAATCTTTTTTTTTTTTAAACACAATTTAATAATATAAAACTAAATAAGAAAAAAAATTTTTTTTAAAGCACCCCCATCCCTGCGAGCTCGCGCAGCAAAGAAAACCCATACGGAAGTCACGCCCGCATATGTGAGGTATCGCTGCGATCGTCACAGCGAGAGCAATAATTCTAGCACTAGACCTCCTCTGTAACTCTAACCTGGTAACCATTAAAAAAATTTAAAGCGTCGCCTATGGAGATTCTTAGGTAATGTAGTTGGTCGCCATTCCACGAGTGTGTGCAATTATAAAGCGTTTGGTATCTATTTACTTGGCATAACATCATCTTTCACATTATACAAAAAAATTGGGCTAACTTTACTGTTTCTTTTTTTAAAATTCATGAAAGTGTCTCTTTTCCCAAAAAGTTGCGTTTAAAACACTGCTGCACAAATACCGTGTGACATAAAATATTGCAACAATCGCCATTTTAATCTCTAGATTCTCTGCTAAAAAAATATATATAATGTTTGGGGGCTCTAAGTAATTTTTTAGCAAAAAATACGGATGATAACTTGTAAACACCAAATGTCAGAAATAGGCTTAGTCATGAAAGGGTTAATACAGCGATCAGTGCTGGCAGTGAAGGGGTTAACACTAGGGGGCGGTGAAGGGGTTAACTGTGTTCCCTGGGAGGTGATTCTAACTGAAGGGGGAGTGGACTAACAAGAGGAAGTGACGGATCATGGTTCCTAGCACTGTTTTGTGCCTCCTGCTCACGATCGCGATGACCGCCGGCCATGAGCATCAGCACCCCCCCGCTATGCAGCGGGCACGCGCGCCTGCTATCCGGACCCCGCAAGCCGACGTATAACTACGTGGTTTTGCGCAGGGGAGCCAACCTGCTGCAGTACAACTGTGGCGGCTGGTCCGGAAGGGGTTAAAGCTATCAATACTTACAGCTGACACCACAGATTATAGAAGAGAGTTCCACATCCTTACTGCCCTGACCGTGAAAAGCCTTCTACGCAGCATAAGTCTTGAGGCCCAAATACACAATCGGATTTTCCAACGGGAAATGTTCGATGTCAGGCTGAAAATCCGAATGTCTGTATGCTCCATCGGACAATTGTCGGACTTTCCGCCAACAAATATTGGCTAGCATGTCTTCAAATTTTTCGCCAACAAATGTGTGTTGCCGGATTCTCCGATCATGTGTACACAAGTCCGTCGGACAAAAGTCCAAAGTACAAACAAGCATGCTCGGAAGCAAGGAGGAGCCAGAAGCGGTCGGTCTTGTAAACTAGCGTTCGTAATGGAGAATTAACATTAGTGACGTGGCAAATTATGAAATCTCCAAATGCAGCGCACATTCCCTTCTTCTTTAATGGGATAATAATGAAGCTGCTTTGCTGGTGATACTGATGGAGTTATTGCAAAGGAATTTTCAAAGGATTTTTTTTCTAATTGTCATGCCTTCAGCCTATAAAGGAAAAATAACATCTTCTGGGCTTGCAATATCAACATTGCCCACTAGATGCCACTCTCAACAAAGGACTATTGATGGGTAGTGTTCTATGTTTAATAGACATTTCCTGTCATAACACTAGGAACTAGCCCACTTCCTATTGCAACTCTTTCATCTTTACCATGAGGAGGAGACTGCAATGGAGCCAGCTAAGCCTGTACTACATGTTCACAGGAATTCCCAATCATTCTAGGGCAGCATCGCTGGTATGCTAAAGACTGTTTATTTGTATACCTAGTAGACATTTGTTATGTTCATGTAATTCTTATATATGTCCATTGTCTGTTTATTCCTAGTTTCACCGTGCGCATATCATATCCTATTCTTATATGACCACCACCTGTTCATCGTAATAAAGATCCAAAGTTACAGACAGTCTGGTTATTGTGGGATTTAAGGTTTAAACTGTAGGTTGAGCTACATACACGCCAGAGGCAAACGTGTAGCCAGAACAGAACACTAATGATATCAAGTAATATTATTATGCTATTGTTTTTTTTTTTATTTGGGCAAGTTACCACAACACCATTATCCTGTAGTTTTTAAGATCAAAGATACAACTATGTTCATGTCCCTTGTTAATTTTACATTGTATTTTTTTTAATGTAACTGCCTACTCCCAAACTGTCATTTGAAGTAAAAAAAACAAGATATTTGGGGGGCACACCTTAAAAGATGCATTAAAGATGATGCAGCCATAAGACCATACAACAGAACAAAATATTACAGCGCACACATGCAAAAAAGACATTTACCTCCTACAAGCTTATTTAAAACATCTAGACATTTTCAAAAAACATTATCAAAAAATATGGGGATTTGGTCACACCATTGCTTAAGCCCACTTACTGCACCAAAGTATCCCATGATTAGTGAGTCCTACACTATCCATAGACTGGGAGATAGAGGTCGATCAATATATCAGCCGATATTTGGTGTTTTTTTCTTAATGGGCATCAGCCTATTGTGCTGATAAAAAAGGCCAATATAACTTAGCCAGACTTGCAAATGACTTCTGAAGTCAATACAAGTTGCCTGTATTCTTCTGTGAAGCACTTCTCTCCCCTCTCTGGGCAGCCTGCCAAATCTGATAAAAAGAACCTGAATTGATACAATGTTTACACTTCTGAATGAGGTGAACTCTGTGTGTAGAAGCTCTCAGTTTAACCATTTAAAGACTAAATCTTTTCTGACACTTGTTGCTTACAAGTAAAAATCCTGTATTTTCTGCTAGAAAATCACTTAGAACCACCAAACATTATATATATATATATATATTTTTTTAGCAGAGACCCTAGGGAATAAAATAGCGGTTGTTGCAATATTTAATGTCACACGGTATTTGCGCAGCGGTCTTTCAAACGCAATTTTTTTTTAAAAAAAATACACTAATAAATTTTTAAAAAACTAAGCAGTAAAGTTAGCTCATTTTTTTTCGTCCAAAAGTTTTGATTACCTGTTTTTGTGTATTTATTTTTAAGATATAGTTTTTTTTAATATTTTTTTTTAATCTAAATTCTACATACAAATGAACTGATTGGAGGTTTGTTTTGTTTAATAAATGTTTAAATGTAAAAAATTTTCTGTATCACTTTAGGTTGCTTTCACACTGCAGCGGGCATGCGTTGACGGTAAAACGCTGCTAGTTTTAGCGGCGCTTTACCGTCATTTTAGCAGCGCTATTCGGCTGCTAGCGGGGAGCTTATAACCCAGCTAGCAGCCGAGGAAGGGGTTAAATGCGCCCCTGAAGCGCCGCTGCCGAAACGCTTTGCAGGCGCTTTGGCAGCGGTGCGCATTCATTTCAATGGGCAGGAGTGGTGGTATACACCGCTCTAAAGATGCTGCTTGCAGGACTTTTTTTTAACATCCTGCCAGCGTATCGCCTCAGTGTGAAAGCACTCAGGATATCACACTGAGACTGCAGGGGAGCCGTATTACAGGCACTTTACAGGCGCTATTTTTAGTCCAAAAGCGCCTGAAAAACACCCCAGTGTGAAAGGGGTCTAACTGTTAAATTTTATGAGATGAAGGAAAAAGAAAAAAAAATCGGCCTAATATATCGACCCAAAAAAATCGGCATCACATATCGGCCATAAGCCACCGAGATGTCTAAATATTGGCATCGGCCAGAGAGAAACCCATATCGGTTGACCTCTACTGGGAGATCCTGCTTTTCTGAACCATCGGAGCAATACACTCCTCTATATGGGAGAACTGAGGTCCCCACCCATGACACTGGTGGACACTAATGAGAGGCACTGATGAGGGAGTGTGTTGCTCCTCGCCCAAAAGGATTTTGTCAGAAACCATACAATAGACAAACAAGATATTTGGGGGGGACACCCTAAAAGATGCAATAAAGTTAAAGTTCAATTGGACAGGTGAGGTGGGAGGGCATCGGCCCTTTTCTTGTCAAAAATGTCTATTAACTCATGATAGGCTGAAGGAACATGCTGGAAGTTATCAAGAGCAGGTTGCATGGCCAGACAGCTAACAGGCTTACTGGAACTGGGAGTAAAGCAATGTTGCAAGCAATATACTGAAGAAAAGGAGATTTTCTTCTTGGCCCAGTTGATTTGTGGGTTGTGTGCTTGCAGCCACGAAATTCCCAAGATGATGGAAAACATGTGAGAGCATAAAACGTCAAAACGGACAAATTCTTGATGGCCAGTATCTGTAGTAGTGAAGATGGGTATGGTTGGGTGAGGAGTCCAGAACTGGGCAGGGAACCATCTAGTCTTTGTTTCTTTTCATAAAGGGGCACACCAAGTTTCTTAACCAGAGATAAGTTTATAAAACAACTGCATGCTCCAGAATCGATGATTGCTTGTAGTCGGATCTCTCTTTCTACCACTTGTAAGGAGACGGGAAGAACAAGGTAAGAATGGGAGGATCCAGAGACTTGGAAATATGTGGAACTTGGTGGGTAGCCCTTACTGGGTCTTATGGGGCAGCTGCATAAAAAATGTTCAGCCCCTCCACAGTACAGGCAGAGATTGGCCTGCCGACGGCGTTGTCTCTCATCAAGAGTAAGGGAGGAACGGGCCAGGCCAACTTGCTTTGGTCCTCTTTTCGGGATTGCAGGGCAAACAGACGCAGGTGCAACAGCAGGTGGAATCTTGGGTGGCCTCTGGGTAGGCCGGAAGGTTTGAGCATATTCCGACCGCCACACCTGCAGGCGCCTGTCAAGCTGAATGGCTAGGTGGATACGTTCGTCAAGAGTGTCAGGAATAGCAACTCGGGTTAATTCATCTTTAAGGATCTCAGACAGTCCTTGGTGGTACTGAAACCTGAGTGCCGCCTCATTCCAGCTTGTATCGGTGGACCATCTGCGGAATTCCATGGTATAATCTTCCACTGGGCGTTTTCCTTGCCGTAAAACGACTAAGGAAGATTTAGCGGAGGCCGTACGCTGGGGGTCATCATACAATAGAGTCATAGCCTCAACGAAAGTGTCCATAGTATTCAAAGCAGAGTTCTTTTGTTCCAGAAGGTTATGAGCCCAGGCTTGGGGTTCCTTGGATAGTAGGGAGATGATAAATCCGACTTTCACAAACTCGTAAGAAAAGGTTCTAGGCTGGAGGGCCAGGTACAGTAGGCAAGCGTTCTTAAAGGCCCTGAACTTTTTCCGGTCACCGAAGAATCGTTCGGGTGTAGGTACCCGCGGTTCAGGAGGAGGCACTATCACTGTATGGGTTGGGTTAGCATATTCTTGAGGCAGGGAAGCTTGCACTGTGTTAGTGGAGGATGGACTGGAGTCCACCAAGGCTGGAGCAACAGGCAAATGCTGGAGCTGATCTTCCAACTGGAAGTAGCCCTCCTGGAGTTTCTGAATAGCTTGTGTAAGGGTGGTGACTTGTTGACACAACATCTTGAGCGGGAAAGCACCTCTGTCGGCCTCAATCATGGCTGGTTTGTACTGTCACGTATCTGGTTGGAGGCCGAAATGCCGAGAGGGCTTCCCTTGTGGCTGAGTGCAGTACATCCCTGAAGTTGGGTACAGAGGGTGTAGTGCCCAGAGAAGCACAGGTTGCCAGATGAATCCAGGAGAGAAGAGCTGGTGGATCCCTGAAGAATACTTGGTAGTACAGGAAACACAGCTGCGCTGAAGTCTCTAACACTTGGTAAGGTGTGCGCAAGGAACAGTAGTGGAAACCAGGCCAGGGGTCAAACACAGTAGATCCGGCAGGAGGAAGAGGCAGGCTGCATGGAGAAATGGAGACAATCCAAAGGTCTGTTATCAGGAAGCAGGCAGGAACAGATAACTGTAGCAAAGTCCATGATACAAGCCGGAATCAGGTACTGAAGAAGGTGACAAGTCGGTGAAGAAAGCTAGGGGGTCAAACCAGGAGAGCAGATAAGACAGGTCAGGAACAAGCCGGGTCACAATGGGAGATCCAAACAGCAATTGTACAGGGGCTCAGGAACACAGGAAGGCTAAAGACAAACCAGCAATTGCAGACACTAGCAGACTTCCTTATATAGGCCCATGTGACCTGCTGGTAAAGATACTGGGTCCTAAAGTCCTTCTCCTGCCAGAGATGCTGGGTCCTAAAGCCCTTCTCCTGCTGTTGGTTCTCTGACAACTGGCATTGCCAGTTCTCCTACGGCTATTTCCCTGACAGGAGTGTATTGGTCCCATGGTTCAGAGAAGCAGGATCTCCCAGTCTATGACTAGTGTAGGACCCACTAATCATGGGATACTTTGGTGCAGTGAGTGGGCTTAAGCACCATATAGCAATATGGTGTGACCAAATCCTCCACCAACATAGTTGTATCTTTGATCTTAAAAACTACAGGATAATGGTGTTGTGGTACCTTGCCCAAATAAAAAAAAAAATAATAATATTCTTGATATCATTAGAAAAAAAAATCCTTTGAAAATTTGTTTGCAATAACTCAGTATCACCAGCAAAGCAGCTTCATTATTATCCCATTAAAGAAGAAGAGAATTGTGCGCTGCATTTGGAGATTTCATAATTTGCCACGTCACTAATGTTAATTCTCCATTACGAACGCTAGTTTACAAGTAAAACACATAGCCAAGTATTATTCTTTACGATTTTTTTACTGTGCATTAAAAAAATAAAACAAATAAAATTAGACATGCTATCTGCCAATAGAACTTAACCTAAAAGTGCATTCTATGCATCCAAAAATATAGAAAATATACCAAATCAAATCATTATTCAACCAAAAAAATAATGTCAAAGCAAAAACGCCAAGGCCAATAATAAATACGTTATCTCCTCCGATCCCGCAACATGTCTGGTTGACAAACGGCCATTCAGAAACAAAATGAACGGTGCGAATCCACACTCACCAAACTTCTACTAACACTAAATTAGCAGAAGGAGGCCAAAGGGTGGCACTAAAGAGCTGAAAAACCCTGTAGTACGTCTAGTACGTCACTACATTCGTAATTGTTGGTCAACAATTGTGTGGCCATGTGTATGCAAGACAAGTTTGGGCCAACTCCCTTCGGACAAAATTCTACAGTTTTGTTGGCGGAAAGTCCGATCGTGTGTAGGAGGCATAAGCCACTTCTGGTGTGTTCCTTGGTTTTCATGATGCTGTTTGTTCACTAAGGTTCCCTAATAAAGCTTCCACTAGATTTTAGTTAGGGGTATCAGAGTAAAGGGGGCTGAATACAAATGCACGCCACGCTTTTCAGATATTTATTTGTAAAACGTGTTTAAAAAAAACATTTATCATTTTCATCCTACTTCACAATTATGTGCCACTTTGTGTTGGTCTATCACATATAATCCCAATAAAATACGTTTACTGAAATTGCGATGGAGAGGATATATTCCTTCATGAGCGCTGCAGTCAGCGATAGGCAAATCCTGAGTGTATCCTCGTGTTAGTTGCGTGGTTTTTGGAATATTTATACCGCAGCTTCTCAGCTATATGCTGATCTATGCAGTCAATGTCATTGGTTCCCGAATATAGTACCATGTTATCTTGAGTGATCAATGCAGTTGTTCATTTGAATATTTCTACACAATTATTGCAACAGTCCTAAATTGGATATGCTCTGTGTGGACTACCTTGTTGTTTAAATCCCTCCAACAGCTCCAGCCATTCCTAGTTGGTTATGCATGTGTGTGTGTGTTTGGGGCCCGGTGGCTAGCACCTTAGTGTGACAACGTTGTCAACATTTTATTAGTAGAGTGTTTTTAATAGGGCACTCTGGGGGGGTTATCCCACTAGCATGGTGGATATTCACCCCTAGTGCTATTCATATCACTTTATTGTATAATAAAGGTTGTTTTTCTATATATATTTTTTTGATATACCGTGGTTGACCCCCCGTTATTGCTATCTTTTGGGAGACATCTCGTTGTCTCAGGCCCTTGTTTTTGCAATTGACTCTTTATAGCTTTAGAGGGGTCCCGTCTAATTGACGAATCTGTGTAGATATACCAATTTGCATACTACAATTGGTTAGTGGGTCTTGTGTTTTATTTTGTAAACATGACTGTATGTGATTTCTGTATAACAATTGACACTTAGATGGACTGGTTGGGTTTTGATGAATTACAAGAAAGCACCTTACATACTATATGATTCACAACTTATTTACTCCAAGGTGGCTTTCCAATACAAATGATTGTATATTTGCATGTAGATCTGACTAATCTGTAGATAATCATGGAATTAGGCTGAGATCACACTATTACATTGCAGCAGTGCACATTATGCTCGTTGGTACGCTGCTGTGCTTTTACTTAGAATAGCATCTCAATGCGTCTGCATTATAGGTCACTGCAAGGCATGTTAATGTACTACTATGCATTGTGGTGCATTGAGTTGCAAAAAATGGTCCATGCACTTATTTTAGAGCTTACTGGTGCATTGCAACACACCAGACCACAAGTTGTGATTCTTGACATGGCTCTTCATAGACTTTGTGTATTTGTATGCATACATTCAAGAAAATCAAACCAGTTCTAAATGCAGATTTCCTTAATTTAGGAATAGATCCATTCATCACTACTCCAGGGTCTATTACTATCTCTTTTCTCTATGTGTCTACTACGTTGTATCATGACGCAACCAATTTAGGTCGCAATAACTTTTTTGCCTTTTCTTTATGGCTTAGTTTTCACTAGTGCGACTTTTCATGTGATTTAGGACTGAAAAGTCGCATGACAAGTCGTACCCCATGATTTCCAATGAGTACCATTCGTATCTGTGCATCTTCAAGTCGCAGTGACTTCAAAGTAGTTCCTGCACTACTTTGGTCCCACTGTGATGCGACTTGATGTCCATAGACCTCAAGAATTCACAGGCATTGCTTCAAGTTGTGGCAAAAAAATCACGGTAAAATTGCGGCAAAAAATTGCCGCAAAATCGCGCGACTTTGGGGTTGCAATAGTGGAAACCGAGCCTTAGGAAAGGTTATACTTAGATAAAACTGGTGTCAGCTGCACATCTTTTAGCATAGGCCATTGTAGTCATCAACAGGCTAAAATGAATAATGCATCTGTGTAAGTAATATGACTGTAACTTGAAGCCATTAGTTTGTAACATACACCTACTGTACATTATAGAAAGTGCAAATACAACGTACCTTCCCCCAAGTGCTGTTTAGTCTAGTAATTACTAAGTAAGAATATGCCTATTACATATTAAATTATCACCAGGCTGCAGCAGGTTGTAAAAGCCCTTGATGTAACATACACAGTGCCAGTGCTTAGTAATATATTCAGTGAAGGTTGTATATTTTCTTACAAATAGCCCCCTTTAAAAAAAAACACCCTGGTTCCATTAAAGGGCCACTGTGGCCATTCACCCTGTTACCAGTGAGGCTTCAAAACCAGTTTAAAAGGGTCAATCCCTTGGGATAGATTAAATAAAAGTTTTCATCCTCGCTGGTTAAAAGGTGTCATATTGATACTGAGCTAAGGAACAGTGGCAGATTGAAAGCAGGGAGTGCTCAGATGGCACAAGTACCTTGAAATTTGCCGTCACCAGAGGAAGTTTGCATTTGGGAAAAAGACATGAATATTGATATATTGCTAAACTTCTTGAGATAACAGGTGTGACTGTTGGGCAATTGTTCTTCCCTCACTCTTTGTGGCACAGACGTCCCCCATTGGACCTCTTGGTGGGTCTTGGGGATTATTTGGAAAAGTGTTCATCCTGAAAGGTGGTAATGTATTAAAAAAGGTCCTACAAAAGCTCCAAAAGAGGCCATGTTTGGGTGAAACCTGTAGAGGCAACCATTCTTTTGTATTTTGACCATTGGCCTGTTTTGGTCCTAATTTTATAAATAGTTTTATACTATCTATGTAATGAATTTTTTTTGTATTTTTTGTAAATGTGATTCTGATTGATTTTCTTGCACCTTAAAACTCCATTCTTTGCTCTTTGAGTATATACATTTTTTGTCATATTTAAAGAAGGTGATGCATTTAGTAAAAGCTCCAAGCTCTAATACTAATTTGACATATTGATATTAAAGGGTAACTCCACTTTCGTTGAAAAAAAAAGCGAATAAAAAATAATAATATCCCATATCAACTGCTACAAAAGTCATATTCTAATTCAATGTTGTAAAATTACCTTTCATTTTCAGTCTGCAGTAGACATGTGCAATTTGTTTAGTTCCAAATTCGTCTCTTAACTAATTAGACAAATTCGTTAATTCGGAAATATCCGAATTTTCGAATTTTCGTTTTTTTCAGAATATTCGGAAATTCTAAATTCTAAATTTCGGAAATCCAAAAATAAGAATGAAAATCCGAGAATTCAAAAACTCGAAAATCTGTAATCATAGCTAACTAATAATAACTTGACTATTATTAACTATTAAATTATAGGTATTGGAATTTCCTTTAAAATTTGACTGTAAGTGAACGTAACAAATACGAATGTATCCGAAGTTACAAATAATCTGTAAGGTTCCAAGCACATTGGACGTTAAAATAACGTTATAAAAACGGCAGTAGCTTTGCAGCGAGTCTTTCTATGGTTTTTAACGTTTTTGCAATAGCGTTGATTAGCGTTTTTATCGTTTTTCCGCATTAGCATTTTTTATGTTTTTTTTAAAGAATTTTTTTTTTTCAATGGATCAAAAACGTTAAAAAATGCTGGTGAGCCACGTTTTTGAGCGTTTATCGACGTCTATCAGCGTTTATGCACGTTTAACATTTTTAAGCATTTTTTGTGGTTAACAGCTCCTGAACGTGATTTTAGGACGTTCAGACAACAGCCCATAAACTCCACTGCTGAAAAACGTCCATGTGTGCATGGACACATAGGGTAACATAGAGGGGAGTTTATAGGCTGTTAAAAAAAATGCCCAAACTCCCAAAACCGGCTGTTTATGAGCTTCAGTGTGCATGGAGCCTAATAACGAATGCCATATCTAAACGAATGGAATGTAACTAATTAATAATAATAAATAACAATAATAATAATAACAATAAAAACATATTTAGTTTTGTTCCATTTGTTTAGGTGCAGCATTCTTTATTTTGAATAATTTGTAACTTCAGATAAATTCGTATTCGTTACGTTCACTAACAGCCAAATTTGAAAGGAAATTCCATTACCTATAATTTAATAGTTAGTTATTATTAGTTAAATTTTGAGATTTTTGGATTTTCGTTCTTTCTAATTTTTGGATTTTCCTTACTTATTTTCGAATTTCCGAATTCCGAATATTCGAACTTCCGAATCTTCAAATTTTTGAATTTCCGAATGTTCAAATTTCAGAATTTTCGAATTTACAAATTCCGAATTTTCGAATTCTCAAATTTATGAATTTTACAAATTTTCAAATGTACGTATTCCAAATTTTCGAATTAATGAATTTTCGAATTTTTCAAATTATCTAAAACACATTTTTTCGGCAGTGCACATGTCTAAAGTAAAAATAAAAAGACCGCGTTAGAAAAGATACATAAATCAAAAAGCAGCAGTAGACAACACAAAAAGTCCAATATAAATTTTAAACTGTCACTACGTGCGTACTCAGATGCGTTTCGTCATCAATCGAACGTTCCCATTGAGAACGTCCGATTGATGACGAAACGCATCTGGGTAGGCAGGTAGTGACGCTATTACGTGACCAGAAGAGGAGGACAGGCTCCGTTTGATGTTTGTTATGCCGGCCAGCGTCTTTTATTTACCAATACGCAAATTTACCTTTTAATTGTAAGTGCAATACTTTATTTATTAAAGTGGTTCCTGGATGTATTACACTATGGCCAGTTTATTTCCTTTTTGGGTCATACACTGAGGAAACGGCTCTCCTGGCTGCAGTGGGCGAATATTTTTACTTCCTATCACCATCCATATGATTCCTAGTGGGATTTTGAGCCATTTGCGTTTTAAAGCTTGCAAGTTGGTAAGTACACTCTACAGCTACGGTGGTGGGGATATCACCTTTTGTTTTACGTGCACATCAGGGTGTTGGTTACAACTAAAGGTCCACATATGATATGCAGATATACTACACTATGGCCAGTTTTTCTTGTTTTTCTCTCCTTCCGGTATATATGTACTGAGGGAACGGTGACTCGAGCCTGGACAGAGCGGAAGTATTTTCTACACCTAAAAGGCCCTGGCTGGGTTTTAAGCCATCCGTTTACACTGCTTGCTGTTTGGTAAGCGCAACTTACTACTACGGTGGTTGGGTTCTTCAGTTGAACTGCTATATGTTTTGTATACATTGAGGCGTTTTGGTGATCCGGAGTGCCTTTGTTTGAGAAATATTTTGGACTTTTAATTTATTTCATTTTATTAGATTTTTTAGCGAAGTTTAAAATTTATAGTGCACATGTCTAGTCTGCAACGCTGTAATTTTCTGTAAATTGCAATGCATTATGGTAACCTTGAGGCTTTCTGTACACAGATGGTGTACAGAATGCCCCCAGATATGTCATTTCCTGCTCGTGTGTGATTGGCTTATTGATTTTCCCAAATGTCTGCACTAAGCTACAAGTCAGATTGTGGACATTCCCTGCAACAAAAATTTCATTTTTTGTTGATTCCCCCGAAAGGGAAATCAGGTCTAAAGGGATGCAGACCCTGCCACATTCCTCATTAAAACCCTGCAAGTGCAGCAGCTGATTGATAATTATAAATTCACTCCCTTTCGATTTACTTTCCACAAGGACCCAGACAAACAAAACATTGATTTCTTCAGAATAACAACAGGTAGGAATCTATAACAAAGTTTCCTAAAATCCTTCTCAACAAAAGTGGAGTTAGTCTTTAAATGGCTGGGATGGCCAATGCAGTTTTACAATCTACATGTATATCAATTAAATAGTTCTAGAATGATAAATGTATGTAATATGTACAAAATGAAAAACTGCAGTCTAACCGAAAACCTTTATATAGTTTCTGATAGCAGAGCTGTTTCCATCTCTAATAATAATGCAGATCTGCTGAAGATCTGAAACAGAATGATATCATGTCTATACCTAGCTTGATGTAAAATCACTGTTTAACCCGAGCTGAACCACATCTCTCATATAGCATCCAGCTAAGAACAAATGGGTGGTCAGTCAGTACACGGTTTAACCAGTGTGAGCTAACAGCACCAAGGAATCAAACACAGAGTAATAGTTGTGCAAGCAAGGGTCCAAAATAGTTGGGCATCATATCAACACGTAAAACTAAATTCAGGGGCTAAATCTTTACCAGTAAATCTAAAAACCATGTGTCAAAGCCAACATGTAAAATGGAATCAAAGGTCACAAAAGGTCCAGAGAGGGGCAGCAGTGAGATAAATAAAAAAGAAGCACAGAGAAATGCACTGTTACAACACTTTCAGAATCCCTGTCAGGACTTCCAGAATTTATGCCAGTATTGCCAATGGTACACACAGAATCCCTGCCAGGAATTCCAAAATTACTGCCAATACCTCCAATGGTACTTGCAGAATCAATACCAGGACTTCCGAAGTTTCCTAAAATGATTCCAAGCATGCCCTCTGACCCATATGGTATTTTTAAGCTCCAGCCAGATTGCCTAACTGTTCTCTCCTCTTCTGCCTAGTTGACCTTTGTTGCCAGATCTGATTGTCTGACTTTTCTCTGCTTGATGCAAGACCCCTGCTTGATCTTGACTGCACTCTAGTCTCCATTCTCTGCCCTCCTGTACCTGATAGCTCCTGGTGGAGCAATCCCAGGGGCCACAACCTGGTGCCAGCTGCAGCAAAGAATGGTGGTACCACTAGGGTTTCCGGCCCATCTCCACCATCAGGAGCTCTGGTGAAGACCAACTGGTTGTTAGATTCTGTTGCCTGAGAGAGCCCATGTCACCTGCCAGGGGGTATCGTCACATGGACCTGCAACCAAGAAACACTTTAATGGGCAGCTAGAGTGAAGAATGAGTTGTGGGCCAAGCAGAACATAAGCACACAGCAAAGACACTGTAGTCTAAAACAACCAAGAGAAAGCAACATGAATAGCAAAACAACAGATAAAAAGGAGGGCCCAGAAGAAACAGAAGCATCAATATATATATATATATATATATATATATATATATATATATATATATATACAGTATATTGTACATACAGTATATAAATGTATATAAGCCTAAGAACTAAAATCATAATTGACCACTGTTTGCAGTTCCATGATCACAGTTAATGAAAAACAAGTCTTTATTCAGTTTAGTCTTGAATAAAATCATAAGCACATAAAAAGTATAATATAATAAAATGTTGAATAATGAACATATTTTCTGAGTGTTATACAATAATTCAAAAAACTTGGGAACCAGCCCACTTGCACATTTATAGAATAACAAAAACAAGGAATAATCATTGCACATAGTAACACTAATATAACAGGATAAGTTTGCATGAGGTGGAAGCAGGAACATAAACTAATACTTATGATAGATTGAATTTGACCTTTCACTATTAACTTTAGCATTGATGCCGAAAGACAGTCATTTCAGGTATTCTTAAGAACAATGACTACTGTTAAGATTCAACTAATGCCAACTATTATTTCAAAGCATTCTTTGTAAAACATTTGCTTTTAAAAGCTACATTTAACGTCCATATTATTTTGTCAAGCGGCGCATTACATTAATATTTACATATCTGACCTTCCCTTGCGCTCCACATTGCAAGCTATAACATGATACGGTAGTTTGGGTAAGTCTTCATGGGTTTGTCAACTTCATAGAGACTAGGGCAAATTAAAGACTTCCTACTACACATACAGTATCTATAGTTGGATCTGCTTCTGTGCATTCTGCAAACCTTGATTTCCACATGCCTACTAAAAATATGTCCACCATAGGGACTAAATAAACTTGTCAGAAGAGAAAAAAACGGGCTGACCTCCTTCTGAGAATGCTAGTTTCCTGGCTATCATACTTACCCACTGGCTTCAAAGTGTTCTGAGTCACTGGCCTGGAACAAATATGCATAATAGGAAGTCAGAAATTCTTCTCAACATATTTGTTTAGTATCAGCAACTCCCAGTATTGAAACCTTGGGATGCTATGCTATTGTTTAACGCATCTTACCTAGGAACCATAAATGTTGGTGCATAGTCACCAATAAAATTCAAACATGCACTGGAAAGAAAAACTGAAGGAGAATTCAGATTTGCATCATACTGTTCAAAATGAAATATACATTTAAAATGCTTTTATACGGGTAAATCCAGTATAAAATATTGTACAGTATATGAATATTTCATATCCACATTTTCAGCCAGCAGATGGAGCCCTAGGCTTCTTCTTGCAAGTTTTTCGGGCAAATCTTGACTCAAATCTTGTCTGCTTTGCTGAAAAAAAGCACTCTGTTTATAGAGCTCATTGCTGAGCCTGAAATGTAAATGCATGACTGAATGAGAGAAGGGATAAATCCCTTCTGTCTCTGCTTGCACTTTTTGGTAGGTTATAATCTTTTAATTAAAGAGAGAGAGAGAGTCTTAAAACTTCTGCTGTGCCCTCTCAGAAAAAACCACTTTCAGGCTTAACTCCTGTGTTATGGGTGCACAATGTATTCAATTTTTATTTGAAAAATCAAATTATATATTGTATATATAGTCAAATGGGAATAAAGTTTGAAAATGGATAAATGAAAAAAAAGAAATTAACCCTAAACCTGTTTTAATAAACTGGCATCCTTTATTAGTATATTTGATAAGAACTGTCTGTATTGCCCCAGCATAACAATTCGGATTCAAACTTTCATTCTCCAGATGTCATTTCTAGTGCAGAATTGCAGGTTTGGCAGAGCCAGCAGAACTATGAAAGCTTCTTTAATGGATGCTTAATGTAAAAACTAGAATTTAAGCAGTTCTTAGATGTGGTGGTTTGCATTTTCAAGCTAATACAATTTTCAGCAAATACAGAAAATGTTTGTTGATCTTGCCAGAAATGCAGTGTCCTTGTCAATTTATGTGAGCTAAACTGGAAGTTACCTCTGTGAACTACTAATTCCCCACACCCCATATAATGGAGATGAAGAGGGAAATATATGCCTGAAGTCTAACCCCAATGGCAGATGTGGCCCCCTCCGTAGATACAGTGGAGTGACTATAGCCACTTACTTGCCTGGGTACCAGGTTAAAATAAAGGGGGAAAAGCCTGAAAAGGAGAAAATGAATGCAGTCACCTCTTCTAAGGACTGTTAAGATGCAATATCAAGCAAATTACTTCTAGCCATAATGTTTGCCAGGCATACTAGAAATGGAAACAAGACCCAAGCACTTTTTGCATACATGAGGTCCACTCCCTTCTGTATCAGCATGTTTATTTGCTTCTGGTGGTAAATTTAATTTATGGGTCTGAATTATTTAGGAAAATAGCTGTTACCAAATCCTTGACAATAATAACTGAGAGGACATACAGTATATAATATCATTAACATTGCGAATTGCAAAAAAAAAAAGTGATACATTTAGCAATGTACTGGTCTTTTAAGATTGAAAACTAATTTCATGGGCACTCTTATGCCGCGTACACACAATCGCACATTCCGACAACAAAATCCATCCGACTTTTTCCGACGGATGTTGGCTCAAATTTGTCTTGCATACACACGGTCACACAAAGTTGGTTAAAAAATTCTGAATGTCAAGAACGCGGTGACGTACAACACGTACAACGAGCCAAGAAAAATGAAGTTCAATAGCCAGTGCTGCTTTTCTGCTTGGTTCCGAGCATACGTGGCACTTTGTGTGTCGGAATTGTCTACACACGATCAGAATTTAAACGAACAGATTTTGTTGTCGGAAAATTTTAGAACCAGCTCTCAAACTTTGTGTTTCGGAAATTGCAATGGAAAAAGTCCGATGGAGCCCACACACAGTTGGAATTTCCGAAAACAAGCTCCGACCGCACATTTTCCGTCGGAAAGTCCGATCGTGTGTACAGGGCATAATGCCACGTACACACGATCGGAATTTCCGACAACAAATGTTCGATGTGAGCTAGTTGTCGGAAATTCTGACCGTGTGTATGCTTCATCGGACATTTGCTGTTGGAATTTCCGACAACAACTGTTTGAGAGCAGGTTCTCAAATTTTCTGACAAGAAGACTTGTCGGAAATTCCGAGCGTGTGTACACAATTCCGACGCACAAAAGTCCACGCATGCTCGGAATCAAGCAGAAGAGCCGCACTGGCTATTGAAGTTCATTTTCTCGGCTCATCGTACGCGTTGTGCGTCACCGCGTTCTTGACGCTCGGAATTTCTGACAACATTTGTGCGACCGTGTGTATGCAAGACAAGTTTGAGCCAACATCTGTCAGAAAAAAATCCACGGTTTTGTTGTCGGAATGTCCAATTGTCTGTACGTGGCATACAGATTACAGCTTGTGACATGTCCTGTACGAGTCCAAGAATCAGGATGCTTCAGGGGGCTGTCTGCATGCCTAAGCTCTATTTGATATGGTACATGATTTGTTTACTACTGTATTTTTTTGCAAAAAAAAAACAAAAACGAATTGTCAACTGGCATCCATATGTTGGCACAAGCTATGTATGTCCTACCTACAACATTGAGCCTCATTTACAAATGTGTTCCACCAATCAGATTTTCTTTTAAGGAAGCCAACTTAATTGCTTCCAGAGCCTGCCTCAATCTCCTTCCAAATTTGACCGATGCACAAATAGGACACACGCACAGTGAAAGCTTCTTTCCCTTTTCTTCATATGAAGAAAAGATCGTCAGGAAATGGGGTAATGACAATCCTATCACTTCCAACAGTTAGGCTCGATTCACACAGGGGCAACACGACTTCAGCGCGACTTTGCAAGGCGACTTCAACGCGACTTCAGCGCGACTTTAAGCAAATTACAACGCGACTTCAAGTCGCCTCCAGGACAGGCGACTTTGGCTGTGGCCAATCACAGAATAATCAGCTCTCTGGGAGGGAGGGGTTTGCCTGGGGAAACTAATTTTTTTCCCTGTAAAGTCGCTTCAATGTAGATGGAGATCCGACTTGGAGGCGACTTCCATTGAATTCTATGGGTACAGGTCGCCTACAAGTCGGATCCAAGTAGTACAAGTAGTACGCTCTGAAGTCGGAGCGACTTCAGTAGTATCAATTAAGACGCTCTCATTCACTGTAATGTAAAGCTCACAGTAAAGCGACTTGGGGCGACTTGAGGGCTTACAAGTCGGATCCCAAGTCGTCCTAGTGTGAACCGACCCTTAGAAGTACTTGTTAATAACCCTTTGTAAATAGCCTTATTGTCATAACATTGTTTTGTCATGAGTGATGTTCATATTGGTTACGTTACCTTCTTTTAGCAGGTTGTATATGGCCAGTGTAAGTTCATTTTTTTTCATTTTAGTGTGGGGAAATGTTGGGAACCGTGTCAGGTTTTTATTCCTGCCTTTCACCATTCTGAAGATTTTTCTTCACTCCTGTAACCATTTGGAAAAAAAGAACAAATCTCTCCAACAGAGACACAGGCAGCACTAAAAGCCTGCAATTATCTTAATCTATTTGTTTGTAGATTGCCACTATTAAGCATTTCTAAATGTGCCCTTTTTGTTCCTAAAAACATTGATCTTGAGCTCCACTTTAAAATGTACCTCTTTTTAAGGGTCATCCTCCATAATTTTAAAGATTTAAGCCCATAGACAATGGTGGGCATTGTGTTCCTGGGGCAGGAAACGTTTTTAAAGTAGGAAGATATGTAATAGAAATATTGTTCATGAATAACTTAAAAAAATCATCCATTGACAGAATGGTGAGGCATTGCTGAGGCATTACTACTGAAATGCTAGTTGCCAAGCTGCCTATCCAGTGATTTTATTACTCTCTGAGACACTGACCTGGAACATGTATGTATGCAGATGAAGAATTCTGACATCACTTACTAATCTGATTCTTCTTACTCCAGCTCAGTCTTCCAGAGACAGCCAGAGCACTAACTTTTATAGAAACAGGTCTACAATGGTAGCCTCTATTTTTTCCTCGGTACAGATTTCTATTAAACTGTTTCTTTGTTAAAATAACGATATTCATTGTGGATGCATAACTCCCTAAATGCTCCTACAACTTATTTTTGTATCTGATCACTGTTCTTTAACAAATCCGGAATTCCATTTTTTAAAATGTATTGCTTGTCCTGAAGCTTGATAGGATTGTTGCAAATCCACTGACTACAAACATTAACTTGGCAAAAAACAAACACTGGCTAGTCAACTTTCCTCTATCATAAAACAGTAGATTTTTGTTTCAAAGTTATGCAGAAGGCTTCAATACCTCTGTTTCTGGAAGTATGTATGTGATTAGAGTAGACTATGGCAATCCACCTATATGTCTCATGTCTCAGTGGTAGAACCTGCCAAATTTCTCAACTGCTATAATATTTGAGGTGCCCTCGACGGGGAATGTGGCAATAGGATCTCTGAGTAGTTCTAATGTTATCAAGGATTTTCTATCCCTTGTGCAAGGGTAACATTCTGTATAGCATTTTATAATACAACATTTCTGAAACTGCAAATGACTGATTGCATGTCAACAGATAACTGACTCGTGACATGGTTCAGTTTATCATTAGGCAAATGTAGGCACTGTGTCTAGGGCCCACAGAAATGTTAGGGCCCCCAAAGGAAATATAAATACATGATCTGGTAAAAGAGTCCTCTGGACCCCTTAACACTTCCTAATGGGGTCTTCACAGCTGAAGTAATGTAGGAAAACACGTCATCGTATTAGGAAAAAATGAACACTGGGTGAAGGCTGTAATTGCGGATACTTTTAGCTCTGTAGAATACCCTTAGCTGTACTGCATTCTATGTGATCATATCTTGGGGCTTCTTATTACCACACAGACTTCCCAAAATTGCGCAAGGGGCCTTAGAATTTAAGCAAATAAAAAAAACATATATAAACTATCTAAATAATTATTGTTAGTTTTTAAATTGGACCTGATGTTAAGAAATGAAGACTTTCTGTGTTATAATGAATATCTAAAACTGTTAATTGTGCCTAAGTATTACAGTGAAAATTTTTTTTCTTGAATTCCAACTGAAAAATAGCAGTGCACTTCCTGACAATGTGATGGTCCCAACAGCCTCTTAGTTGATTGTCTGCTGTGTGAAATCATGTAAAGCATTGCTGCATCTGCCTGCTAGTCTAATGCGATTTGGAGATGTCGCTATTGTGCTGCTTGCTGAACAGGAATATGCACTGCTTTTTTATTTAATTTATTCTGTGGATCTGTTCTTCCTATACCTTTCCTACCACTTCATAAGTTTTGCTCCCCCAGTAATCAGAGGGGAAGGGGGGGGGGGAGTGCAGCTCCAAGGAAGTAAAGCCCTATTCTTCAATAAAGATGACCACATACACACAGAAACACAGTGTAAAACAGCCACGTCAAGTCAGAAATAGGAGAAGGATCAACCACAGAGAGCCTACAGATAAGTTGACTAGTCCTTCGTCCACTGCTTGCCTTTTTTGTGCACAGCTTCCAAAGTTCAGGTCCTCTTTGAAAAACATTCATACAGTATTGAGGCACAGTATTACATGCACTGGTAAACACTGACTTTTATACTGTAAATGAGTACTAGGCTAAAAAGATATGTGATGACTTTTTTAAGGTCCTTGTACCTGAACTCCTCCAATAGGTATTTTGGTTAGTGAGCCTTATTTACAGCTTCATTAGTTTCCCTGTTAGCTCATGAAAATGACTATAGAAATGTCTTTGAGTTTTAGTGTACTGTGCAAAATATATTGTAACTAGGTTATTAGGCCTTCATAAAATTGTATGCATTTCACTGTAAAAAAAAATTAACAATTTCAAGGCCTCTGATAAAAATATAAAAAATGCAGTACAGTAATTGCTTTCAAATGATTAAACATTGAGTAGAACGCAATTGTAAACAATTAGAAAAAAAATAACTGCTTGCTCAAGGTTCTAAAATTCAGCATGTTTTTGTTCTGTTTTTACATCCTCTCTTGGTTTCTTTCAAGGTACTGCTTATTATTAGCAAACATTCTCATTGTGTGAAAAGAGCAATTTAAATGATGGCTAGTGAGATCAACAGCATCTGTTTGTGGTGTGCGTGGTCTGTCTTCCGAGTTTCATTGCTCCATTAGAACCATTCTGATGTGGATCCAGTGGAGGGATTCTCCGACCTGCAATAAACACACAGCCATTTTGTCAATAATTTAAATCAGCACTTTCTTTAGATCTAATTTCTTCATAAAATAATATTCTTTTTATGTGTAAACCTATCATCAGAAAGGTAATATTTTCACAAGAAGGAACAAAATAAGCTTCCTTTAACAAATATCCTTTAACATATGGCAGAAGGCTACCTGTATAATAATTTATATAGCTTAATTATCGCATGTGCAATTGTTACCACATGTTCACATGTCTGTTCGCAACAGAAGGAAGTCAACTACATTATATGGTCCATGTTTCTTTGACATCCAGCCATTAGATCTATATGAGTTTGTTGGCCTTAGTACTCCAAAACCATGGGCAATAATATTAAATTTCACCTTACCCCCTTTTTTGTGGCTTTAACAGCCTCCATTCTCCTGGAAAGATTTTGGTGTGTCTGTGAGAATTTGAAGTCAGGTACTGATGTTGGACGATAAGAGCTGGCTCACAATAGGCATTCCAATTTATCTCACAGATTCTCAGTAAGGTTGAAGCTAGAGGTTTATGCAGGCCATTCAAGTTTGTCCACACCAAGCTTGCCAATCACCTGAGGACATATGTGCGCGTGCACGAAATGCGTTGGGAGGGGCCTACATGCTGATGTCATGCCGCCGCTTTCAGTTTCCAGGACAGCAGCTAGCTTTGTAAGTCCGGCTGAGGTTGTTTGTTTTATTTGAATGCTCATGCTGCAGCTTTTTAGTTGGAATTTTTTTCATATATAATAAATATTACGCTATGTTCAGCATTTTCTGGCTCCATGTGGTGACCTTTCTGTACACAGCTTTCACCCATTTGGAGGTGCCCTGTGTCATCGAGTGTGGGGGCCCTGTGGAGAGGTTATTACAAGAATTTAAACATTATATTTCTGGTGAGTGCATAAAGGGGGGAGGATTGATATCACTTGTTCTCATCTTCATGTGGTGGAATATTTTTGTAAACTTCAGGAGATTTTATACTACATGCGTTTATATAGCATATTTCTGGTGAGTGCATAGGGGTGGAGGTTCAGTGTCACTTTTCTCAATTTTACGTCGTGGAGCATTCTCTTCAGCTTTGGAGGATCATTGAACTTAATATTTATAGGACTTTATCCATGGACTTTTTGTTTATATTATTATTATAGCACTGAGTTGTATGTATATTTTGAGCTCTGCACTTTTAGTTATTTGTGTTCATTTACAAGGTTTGTATAGTCTCCTTGAGTGCCAGCTGCCTTCTACCTATTTTCTTGTTTTATGTCTTTACAAACCTGGCTTTGTGCACAGGGACACTTTCATGTTGTCAGTACTGAAACTGTTCCAAATGCAGTTTTCAGAAGTCTTTTCATCTGCCAAAAAATGTAGCTTGTCCAAAGCTCCTTTAGCCCTGATTCACATTGATGCGATTTGACATATCAAATCGCATGCCAAATCGGCAGCAATTGCCGTCAATGGCAGTGTCCGAATCGGTGCAACGCCGCATTTGTGGCACCACACTGATTCCCAAAAGTAGTTTCTGTACTACTTTTGGCGATTTTGGCGTGCGATTTCCATTGGCATCTGTGCAGAAACCCACACAGATGTCTCTGAAATCGCCCCCGAAGTCGGGACTGACAAGCGCGAATGAAATCGTGCGAGTTCAGCTGAACTCGCACGATTTAATTCCTGCAGTCAGCGTGAACCTAGGCTTAATAACACAAATAAGCACCATTTTGGAGCTGCTAGGAAAGCATAAAAGATTTTTATGTTTGCATCTAGTTTTAGAAGGGATGTCCAACCAGCTCATATAGGTGTGATATGTTGTTTGGTGTTCACAAAATTTCAGCTACACAGTGTAACTTGAATAGGACTTTTTTGTAACACTCACTAATTAATATTGTTATTTTGCATGTGTGTCAGAGTACGGATGACTATGTACACTCCGATTTCTCACCAAGGGTGGTGGACATCTGCTTATCGTTGAACTTGATAGGCCTCCACTACTTTGTAGTTATCAACCCAACTCTTTTTCCCCTATCACCTGTCTGTCAGGGATTTCCTAACAAGCCGAAAAATATTAGCGAACATAAGTGAGAAAGTTCAACAATAGGAAACTCTTGTTATTGTCTCCTAGAGAGCCCCTACATGCTTTGCAAATGCATCAAGCCATTACATTCACACCAGGCCACGTACAGTATCTCACAAAATTGAGTACACCCCTCACATTTTTGTAAATATTTTTTATTATATCTTTTCATGTGACAACACTGAAGAAATTAAACTTTGCAACAATGTAAAGTAGTGAGTGTACAGCTTGTATAACAGTGTAAACTTGCTGTCCCCTCAAAATAACTCAATACACAGCCATTAATGTCTAAACCGCTGGCAACCAAAGTGAGTACACTCCAAATTGGGCCCAATTAGCCATTTTCCCTTCGCTGAGTCATGTCACTCGTTAGTGTTACAAGGTCTCAGTGTGTGAATGGGGAGCAGGTGTGCTAAATTCGGTGTTATCTCTCTCGTTCTCTCATACTGGTCACTGGACGTTCAACATGGCACCTCATTGCAAAGAACTCTCTGAGACTCTGAAAAAAAGAATTCTTTCTCTACATAAAGATGGCCTAGGCTATAAGAAGATTGCCAAGACCCTGAAACTGAGCTGCAGCACAGTGGCCAAGACCATACAGCGGTTTAACAGGACAGGTTCCACTCAGAACAGGCCTCGCCATGGTCGACCAAAGAAGTTGAGTGCAGGTGCTCAGCGTCATCCAGAGGATGTCTTTAGGAAATAGACGAATGAGTGCTGCCAGCATTGCTGCAGCGGTTAAAGGGGTGGGGGTCAGCCTGTCAGTGCTCAGATCATACGCCGCACACTGCATCAAATTGGTCTGCATGGTTGTCGTCCCAGAAGGAAGCCTCTTTTAAAGATAATGCGCAAGAAGGCCCGCAAACAGTTTGCTGAAGACAAGCAGACTAAGGATGTGGATTACTGGAACCATGTCCTGTGGTCTGATGAGACCAAGATAAACTTATTTGGTTCAGATGGTGTCAAGCGTGTGTCTTGCCTACCGTCAAGCATGAGGGTGGGAGTGTCAAGCTCTGGTGAACTCCATGCCCAAGAGGGTTAAGGCAGTGCTGTAAAATAATGGTGGCTACACAAAATATTGACACTTTGGGCCCAATTTGGACATTTTCCCTTAGGGGTGTACTCACTTTTGTTGCCAGCGGTTTAGACATAATGGTTGTGTGTTGAGTTATTTTGGGGGAACAGCGAATTTTCAGTTATACAAGCTGTACACGCACTACTTTACATTGCAGCAAAGTGTCTTTTCTTCAGTGTTGTCACATTAAAAGATATAATAAAATATTTACAAAAATGTGAGAGGTGTACTCACTTTTGTTAGATACTGTATGTTCTCATTGGTTGCACACAATTATTATTTAGTTATTAGAATTACATAATTTGTGATCAAACTCATTTAGATTGTACATCGGTAAAAGGACAAAAATACTTTGTAAGAGAAGAATTATGTTTTAACTGGCAGCTGAAGGGGGGGGGGGCGTGCGGAGAAGCAATCCGTCGACAGCTGAAGTTTAACATAGAGCTGACCAAAGACCAGATGTCTCCAGGCCATCTCTATGACTCTCGGAGACCGGGCACGACGTTATGATGTCACTTCTGGCACCGGCAGATGTAAATAATGCTGTGTTTTCGACTGGAAATGCTGAGATCAATTTTTTTTTTAGTTTTTATCCTAGGCTTTCCAGCCTAGAGGAGTGATCTGGGGTCTTATAGTCTCCAAATCCCACTGTAAAGAGGACCTGTCATGCCCTATTCCTATTACAAGGGATGTTTACATTCCTTGTAATAGGAATAAAAGTGATCAAAAAATAAATAAAATGAAAGGAAAGTGTAAAAATAAAAATTTAAACTGCCCACATCCCCGCATGCTCACAGACAGAAGCAAACGCATACGTACATCGAGCTCGCATATGTAAACGGTGTTCAAATATGTGAGGTATCGCCACGAACGTTAGAGTGGGAGGCAAATTTCTAGCACAAGACCTCCTCTGTAACTCTAAACAGGTAACCTGTAAAAATTTGTAAAGCGCAGCCTATGGAGAATTTTATGTATCGAAGTTTAGCGCCATTCCACGAGTATGCACAATTTTAAAGCGTGACATGTTAGGAATCTATTTAATTGGCGTAACATCATCTTTCAAATTATACAAAAACATCAGGTTAACTTTAGTGTTTTTTTTTTTTATTCATTATTTTTTTTAAAAAATCGCGTTTCAAAAATTACTGCACAGATACGGTGTGACATAAAAAGTTGCAATGACTGTCATTTTGTTCCCTAAAAAACAGTGTCCTGACCTCAACCCAATAGAACATGCATTTGTGAGGTCAGGCACTGATGTTGGACAAGAAGGCCTGGCACGCTGTCTCTGCTCTAAGTCATCCCAAAGGTGTTCTATGGGGTTGAGGTCAGGACTCATGTGCGCATTCCTACAGACACACTCCTAAACCTTGAGGACAACCTTCTCAGAAGAGTTGAAGCTGTTATAGCTGCAAAGGGAGGGCCAACTCAATATTGAACCCTACAGACTAAGACTGGGATGCCATTAAAATTCATGTGCGTGTAAAGGCAGGCGTCCCAATACTTTTGACAATAATATAAATATAGATATATATATATATATATATATATATATATATATATATATATAATATATATATATATATACACACACAGTATATATGTACAAGGATGCCTGAAGAAGAGAAGACAGCACAATGTTTGCAGATATTACAGGGATGGCAGCATAGGCCCAAGCCCATCTTCAGTCCTAGAAGCAACTGTTTTCATATGTCACTTATTAAAATTTCAAAGAAGAAAGATTTCAAGGAAGAAATGCAAAGTAGCGACACTGGCTTTGTAGATTAGAATTACAGCATAGTTTGTTCTCTGTAGTTGGAAGTTGAGGGTTGGGGATTTGTAGGAGGGAGGGGGGGTAACAAGATGCAGAGTATACATCAAAAGGAAAATACATACTATGCTAATATAAATAAAAAGTCATATTTACTTATATCACGGAAGAGTTCCTCAACATTGATGGCATTCTTTGCGCTAGTTTCAACAACGATTGCCCCAATGTTGTCTGCATATTCGTTGGCATCTTTCATTGATACTTCCCTGAAATAAAGACAAACACAAGTTACTGAATTGGCCACATTTACATAACAGGCCATGAATTTGCTTTAATTACTTTTCCAAAAGACTGATCAAAACGTATCCCTTTGCAATGCTACATGCCTGGCTCTCATGTGGATCAAAAGATTTCAGTACTTTCTGAACCAATTAACCTGGATAAATATGCAGTCTAGGAGCTCTGCCTTCACTTGTTGCATATTTGCTAAAGGTCATGATTTAGGCCGGGTTCACACTGTAACCCGCTGCGGATCACACAGGAGCGCTGTGCATCCCTGTTCCCCGTTACAGGGACGAATCAGGGCCGATTCTATGCCTGAAGTCGGCCCTGAAACGGAGCCAAAGACACACAGAGCGCTCCGCAGCCGCAACTGAGATATGTGAACCGGCTCCATAGGGAGCCAGTCTTATTCTCCTGCTATGCGAATTGGATGCGGAGAAATCCGCATCTAATTCGCATAGGTATTCGCATAGGTGTGAACCCGGCCTTAGAAAGTCTTGAAGTTCTTAGATCAACCTGACAGCCAGACAGAAAGCATTTTCACAAGGAGGTCAGCATTAGCAGCTCTTATTATTTTTCTGAGCAAAGGCTTCCTTTAACCACTTGCTTACTGGGCACTTAAACCCCCTTCCTGCCCAGACCAATTTTCAGCTTTCAGCGCTGTCACTCTTTGAATGACAATTGCGCGGTCATGCTACAGTTTACCCAAATGAAATTTTTATTATTATTATTTTCACACAGATAGAGCTTTCTTTTGGTGGTATTTAGTTGCTGCTGGGTTTTTTATTTTTTGCTAAATAAAACAAAAAGGGACCGAAATTTTGAAGAAAAAAACAAAATTGTTTCATTATTATTATTATTAATAATATTATTATTATTATTATTATTATTATTATTATTATTATTATGTTATAAAATTTTGAAAACAGGTAATTTTTCTCCTTCACTGATGTGCGATGATGAGGCTGCACTGATGGGCACTGATAGGCTGTGCTGATGGGCACTGATAGGTGGCACTGATAAGGCGGCACTAATGGGCACTGATGAGGCAGCACCGATAGGTGGAACTGATAAGCACTGATGTGGCGGCACTGATAGGTGGCACTGAGGGGTGGCACTGATGGTTGGCACTGATTGGTGGCACTGATGGGCACTGGTAGGTGACACTGATAGGCAGCACTGATCTGTGGCACTGATTATTAGACACTGATGGGCATTGATTGGCAGTAATGGTGTGCATTGATGGGTGGCACTGGTAGGTGGCAGTGGTAGGTGGCACAGTGGACACTGGCAGGTGACACTGGTGGGCACAGCCGCAGCTTTCTGAGTGAGGGGCCATTGTCCCTCTGACAGAAGCCGGTGATCGGCTTTTTTTTCCCCTCGCGCTGACAATAACCGAGCTTCTGTTTACATCACGTGATCAGCCATCATTGGCTGACAGCTGATCACGAGGTAAGGGGCCGGGATCGACCCCTTACTTGGATCTGTGATCAGCCGAGTCTCACAGACCCGCAGCAGATTGCGATTGCTCGGGAGGATGTCCATTGACACCCTCCTGGCAATTAAGGCCCGCGCTGAAGCCATCTTTCGGCTATAGCACGTGCGGCAAGAAGTTAAACTGCATATTCAGCCAAAACATGATTTTCAGTTTTGGACAGAATGGGGAGGGATTGAAACCTTTGTCAGGTTTTAACTGCTGTCTGGGTCTCCATTAGGGAGATTTCCTCTCACTGAGACCAGGTTCACATATGTATGGAGCTGGTTTCAGTGCAATTTGTAGAAAGAGTCCTATGTGGTTTTGTTGAGCGGTTCAGGTGCAAATTTTTAAAGTGTATGACAATAGAAATTGCACCTGAACCTGACCAATACTCGTACCTGGCTCTTTTTAAAATCGCACTGCAGCCGGCCCGCACATATGTGAACCAGCTCCATAGAAAGCTGGTTTGGTTCACATGTCATGCGAATTAGATGCGGTTCAAAACTCTTCCAATTCGCATACACTGTATGTGAACCAGGGCTTACTGTGCATGTGACAATGGTCTCACCAGACAGAAAGTGAGGAAAAAATCAACCAGCAGGTATCTAGACATTGATTGTAAATTTGAAAGTCAGAATCTGCATACATGTTTGCACTAGAACCTGAATCTTAAAGAGGAGCTCCAGTCTCCCCCCCCCCAAAAAACTAAAAATCAGCAGCTACAAATACTGTAGCTGCTGACTTTTAATATAGGGTCACTTACCTGTCAAGGGATCCAGCAATGTCCTCAACCAAGCCAATTCTTGAACCGGCTCCTGGTGCAGGTGCCGGCATCTTAGATAAGGGAAACCGACAGTGAAGCTTAAGTGGCTCTTAGTGGGTTGCCTCACTGCTGGGCCTGACTGTGTTTTGCTGAGCTTCTACAATATACAAATTTTTGTTGAACTGGACTTATATGTTCACTGTCCACAGCACCACGCTGCACCCAGCCCACACTTGGCGGAAGTCGGCAGGGTATGACTCTCTTTGCAGCGGGTGCGAAAGGAGTAGCGGGGGCCATAATAGCACCATGAGGAGCAGCCTTGGTCCTGGTGCTTTAGTCTAATGGGTCCAATAACTCTCTGGCTGAGTGGAAGGAGAGGCTGGAGAGCGCTGTACACCAATATCAGGCTTCTGCCTGGCTGATTGCAGAGCTGTCCATCAACTCTCTGGGGGAGGATGCCCGCCGAGTGGTTATGGTGCTACTGGAAGAGGACCGGGTCAGCCTGGAACAAATTGTAGCACGCCTGCAGGGCCTGTTCAGGAGAACGTGACAGTTCCAGGGTTAAGGCAGAGGTTGGTAGAAAGCAAAGCCAAACCACTCTAGGTGAGAGCAATCCCACGTTTCAACCACATGGTGCAGGTCCAGTCTGCAATCTGGATAGAAGCCACTGGAACAGGAAAGGGTTTGACCGCACTCACAGGTTTGAAGCAAAAGTGAATTCTTTAAAGGCAGAGGTTCTTTGTCCGTAGGCAAGTGGACGACAGCCTCAGAATCTGTGGATGTCAGGAAAGGTATAGCCATACGACAGGCATGCACATTTACGGTGCAACGGTGTGCGCACACGTGCGCCTGTCACTAATGTTGGCGCCAAACGGGCTATTTAAACTGTCTGCACCAAAGACTCTTTGCTGTTTGGTCTGCAGCTTCTGTGTGTCCTGACCTGTTATCTGTGCTGACCTCTGATCTTGATCCGGCTTGTTCTCTCTAACGCTGTCTGCTTGATACCCCGACCCCGGCTTGCTTTTGGAATTCTCTTCTGCCTGCTGCTCTGCTGATCCAGCTCGAACGTTAGCGACCCGGCCTGCCTAACCCTGCATTTGCTCTTCCAGTCCACTACTGGTCTGCGGATCACATCCGGTTCCTGCTCCTGCTGCGATCTCAGCCTGCCACAGTTCTGGTCTGCTTAACCTTTACCGGTCTTCCTGCTACATATCCAGCCACGGACAACCAGCCATACTAAATACTGGACTGATCCTAGGCACTCCTACGTCACTGTGCTTCTGTGGCTGCTGTCTTAACCTCAGTGGCCCACAAGCCGGTGTGGTATGAGAGGCTCTCCTCTACACATCATGAACCAGGTACGTGACAGTGGAAATGCCTAGAGAAGAACGATGTACACGGCTGTGCTGACATAACCGCCTCAGACAAACTACTGAAGGATCAGTTCATAGTGGGAATGAAGACTGGCCAGTCAGGAGATCCATACAGGAGCGAATAAAAGCACACCCCACCCTCTCATTCAACCATACTGTAGTGGACACAGTGCTGTGAGAAGATGCAGAAGCAACTGTGGTGGTGACAAAGAGGTTCGAACCGCTACACCTGAAAGAGGAGGCCTTGGCTCCATCTCCCCTGTTGGCCATGCAGACGGCCATCAGGAAGCTCGCCCAGGATGTGGCCTCCTTGAAACAAGAGATGTTTACCTTCAAACTGGAGTTGGGCCACCCCTCCAAGGGGGGAGGGACCCAGATGAAGACTGTAAACATTGTCTGTGTGGCCACTTTGGGCATGTAGCCAGGAACTGTGGTCAGCCTAAATCCAAGAATACCCAGAGGCCGCCGTTAAACTCATGGCTCCTGGGGCTGAAGGTTGACCCCTGGGACTGTCAACACAAGGTCTCATTATATCAGAGGTTATGGTCCTGCTACGTCCAATGGTGAATGCCCTCGTCAATGATCAAGAAGTCCCTTTCCTGATCAATGTCACTGTCATGGAATACGAGTTCTGTTCCCAGCGGTTTAGGACACCGGACCAACTGGACCTCTCCTGGATGTCCCTAAAAGCAGCCAACAACCTGCCCATCTTGGTGGAAGGTCTCACCTGGTTGAAGACACAGATAGATGACCAGGTAGTGAAGCAAGTAGAGGTCATGGTGACTTGCAGCTCAGTGAGCTCAGCAGTGCCTATTGTCCTGGGCATGCACGTCTTGAAAGACTTGGACTTACACCACTTGTTGGCCAAGTCTGAGCTTTCAGGCCAGCGTGCACAAGGCTGTGGTCTGCGAGCTGTGTGGCTGAATGTGATCGGAGTCTATGAGGCCTACCAGAAGGCAGTGAGAAAGCAGCCTGAACATGTGGGTATTGTCCGTAAGCTGCTCTAAGCAAAACTCCTGGCACCCCTCCAAGAGGTAGTCTGGTCTCTGCCCATTGGGGCCCACAGGAGGATGCAAGGGGCCAGGATAATGGTGGAACCCCGCAAAGACCCAACCGTGCTGGGCAAGTGGCTGGTCGCCAGCACCTTGTCCAAAGTACACAAAGGAAAGGTGTTGGTCCAGCTTATCAATCTGGAGACCTCCACGACCCCACTTTCTACCCACACCTCTGTTGCAGACCTCTATGTGGTACCAGGCAGCTGCATCTCTGAGGCCAAGCTAGGAGTGGAAGCCATCTGCACCCCATTACAGGCGGCCATGACCTCGTTGAATGAGCTGCAATACAATTTACTGCTGAAACAGCTGGCCATTCCATTCTGGGACTAAGCCTCTACCTCAGCTACTTCATCAACTACTGGAGACACACCTACTGCTCATTGCTACCAGCCCCGAGGACTACAGCTGCAGTCGGCAATAGACCACCCCATTCATACGGGAGACACTCCACCCATCCTGGTGTGTTACTGACATTTTTCCCCACCTATGTGCCAGGTCAAGGACTCAATCTGCAACATGCTGCAGATTAGAGTAATTTGGGAGAGCCGTAGTCCATGGGTCACCATTGTTCTAGTACAAAAGAAGGATGGGAGCATGTGATTCTGTGTGCCTACCCATTGCCCAGTATAGAATAGTATAGTATTCTTCTTTATGCTCGACCTGCTGCCTGACTCTGTTGCCATTTACTCTTGCTCCTGCCCTGTACCCAATATCCTGCTGCCTTGTTCCCTGTTGTTCCTTTCCTTGATTTGTTTCCCCCTTCCCATCAGCTCCTCCAGTTTTCCCTTGCCTTGCACAGTTCGCATTTGTACTGTATATATTTGTATATTTAGTTAGTTGTTTAGCAGTGGCAGCCCTTCCATAGAGGGTACATGGGCGCCGCCTTCCCTATCCATTTGTCCAGCCCCCTGATCTACATATCAGGGCACTGGACTATGGATTCCAATGCGGGGTGGGTGTTTTTTTGAAGCACCTGAAAATAGGCTTCATAAAAGGGTGGGCTCGGATCGCAGAGCAGTGGACTCGAAGCAAATTAATTTTCGCTATTTTACCACACAAGCGTGCAAGTGCCGGACTACCCCCCGGGGAGGGGGGGGGGTGCTGTCAGTGTTGTTTGTTTGCCATCCCCCCAAAAGATGCCACCACTGTTGTTTAGGGGTTGCTGCATTTTGTCATGCAGTTTTGATTTTCATGCATTTCATGTTTATTGCTTTGCTGGTATGTAATTATCTTACATCCACTGTAAATAAATCTCACTTAAAAGATAAGTATATACATATGGCCTGGTCCCAGTTTCTTTGTGTAGCTACATACTGTATATCTGGTCATCTCCTGTGCTGACTCCTGACATGGACAGTTCAGAAGCCCATGCTAAGCTTCTATAATATGCTAATTTTTGTTCAGCTTGTGTGTTCACTGCCCGACATACCATGCTGCATCCAGCCCACATGTATGCAGTACTTCTTCTCAGCTCACCATGCCTGCACACCACTGCAACACAGCGATGTGAGCAGAGGCGTATCTAGTGAAAATGGCACCTATGGCAAGCACAGAAACTGCGCTGCTGTCAAAACATTTGAAACCCATCTTTGAGATAACCTTAACAAAAAAAAAGTTAACAAAACTACAAGTCAAGCTCTTTAATCTCTCAATTAACAAATTATGGATTGGCACTGATGAGCTGCACTAATGGGCACTGATAGGCAGCACTGATGAGCTGCACTGATAGGCAGCACTGATGTGCACTGATTTGCAGCATTTATGGGCACTGATAAGGCAGCACTAACACTGATAGGCGGCATTGATGAGCTGCACTGATGGGCACTAATAGGTGACACTGGCACTGACAGGTGCCACTGATAGGTGACACTGGATCTGATGGGCACTGATAGGCAGCACTGATGGGCTGCACTGATGGGCACTGATGTGCAGCATTTATGGGCACTGATAAGGCAGCACTGATGAGGCAGCACTAACACTGATAGACGGCACTGATGGGCACTAATAGGTGACACTGGCACTGACAGGTGGCACTGATGAGCTGTACTGACAGCCCCCCTCCCGCCCTCCCTCCCAAACAGTTAACCTACTTCAGCCAGAGCCAGTACACTGAGCTGCACTTATCTGCCCGACTTTCACAGCCCCATGCAGAGGCAGAGCTTACTTGTTCTTGTACTTGTATGGCGCTTCCTCCTCCTTGCTTGCAGCGGCGCTGGCCACACTCCTTTCCCACCAGCCTCTCAGGCCGGCTTCTGCATGGCGTCATGCCGCCGGGACATCAAGGGGAGGAGCACGCTCAGCCTCAGCGCACTAGAACAGAGGCTATGCGGGCCGGCTCACTGTCTTGGGCCTATAATTCAGCTGTCTTGCGAGACTACAAGGCAATGTAGCGGCTGGAGGTTGGCCGATAATTGTGTGTAGAATCTCTGTATTGGGCCGATATTATGGTAGGGGGCTGGAGCTTCAGCTCCAATAGCCCCTATGTTAATCTGGCCCTGGGAAGAAGAGACCCTGGTAAGTCAGTGCCTTGCTGCCCAGCCACTCACGAGCGCCCCCTTCATATCGCCCATGGCACTTGCCATATGTGCCATACCCTGGATACACCACTGGGTGTGAAACTGGCACACAGAAGATATTTTGCCTTGTCCACTCAGTGGGACTGGGCTGGAATAGCTGCCCAACGCAGTCACACCGCATCTGGTGTGAATATACCCTTAGTGTTAAATTGGAGTTTACAGATACTGTGAACAGAAACAGTGAGCTGTAGGTGTAATGGTTAAAAAAATGATATCTATACATAAGGGAATAGCTCATTACTAGGAGCTGTCTCTCTCCCCACCATGACTTATTTTTGGTTCACAAGGACATTAGCTTCACATGAGTTATGCAAGTGAGCATTATGAAAGGACTTTTGAAATGAGAGGCTGCAACTATAAAGTATTGCAGTAAATTGCACTCCATATACTGAAAAATAAGAAACAACTTTTACTAATAGGGCTACGCCCTAAATACACAGCTAACTGTGCTGTTAAATTAAATCATTCCTTCTCAAAACACCATCCCACCAGTGCTCTCCCAGTGAGAAGAAAGAGGTACAGGGAAGAGCAGGAAGGGCGCCAGTGGTTTGGCAGGTAAGCTGCTACCCTTTTGCCAGAGAACGCCTAAAGGGGTTGTACCTTTTATCTGTCTGCCACAGCAAAAGCTGAAGGAACAAACACTAAGAAGGTTAAAAAAAAGTACACTATATTACCAAACGTATTGGGACACCTGCCTTTACACCCACATGAACTTTAATGGCATCCCAGTCTTAGTCCGTAGGGTTCGATATTGCATGGGCCCACCCTTTGCAGTTATAACAGCTTCAACTCTTCTGGGAAGGCTGTCCACAAGGTTTAGAAGTGTGTCTATGCGAACGTTAGACCATTCTTCCAGAAGCGCATTTGTGAGGTCAGGCACTGATGTGGTCGAGAAGGCCTGGCTTGCAGTCTCCGCTAAAATTCACGCCAAAGGTGTTCTATCGGGTTAAGGTCAGTCAAGTTCTTCCACCCCAAACTCGCTCATCCGTATCTTTATGGACCTTGCTTTGTGCACTAGTGCACAGTCACATTGGAACAGGAAGGGGCCATCCCCAAACTGTTTCCACAAAGTTGGAAGCATGAAATTGTCCAAAATGTCTTGGTATGCTGAGGCCCTAAAGGTATTGTAAAGCTTTGTTGTTGTTTTTTTTTTTAAATAACAAACATGTCATACTTCCACTGTGCAGTTTATTTTGCACAGAGTGGCCCCGAACATCCTCTTCTGGGGTCCCTCAGCAGGGCTCCTGGCTCCTCCCTGCATCGAGTGTCCATGTTGGAGAAGCTCTCTCCTACGGTGGACACCTGTGCAGGCGCACTCCCGAGTCCTGCATCTGTGTCCATTCACAGAATGCAGGACTTGGCCCCGCCCCCCAGCGTCGCATCATTGGATTTGATTGACAGCAGCGGAAGCCAATGGCTGCGCTGCTATCAATCTATCCAATCAGGACACGAGACAGCAGCTACAGCTGTTCTGCTCGTTCCTGGCCGGCGAAGGATCGGGTCAGGTAAGTAAAACAGGGTCTTGGGGCGGCTCCAAGCACCACAGGAGGTTTTAGAATGCATTAAGGTGAAAAACCATTAGGGTTTACAACCCCTTTAAGAGTTCCCTTCATCGGAACTAAAGGGCCAAGCCCAACCCCTGAAAAACAACCCCACACCATAATCCCCCTCCACCAAATGATTTGGACCAGTGCACAAAGCAAGGTCCATAAAGACATGGATGAGCGAGTTTCCGTCAAGGGAGGGTTCCGATCCTCTGGAGGCAGTTATACTAAGACAAGAATTTGCGGTCTGGGCCTCAGAAGCTGAGGGCCTGGGCAAGATTGCTTGAGGGCTAACAAAGAAGTTCTGGTCTGGAGAAGATTCTTGTTATCTCCCTCAACGAATATCTACCTGTGGATGCTGTTTTCAGACATTGTGAGTAAAGACCTTGCTGGGGATTATTGGTTGAGTGCCGGAAGGAAACTGAGAGCCAGACATGGCTATATGGACCTCTGTTGTAGGGTCCTAGATTTACTGGCCATTCCCTGCTTCCTCCAGAAAGCTGCTATTGAAAGATTAGAGAGAAGTCTGTCCTCCCAAATATTGTTACTGATCATTTTGGAGCAGTGACCCTAAATACCTATCCTGTTAAAGTTCTTCAGCAATAAATTCTAAAAAGGCATCCCTTGGACTGAGCCTAAATTCTTGTTTGACTGACAGCCTCTGTACTACTTGGGAGAACCTTTCTATTTCCATCTGCCCCTCCGGGGATAGGCCCTACACTGTGAAAACAGAAAGTTCAGGAAAGCAAAACTGAGAGAGCAGGAGGCAGCAGCATTGAAAGCTGCAAAGTGCAAGTGCTGGGGTAAACAGTTTAACACATAGTTCACTGGGGAATGGTTGTTTTATTGCTCTCAATGTGTTAAAATAAAAATAGACTATAGGTTTATTATTACTTTAACACAAACCTGTACTGAGAGAAAATGGATGCTGCTAATACTGACCTCCTTCTGAACATGCTAGTTGTCTGACTGCCTCTAGTTTTAAAGCTTTTTGAGTTGCTGACCTGAAATAAGTATAAAGCGATTAACCGAGTCCCGACCGGCGCACGACAATGTTCGTTGGCAGAATGGCACGGCTGGGCAAATGGGCGTACCTGTACGTCCATTTGAATTCCCCGCTGTGCCATTGCGTGCGCGCCGCCGGCCGGGAGCTCTGTGAGTCAGGTCGCAGATCCCGCTGATTGCCGCAGGGATACCCACAATCGCCTCGCGGAGAGGACGAACGGGGAGATGCTGATGTAAACAGCATCTCCCCGTTCTGTCTAGTGACAAGTGTCACTGATCACAGCTCCCTGTCATCTGGAGCTTTGATCAGAGTAATGACACAGCTAGCCCATCCCCCTACAGTTAGTAATTACTCCCCTAGGACACACTTAACCCCTCCCCGCCCCCTAGTGGTTAACCCCTTCACTGCCAGTGTCATTTACACAGTAATCAGTGCATTTTTAATCACACTGATCGCTGTATAAATGACAATAATCCCAAAAATGTGTCAAAAATGTCCACCATAACGTCGCAGTCACAATAAAAATCGCTGCTCGCCGCCATTACTAGTAAAAAAAAAATATTAATAAAAATGCCATAAAACTATCCCCTATTTGGTAAATGCTATAACTTTTGCGCAAACCAATCAATAAACGCTTATTGCGATTTTTTTTTTACCAAAAATATAGAAGAATATAGCGCAAAAAATAAAAATCGCAGAGGCGATCAAATACCACCAAAAGAAAGCTCTATTTGTGGGAAAAAAAGGACGTCAATTTTGTTTGGGAGCCACATCGCACGACTGCGCAATTGTCAGTTAAAGCGACGCAGTGCCGAATCGCAAAAAATGCTCTGGTCAGGAAGGGGGTAAAATCTTCCGGTGCTGAAGTGGTTAAAGTCTAAACATTTTATCATCAAACTTTTTCCAGTTAATTGTCAGCCAGATAACTGACATGCTCAGAAAGAGGTCAGCAATAGCAGCCTCAGTTTTTTTCTTAGAACAGGTTTTCTTTAACAGTTTTCCTGTGCGGTTTTTAAGCTTTATTAAAATGTTACAGAGTGTGTTACTAATCAGTTACAAACGTCCAAGGCATGTTGGATGTTACATCAAGCTTCTTGTAGCTAAAAGACCACAATATGTCTGCAGTGGGTATGTTTGGGCATACCAAAGGACAATACAGCATTGTTTGGATCGAGACAGTTGGCTGCTACCCCCCAAAATTAAAACATACAGTATTTCTCTACAGTACATCACATTTCCCCATGCTTTATCCCTTTAAAAATGCTGCAAGAAAATACTTGTGGATCCAGTAGAAATGCATTTGGTTCCTAATGGGGTTTGGTGTTCCTTAGCCCAAGAAGAGAACTGGGAGGACAGATAAGACTGCTTGAGATAAGAATGCAGAGTGTACAGGACCTGAATTTTTGACAGGATCAACAGTACCTCACTTGCCGTAAAGTAGGAATTGCAGGAATTTTGCTTGCAAAAAAGTATACTACAAGCATAATTGCTTATCAAACTGTAAAATTGTCATAGTTTTCCCAATGACCTTTCTTCTCCAAATTAGAGAAAAACCTACGGAGCATTTTACAACCCCTAAAACCCCTCCCCTATATTGGTACAAATGCAAATGTATAATTTTTCTTTTTTTTTTTTACTTAGCATTTCAAACAAGACACACTAAGTTTATAAAGATGAGCCCAATAACTTAAAGTGGTATTAAACCCAAACCAAAAAAAATAATATATTGCAGCTTACTAATCATTCGATGTGGTGGCTGTATTATTTTTATTTTTTAGACTTTTTTCCCTCTATTTTCCCCTGGTGATCTGACTAGTAACACCACTCCTGTATTAAAGTGTCTATACCCTGGGTGAATGAAGCTCCTTTTGGACAACAGCATTGTCAGTCTGGGGAAGGGAGTACTAGATATATTAGCCTCACATATACCCAGTGAAGTGAACAGCCTCAGATACACAGGGATGAAACAAATCTCCCTGCATACGTTTTACATGTATATCTGCTGTCTTCATCTTTATATACCATTTAGAAAGTGCAGATCTTGTTAGATTTTCTCTTCCTGTTCAACATTGCAGTGAAGCCTAGGCATACAGCCAAGACAGCTGATTGGAGGAAAGACACACATCCCCTCTCCTCATAGGTAGAGACTTTCAGAGCTGATCGTTGAGTAGTTCAGGGCTCTGCTAATCTATTTATAGCATCCTCCCCAACACAAAAGTCTGGTTGCTTTTATCATACTGTATGTGATGGAGAACTTGTCAGAAGTTTGGAGAGAGATAAGAATACTCTGTAGATATATGTGCCCAACTCAAATTTCATGAATCGGGTGTATATCCACTTTAAGAAATTGAAGCCAAACTCCAACTCGCAGTTTATAATCAGTTACAGCAAACAGTTTTTCCCTAATGGGATAAAGGTTTTACATGAATAAATAAATGCTGTTAGTGTTGAATGGTTTGTCTCATCCCTGTAAACTGAAAATGAACTGGAAGAAAGCTTGTTCTTTTGAAAAACAACAGACTTACTGGCTGGATCACCAAATAAAAATAGAAGAAGGAAAGCCTAGAAAAATAAAACTAATGCAGCTATCAAATCTAAGAATTGGTAAGCTGCAATATAATAAATGTTTGCTTTTGGGTTTAATACTGCTTTAAATCCTTGCGTTACCCTTTGTAAACATTGATGTACACATGTAATGTATACAAATTTCTACCTGATGTCAGAGAGATCACATTTATTTCCAGCGATGGCCATAACAATGTTCTCTGGACCATGTTCTTTCAGCTCCTTCACCCATTTCTTCAGTGTATGGAACGAGTCCTGTGTACATATTAGAGCATTACATATTCATTACCTCTTGTTTGATGGTTCCTTGAAACATCTACTGTATTTCTCAAATCTTGTATGTATTACTGCATACTAAAACAAAGACTTTGACAGTGCTTAAACATGTGCTCTTCAAAGCGATTCTCACATAAACGCTTCAAAAGCTGTATGTCATCTCCCATAATTGAAACCACTGGTTGGACCCCCAACCACAACCTTTCTATTTGTTATTTGTGCACTAAAACTTCATTCTTCCTAAACTCAAAAAGGACTTCCAGTATCATTGAAGCCTATCAGTGCACAAGATTGCTCTGCTTTTGACTGCATTTGTCAGATCATTTTTTTATTTTATCAGCACCAGCTGGATTTTCGCTCCCCATGACTGTACAGGGGGAAATAATTAATGTTTCCTTCCAATAAAAATACAGTATATGAACTATGGTGGTGTTTAGCACTCTCCCCATTCCTCTGATCCGGAGAAGAACACAATAGAAGGTAAGTACAGGTGGTTGAATGATAACAGTACCAATGCACCGATAATGGCACATTGCACTGTTGCCTTTTTATTTTATTTTGTAAGCAAACTTTATTGAAGTGTCACACTGGGGGGGGATTTACTAAGATTGGAGCATGGAAAATATGGTGCAGCTTTGCATAGAAACCAATCAGCTTCCAGGTTTTAGCTCTCAATCACACTGAAGGCGGGTTTGAAATCGTGTGAGTTTAGCTGAGCTCGCCCAATTTCAAACTTGCAGTTCACTGCGAGTTTGGGGGCGGTTTGAAAGACATCTGTGCGAGTTCATGCACAGATATCTATTAAAATCGCCTCCGAAGTCGCCAAAAGTAGTGCAGGAACTACTTTTGGAAATCAATGCTGCGCTGCAAAGTCGGAGTCACACCGCTTGGGACAGTTCCATTGCCCGCAATAAGCTGCTATTTGACATGTCAAATCGCATTTCAAATCCCTCTGATGTGAACAGGGGCTTATTGTCAAAGCTTAATTGAACAAGCTAAAGTTGCTTGGCTACCATGCACAGCTGCACCATAATCTCAGTGCTCCAATTTTAGTAAATCTCCCCCTAAGTGACATTTCATTAAGTTCTGTTGACGTCAGTGTGGTGCGAGGTTGTGGACTGCATTGCGTCAAACTGAAAGAGGCCTGCCGTAATTTTTTCAGTGCACACCAGCACAATAGGGTGATGTGAACTGTCCTGGTAGAAGACAAGGAATTTGCCTTGTCTTGCACTGAGACTGCGCTTGGAAAGGCTGCCCATGGTAGCCCCACCACACCTGGTGTAAATGCCTCCAAAAGGACAACTTCACTTTTACTGAATGTCAGATTCACCCTTTTGTAAATATACCCCTTTGTGTTCAAGTATAACTAAAAGCATATTTTTTTGGTTTTGTTTTAAATGGAGTGGAGAAAATCTAGAACACCTGTCAGGGTTTTATTGCTGTCTCCATTAGGAAGATTCACCCTCTCTATTTTTCCTATGATTGAAAGTGAATGTAAAAGAAAATACCAACCTTTGGGTTGTCCCCAAAATAGAAAGAGAGCAGAAATCTTCCAATGAAGAGACTAGTTCTGGTGACCCTGGTGACAATCCCCTTACTGTGGAGGCATTTCCCTCGCTACCTGTTTTGGCTATGGGACAGGAAGTATAGGGAAATCTCTCTGATGCGACAGAGACGAAAAAAAAAAAAACACATGATGAGGTTTTTGCACTCCCTTACTCTATCCAAAATGAAAAAAAAAAAAGGTACAGCACTAAAATCATAATTGTTTGCATTCTGAGTCAGGGAAGTGTAAGAAACAAAGAATGGCGCCTTGTACTATTCTGATTCCTACTGTGTACCTGGATTTAGAAGTGCCTACATCCATAGCTGAAAGAGAAAAAGTGAACCAAAATTACACTCATCCTTTTCTAAAACTGAACATTTGGTTCAAATCATGCTAAACACGTCAGCTACACACTCCAAATTACACTTCCTTATGAAACAAGTTGCCCAGGATGCCACACACAACCTGGTATATTCCTTTGTGATAAGGTTCCATAGTAAAACCATTAATGGCCCCCCCAAGGCAATCCCTCTAGTGATATAAAATCCAATTGCTTTTGTAGTAATCGCATAGTTACAAACTACATATACATAAAATTTAGCAAATGCTATTACTATCTGCAAAAATTATTATGCAGCGAGACGGTGCTGGCAACCCAATGATGCTGGGCCTTAGAGCAGTCGAATGGTTTGCTATAACTTCAAATATAATGAATCGTACCTGCTTTGTAATATCATATACAATAACAGCAGCTGCCGAGCCTCGGTAGTACATTGGTGCCAGTGAATGGAACTGTAAAGGCATTAGATGTCAGTGAGTTACATAATGCATAGTCAATAATTTTAGTAAGAAAACAGCCTATTCACATTTATTGTAATAACAGTTACCCCATGCCATCATAAATTCCTTTGCAATATCATAAATTGTAAAATGTATTTGGACCTGTTGTGCTTATATGTCTTGAACACATGGTATTCAGCTTGTATAAGAACAATGTGTACAACTAGCTATTATAAAGGATTTGCAAGACTTTCAGCCAGCTTCCAGCAGCCTTCTTGAAGCCTGTGGGCTTGTGCATCCCACCAGCTGCATTATACTAGCACCACTGGTGTGTGCTGTGAAAGGTATGGTGACAATTTGTTGTAATGACGCATTGCACTGTTTACTTCTTTTCAACTTGAAAAGTCACAAAGTTGCAATTCATTCATCTTTATGTACTGCAGCATATTGCAATGTGATGTAGTGCACTGAAGAAAAGTAGAGTATGTCCTACTTTCCATCAGTGCACACCACTGCAGCCCAGTGGTGTAAACTGAACTCCTAAAACTCAAGGCAAATTGCCATGACATTGAGTCGAACAAGGCTGCCCAGCGCAGCCCAATGCATATGGTGTCAATGAGCCCTTTAATGCATCCATTATCTCCATCTTGGACACATTAAAGTAGATGTAAACATTAACCAGGTAATATTAAAGTGATATGCAGCCCTGGTTCACATTGATGCGATTTGCCATGCGATTGGACATGTTGGCAATGGCAGCTTCCGAATCGGTGCGACCCCAAATTTGCGGTGCCACACCGATTCCCAAAAGTAGTTTCTGTACTACTTTTGGCAATTTGGGGGTGCGATTCCCATTGATATCTGTGCAGAAACTCACACAGATATCTCTGAAATCGCCCCCCGAAGTCGGCACTGACATGCGCAAATTAAATAGTGCGAGTTCAGCTGAACTCGCACGTTTTCTTTACCTCAGTCAGTGTGAACCTAGGCTAAATGATACATTTTTTTTTGGTTAAAATAGAAAATTGGTTCTATTTACCTGCTCTGTCCAATGATATTGCGCAGAAAGGTTCCTTACCACCTCTTTTGGTAGTCCCCCCTCGGCGCTGCCTGCTCCTACCTCCTCCGGGTGCCTCCTTAGCATGCTAAATGCTATGGAAGCACCCGTGTACGTGCACTTTTGAGCCGAGCTGTGTGTGTGTGTCCACACACACAATGCCGTTAAGCCATGTCCCTGCTCCCTCCTCACAGAAGTTTGACTGATGACTGACAGCAGCAGGAACTCATGGATCCTTTGGCCTCAGTGTCTCCTGTGAGACCAGGAAGTGGGGGGAACAGTGCTGTAGCTGTGACAGCACTGGAGTGGTTAAAACAGCCAGGAAAGTGTTCAGGAATAGGGTTGAGTAGAGCAGGTTGTGGGGTATCTTTTACCTAATGCAGGGAATGCATTAGGGAAAAACACATTTTAACTTTGAAATCCCTTTAAGTTTGTTGAACAATTGCCGAATTTTCTTTCTCTTAAAAAAAAGTGTTTTCACTCCTCACTGCAGTTACTCCAGTGTCGACTACAGTACATGTCATTGCTCAGGACGGGCTTGTTAATAATGACAAAAGCAGATCATGCCTGAGTTATGAGTATTGGCACAGCCCCTTATAATCTATACATAAAGGACACGTGGCAAGCTGACAACACAAGAGAGCAACTGGGAGACAGAAACAGATTATTCCTCATATAGTGCAGCGCAACGAATATCATAATAAATCAAAAATTAAACTACATATATGCTTATAACTCTACATAAATGGTGACAAACACAGTGACAGTTGATGTGATTAACTACTTGCATCCACTTGCATCCATCAAATATCTTGAAAATAGTCCCATCCAATAATCAACACCACAGTGTAATACGTGAATCCCAATTCTTGTATCCTCTCTATCTGTCCAGTGAACCTCCACCTATAGATAAAAAACCTGCTAATTTCCAAATAGGACCCCACTTATTTTCCTATGACCATTTCCTCCTGCAAGGGCTTCAGCTCCACACTCCTCCTACCGAGGAAGCCCAATCATGGGGCGTAACGCATATGGGTGGGAGGAGCCGAGTCCGTGATGTCACGTAGCGGCCATCCGAGGTTTAGTGGTGAGCTGAGAAAATTGAATGCTTGCTTTTTTATGCTGTGTGGAAGTGTATGGAATAAGGATTCTTGAGATGATAGAAGCTAAAGGTGTCTATGCACAGTGTTTAGTAAAGTACTCCCAATGTAAAGATGGCTGTGCAAAGTGTCCCAGTGAACACGTGAGAAAAGGATTTGTAAAGGTGGGCAATTGTCCTCTCACCAACGACCGGGCCGATTTAATGCCCTCTGGACAGCAGCTCCTGTAGTTACACACGTGCAGCGGATCCACTGTATAAATCTCCCGCTCAGAACACAGGTTGGCGGGCGACTGAAGTGGTGCTGAATGGATGTCTGACGAACAGCAAGTAGTGCTAGGCCCCTCTCAGCCGGGTTGGAATGTGATAAACCGCGTGGTAGGCCGCGACCTTTCTCTCCATGCATGGAGAGGTCCGTCTCGCGTCAGGCCCAGGAGGAAGAGAGTGCAGGTTGGAGCTTTGGCTTCTTATATAGTTCTTCCCAGCATTCTCTCCAATGGTATGAAATAATCCCTGGGATATGTAGTCCAGGTACAGAGTCATGCAAAGCAATTATCAGTCTGAGGAACTACTCATCCCACAATCCGTTTAGTTTGGCTCACAAACATGATGTCAGTTGATAACACTGGGCACTAGAGAGTCATGCAATGCATAGAAGTACCGGAGGATCACTATACTTTATAATTGTAGCCCACATTACTACATCCTCCCCCCACTTGAAAGTCTTTGGTTCCTAAAGACAGATCACAACCTGTGGGATCACTTAACTGTATCATAAGAACTGAATAATTAATCATCTGATAAACTAGATGTTGCAACAGCTAACAACTGACCCAACAAAGGATCTTCTAAAAGCAAATTACATACATCCTCAGTTGAAGTCATATTAATTTTGTGACAAGCCATTAACAAGTTAGTGGCCCACCCAGTAGTGTCAGGAGGTGGATCAAAGTCATCCTTTACTAAAGGTTCGATAAAGGAGGCAAGTGCTTGACTGGAAGGTTGAGCAGTAGGTATAAGTTCGTCAGAATTTTTTCCAAGTGCATCATATGTCAGTCTTTTTGGCGGGCATATCCTCTGTCTCAGCCGGGAGTAGAGGTTTTCCAGTGGCTCTGGTCCCTGTTCTGTTCCCCAGAAACTGCATCTAGATTCAGGTTCAAGTTCTACTTCAGACTCCGGTTCTGGTTCAGGGACCATCTCTCTCTCAGTGAGATTAGTAGGAGTGGGAGCATCCGTTACACACAGCACTTCACTGGGTTCCACCTTGACCTCCTCATCTCCTCTTGGTGGGTGAGGATCTAATGTTTCAATTTCAGGCAAAGGAAGACATGTCCTGCTCCTAAAGGGTGTCTTTTGATGATCTTCTTCTTCAATAGCAGGGATGATAGAATCATCTTCCAAAGGAGAAACCCACAGCCAATCAAGAGTTAATTCTTCATCATCACTCTCCTTTTCAGGGAGTGTGGGTGGGCAAGTTTTCTGGGCCCTAGGCCTCAGCGTTGGGGACTGATAAGTCTCTAAGAAAGGGGGTGAGGGTACACGAACAGCCTCTGATATGCACAGCAAATGTTTTTGATGCCAAGTCTTGATAGGGCCGGTCTTCCCTTCAGGCTGAATCTGGTACACAGGGAGCCCAGGTCGTAGTCGTTTACAGACAATGTAGAGTTGGGAACACCATCGATCAGCCAGTTTATGTTTCCCTGGCACCCCTAGATTGCGCAACAACACTTGATCTCCAGGTTGTAAATCTTGAACCCTCACTCTGAGATTAAAGTTTTTCTTGTTCCTCTGTTCTCTGATGGTAGAGGCCTCCTTGGCTTTCTCATAAGCTACTTTGAGACTCCCTATAAGAGGCTTGGGAGGTGTGATCTAGTGATGTTCCAAAAGCCAGATCCACAGGTAGACAAGCTTCTCTCCCGAACATTAACCTGTAGGGGGAGTATCCAGTAGAATCATTTGAGGTGTTATTATAAGCATGAACTACTGCAGCGATATGATCCCCCCCCCCAATGATTTTTCTTCTCTAATGGGAGAGTCCCCAACATGTTCCGCAGGGTACGGTTAAAACGCTCAGGTTGTGGATCCCCTTGAGGATGATAAGGAGTAGTCCTGGATTTCTTTATGCTTAAGAGTTCACATAATCTTTTGATCAGTTTGCTCTCAAAGTCCCGACCTTGATCTGAATGCAGGCGCTGGGGGAAGAATTTCTTCACTAGAGTCTTTGCCACAGTACTAGCTTGTTGATCCCTAGTGGGAAAAGCTTAAGCATATTGGGTGAATTGATCTGTCACAACCAGGACATTACTTCGTCCACTCATGTCAGGTTCCAGACACAAGAAATCAATGCATACCAACTCCATGGGTCCCTGACTTTGAAGATGGCCAATTGGATTGGTGGATTGGCGCTTCGGCGCACACATGTGCGTTGCCCGATGGTGCAGCGCGTGCGTGTGCACAACAGTTCCCGTGTGTGCGCAGTTGCTCGCAAGTGCGCACGGTAGCGCAAGCAGTGTGCGCAATGGCGCACGCCGATGCGCATGCTGTGGCAGGGCTATTTCAGACGGCTCTGGCGCCCAGACGGGATGCTGGTTTGTCGTCAGCTTCCTGTTTGTGCCTGTTTCCAGTTTTGCTATATCTGATCACCTGCCTTGACCTCAGGCCTGTTTCACGGACTCACCTGCTGGTGGCCCGTGCCTCCGTGTGCCAACTGTTCCCTGTATCACCTCCGGGGGACAGGGTGCGCGTGGTCGCAAGGGCGAGCCGCTCTCGACATCTCGGCCTCGGTAAGTACTATCCGCGACAGTAATATTTCGGTACTCCCGCGGGGGGTGACGTCCACAGCTTCGGCCCCTATGGCTCCTCTGTCTTTATACTCTACTCCTTAACACACAGCCTGTACTCCTTCGAAAGGTAAATGGACCCAACTCTTCGGGCCAGCCTTGATAGAGTGAGGCCTTCGGGAATGAGCGTCAGCATCTCTGTTTCCCACACCCGGTCGGTATTTCAAGCTGAACTGAAAATCGGACAGAGCTGCCAGCCACCAATGTCCAGTGGTGCCCACCTTTGCATTGGACAGTAGGTAAGTCAAGGGGTTGTTGTCAGTCTTCAACACAAAGGTAGCCCCGTACAGATAGTCGTGTAGCTTATCTACCACGGCCCACTTGAGGGCCAAGAACTCCAATTTATGGACAGGATAGTTCTTCTCAGGTGGGGTGAGGCTGCGACTCACATACGCCACTGGGCGTAGTTCCCCCCGTCTCTTGGTACAACACCCCTCCAAGGCCATCTCTGCTGGCATCCACATGTATTTCATACGGTTAAGCAGGATCAGTGTAGGCCAACACCAGGGCTTCAACCAGGCTATCCTTCAGCCGTTCAAACGACCTTTCACACTTCGCTGTCTATTGTTCCTGGATAGACTCACGAGGCTTCCTGGGGCCTCCCCTCTGGATTTTTTGCTGGTTTCCCTTTCGCTTGCTTCTGTAACAGCTCGTTCAACGGCCAGCACGCTGTGAGACGTTCTTCACAAATCTTCTATAGTAAGAGCAGAATCCCCAGAATGACCTGACCTCAACTCGGTGAGGTTATTTGGAGGAGGCCAGGAAGTGACAGCCTCCAACTTTTGAGGGTCAGTTGCTATTCCCTCGGCTGACACCACATGCCCTAGATAAGTGACTGAGGTCTGGTAGAACTGGCACTTCTCTAAAAGACAGCTTCAACCCCTCGGCGTGTAGTCACTGGAAAACTTTCTTTAACCAAGCTTCATGCTCCTCCAACATTCTGCCAAACACAATGATATCATTGAGATAAACTAGCACTTTCACCAAGTTCATATAACCCACAGTGTTCTCCATCAGTCTCTTGAAAGTAGCAGGGGCCAGCCCCTGTTAATCCCTGTTGCATTCAGTCAAACTCCAAAAACCCTAGAGGGCTGATAAAGGCCATCTTGTTTTCGGTCATCTAGATACATGGGGATCTGGTAATAGCCACTCTTTAACCACTTGCCGACCGCCTCACGACGATATACGTCGGCAGAATGGCACGTACCCATACGTGATCTGCCTCCCGCGGGCGGGGGGTCCCCCCCCCCCGGTCACACTGACACCAAGCAGTTTTTTTTTCTGATTACTGCATAATGTCAGTTTGTGACAGTTAGTGTGGTAGGGCAGTTAATATTAGCCCCCTTTAGGTCTAGGGTAACCCACTAACCCCCCCTAATAAAGTTTTAACCCCTTGATCACCCCCTGTCGCCAGTGTCACTAAGCGATCATTTTTCTGATCGCTGTATTAGTGTCACTGGTGACGCTAGTTAGTGAGGTAAATATTTAGGTTCACCGTCAGCGTTTTATAGCGTCAGGGACCCCCATATACTACCTAATAAAGGTTTTAACCCCTTGATTGCCCCATAGTTAACCCTTTCACCACTGATCACCGTATAACTGTTACAGGTGACACTGGTTAGTTTGTTTATTTTTTATAGTGTCAGGGCACCCGCCGTTTATTACCGAATAAAGGTTTAGCCCCCTGATCGGCCGGCGGTGATATGCGTCGCCCCAGGCAGCGTCAGATTAGCGCCAGTACCGCTAACACCCACGCACATAGCATACGCCTCCCTTAGTGGTATAGTATCTGAACGGATCAATATCTGATCCGATCAGATCTATACTAGTGTCCCCAGCAGTTTAGGGTTCCCAAAAACGCAGTGTTAGCGGGATCAGCCCAGATACCTGCTAGCACCTGCGTTTTGCCCCTCTGCCCGGCCCAGCCCAGCCCACCCAAGTGCAGTATCGATCGATCACTGTCACTTACAAAACACTAAACGCATAACTGCAGCGTTCGCAGAGTCAGGCCTGATCCCTGTGATCGCTAACAGTTTTTTTGGTAGCGTTTTGGTGAACTGGCAAGCACCAGCCCCAGGCAGCGTCAGGTTAGCGCCAGTACCGCTAACACCCACGCACGCACCGTACACCTCCCTTAGTGGTATAGTATCTGATCGGATCAATATCTGATCTGATCAGATCTATACTAGCGTCCCCAACAGTTTAGGGTTCCCAAAAACGCAGTGTTAGCGGAATCAGCCCAGATACCTGCTAGCACCTGCATTTTGCCCCTCCGCCCGGCCCAGCCCAGCCCACCCAAGTGCAGTATCAATCGATCACTGTCACTTACAAAACACTAAACATATAACTGCAGCATTCGCAGAGTCAGGCCTGATCCCTGCGATCGCTAACATTTTTTTTGGTAGCGTTTTGGTGAACTGGCAAGCATCAGCAGCCTAGTACACCCCGGTCATAGTCAAACCAGCACTGCAGTAACACTTGGTGACGTGGCGAGTCCCATAAGTGCAGTTCAAGCTGGTAAGGTGGCAAGCACATGTAGTGTCCCGCTGCCACCAAGAAGAAGACAAACAGGCCCGTCGTGCCCATAATGCCCTTCCTGCTGCATTCGCCAATTCTAATTGGGAACCACCACTTCTGCAGCACCCGTACTTCCCCCATTCACATCCCCAACCAAATGCAGACAGCTGCATGAGAGGCATTTTCTTTATCTCCTCCCGAGTACCCCTACCCAACAAACCCCCCCAAAAAAGATGTTGTGTCTGCAGCAAGCGCGCATATAGGCGTGACACCCGCTATTATTGTCCCTTCTGTCCTGATAATCCTGGTCTTTGCATTGGTGAATGTTTTGAACGCTACCATTCACTAGTTGAGTATTAGCGTAGGGTACAGCATTGCACAGACTAGGCGCACTTTCACAGGGTCTCCCAAGATGCCATCGCATTTTGAGAGACCCGAACCTGGAACTGGTTACAGTTATAAATGTTAGTTACAAAAAAAAGTGTAAAAAAAAAAAATATATATATATATATATATATATATATATATATATAAAAATTAAAAATATAGTTGTTGTTTTATTGTTCTCTCTCTCTCTATTCTCTCTCTATTGTTCTGCTCTTTTTTACTGTATTCTATTCTGCAATGTTATATTGTTATTATGTTTTATCATGTTTGCTTTTCAGGTATGCAATTTTTTATACTTTACCGTTTACTGTGTTTTATTGTTAACCATTTTTTTGTCTTCAGGTACGCCATTCACGACTTTGAGTGGTTATACCAGAATGATGCCTGCAGGTTTAGGTATCATCTTGGTATCATTCTTTTCAGCCAGCAGTCGGCTTTCATGTAAAAGCAATTCTAGCGGCTAATTAGCCTCTAGACTGCTTTTACAAGCAGTGGGAGGGAATGCCCCCCCCCCACCGTCTTCCGTGTTTTTCTCTGGCTCTCCTGTCTCAACAGGGAACCTGAGAATGCATCCGGTGATTCAGCCAGCTGACCATAGAGCTGATCAGAGACCAGAGTGGCTCCAAACATCTCTATGGCCTAAGAAACCAGACTACGAGCATTTCATGACTTAGATTTCGCCGGATGTAAACAGCGCCATTGGGAAATTGGGAAAGCATTTTATCACACCGATCTTGGTGTGGTCAGATGCTTTGAGGGCAGAGGAGAGATCTAGGGTCTAATAGACTCCAATTTTTTCAAAAAAAGAGTACCTGTCACTACCTATTGCTATCATAGGGGATATTTACATTCCCTGAGATAACAATAAAAATGATTAAAAAAAAATGAAAGGAACAGTTTAAAAATAAGATAAAAAAGCAAAAAAATAATAAAGAAAAAAAACAAAACCCTGTCGCCCCCTGCTCTCGCGCTAAGGCGAGCGCAAGCATCGGTCTGGTGTCAAATGTAAACAGCAATTGCACCATGCATGTGAGGTATCACCGCAAAGGTCAGATCGAGGCCAGTAATTTTAGCAGTAGACCTCTTCTGTAAATCTAAAGTGGTAACCTGTAAAGGCTTTTAAAGGCTTTTAAACATGTATTTATTTTGTTGCCACTGCACGTTTGTGCGCAATTGTAAAGTATGTCATGTTTGGTATCCATGTACTCGGCCTAAGATCATCTTTTTTATACCATCAAACATTTGGGCAATATAGTGTGTTTTAGTGCATTAAATTTTTAAAAAGTGTGTTTTTTCCCCAAAAAATGCATTTGAAAAATCGCTGCGCAAATACTGTGTGAAAAAAAATGAAACACCCACCATTTTAATCTGTAGGGCATTTGCTTTAAAAAAAAAATATAATATTTGGGGGTTCAAAGTAATTTTCTTGCAAAAAAAAATAATTTTTACATGTAAACAAAAAGTGTCAGAAAGGGCTTTGTCTTCAAGTGGTTAGAAGAGTGAGTGATGTGTGACATAAGCTTCTAAATGTTGTGCATAAAATGCCAGGACAGTTCAAAACCCCCCCAAATGACCCCATTTTGGAAAGTAGACACTCCAAGCTATTTGCTGAGAGGCATGTCGAGTCCATGGAATATTTTATATTGTGACACAAGTTGCGGGAAGGAGACAAATTAGTTTGGTTTTTTTGCACAAAGTTGTCACTAAATGATATATTGCTCAAACATGCCATGGGAATATGTGAAATTACACCCCAAAATACATTCTGTTGCTTCTCCTGAGTACGGGGATACCACATGTGTGAGACGTTTTGGGAGCCTAGCCGCGTACAGGACGCCGAAAACCAGGCACTGCCTTCAGGCTTTTCTAAGGGCGTAAATTTTTGATTTCACTCTTCACTGCCTATCACAGTTTTGGAGGCCATGGAATGCCCAGGTGGCACAACCCCCCCCCCCCCCAAATGACCCCATTTTGGAAAGTAGACACCCCAAGCTATTTGCTGAGAGGTATAGTGAGTATTTTGCAGACCTCACTTTTTGTCACAAAGTTTTGAAAATTGAAAAAAGAAAAAAAAAAGTTTTTTCTTGTCTTTTTTCATTTTCAAAAACAAATGAGAGCTGCAAAATACTCACCATGCCTCTCAGCAAATAGCTTTGGGGTGTCTACTTTCCAAAATGGGGTCATTTGGGGGGGGGGTTTTGTGCCACCTGGGCATTCTATGGCCTCCGAAACTGTGATAGGCAGTGAAGAGTGAAATCAAAAATTTACACCCTTAGAAATCCTGAAGGCGGTGATTGGTTTTCGGGGCCTCATACGCGGCTAGGCTCCCAAAAAGTCCCACACATGTTGTATCCCCATACTCAGGAGAAGCAGCTAAATGTATTTTGGGGTGCAATTCCACATATGCCCATGGCCTGTGTTAGCAATATATCATTTAGTGACAACTTTGTGCAAAAAAAAAAAAAAAAATTGTCACTTTCCCGCAACTTGTGTCAAAATATAAAATATTCCATGGACTCAACATGTCTCTCAGAAAATAGCTTGGGGTGTCTACTTTCCAAAATGGGGTCATTTGGGGGGGGGGTTGTGCCATCTGGGCATTTTATGGCCTTCAAAACTGTGATAGGTAGTGAGGAGTGAAGTCAAAAATGTACGCCCTTAGAAATCCTGAAGGCGGTGATTGGTTTTCGTACGCGGCTAGGCTCCCAAAAAGTCCCACACATGTGGTATCCCCGTACTCAGGAGAAGCAGCTGAATGTATTTTGGGGTGCAATTCCACATATGCCCATGGCCTGTGTGAGCAATATATCATTTAGTGACAACTTTTTGTAATTTTTTTTTTGTCATTATTCAATCACTTGGGACAAAAAAAATTAATATTCAATGGGCTCAACATGCCTCTCAGCAATTTCCTTGGGGTGTCTACTTTCCAAAATGGGGTCATTTGGGGAAGTTTTGTACTGCCCTGCCATTTTAGCACCTCAAGAAATGACATAGGCAGTCATAAACTAAAAGCTGTGTAAATTCCAGAAAATGTACCCTAGTTTGTAGACGCTATAACTTTTGCGCAAACCAATAAATATACGCTTATTGACATTTTTTTTACCAAAGACATGTGGCCGAATACATTTTGGCCTAAATGTATGACTAAAATTGAGTTTATTGGATTTTTTTTATAACAAAAAGTAGAAAATATCATTTTTTTTCCAAATTTTCGGTCTTTTTCCGTTTATAGCGCAAAAAATAAAAACCGCAGAGGTGATCAAATACCATCAAAAGAAAGCTCTATTTGTGGGAAGAAAAGGACGCAAATTTCGTTTGGGTACAGCATTGCATGACTGCGCAATTAGCAGTTAAAGAGATGCAGTGCCAAATTGTAAAAAGTGCTCTGGTCAGGAAGGGGGTAAATCCTTCCAGGGCTGAAGTGGTTAAACCACACTGAACCATTTGGCCCCTGATAAGCATTGCAGGGCTTCTTCTGTGCAAGGGGTTGTGTACTGATCTGGGATAGTTCTTCGCTTCAAGATTCTGTAGATGATGCACATCCAAAAGGGACCCATTCTTCTTCCGCACTACCACGATCAGGAAAGCATAGGGGCTCCTGGACTCCTTAATGACCCCTGATCTCTTCATTTCAGCCAGCTGCTCTTGAGGATCCTCCAGATCACACAAGGTGATTTGCCTAGCCCTTTCTTGAAAAGGCTAATCTTCGGTCAGTCGATTTCGATGTTGAGCACTCCTGGCACAGCCCACGTCAAAGTCATTCTTGGAGAACATTTTCTCCTATTGAGCTATCTGAGCTTTGATCCTCTCCTCCCATGCAGAGGGTAGATTTGGGCAGTGGTTCTTTTTCCATCTCCCTTCTGAACTACCTCATCTCCTGCCACGCTGACAGGAATTCGCCCCCCCCCCCCCCCGTTTCTTAGTAAGGCCCAAGTGGGTACGATCTCAGAGACAAGTTCTATTCCAGCCTCCTCCTCTGCTGAATCAGGTTCCACCACCACGTAAGGATCCGGCTGGTCCCATGACAGCTAGACTGTGGCTTTCAGACAGGCCCTCTCTAAAGGTTGCAACACCTTCTCATGGCTATCCAATCGCCACAATCTTCCCACTCCTTCAGCAGGTGCCTTCTTTTCTTTTCTGCCAACTCAGCAAAGGAATTCCTTGGAATAACACAAGTCAAGATATTTGCAGGTAAACAGTCTATTATATACACACGTACAGTGGAGTACTGTAGAGTACTGCAGTGGAGTACTGCTTGCACCTGAAAGGATAAACAGAGATAAATGGTTATACTGACAAATTTCTAAAGGGGGACCCTCGGCCAGCTATAAACCTTTAACCCTAATAATGAGAGGTCAGACTTAAAGGCAATGGTATAAGGACCCTTGTAGCAATAATGACAATGTCCTCGTTGCAGATCTGATGGTCTTTACTGGCCATAGGAGCTCATTAATTGTATCCAATAAGGTGTAATAGCAAGCAATAAGGTTTGTTGAAATGGTAAAAGCTAAAGGTGTCTATGCACAGTGTTCAAGACAAGTTCACTAAAGTATTTCCAAGGTAAAGATGTCATTGCAAAGTGTCCCAGTGAACCTGTGAGAAAAGGATTTGTAAAGGTGAGTAATTGCCCTCTCACCAACGACCAGGTCAATTTAATGCCCTCCGGACAGCAGCTCCTGTAGCGACACACGTGCAGCGGATCCGCTGTATCGATCTCCCAAGGCTCAGAACACAGGTTGGCAGGCAACCAAAGTGGTGCTGAATGGATGTCTGATGAACAGCAAGCAGTGCTAGGCCCCTCTCAGCCGGGTTGAAATGTGATAAACTGTGTGGTAGGCCGCGACCTCTCTCTCCATGCATGGAGATGTCCATCTCACTTCAGGCCCAGGAGGAAGAGAGCAGAGGTTGGAGCTTTGACTTCTTATATAGTTCCTCACAGTATTCTCTCCAATGGTATGAAATGATCCCTGGAATATGTAGTCCAGGTACGGAGTCATGCAAAGCAATTATCAGTCTGAGGAACTACTCATCCCACAATCCCTTTAGTTTGGCTCACAAACATGATGTCAGTTGATAACACTGGACACTAGTGTTATCAACTGAGTGACAAGCGATGCATATAAATACTGGAGGATCACCGTACTTTTTAATTGTAGTCCACATTGCTACAGAGAGCACCATGGTTCTCCCTCTCATGCGGTCATTTTGGTGACTAATGGAGTAGGAAGTGGATATATGGTGCATTCAGGACCAGGAGGAGGAGGAGTGTGGAGCTAAAGCCCTTGCAGGAGGAAATGGTCATAAGAGAATATGACTCTGTAGTGGGGTCTAATTTGGAGATAAGCAGGTTTTTCACCTATAAGGCCTGGTTCACACCTATGCATTTTTTAGTGCGTTTTCAGTTTTGCAGAAACACACTACAGTCCATTTAACATGGTTTCCTATAGGTTACCTTCACATCTGTGCATTTTATGGAAAGGGTCAGGGAGCAGCAGGTTGTGTTTTTGGTTCCATAGACTTCAATGGATCAAAAATATATATTGAAAAACGCAAAATGCACCTGGAATATGCATCAACTGCAACCTGCATAGGTGTGAACCAAGCCTCAGTGGAGGTTCACTGGACACATGGAGAAGACCCCCCCCCGATCCCGGCCCCTTATCACGTGATCAGCTGTGAGCCAATGACAGCTGATCACATGATGTAAACAAAGCCAGTAACCTTTTTTTTTTTACTCACGCTGACAGCGCGAGGAGAAAAATAAAGCAGATTACTGTCTGGAGTAAACGGGACATCGGTCCCGCACACTCCAGGCCCACTGCTGCTAAGCATTGCCCAACAGTGCCACATACCAGTGTCCAACAGGGCCACCTACCAGTGCATATCAGCACTGCTAAGCAGTGCCCATCAGCGCCACCTACCAGTGACACCTATCAGTGCTGCCCATCAGTGCCACCTATCAGTGCTGCCTATCAGTGTCACCTATTAGTGCCATTCAGTGCCGCCTATCAGTGCCAGCTCATCAGCGCACATCAATGAAGGAGAAAAATTACCTGTTTGTAAAATTTTATAAGAAACTATGAAAAAACTGTTTGTTTGTTTTTTCGATCTTTTTTTTTTTTTTTAGAAAAAATAAACCCCCAGTGGTAATTAACCACCTCAATACTGGGCACTTTCACCCCCTTCCTGCCCAAGCCATTTTCCAGTTGTCGCACTTTGAATGACAATTGCGCGGTCATGTTACACTGCACCCTAATAAAATTTTTAGCATTTTTTTCCCCATAAATAGAGCTTTCTTTTGGTGGTATTTGATCACCTCTGCGGTTTTTATTTATTGCGCTATAAACAAAAGAAGAGGGACAATTTTGAAAAAACACAATATTTTTTACTTTTTGCTATAATAAATATCCAATTTTTTTTTTTAACAAATTTTTTCCTCAGTTTAGGCCGATATGTATTCTTCTACATATTTTTGGTAAAAAAAAATTGCGATAAGCGTATATTGATTGGTTTGCGCAAAAGTTATAGCGTCTACAAAATAGGGGATAGATTTATAGCATTTTTATTTATTTATTTATTTTTTACTAGTAATGGCGGCGATCTGCGATTTTTATTGTGACTGCGATATTGTGGCGGACATATCGGACACTTTTGACACATTTTTGGGACCATTCACATTTATACAGCGATCAATGCTATAAATTTGCATTGATTACTGTGTAAATGTGACTGGCAGGGAAGGAGTTAACACTAGGGGGCGATCGAGGGGTTAATGTATGACCTAGGGAGGTGATTCTAACTGTGGGGGGAGGGGACTGACTGGTGGAGGTGACCGATCGGTGTCCCTATGTACAAGGGACACGCCATCGGTCTCCTCTCCTCTCTGACAGGACGTGGATCTGTGTTTACATGCACAGATCCACGGTCCTGCTCTGTTACCCGGCAATCGTGGGTGCCCGGCGAAAATCGCGGCTGCCGGGCACGCGCACCGGGTCCCGAGCGACGCAGCGGGCACGCGCGCGCCCCCTAGTTGCTCAGGAGGGCGATCATGTCATATGACGTCCGCCCAGAACAAGGGAAGCCTCGTCCCGCCGTCATATGCTGGTGGGCGGTGGCTTAGTGGTTAAATACCACCAAAAGAGAGCTCTATTTGTGTGAAAAATTGTTACATTTTCATATGGGTACTGTGTTGTATGACCGCGCAATTGTCATTCAAAGTGCAACAGAGCTGAAAGCTGAAAATTGGCCTGGGTAGGAAGGGGATTTAAGTGCCCAGTAAGCACGTGGTTAATCACACCAACTGTCACTGTGTTTCCCACCATTTATGTAGAGTTATAAGTATATGTGTAGTTTAATTTGTGATTTATTATGATATAAGTTGCGCTGCACTTTTTTATGTTTTATGTGAGGAATGTGGTGGGTGTTGTGAAATCACCAGTAGAGTGTTTCTGCGGGAAACAAAGTTGTTTTTTTTTTTTTAAATAGAATTTTTATTAACACCCAAAACGGGCAAAAACAAGTCATTACAACCACAATGAGTAGACAGTGAAAACTTTGAACATACATCTTATGCTTCCAATAAGTTGTCAGGCTTGAAAATATACATCTAATATGAAGAGAAAACAAGCAAGGTTGCAAAGAAAGGATTGTTGCTAACATTGTAGAACTGTCATTTGTTTTATATATTGTTTTTGTCATAAGATATGAAAGTAAAATCATGGAGCAAGACCTGAGATTTCCCATAGCCATTTTCTCGGTTTTCCGTGGTCTATAGAAATTGGGAGCAAAAACATTTTTTAATCTAAGACATTTACACTGTGGTTTATGAGGATATTGTGGCTTCATTATTTATAGTTTGTGATTGCACTGATTGCATTACATTATTTTAGAAAAAGATCATTAGTGCCACCTCATCGGTTCCCATCAGTGCCGCCTTATCAGTGCCCGTCAGTGCAGCCATATCAGTGCCCGTCATTGAAGAAGAAAACTTATTTACAAAAATTTTAACAGAAACAAAGAAAAACTTGTTTTTTTGCAAAATTTTCGGTCTTTTTTTATTTGTTGCGCAAAAAATAAAAATCGCAGAGGTGATCAAACACCACCAAAGTAAAGCTCTATTTGTGGGAACAAAATGATAAAAAATTTGTTTGGGTACAGTGTAGCATGACCGTGCCATTGTCATTCAAATTGCGACAGCACTGAAAGCTGAAAATTGGCTTGGGCAGGAAGGTGTCTAAGTGCCTGGTACTAAAGTGGTTAAATACCTCTGTATTCTGAGCATTGACTATCAGCCAAAAGAAAGTAATGGATTATCTTTAGAGATCACAGAAGTTTACATTACATACTTTTTTCAGTCCTATTAACATTTTGAGGGATAGTTGTAATATCCTCACCATAGCTTTACACAATAAGCAAATTAGCATAGCTTCTGACCAAACACAAACATAAATAATTTATACTCACTCGTTCCTGACCAGCAGTATCCCATATCAGAAATTTATGCAGCTCATTTTCACAAGGTACGGTTTTAGTCATAAATGACGCTCTTAGGAAAAAAGTGAAGTTACTTTGTAGGTATTACATACAAAACTATAGTTGCTCATATTAAGTGTTAGTTTATACATTAAGACACAGTACATCATAAATTTCACATTACTTACACAGTACCATGACTTTTTGGTTTCAGGCCACTTGATATAATAGTTTTTATTTAAGACACAAAGGGCTTTAAGGCTCAGTTCACACTAGTGTGGGCTGTGCATCTTCAATTTGCTCGAGCACAGCAGCCCATTCATTTGAATGGGCTGCTGTGCCAGGTAAAATACACAAAAAAGGTGCATGCGCATTTTCAAAAACGTGACTGCAAGCAAACTGCATTTTAGCCATACAGTTTCCCTGCAGTTCCCACACCTGTGATCGCGTTGCGGGCTGTGATGCGTGGGGGTGCGAATTACACACGCGCGCATCTCACAAAAACAGTGCGATTCGGCTGCGGGTCTTTGCGGGAATTGGGAATTGATGTGATTCCTGCAACCGGAAAGCATGGCCCACACTAGTGTGAACCGAGCCTAAATCTGTAGCAGATTTGAAGACATATAATTTATATCTGTATATTACTGGTTTTAATACAGTAAAAGGGAAATGCAGATTATTTTTTAAACACAGATTAGAAGTAAATAGTACCATCCCATATAATAGCTGCCTTCTGACAAAAAGCATACCACATAACTACAATTTGTACATAGCATTGTGGAGTGGCAAAGTACAAAGTCAAAATTTGTCTTTTAATTTAGGAGTACCGTATATACTCGAGTATAAGTCGTTCCGAGTATAAGTCGAGGCCCTAATTTACCACAAAAAAATGGGAAAAACGTATTGACCCGAGTATAAGACGAGGGTGAGAAATGCACAGCTACTGTAAGTGGAAAAGAGGGTCAACAATGCCCATTTGCAGCCTCACTGTGCCCATTTGCAGCCTCACTGTGCCCATTTGCAGCCATAGGTCCCCTGAACTTCAAACTTGGTAGTTAAGGGTTCCTAGATGCCCCCTAGCTGCAGCCAAAATTTGGGGTCTCTGAACCCAAAGGGTCCCGAAATGACATTGCAGCAGATGGACACAGTTGACCGAATTTGGGGCCCTGTATCTTAGGGCCACTTAGTGCTAAGAACCCCAAATTTGGTGTGCAAACCAAGTGGAACTAGCACCATAAAATTTCCAAAGCTGGGGTTTCTAGCACCAAGTGGCCCCGAGATACAGGGCCCCAAAAATCAGTTCAGAAAATGTCAAGCACTTTTCTACAGCAGAGAATGACATTTTCCGAACCGGTTTGGGGGCCCTGTATCTCAGGGCCACTTAGCGCTAGGAACTTCAGCTTTGGATATGTTATGGTACCAGGTCCACTGGGTTTGCACACCAAATTTGGGGTTCCTAGCACTAAGTGGCCCTGAGTAGGGATGAGCTTCGTGTTCGAGTCGAACCCATGTTCGACTCGAACATCGGCTGTTCGACCGTCCGTCGAATTGCGAACGATATGGGCCGTTCGCGCCAAATTCGTGTGGCGCGTCACGGCCCATAATTCACTGCGGCATCGCAGTGCATTGCTGGCTGATGATTGGCCAAGCATGCACTATGACCCGCATGCTTGGCCAATCACAGCGCCGCCTGAACAGAGAGCCGTAATTGGCCAAAGCCAAGGAGGCTTTGGCCAATTATGGCTCAGGGGATTTAGTACACGCCCCACACTATATAAGGCCGCCTGCACGGCGGCCCTGTGTAGTGTGTGTTCCGGCGTTGAAAGAGATAGACAGAGAGACAGTGTTTGATTTGAGTTAGATAGATTAGGCAGAACAGTCAGTCAGTTAGCTGCACTTACAGTGTATTGTGTATATATATGCATCCCAGGTGTTGCATATATATATATACACTGTATTCAGTTTAGCTAGATCCGTTCCTGTTATCTTCTATCTAGACTATTTACATTCAGTGCAGTGTGTCCTGCTCACAGTGTTCAGCTAGATCCGTTCCTGCTATTTACATTCAGTACAGTGCTTCCTGCTCACAGTGTTCAGCTAGATCCGTTCCTGCTATTTACATTCAGTGCAGTGCGTGCTGCTCACAGTGTTCAGCTAGATCCGTTCCTGCTATTTACATTCAGTGCAGTGCGTGCTGCTCACAGTGTTCAGCTAGATCCGTTCCTGCTATTTACATTCAGTGCAGTGCGTCCTGCTCACAGTGTTCAGCTAGATCCGTTCCTGCTATTTACATTCAGTGCAGTGCGTCCTGCTCACAGTGTTCAGCTAGATCCGTTCCTGCTATTTACATTCAGTGCAGTGCGTGCTGCTCACAGTGTTCAGCTAGATCCGTTCCTGCTATTTACATTCAGTGCAGTGCGTCCTGCTCACAGTGTTCAGCTAGATCCGTTCCTGTTATCTTCCTACTGACAGGCAGGCTTGTCTGGTTACAGTATATAAAGCTACCTGAAGAAAATTACAGGTGTTCTTTTTGATCCTATTAGTACCACGGTCAGGCAGCTAGACTATTTACATTTAGTACAGTGTGTCCTGCTCACAGTGTTCAGCTAGATCCGTTCCTGTTATTTACATTCAGTGCAGTGTGTCCTGCTCACAGTGTTCAGCTAGATCCGTTCCTGCTATTTACATTCAGTACAGTGCGTGCTGCTCACAGTGTTCAGCTAGATCCGTTCCTGCTATATACATTTAGTGCAGTACGTCCTGCTCACAGTGTTCAGCTAGATCCGTTCCTGTTATCTTCCTACTGACAGGCAGGCTTGTCTGGTTACAGTATATAAAGCTACCTGAAGAAAATTACAGGTGTTCTTTTTGATCCTATTAGTACCACGGTCAGGCAGCTAGACTATTTACATTTAGTACAGTGTGTCCTGCTCACAGTGTTCAGCTAGATCCGTTCCTGTTATTTACATTCAGTGCAGTGTGTCCTGCTCACAGTGTTCAGCTAGATCCGTTCCTGCTATTTACATTCAGTACAGTGCGTCCTGCTCACAGTGTTCAGCTAGATCCGTTCCTGCTATTTACATTCAGTGCAGTGCGTGCTGCTCACAGTGTTCAGCTAGATCCGTTCCTGCTATATACATTTAGTGCAGTACGTCCTGCTCACAGTGTTCAGCTAGATCCGTTCCTGTTATCTTCCTACTGACAGGCAGGCTTGTCTGGTTACAGTATATAAAGCTACCTGAAGAAAATTACAGGTGTTCTATCCCAGCTTAGTGCAGCTACAGGCCATTAGTATGTCTGGAAGGCCAAGAAGGAGAGGCAGACAGTCACAAGCCAATAAGAGAGGGCAAGCAGGCTCTGTGTCTAGTGCTGGTCGTGGAGACGGTGCATCCTCATCAGCACGTGGCCATGGGACACGCTTGGCCTTTTTTTCGGCAGCTGGCCGTGTTGAGCCGCAACATGCGGAAGACTTGGTCGAGTGGATGACCAAGCCGTCCTCATCCTCCTCATCCTCTCTCACCCATGCCCAGGGTGCTTTGTCTGGCAAAGCAGCGGCCTCTTCCCTCAGCTCAATGTCATCAGTGACTCCTTCCCTAGCCCCACCATGTCCTCCTGAGGATTCCCTCGAACTGTTTGACCACAGTGTTGGGTACATGCTCCAGGAGGATGCCCAGCGTTTGGAAGGCTCTGATGATGATACTGAGCTCAATGAAGGCAGTAACATGAGCACGGACAGAGGGGGTGCCCAAGAAGGACAGCAATCTGGCAGTCATGCTCCCCCTGCTGCAGCATACTGCCAGGTTTGCTCCAGTGATGAGGAGGGAGGGGATGATGAGGTCACTGACTCAACGTGGGTGCCTGATAGGAGAGAGGAGGAGGAGGAGGAGGAGGAGGAGGAGGAGGAGGAGGTGGCACATCACCAACTAGGCAGGATGCCCTCCAGGGGCCAGCCTAAGGGCAGCACATTGACTGCATCACACCCCAAAGCTCCACATGTGCAGGGCGCTGCAGTCTCTGCGCGTTATTCAAAAAGTTCTTTGGTGTGGGCCTTTTTTGAGACGAGTGCATCAGATCGCACCGCTGCTATTTGCAATATATGTCTCAAGCGTATCTCGCGTGGCCAAAACATCTCCCGCTTGGGTACCACATGCTTGACCAGACATATGTTGACCTGCCATGCAGTTCGTTGGCAAGCGTATCTAAAAGACCCACACCAAAGAACAAAGACGATCTCTCCTTGCTCCTCATCAGCTGAGATTTCCAACCCCACTAGACCTTCAGTCCTCTCTGCGACCTGCAGTGAGAGGAATGAAGGTGTAGAATTAGGTGTGTCACAGCCAAGTACTTATGGGCAATCTGCTTTTGGTACACCGACGTCAGATTGTACCAGGCAAATTTCCCTGCCCCAGCTGCTGCACCGCCGAAAGAAGTTTGCTCCCAGCCATCCACATGCCCAGCGGTTGAATGCTAGCTTGGCAAAATTGCTAGCACTTCAACTGCTGCCTTTTCAGTTGGTAGACTCTGCCCCCTTCCGTGAGTTTGTGGAATGTGCGGTTCCTCAGTGGCAGGTACCCAAACGCCACTTTTTCTCACGGAAGGCGATTCCGGCTCTCTACCGGCATGTGGAAGGCAATGTCCATGCCTCGCTGGACAGGGCGGTCAGCGGTAAGGTGCATATTACCGCTGACTCATGGTCCAGCAGGCATGGACAGGGACGTTACTTAAGTTTCACGGCGCATTGGGTGACTCTGCTGGCAGCTGGGAAGGATGCAGGACAAGGTGCAGTAGTGTTGGAGGTTGTTCCGCCACCACGCCTCCAAAATGCTGATTGTGACACACCTCTCTCCTCCACCCCCTCCTCTTCTTCTTCCTCCATGGCCTCTTCCTCGGAACCAGCGGTGCTCCGTAGGCGTTCAAGGGGCTACGCAAGTACGCAGGCCAAAAGATGCCATGCGGTGCTTGAGCTGGTGTGCTTGGGGGACAGGAGCCACACTGGGGCAGAGGTTCTGTCAGCTCTGCAGGGGCAGGTTCAGAGGTGGTTGACGCCACGCCAACTTAAGGCAGGAATGGTGGTTTGCGACAATGGCACCAACCTCCTCTCTGCCCTCCGACAGGGACAACTGACCCATGTGCCCTGTTTGGCTCACGTCCTTAACTTGGTGGTGCAGCGGTTCTTGGGCAGGTACCCGGGCTTACAGGATGTCCTGAGGCAGGCCAGGAAAGTCTGTGTGCATTTCCGCCGGTCATATAATGCCAGTGCTCGGCTGACGGACCTCCAAAAGGAGTTTAACCTGCCCAAGAACCGCCTAATCTGTGACATGCCCACCAGGTGGAACTCGACGTTGGCCATGCTGCAGCGGCTGCACACGCAGCAGAGGGCCATCAATGAGTACCTGTGCGACTATGGCACCAGGACAGGGTCAGGGGACCTTGGTTTTTTTTCCCCACGCCAGTGGGCCATGATCAGGGATGCATGCACTGTCCTGTCACCATTCGAGGAGGCCACGAGGATGGTGAGCACTGACAGTGCATGCATCAGTGACACTGTCCCCCTTGTCCACCTGTTGGAGCACACGCTGCGTGGGATAATGGACAGGGCACTTGAGGCAGAACAGAGGCAGGAAGAGGAGGACTTCCTTAGCTCTCAAGGCCCCCTTTATCCAGACAGTGTTCCTGCGTGCCCGCCGATCACACAGGAAGAGGACGAGGAGGAGGAGGAGGAGGAGGAGGAAGATTGTGTCAGTATGGAGGTGGAGCCTGGCACTCAGCATCAGCAGTCTTTAAGGGATCAGTCCCAAGGAACACATGGACTTGTACGTGGCTGGGAGGAGGTGGCTGCGGACGTTGTTGTCCTTAGTGACCCAGAGGACTCCGGACCGAATGCCTCAGCAAACCTACGCTGCATGGCCTCCCTGATCCTGCAAAGCCTGCGTAAGGATCCTCGTATTCGTGGTATCAAGGAGAAGGACCAATACTGGCTGGCAACCCTCCTTGATCCACGTTACAAGGGTAAGGTTGCGGACCTTATCTTGCCATCGCAGAGGGAGCAGAGGATGAAACATCTTCGGGAGGCCTTGCAGAAAGGTCTGTGCAACGCGTTCCCAGAGACTGGGAGGTTACAAACTCCTGTTTCTGGACAACGTGTTGCTGAGGCTTCGGTCAGTCAAAGAAGGAGCGGTGGAGAAGGTGGCCGTCTGACCGATGCGTTCAGACAATTTTTTGGTCCGCAGCCCCAAGGTATGATCGGTTCCAGCAACCATCGCCAGCGTCTGTTTTACATGGTGCAGGAATACCTAGGGGCAAGATCAGACTTGGACACCTTTCCCACCGAAAATCCTCTGGGTTACTGGGTCTTGAGGATGGATCACTGGCCAGAGCTTGCACAGTATGCAATTGAGCTACTGGCCTGTCCTGCATCCAGCGTTCTTTCGGAACGCACATTCAGTGCTGCTGGAGGCGTGGTAACCGATCACAGGGTGCGTCTGTCCACCGACTCGGTCGATCGGCTGACCTTCATAAAAATGAATCAGTCTTGGATCACCACCAGCTACCAAGCACCTGATGCAGATGTAACCGAATAATTTTTTTTGAAATCTCAGATCCCTTCAAAGACTGCCTATGCTGATGCTGAGTGACTATCCCTGAGTAATTATCCTCTTCCTCCTCAATCATCACGCTGATAGCTTGTAAGAACATTTTTGGTTCTGGGCGCCACCACCAGTGCCTAAGGCACAATTTTTCAGCCCCTGTTTAACAGGGGCGTGTAATTACAATTTTTGATGTAATACTTTGCAGCAGGGCTCGTTCCTGCATTCCAACTAGAGTGTCTGTGAGGGGTTGCAGTGTTGTGGCACCAGCACCAGTGCCTAAGACCCAATTTTTCTGCCCCTGTCTAACAGGGGCGTGTAATTACAATTTTTGATGCAATACTTTGCAGCAGGGCTTGTTCCTGCATTCCAACTAGAGTGTCTGTGAGGGGTTGCAGTGTTGTGGCACCAGCACCAGTGCCTAAGACCCAATTTTTCAGCCCCTGTCTAACAGGGGCGTGTAATTACAATTTTTGATGCAATACTTTGCAGCAGGGCTTGTTCCTGCGTTTCAACTAGAGTGTCTGTGAGGGGTTGCAGTGTTGTGGCACCAGCACCAGTGCCTAAGACCCAATTTTTCAGCCCCTGTCTAACAGGGGCGTGTAATTACAATTTTTGATGCAATACTTTGCAGCTGGGCTTGTTCCTGCGTTTCAACTAGAGTGTCTGTGAGGGGTTGCAGTGTTGTGGCACCAGCACCAGTGCCTAAGGCCTAATTTTTCAGCTCCTGTTCAACAGGGGCATGTAATTACAATTCTTGATCTAATATTTCACAGCAGGGCCCTGTGAGGGCTTACAGTGTTTTGGCCACAGCAACACCTAAGGCCCAAATTTCTGCTGAGTATATAGGGCAGGACCCTACTTTCAAACATCTAACTTACAAACGACTCCTACTTGCAAACGGAAGGAGACAACAGGAAGTGAGATGAAATCTACCCCTAAGGAAGGGAAATTCTCTCCTGTAAGAGTTAATATGGGAAAACAATTTTTCCTTTCCACTGATGCTTTCCAATCCTTGTTCCACAAAAAAACCCAAATTTTCAAAAAACATTTTTCATTGGGACAAAAAAGTGAGGTGAAATCTTCTGAAGAGGAGGAAAGACGCAAAACAAATGTCACAGGGGTGATAACCCTTCCCTATGTTTTCCAAAAAGCTTAGAAAAGATTTTTTGGCTGGAGCTAAACACATTAAAAATGTTCAAAATTACAAACAGATTCTACTTAACAACAAACCTACAGTCCCTGTCTTGTTTGCACCGCCTGTATACTGCTGTTCAGAGTATATAGGGACCTTTCCTTATTTTAATTTGGGTGCGGGGTTCCCCTTAATATCCATACAAGACCCAAAGGGCCTGGTAATGGACTGGGGGGTACCCATGCCGTTTGTCTCACTGATTTTCATCCATATTGCCATGACCCGACATGACATTAAACCCGCAAGCAGTTTTAAATGAGATTTTTTCCTTTAAAAATGACATTTGGTGCAGGGACTGTTCTAAACATGGGAAACACGCGTCACTTTACAGGCATACTATAGACACCCCCCAGGTACGATATTTAAAGGAATATTTCACTTTTTTTTTTTTACTTTAAGCATCATTAAAATCACTGCTCCCGAAAAAACGGCCGTTTTTAAAAGTTTTTTTTGCATTGATACATGTCCCCTGGGGTAGGACCCGGGTCCCCAAACCCTTTTTAGGACAATACCATGCAAATTAGCCTTTAAAATGAGCACTTTTGATTTCGAACGTTCGAGTCCCATAGACGTCAATGGGGTTCTAACGTTCGTGCGAACTTGCGGTCCGTTCGCGGGTTCTGGTGCGAACCGAACCGGGGGGTGTTCGGCTCATCCCTAGCCCTGAGATATGGGGCCTCAAACTCGGTTCAGAAAATGTCAAGCACTTTTCTGCAGCAGAGAATGACATTTTCCGAACCAATTTTGGGGCCCTGTATCTCGGGGCCACTTAGTGCTAGGAACTTCAGCTTTGGATATGTTGTGGTACCAGGTCCACTGGGTTTGCACACCAAATTTGGAGTTCCTAGCACCAAGTGGCCCTGAGATACGGGGCCCCAAAGTCGGTTCGGAAAATGAAATTTTTTGCTGCAGAAAAGTGCTTGACTCGAGTATAAGTCGAGGGGGGCACTTTCAGCACTAAATAATGTGCTGAAAAATTCGACTTATACTCGAGTATATACGGTATATATATTTTTTTTTTACTTTCAACATTGCGATGCAAGAATTAACATATTTGTGTAATTTGTTAAAGTAACATAAAGGTAAGATTGTATTGAGTCTGTATGCACACTTGCGAGAGTGCAGACTCCTAAAGGAGAAGTAGGGCCAAAGCTTTTTTGGCCCTACTGCTTCTATGGATCACAGGAGTGCAGAGTGACCGGTTTTCAGCTGACAATGTGCTAAAGCTTGCTGGTGGCTGGCATCACTCAGCTGGCCGAAACTGGAGAAATATCCCGTCTTTACATTCAGGATCCACCCAGGTGCCAGGTCTGGCAGCTGGCACAGCCTCTCAGCTGAGCTTGGAGACTGAGCCAGCTGCTCCCTCCCGTCCAGAGCCCAGCGCTCCGGTGAGCGCTGGAGGGGCAGAACAGAGAGTCGGTTACTGACAATCATGGCCCTCTGCTCAGAGCAGGAGGGAGAACTCAGTGACTATCGGTGTTTGAATGCTAACTTCTCAGTGCAGAGGAGGCGGGGGACAGATGCAGCTCTCGGATCAATGCTGCATCCACCTAGGTGAGTATAAGGTTTTTTTTTATATACCCCATACTTCTCTTTTAAAGTGGTTGTAAACCATTATGAAATACTCATTATAAAATACTCACCTTAGATCAAAGCCCGTGCAGCAGTCCCCATACACCGCTCCAGCCGGCGACAGCGCTCCCGGAGTTACTTCCGGTATCGCGGGCTCCAGCGCTGTGATTGACAGAGCCGTGATGACCTCACTCTCACGCATGCACGCGGGAGCCGCCGGTAACCGCACACTAACTGAAGCAACAGCGCGAAGGTGCCATTGCTTCAGTGCGCTGACGTCGGCACATGCAGGTAAGGGGAATATCTCCTAAACCTACAGGAGATATCCAGCGTAGCTAAAGGTAAGCCTTATTATAGGCTTACCTGTAGTCAAAAGTGGATTGTAAGGGTTTGCAACCACTTTAAACACTAATTGCAAATATCAACCATAGCATTTATCATCAAAGGCATACAGTGGGGATGGAAAGTATTCAGACTCCCTTAAATTTTTCACTCTTTGTTATATTGCAGCCATTTGCTAAAATCATTTAAGTTAATTTTTTTCCTCATTAATGTACACACAGCACCCCATATTCACAGAAAAACACAGAATTGTTGACATTTTTGCACATTTATTCAAAAAGAAAAACTGAAATATCACATGGTCCTAAGTATTCAGACCCCTTGCTGTGACACTCATATATTTACCTCAGGTGCTGTCCATTTCTTCTGATCATCCTTGAGATGGTTCTACACCTTCATTTGAGTCCAGCTGTGTTTGATTATACTGATTGGACTTGATTAGGAAAGCCACACACCTGTCTATATAAGACCTTACAGCTCACTGTGCATGTCAGAGCAAATGAGAATCATGAGGTCAAAGGAACTGCCTGAAGAGCTCAGAGACAGAATTGTGGCAAGGCACAGATCTAGTCAAGGTTACAAAAAAATTTCTGCTGCACTTAAGGCTCCTAAGAGCACAGTGGCCTTCATAATCCTTAAATGGAAGACGTTTGGGAAGACCAGAACCCTTCCTAGAGCTGGCCGTCTGGCCAAACTAAGCTATCGGGGGGAGAAGAGCCTTGGTGAGAGAGGTAAAGAAGAACCCAAAGATCACCGTGGCTGAGCTCCAGAGATGCAGTCGGGAGATGGGAGAAAGTTGTAGAAAGTCAACCATCACTGCAGCCCTCCACCAGTCAGGGCTTTATGGCAGAGTGGCCCGACGGAAGCCTCTCCTCAGTGCAAGACACATGAAAGCCCGCATGGAGTTTGCTAATAAAAACACCCGAAGGACTTCAAGATGGTGAGAAATAAGATTCTCTGGTCTGATGAGACCAAGATAGAACATTTTGGCCTTAATTCTAAGCGGTATGTGTGGTGAAAACCAGGCACTGCTCATCACCTGTCCAATACAGTCCCAACAGTGAAGCATGGTGGTGGCAGCATCATGCTGTGGGGGTGTTTTTCAGCTGCAGGGACAGGACGACTGGTTGCAATCGAGGGAAAGATGAATGCAGCCAAGTACAGGGATATCCTGGATGAAAACCTTCTCCAGAGTGCTCAGGACCTCAGACTGGGCCGAAGGTTTACCTTCCAACAAGACAATGACCCTAAGCACACAGCTAAAATAATGAAGGAGTGGCTTCAAAACAACCCTGTGACTGTTCTTGAATGGCAGAGCCAGAGCCCTGACCTAAACCCAATTGAGCATCTCTGGAGAGACCTAAAAATGTCTGTCCATCAATGTTTACTATCCAACCTGACAGAACTGGAGAGGATCTGCAAGGAGGAATGGCAGAGGATCCCCAAATCCAGGTGTGAAAAACTTGCATCTTTCCCAAAAAGACTCATGGCTGTATTAGATCAAAATGGTGCTTCTACTAAATACTGAGCAAAGGGTCTGAATACTTAGGACCATGTGATATTTCAGTTTTTCTTTTTTAACCACTTCGCGCCCGCGCTATAGCCGAAAGACGGCTGGAGCGCGGATGCTACCTGCCGGGTGGCCATCCCTGGACGTCCTGCTGTTTACTTCCGCGATGCGCGCTCCCGCGGCCGCGCATCGGGGAAGTTCTGTGCTGGCCGTGTCCCTTGGACACAGCCAGTCACAGATCGCTGTAAATGGCCAATCACAGCGGCTGCGATCGGCGGTGCCAATGATAGATGATCTCATATGTAAACATATGAGATCATCTCTCATCGCCGGCTCTCCCTCCTCACACAGAGACAGCGTGTGAGGAGGGAGAGCTAACCGCTGCAGCGGTGAGTCAGAAAAAAAAAAACGGTAAAAAAAGTCAAGTCAGTGTCATCCGTCCCCAGTGCCATCCGTCCCCAGTGCCATCTGTCATCAGTGCCACATATTAGTGCCATCTGTCATCAGTGGTACCTGTCAGTGTCACGTGTCATCAGTACCACGTATCAGTGCCACGTATTAGTGCCATCTGTCATCAGTGCCACGTATTAGTGCCATCTGTCATCAGTGCCACGTATTAGTGCCATCTGTCATCAGTGCCACGTATTAGTGCCATCTGTCATCAGTGCCACGTATTAGTGCCATCTGTCATCAGTGCCACGTGTCATCAGTGCCACGTATTAGTGCCATCAGTGCCACGTATTAGTGCATCTGTCATCAGTGCCACGTATTAGTGCATCTGTCATCAGTGCCACGTATTAGTGCCATCTGATATCAGTGCCACGTGTCATCAGTGCCAAGTATTAGTGCCATCTGTCATCAATGCCACGTGTCATTATTGCCACATATTAGTGCCAGCTGTCATCAGTGTCATGTGTCATCAGTGCCATGTATTAGTGCCATCTGTCACTGCCATATGTCATCAGTGCCATGTATTAGTGCCGTCTGTCATCAGTGTCATCAGTGCCACATATTAGTGCCATCTGTCATCAGTGCCACGTCAGTGTTATCAGTGCCACGTATCAGTGCCATCTGTCATCAGTGCTATGTCAGTGTCATCAGTGCCATCTGTCATCAGTGCCACGTCAGTGTCACGTGTCATTGTCCTGGTGCTCCAGGGCCTTCAAAAGTGTAATAGGTAGTCAACAAGTTAGATGTGTAATTTATGCTCCTTGAACACCTGATGGCGCTCCCTGCATGTTGGGCCTCTGTATGTGGCCAGGCTGTGAAAAAGTCCCACACATGTGGTATCCCCATACTCAGGAGGAGTAGCAGAATGTATTTTGGGGCGTTATTTGTGGTATATACATGCCATGTGAGAGAAATAACCTATTACTATGACAATTTTGTGGGGGGAAAAAATCTTCATTTTGCAAAGAATTGTGGGAAAAAAATGACATCAAAAACCTCACCGTGCATCTTACTAAATACCTTGGAATGTCTACTTTCAAAAAAGGGGTCATTTGGGGTGTATTTGTACTTTCCTGGCATGTTAGGGTCTCAAGAAATGAGATAGGCCATCAGTACATCACGTGTGATCAATTTTTTATGATTTGCACCATAGCTTGTAGACTCTATAACTTTCACAAAGACCAAATAATATCCACTAATTTGGGTTATTTTTACCAAAGATATGTAGCAGTATAAATTGTGGCCAAAATGTATTAGGAAAAATTAATAATTTGCAAAATGTTATCACAGAAACTAAGAAAAATGTGTTTTTTTTTCAAAATTTTCATTTATATTTTCATTTATAGCGCAAAAAATAAAAAACCCAGAGGTGATCAAATACCACCAAAAGAAAGCTCTATTTGTATGAAAAAAAGGACAAAAAAATAATTTGGGTACAGTATTACATGACTGAGTAATTGTCATTCAAAGTGTGAGAGCACCGAAAACTGAAAATTGGTCTGGGCAGTAAGTGCCCAGTAGGCAAGTGGTTAATAAATCTGCAAAAATGTCAACAATTCTGTATTTTTCTGTCAATATGGGGTGCTGTGTGTACATTAATGAGGAAATGAACTTAAATGATTTTAGCAAATGGCTGCAATATAACAAAGAGTGAAAAATGTAAGGGGGTCTGAATACTTTCCGTCCCCACTGTATGAATAGATATAGGAGATCATGTGACTGCTGTGGGGCCTGGATGTACAGGGGACCTGGGACTGTCTGGTTACACAGTCTTTTATGCAGTTAGCAAAAGAAAATATATGGGGAAAATAATTTTTTTAAAATTAGAATCCCTATGTAGTTGCTATTAAAGCAGTTAGCATTCTGTATCACTACAGGAATTGTTTTTACGATGGGAATTAGACAGACACAGGGTTTGCTGGGGAACACAGATCTGTAAGGAGGGCTCCGCTGCTGGGGGACACCAGGTGTAAAGGAGGGCTCCGCTGCTGGGGGACGCCAGATGTAAGGAGGGCCTCTGCTGCAAGGGACACAGATCTGTAAGGAGGGCCTCTGCTTCTGGGGGCACCTGATGCAAGGACAGACTCTGCTGGGAGGCACCTAATGGCATCTGGTGGCAGGCGACGTGGCAGGTGACACGCTCAGGGGTCCCACTGATTCTGGATTATGGTGAGTTGAATGATTTCATTCTATAATGTAATAATGCGCTTCAATCATCCTGACACCAAAACAACCATGGTGCTGGGATAATTGAAGCGCTAACACCAGGTGTTTGGAGTATCTTTATCTGCTGATTGTTAAACTCTGGAAAACACATTTCTATTGTGGTGTAGGATCTGGGCCTGCTGTGCCTCCATCCCTCTTTCCTTCCTTCTCTCTCCTTCTTTCCTTCTTTCTCCCTCCCTCCCTCTTTTACCCTTTCTTTCTCCATCTCTCATTCATCTCAGGCTCTAACCACAACCCCATTTGAACCACGCCCATATAAGCCACACCCATTATTCACGTAAACCACGCCCTTTTTTGACACTGCACATTTTTCTTTATTTGCCATGTAATTTTTTTTACAATGTTGGCAACTATGAGTATATAGCAGTCTTGGGACTTCTATCTGTGTCAGGTTGAGCACTGGTTAAAGCTTGTAGCTTGAGTTGACCCTCTGTCTGGAGAGTGCTGATTGGCCCTTTGCTGATCACATGCACCCTCCCAAGAAAAAGAAATACACACCAAACTGAACATGTGCAGAATGCTCCAAGGCTCTGTTCTATCAGGAGATGGATTGGGGACAGTAAAAGAAGGGGAGGATCAGCGAGTATAACAAGCCTGCTTTACTGCATATACAGACTGATTTTAGTGTTGTGGGTTTAGTGTAACAAAATCAGCCCTTACTCCGGCAATGCAGTTCAGTTATTGCACTTTTTACATTGCTATTTGCCAGGACCTGGGTCTGAACCTGCAAACTCTGCTGTGTCTGGCGATGTCTCTATTTGCTGAGCCACCTGGGATGCTTGAGATCTCCCTGGACAATTCCTTAACCACTTTCCAACCGGCTTATGTAAATTTACTGCGGCAGGTTGGCTCTCCTGCGCGAACAGACGTACAGTAATAAGGAGAGCTGGCAAAACTGTAATCCTTGAAGTGTCGTTTATTGGCAAATCAGAGTGACAATAAAACAATAAAGCTACCTGTACGTCAGTCCATGCATGTGAGATTGCGGGCGCGCGTGCTAAGAGCCACGGGAGAATGCCCACAGGTCCGGCGGACTGCGGGTCCGATGAACTCGAAGGCCGCCCGCGATCGTTATGCACAGAGGTAGAACGGGGATCTGCCTTTGTAAACAAGGCTTTTCCCCATTCTGCCAGATGAAATGACAGAGATCTACTGTTCCCAGTGATGGGGAACAGTAATCTCTGTCATGTCCTAGTAAGCCCATCCCCCCTACAGTTGGAACACACCCAGGGAACACAGTTAACCCTTGATCACCATCTAGTGTTAATCCCTTCCCTGCCAGTGTCATTTATACATTGATCAGTACATTTTTATTGCACTGATCAATGTAATAATGTCACTGGTCCCCAAAAAGTGTAATTTGGGGTCAGATTTGTCTGCCGCAATGTCGCAGACCCGCTAAAAAACGCAGATCATCACCATTACCAGTAAAAAATAAATAACTAAAAGTCCATAAATCTATCCCGTAGTTTGTAGACGCAATAACTTTTGCGCAAACCAATCAATATACGTTTATTGTTGTTTGGTTTTTTTGGCTATGTATTATAGCAAAAAGTAAAAAATGTACCGTATTTATTTTTTTTCAAAATTGTTGCTCTTTTTTGTCTATCGCACAAAAAAAACGCATAGGTTTTCAAGTACCACCAAAGAAAGCTCTATTTGTGGGGGAAAAAAAAGGACCTACATTTTGTTTGGGTACAGCGTTGCACGACCACGCAATTGTCAGTTAAAACGATGCAGTGCTGTATCGCAAAAAATGGCTTTGTCATTAACGGGGCAAATCCTTCCGGGGCTGAAGTGGTTAAATGATCTTGCCTTGAACCCTGTTTTTCATGAACCTTGAACTCTTTGCTGCTCCCACAAAGTTCTTGAGTTAAGCCATGTCTCTGCACTTCCTGTTTGCCAGATTATTGTGGTCTATCCTGACAATATCACGTTCTTGCCTCTCCTGCTGCCGGCTGTATCTTTGCTACCATTCATTACCGACCTTTGGCTTGTTCCTTGACCATGCTTCTGCTTGATCTCAACCTGCAACCACTTATTAACCACCAATGTTTGGTTTGTTAACTGACTATGCTTCTGCTTATTCCTACCTGCTATATCTGATACTGGCCCCTGGCTTGTTCACCTCCTTCCTTGTGGGGCGATCTCGAGGACCGCGACCTGGTACTAACACACAACAAAACCTATCTCCACCATCAGGAGCTCTGGTAAACACTGGTTAGTACTTAGACTTCGCGCCTGCTTCTCTACTTATCCAGCTGGTCAGTGGGTGCCCCTCTTGCTATAGCTACTGTCCTGCGGGCATGACTCCAGACCATGACAGACTTATTGATTAAGCCCTACAGTCAATAAAACAGACACATTGTTGTGCATATTACTTACCCAATGGTGGGGCTGATGTTATGGTCAAAATGGTCTTGAACAAATCGGCAAACAATGCTTGACTTGCCAACCCCAGTGTCCTGCAAATTAAATCATAAAAATATCAAGCTATCGTTAACCTCTAATACTAAACATGCCTGTAAGAAAAACATATATGAGGTTTTTACTGAATAGGAGGTTACTTTTCTATGGTAACGGATATATATATATATATATAGATAGATATATATATATATATATATCTATATATATATATATATATATATATTGTGTATATGTATGTATATATATATATATATATATATATATATATATATATATATATAATGTGTTGTATATGGGACAGCTCTGGTCTGGAGGTCATCAAAGGTTGACCATCTATATTGGGGTGTGATTGGCCACAGGTTTATAATTCATCCGTCAGTTGCTTATTAGCAGATAGAAGCAAAAGAAAAAAAAAAAGAATGCGTCCACATGTCTGACAATCATGTATGCCAATGCTCTAGGCAGCAGCAGTATTTCAGGGAAACAAAAGCAACCAGCCAGGAGACTCCAACCTATATAAACCACTTTTCTTCACCAGGGCTTCTGACTGCAAGTTAGGTAACCCCTAGTTGCCAAATCTGGCCATTTTCAGTCTGATTGGGTGATTAATGGTATAACTATCTAATCTCTTAAATGTCACCAGCTGGCAATGTTAGGGGTGAAATTAAATGTGCATGGTAGAAACTTGTCCTAGATACTATTCTTGCCCCCTGAGGTGAGAATCACCTGAGAAGTGTGCTTATTCTGGTTATCATGTTACCCCTTACCTCTTCACTCAAACAAATTTGCTAGTTAGGCAGAGTTAATTTTTTACATTTATGGAAGGCTCTTCGGTGCTTTTTGGACTTTCTGCCCAGACCACATCTAATGTGAGTAGCTTTTCTTATAGACATAGCACTTGTTACTCAGGTGATGATTATCTTGTGCCCATGGTTTCTTTTTCATAAATAAAGTCAGTTACTAGATATAGTTCTTATAAGGTCACCACAAACCTGTAGGCAGGTGCAGTCTACTTTGTCCACTGTAGGTGGCACTTGCCCACAGTGGCGTTGCAGTTGAAGAGAAAGTCAAGAGAAACATGGTTCCTCTATGGTTTCCTGGGTCACTGAGGAAGCTATCTGATTGGATGCTGCTATCCTATGTAACTTTGGCAGCCAGCTTGGGTCAGGCAGAGCTTATTTAAACATAACGTATAGGCTCAAAAGATTGTGAGTGTAATTGCCATCATCCCAATATAAAATTCAAATCATGTCCTCATTAAGTGGGATTTTTAAGGCACTCAAAACATGATATTATTTATAAAATCATTTATTGAAGAATTATGTTGTTTAAAATGTTTTGTAGAAAAAAGATATATTGTGCAATCTTTACATAAACTTGATTCAACATGTCATATAGCACATATTAGAAATAGTATACATAGTGGTATCCCCCCTCTCTCTATAGGAGCTGACATTCCACCCTGTGGGTAGTGGAGGGATGAATACAATGGGGTATCCAACGCGTTTCAATGTATAGTTACAATTCACTTCAGGGATATTACAGCATCTACAACATGATTCATATCTGACTTGTGTATTCCCATAACTTGAACAGGAGCCACTGCACATTCATTATAGACCGTTTGTGTCATACAAAGACCACAGACTATTGTCCAAAAATTAGGCGCTGTTGTTCAGCCTGATATCATGATTGGACAGTGGAATCTGCTTCAAAGAAATCCTTTCTGTCAACTGTCTTCCATTAGACCGGAGGGATGCAAAAAAAGATCCTTCACCACCTCGATGGGAAGGAGGAATGGCGCTATTGCAAGTGGTAAAACTCTCTGTTTCCCTAAGGCAAGGTCTTTCTAATAGAGCACCTTACTGATATGAGCTCTGAAGGAATGATGCTTACTAACACATTATGCCTTTACTTTGCAGGGAAGAAGAAAGGTAGAAAAACCCACCAGGGTTTACTTCCTCTTTAATAGTGGTTGGAATTTGATTTTTCAGCAGTCAGACCGTTCTCTAACAATCACCTCAAAGTTACTCAGTAACCCAGTGGGGATCAAAGATGCAGAAAGCCACTGGACAGAAAATCAGTTTGAGATCTAATGGACTATCATACTTCAAGTCTTTGCCATGCCCCACACATCTAACAATTTAGCAAGCCTTTGTCTTAGACTGTGATATTCCCTTATTTTTATAGTAATGACATATGTAAATCAATGGCTAGTGCCGGATGTAGACCTTTGGGGGGGGGGCCTGGGGCACTTCAAGTTCGGGGGCCCCTCAACATAGAAATTAAATTGTATGACAAATAAAAAAGTGAACTGAAATTAATTATAAACCACATGTATTCTAAGTAAATATAGTTTAGGTTCCGAAGAAGACACTTGTCTGATTTTTTTTTTTTCCTCAATTTTATTGACTGTAAGAATACACATTACACAGGTAATTGGAACTGTCAAGTCGTACATTATAGTTATGCATCACACTACAATATTTACAAAAAGTCTTTCTTCCTGCACTTAGCATCTGCAAAGTCTTTAACTAACTCATCAAACTCTATCATCTTTAGGACACTGTTCTCTACAGCTGGTAGGCACGGAGCACTTGGGCATTCATGGGTGGTTCTCAGATAATTCTATCAGTGCCAATTTGCTAAGTTACCTTTCTCCTGAAAAATTAGTGACCATCATACTCAACTATATTATAATAGGTACATTAACACCTGGAAATGTATCAGCAAGCCCTTCATCATGTAATAAAACTGCCTGTTAAGATGGAGTGAGACATAACCAGAGCTTGGCAAAAGCTGCAAACTGGACATCAAACACATTACTGAAATCTCAGGGGAAAATATTTTGTTTGTTTTTTTTTTTTTTATATAGGAAGGAAGTCTGAAGTCCCCTCTGGCCGAGAGGTCCAGAGCAATTGCCCCTTTTGCTCTGTTTTAAATCCAGAACTGGCTATGGCATAGACTCAGATATGCATACTTTCTGTATCGGTGTACAGAAAATGACACAAGGGCATAGAAGCAGGAAATAAACAATGTTTAGGGACAAGTGGAATATTTCTGTACACACAAAGAAAAGATGTCCTGCAGGCATGTTTATTTTCAGGCCTTATGTTGTAACCATTGGCTAAATGCCCAAACTCAAAAAAAAAAAAAAAGCACTGGCTGCCTTACTTTTTTCAATTGTGAAAAAAGTATATAAAGTGCACTGTCTCGATATAAATGCGTCAATGAGTAAATACCCAGAATAAACAAAATATAGTGCATTAAATCAGAAAAAGCAAAAACATGTGCACCGATTTTAATGCATATAAAAAATCCTGTGTATATCGACACAGCATATAACATAGAAAAGAAAAAATATATACAGTGGAACCTTAGATTACAAGCATAATCCATTCCAGGAGATTGCTTGTGATCCAAAGCACTCGCATAGCAAAGCGAGTTTCCCCATAGAAGTCAATGGAAACTAAGATAATTTGTTCCACATTGACTTCTATTACATGCAATACAGCATGTGGCCAGAGGTGGGGGGGGGGCGCCGGAGAGCCTCGGGGACAGCTCGGCTGACCTCGGAAACGGAGTATTTCCGAGTGTTTCCGAACCGTTCCAAGTGTCCCCACACCTCTGCCCAAATGCGGTACTGTACCGCCCATTAGCTTGAATTCCGCTCCTTTTGCGAGACAACACTCGCAAACTGAGTCAGAATTAAAAAATAAAAGTTGCTGGTCTTTCAAAATGCTCGCTAACCGCGTTACTCGTAAACCAAGGTTCCACTATATATATAAATATTTAAACCTGTAGGATTGGGCACAGAGTTGGCCCATTGTAATTCCCTCTTAAAGCAGAACCAAAGTTGAACAAAAAATATTACAAACAGACTGGCTAAATATTGGAAACTCCTCTCTCAGTGTAACATAAGATTTCAGGCCTCTCTCGTCAAAATTTGGTACAGATATTTAACCCCTGCCATCTCTGCCTTCTTATTATACTTTTACCCAGGTTGCTTCTCTTCAGCAGGGGCAGGACTAGCACTTAACCCCAACATCTTCTGAGCCTTTTCTGACTTATGGTTATGGGGACATTTCATTGCTTAAAGCATAACTAAAGTGAAAAATGCTTAGTTCTGTTCCAATGATCCAAGGTCCACGGAGTCCCTCGCTGGCGTCGGCAACTTCAGCTGCATTGAAATGCTGACGCAGGATGAAATCACTCCGGCTCATGCGCAGGAGTGTAGTCATCGCAGTACACAGGCACTGTGCCGCAATATAAACTCAGCTGTGCATGCGCAGCTCAATGTGCATTCTACAGAGGATTGTAAGCAGGAAGGTAAGTGTATTTGATTGCAGAAGAGAAGTTGCAGGTCTCTTCTGCAATCAAATACTTATGCCCTAAGTGTCAGGCTCACCCGGGAGACCTCATACATATGCTGTGGAAATGCCCCAAACTCGTTAGATGCTGGAATAACGTCGTCATGACCATCAATAATATATATCACGTTCAGCTGTCTATGGAACCCTTGGTGTGCTTGCTGGAAGATCTGGACGATGACTTGTACTCCCCTTCTGTATACATTGTTCTTATTAGGCTACTTTATTTGGCCAGAAAGCTTATAGCGAGGTATTGGTTGTCTACCCAGATTCTGGCGAGCAAGCAATGGATCCAAGCAGTTAACAACATTCTTATTTGTGAAAAGAATACCTATTATCATAGAAAATCACCTAAGAAGTTCGAAAAAATATGGCAATGTTGGTTGGGCGCTCCAGAAGTAGCTCCTCCACAAATAGCCCAGTGAAGATGTGCTTACAGTTTAAAGAGGCATGCAATGGTTGACACACATTATGGCGAGACGCAGTGGACAAGCTGCTTTTGCGGTAGAAGATGTATAGCTATAGGTTCATATATCAGAAGAAGAGTACACTGGTATAGTCAGGTTGAAATGTTTTTCCTTTTTATTTTTTTCCTTTTTTGAAGTTTCGGCAAAAGGCAATATGGAGGATATACTGTGAATTTATATAAGATACAGAATAAAGTAAAAATGAATACTCCCTGTATATGTAAAGTTGTTTCTGTTTCTTGTATGGACTGTATATATGCATATCTGTATTGGAAGTACTTTTTGCTTTTGTCACAATAAAAGCCTTTTGATTTAAAACAAGAAGGCAGAGAGCTTCCCAAAAAAGTGGTTGTTTCTATGAGTGGACTGGACCAGTAGGCAGTAGGGCATTATTTGTTTAGCTTCCCCGTAGAGGGGAAGCCTGGAGCAGTGGAAGGACCTTCCTTTCTTGAGAGCAGCAGATCTTTCTGAACTATGCCGAACTGTTTTCAGTTCTGGTGTAGAACTTTTGGCAGAGTGCCACCACCTTCCAAGGATGGCTGAAGTATGCTTTGCTTCTGTTGATTTATTAAACCATTAAAAGGCATTTCTGATGTGGACTTCTCCTAACCTCTATATTGGGACATTTCCTAAAAACAAAACTTGTGCCCAAGGAGCAGAGCAGGGTCTATTGTTGTAAGGCCTGGAGCAGGTTAGCAAAGGACTGTTAACAGTTACCGGTTAAGCCAGATCAGTTCCCCCTTCAGATTACCCCACACATAAGGAAGAGTATTCAAGTTTCAAATTTTAAAGTTTCTGTACTGTACAACAAGTAATCTACAACTAATATAAGTCAATATGAATATATGGTGTAGAGGCCTCTAATCTTACATTCCTACATCTACAACTTTCGGCTGCAAGTCTCAGTAACTCATGAAGTAGGTCACTAGAAATGTATACTTGAATAGCGCAGACCTTGTATCATTTTATTAACATTATGGCTTTTCCTTTTCCTGGCAGAAGCAAAATAACACAGAATATCCACAGCACTTTCATCTGTAGTTTACAAAGCTATTTCCCAGATGGAAATGTTATCTGGATAAATTTCCAGGAAGCACATCATTTGCCTGCATTCTCTGATTGAAACAAGGAGGACGGAGGTTAACAAGGGAAGAGGGGGAGGTGGAACAGACAGGGACCTCACCAGGCTGTTACATAGCTCATCCTTTTGTATGTGGTCTGTTTTGCTTGCTGTTAGCAGCAAAATTATTTACATCTGATATTGCAAAATTTCCTCTTGTTGAGCCTGCCTTTCAAATTGCTGTACGGAAAACCTAGTGTGTCACACAAGATGAATGCACTGGTTGTCTTGTCACTGCCACTTATACGCAAACTGTCTCTGGTATTTCGTAATGCCCTCTTACTAGAAATGAATACATGTAGAGATGTGAATAGCAGAAAGATTTTTCCTGCCTTTTATATAAACAAATGCACCAACGTTATATCACAAAATAAGAACTTTCGTCACCTCAAAGTCTTAAAAAAAAAAAGTCTGATAATACTGAAAACTTAAATAAAACCTTTCCTAAAGCTGACCATACCTTATAAATCTTATTATACAACATACAATCTCCTTTAGAACTACCATAAACTATGTAGTGCAAGGGTCTGTCTGATATTATTATACTATTTGAATATGTAGATTGGATAGGTCTTTACATAGTCTTGTTGAATCTAAAGAAGATTGTTATAATTAGATTGTATAGTGTATGGCCAGCTTAAGAGAAACAAAGAGTCTGCAAATGCTGAACTTTTAAAAATGCCTCTTGTCTGTTATTTTTCTCATCCGCCAGCTTCAATACTTTGAGTCACTGACCCAGAATATGTATACAAATCATTTAAAGAAGTTTGAACTATAAAATAAACCTATATACTCACCTCCATGCTGCAGCATCAGTCTGATGCTGTCCCCCACTGGCTATAAGCTTGTGAAGTGAGCAATCTCACAACTACCGATCGTTTAATTCTCGGTCTTCTCAAAGCTGAGAGTGGTTGAGGGCAGGGATTACTACGCCCAAGTGGAGACCCAGAGAAATCGCTCACTGGTGCCCCCAAAGGCTGCTGACGCTGTCATTTACCTCAAGGTTGGCATTAAAGTGTTAATAAAGTCACTTTTTTTTTTTTTTTATTAACATTACAAACATTTTATACTTTCCTGCTTTGTGCAGTGGTATTGCACAGAGTGGCTCCCTGGCAGCGATCTTGGCTCCTCCTCTTCTATTTAGGACTACCATAGCCAGCCGATTGCTATGGGGAGATACGTGGTGCGTGCTCTCATGACCCGTGTGTCTATGGAGCCGCGCTCCATAGACTTACACAGCGGGACTTAGAATAGATGCAGCCGTGCACAGCGCTGATCTCTTCTCCCTTCCCCTTCACACAGGGGAAGGGGGGCACAGAGAAACTAAAAATGTGTTTTACCTTAATGCAAACAATGCGTTAAGGTAAAAAATGTTTTTAGGTTTAGTAACACTTTAAGGCAGCATTCCAACTTAAAAGTGATGCTTCTCCAGCAGAACATAATTAACTCCTTGTAATCCGTGGTCCAACTTCTGTACTCTTTACATTGTTCATTACAACAACAGTTCATTATTACACTTCATAACTCTTCTCTAATTTTGGTTGTGCAGCATTTCTGAGCCGGTCCTGCTAAGTTTGTACTGGAATCCACCAGCCCAGTAACCTGTCACCTCAGTTCCTGTGACATTGATTCATATATTACGCTTAAATACTAGGAACTTGAACTCTTGTACATATCCTGTGCTTATTCTTCTCCTGAGGCCTCGCTCCATCTTCCAGGCTAAGTGCCTAGGATTCAGACCCAGTATTGGGGTTCCAATAGCTAAGGAAAGAGCCTAAGCACACATGCGCCTTCACTTCTATCACCTATGTCAAGCCACACCACTTCTCGACTGGCTGCTTATCCACTTGACACTAGTACTGTAGTCATTAGCAATGGCAATAAACCCATCTGTACTGCATCTTCTCTAAATCATCTTGTCCCATAATAAGCCCTGTTCTTGTGATATGCCATAAATGCATGCACCCCTTTTAAGAATGTCCTCAAGTAACTTCAGACCAGGCCAAGTTGAATAACAATAAACGTTGTTTTACTGAAATGAAAAGTTCAACAAAGATGTCTTCAGTACACATTCCTGTACATGATCTTCTAAGTGCATCTTAGTTAGTCCACTGGTGCCCCTGATTGCCCAATAAGGTAGTCATTCTTTTAATAGGTGAAAAAGTCCTCTGAGACCTTTAGTCAAGCATGAGTCCATACCCCTGAAACCCCAGGTGGGCTCTTACAAGGGGTGGTGAAGTGCAAAGTAATGGATCACATCCTTAGCAGCAAGTCCTTTGCTTGGGAAGACCAGGGAACCCGACCTATGGGCGTCTTGCTAACTAGGGTGCCCCGGAGAGGTGGTTCCCTGCCTTTTTATGTGTTTGCCCCAGCAGAGAGTGGTAGTTCCCCAAAAAGGTCAGAAAAACTTGACCAGCAGTGTAAACCCTTATGTCCCAAGGTGTACCATCTCAGCAGGGCAAGCACAGCTAAAGAGTGCAATATTCTATAACACAAAAATCTAACCATAGACTTTAACTGAAAAACTGTAGAACGTTTTGATAAAACATAAACACTTCACATCCACTTTCTTACAATTCTCTCCGCTCAGCCCCTCCAACACTCACTGGAGTGCCAGGCTGGGGAGGGGGAGGGAGAAGCTGGCTCTTATTCTGGATCACAGGAGAGTCAAAGTAAGTGCACTTCTATGACCCACATGAGAAGTATGTCCAAAAAAGCTTTGGCCATACTGCTCCTTTAAAACAGATGTCTTTGTATGAATATTAGGTATGGGTCAGTGACTTAAAAGGTAAGTAGTGTTTACAGAATTAGAACTGAGCAGTGGCAGCCTCCCTGTTTCCTAAGACCCCTTTCACACCGAGGGCGTTTTGCAGGTGCTATAGCATTAAAAATAGCGCCTGCAATCCGCCCTCAAACAGCTGCTCCATTGTTTCCAGTGTGATAGCCCGAGGGCCTTCACACTGGAGCGGTGCGCTGGCAGGACGTCAGGAAAAGTCCTGCTAGCAGCTTCTTTGGAGCGGTGAAGGAGCGTTGTGTTTACCGCTCCTCCACTTCTGCTCCCCATTGAAATCAATGGGGCAGCGCTGTGATACTGCCGGCAAAACGCCGCTATTGCGGGCGGTTTTAACCCTTTCTCGGCCGCTAGCGGGGGGTAAAAGCGCCCTGCTAGCGGCCGAAATGCGCCGCAAATCCGACTGTAAAACGCCATTAAAAATAGCGGCGTTTTACCGCCGACGCTATGGGCGGCTCAGTGTGAAAGGAGTGTAAGGCAAGGTCTTGCTAATAGAGCACCTTACTGATATAAATATGGAGACTACCATTATGGACCTGCCTCTGAAAATGCTAGTTTCCTGGCTATCATCACATTCCAAATACCAACTTGCACACTGATGGTGGAACATGTAGTAAAGTTTATCGAACTACAACAAACACACTGGGGGTTATTTACAAAAGGCATATCCACTTTGCACTGCAAGTGCACTTGGAAGTGCAGTCGCTCTTAATCTAAGGGGTAGATCTGAAATGAGTGGAAGCTCTGCTGATTTTATCATCCAATCATGTGCAAGCTAAAATGTTGTTTTTTATTTTCCTTGCATGTCCCCCTCGGATCTACAGCAACTTTACTTCCAAGTGTACTTTCAGTGCACTTTCAAGTGCACTTGCAGTGCAAAGTGGATTTTCCTTTAGTAAATAACCCCCACAGTGTCCCCACCTACAGTTCGCCTCACTATTACATGTTTCACCTTTACCGGCTTAATTGTAGAGTATGTGCCGACTGAACAAACTTTACTATGCGTGACATCACCAGTGTACGCTATGATGTTTGGAAGTGATGGCAGGATGGAGTGGAAATGGGCTTCCTGTAGTCCACATCTGGTATATCTGAGACAAAGACCTGAGGAGGGTCGAATGGGGTTTGGAGCAGTGAATCTGCCTGGCTGTCATGTCTGGAAATGCCTAGTAAACACTTACAGTAATCTGCATACTTGTTCTAGGTTAGTAACTGAGAAAGTACTGAAGCCATTGGATCAGCATGACAGTCAAGGAGCTCATTGTTTCAGAAAGAGTGTAGTACACATTTTATTTCATTTACAAATGAAAATGCACACCATTTACTAGGCCTTTTTTTGAGTCAAACAGTTAAAGTTTAAGGTTGTTGAAATGAAGATGTCGAATCAAAGGAACATGGTATGTATTTAACAAACTAAATAACTTGTAACAAAACAAAGGTGCTTTATTGTTATCATGTAGGTGAATTAACAGCAAATCCATTGGTACAGTACAGAGCATTGCATGAAATAAATATTTATGCACATCCAGATCAAGAATCAGTGTACATCAAAACATGCAGCAATAGTTCATAGTCATGGGGACAGAGATACTCAGCAGTTACAATCCAAACAGTTATCTAGCAGCATATATTCACTAGCATTTATACTAAGGTACGTATTCCTCCTTAGCATACTAGTCAGCAGTCCAGTGGGCCCATACTTTATCGTATTTCCATTGACAACCCGTTTGTATATGTAATCCTATACATAGGTAGGGCAACTCCAATCTGCGCCTTCCAGGAGGAGAGAGAGAGGGGTAACCATCTAAATAACTTAATGTAAAGTGCAATAAAACACTCAATCAGATCGGAGACTGCAGGATTGTAAAATTCTGTCTGACTTATTGCCAGCATAGTCATATTAATATATGGGCATAATCAGTTTAATTTACACATCAGAATGCCAGCACTCTCATATCTCCAAGAACATTACCCTTCTAAGTCAAATTAGCGATTTCCTGACTTGCAATGGTACATGTTATCTACCTGTTGGAGCATTAAGATTTCATGGTGCCCAAATCTAAGAGTGTTCCTTCAAGCGTAAGATTATGTTTTAAAGCCCATCTCCGGGCACAAGTAGTCATCCTTCCCAATCACTCTTCTCTGACCAATATTCACTTTAAAAAAAAAATGTTTTACTCAATGTTATGTGACTCTCTGCAGCAACTTCTCTGTAAGATGAGAAAGGCATTCCACCACTACAATTCTGGTCCACCACTGACTGGTTATGTTGCAATCCCTCACACTGACTGGTTATGTTGCAATCGCTCACCATAACATCAACACAATGTTGAAGCCTTTGGTTCTGAGTGAGGACCAATGGACAACCAATAGAAAGTGTCCATGCCACTTGAAAAAGGACCCTCACAATCTTTAGTGCAGAAGTAAGAATATTTGGGAGTGTCTCGTAATCGCAAATTAAGGGCAGAAATTGTGACATTAAGTTTTATATCTTAAAAATCTAATTAGGGGGTTAACTCGAGCAAGGTGCTTAAAGTTTAGTTGGTGGTGGTGGTGGTGGTGGGGGGGGGGATTAGGCTAGAGATCAGCTTTAAAAGGAAACTGCATTGAAAGAAATATAGTGGCTACCATTGCTGACCTCCTTATAAAACTGCAAGGTGCTTGGCCATCTCTGGCTCCATTATTTCCTGAGTCGCTGACCTGGAACAAGTATGCAGATCAGGAAAGCCAGATAAAATCCAGAGCTTCTAGCTAATGCACACAGTGAAATTAAAATACTCATATTTATGCTGGATCTTAAGGCCAGAAGTTTGCAGAAACATGCAGCATAAAAAAAATGCATGTGATGGTGTGTAAATTACGTTTAGACACGTATACGTCTGAACAGCATATATAACCATAAAATTCTTCTTCCACTCTTCCAACTTCACTAGAAAACATTTATATACAGTTATATGCATATACAGGTGTATAAGTGTAAATTACGCCAAAAAACACTCATTCTTAGATTGTAAGCTCTAAGGAGCAGGGCCCTCTGATTCCTACTGTATCAAATTGTATTGTATTTGTACTGTTTACCCTCAAGTTGTAAAGCGCTACGTAAACTGTTGGTGCTATATAAATACTGTATAATAATAATAATAATAATCTCAAATGCAAGATTTTGATTTGGGTTCTAGATTGGCAATAATAGAACTGAGTTCAGGTTTATGAAGAAAAAATGCTATATGGATCTGAAAGTGACGTTTTTTGCGCCCACATGCCTTTAGTCTCTTGCAGTCCCCCTTTACAGCAGAGCTTAGTGAGGAGGAGAGAGAAGCAGGAGCCAACCAGGTTTGCTGCAGTGCAAGCAGCATACTGATTGTAGGACAAAGCAGACTGACAGAAAAATTAACTCACTGGCATGTTACTTTTCTTTCATTCTCCAGACACATAGTAGGAGTGAGGAGGAGGCTGTAAGTGAAAGTGAAACTGCAGCAAAGAAAGATCAGACCCACTTTTGTACTAGATGGAGTTGTGCTGTGTGGTAGCTGTGTAAATCTCAGGATTAGATGAACAGAAATCATTATTTCATCTGTGTATTTAAATGTTTGCCTGAAGTTCAGCTTTACTACTTATGACAATGACTAGCCTTTTAAATGATGGGAATAAAAATATACGTTGTAAAATGAGTTTTAAAAAGTCAGTACCCAGTATCTACTATATATACTTGCAGCTTGAGACTATAAGTCAAGTCTTTTTTGTACTTGCTAAAGCTACGAGGTTTTCAGCATATAAAATGTTTTAAAAATGAACAATACCCTGGCACTGAGAATAATAATAGAAGAGTAAAAGGAAAACTGTATACAGTTGCCAACACATGCATGCCTCAATAACATCTGCCAAAATCAAAGTTTGTGGTTACATGTTGTAGGGAACAATAAAAAAAGACAAAAGCAAGATGGAAGTTTTTGCTGTAGGGTCACTGTTTAAGTAACGCATCTCTGTTGTCTCTTTTGTGCAATACCTTTCCTCTCTTTTATTCTCTGAGATGCAGTTCTGCACTATGTATTACTGGCAGAAGAATGGATAAACATATGGGCCAAGTAAGTACAGCTGCCAGTGACTTGAATTTATAATCAGTCCTTGATACAGAATCAGCAAGCCAATGTCCTTCTTCGGTTAGAAACTTTGTTCCTTTGTACACCGCCATCCCACCCGTAACCTTTTCCTAAAACCGATTTTAAACAACACTCACCCCCAGAAGGCAAACTTTCAGCTCTCGGATAGCCATCCTTTAAAGGAATTCTTGTTTCCTATACCACATCATCAGGAGAGCAGCGCTTCAGCACACAGACATCTCCCAAGCTGCTCTTGTATGCTCATGTGGATTGCATGCAAATAATTTCCTGACTTAACAAAAAGAGAGAGAGAGAGAGAGAGAGGAGGTTTTAATTCCTACAAAACAAACGGAAACCAGTCTGGGCTATTTATGGGCAGTCCTGTCACATGGCCTACAGACAGCTACTCATTTGCTGCTTTCGTAATCCCCCAAAAATGCTGCACATTATACAAAAAAATACTTTAGGGGCATGCAATAACTGAGACGAATACCTTATGTGTCTAGGAGGTGCTGTATTAACTGTTAGGTCACTTGCTTTAAGGATTTTTGTCGTTTTCTTTTTTTCCAGTACGTAAACCATAGCAGCTAGGATGAGCTACAGTGGAAAGTGATTGTAATCCAGTAATAAGGGTGGAGAGGAATCCACTGCTACAGTACTATCTCTGGAAAACTTTGCACATTCAAGACCTTCTGTTAAAGGACACTAACAGAAATGATATACTAATCCGTATACTACAAAGATTTGCTTGCTTCTAGCAATTTATGACACTGCTACACCTCTTGTGCCCCCATATTTTCATATATAGGGTTTTCTTTTTCAGCGAGAAAGCCGCGGAACGCAGTTCCAGCACCTCCAGCACTGAATGTATATATTGACAAGGAGTGCTGGGATATGCTGAAGGTCTATTCATGCTGGCTGCTGGCGGATCTATTGTCATCACTGGGGGTATCTATTGCTGCTGGTGGGGGGATCTTTTTTTGCTGGGGGTCAATTGTAAATGGGGGAGACCTACTGTTGAGGGAGGGGTCTATTGTTGCTGGCTACTGGGAGATCTATTGTTGCTGGGGTGGATCTATTGTAGCTGGGGGTTGCTATTGTTGCTGGGGGGGCTACTGTTCCTGAGAGAGCTATAGTTGCTAGGGGGGGTCTATTGTTGCTGAGGGAGTCTATTGTTGCTGGATGAATCTATTTTGGCTGGGGGGGTCTATTGTTGCTGCAGGAGATCTATTTTACTGCATTTTGTTTGCAAATTCCATACAAACTACCTAGTACCAAAAAATGATATTTGGCTCTATATTCTTTAAAAGGGGCCATACTGGGAGGTGGGTAGGGGGTGGAACCATGGGATGGTGCTTGGAGGTGGATAGGGGCGGAGACAAGGGGTGACTTGAAAGGGGGAGTACCTGCACCTATTCTATGAGAAAAAAGCCCTATTCATACATACACCATTATGATGTCATGATGATATATCTGTGTTGGACTAGCTGTGAGAGGAGGTTGGAGGCATGTTTTGGACCGGCTATAATGGAAGGTTGATTTCACTTATGATTGCAAATGCATGCAACCAAAACCTGTTTTTTAATTAATTTTTGTAAGTAGTTTAGACTCTGAATGTATTTCTTGCTACAGTATGTATGTCACAATTTGGAAATAATGTTAGAGTAGCGTTAAGGGCCGCACTTTGCAGAGAGGCCTTAAGATGGTAGTGCGACTTCACATATATTTGCAAATATATCCAACATAAATCAAACACAAATTGCTGAAACATTTTAGATTTTTTGTTATTTTGCTGGCTAGCTGGTAAGTATGCTGGAGGACACTGTCGGGGTTTTTACTAAAGGCAAATCCACTTTGCACTACAAGTGCACTTGGAAGTGCAGTCGCTTTAGACCTGAGGGGGACATGCAAGGAAAATAAAAAACAGCATTGTAGCTTGCACATGATTGGATGATAAAATCAAAAGAGCTTCCCCTCATTTCAGATCTTCCCCTCAGATCTACAGTGACTGCACTTCCAAGTGCACTTACAATGCACTTGTAGTGCAGAGTGAATTTGCCTTTAGTAAATCAACCCCAGTGAATTGTATTGTTCTGTGCACCACCCTCCCCATGTGCACCTGACTTTAAGCACCCTATCACACTTTTTTGTTGTGATAACATGCATTACTGCAATGTAGGTTTACACACATTGCACGTGTTAGCATGTTGCAGTGCCATTCATTGTCAATGGTAACCCAACACAGTAACCCAACGCACCTCTGACACACATGCATTGCAGCGCACCATATTGCACATCCATTGTGGTGCACTGAGTAAGAAGTAATGGTCTAACTTTTTGTCTATTCTGGTGTGTTGGTAGCCCATTCAATTGAACACAATGCATCCGAATAAACAGCTATGAATCCAATCTTGTAGCTAGTAATACATTTATCAGAGGAGGTGCAACTCTAGGTTACACAGGACATTCATTCACAGAGACTGAGTGACAGGACAGGGAAAAGGAAGCTATATGGATATGTTGCTTTGCTCTACAGGGTGAAATCACAGAAAACCTTTAGATCTGTGCTGACTGGCCTTTCTGTAATTCAGTGTTTTCTGTACTCCTTTTATTTGTGTACCACCACCATATGATTTGTGCCACCTGATCTGTTCACCCAAAAGTGATATTTCAGTTACAAGTGGAGACTGCTGGCCTTAGTCACCCATTGTCTTTTTATGTCTCTCGTAGTGTTATTACCTTACAATAGTTTGTTTCTCTGTTCCCACTTCTTCTGTTGCATGCCCCATGCAATAAATTGGATTACACATCCAGGTGAGTTGAACCTCCTTCCCATGGTGGCATTGCATGTGAATCTCTGGGAGCTCAATTAACTAAACTATTAGGTAGAATACTGCCCCGTACACACGGTCGGACATTGATCGGACATTCCGACAACAAAATCCTAGGATTTTTTCTGACGGATGTTGGCTCAAACTTGTCTTGCATACACACGGTCACACAAAATTGTCGGAAAATCCGATCGTTCTGAACGCGGTGACGTAAAACACGTATGTCGGGACTCTAAACGGGGCAGTAGCCAATAGCTTTCATCTCTTTATTTATTCTGAGCATGCGTGGCACTTTGTGCGTCAGATTTGTGTACACACGATCGGAAATTCCGACAACGGATTTTGTTGTCGGAAAATTTTATAGCCTGCTCTCAAACTTTGTGTGTCGGAAAATCCGATGGAAAATGTGTGATGGAGCCTACACACGGTCAGAATTTCCGACAACAAGGTCCTATCACACATTTTCTGTCGGAAAATCCGACTGTGTGTACGGGGCATAACACTGCTCCATCTTTTAATGAAAGTTTTGGGTAGAGTAAAATTACAAATATAACCATAGGTAACATGTTCTCAATTCACTAAGTGGTATTCACCACTTTAAGATCAGTGATAAAACAGCGCATTGCGTTTTTATAATTTTTTTTAAAGTTTACTAAAAATGCTTCTAGAATACCACATGCGCTATTTTAGAAAACTTGCGGTATGATAACACAGGCATCCTTAACAACCAGGGGATAGCTTGTTGGTAAGTTTCTGGAACCCTTAACAACCAAAAATAACACCAGCTGCGGCCTTAACAAAAAAAGAGCTGGCATACAGCTAAAAACTTAGTGGGGTGCCCCCCCCCCCAATCCATACTAGGCCATTCTAGCAAGAGGCATGGTAAGTTTTTTGAAGTTGTCATTTTTTGCCACAATTATTTGGAAAATGAAGTAAAAAAAATGTATTTCATTTTACAAATTTGTCATTTGAAGTTATTGCTCACACACAACAAAGGCATACTTACAATTATACCCCAAAACACATTCTTCTACTCCACCTGAGTATGGGGATACCACATGTGGGGAACGTTTTGGCTGCCTACTTACATAAAGGAGCCCAAATCCAAAAAGCACCCTCAAACATTCAAGGGGCACAGATGATGAATACGATTTTTTTTGACTACCTAACACTTCTTGAGGCCCTGGAGCACCAGAACAGGAGAAACACCTGTAGGCAGGTGTCTAGTTTTGTGTTCTGTTCCTTTAATTATTGCTGGTGCATGTAGGGGGTAATGTATTCTGTGACATGTGTAGGGATACGCTGTCTTTTACTGTAAGCTGCTATCACACTGAACTGTATAATTATGTATGTCACTTCCTGACTTGGGAGTTACTGGGAAAAAATCCTGGAATAGAGAGAGAAGGTCTCAGCCACATGTCCTGTCCATGCTACTAATACTAGATTAAAAGAGACAATTACTGCCAGTTAACTAGGACTACATTCCAGGTTGGTTGGGTGACAGCTGTAGGGTCTCCTCATCATTGCAGATCTTGTCTTCAAGTCTCCAACACAAAGACAGATGCCACATAATTCTCAGGAGCTCCTGCAATGGGAATTTGCTGCAACATTCACCTGGAGGTATCTAGGAATAATAACATATACCTGTATGTGCATAATTGAATGTATGTACTGTTATTAATCTTTTCTTATATAAAGTTTGTATTATTTCTATACTGATATGCATCTACAGTATCTCACAAAAGAGAGCACACCCCTCACATTTTTGTAAATTTTTTTTATATCTTTTCATGTGACAACACTGAAGAAATGACACTTTGCTATAATGTAAAGTAGTGAGTGTACAGCTTGTATAACAGTGTATATTTGCTGTCCCCTCAAAATAACTCAACACACAGCCATTAATGTCTAAACCGCTGGCAACAAAAGTGAGTACACTGCTAGGTAAAAATGTCCAAATTGGGCCCAAAGTGTCAATATTTTATGTGGCCACCATTATTTTCCAGCACTGCCTCAACCCTCCTGGGCATGGAGTTCACCAGAGCTTCACAGGTTGCCACTGGAGTCCTCTTCCACTCCTCCATGACGACATGACGGGGCTGGTGGATGTTGGAGACCTTGCGCTCCTCCACCTTCCGTTTGAGGATGCTCCACAGATGCTTAATAGGGTTTAGGTCTGGAGACATGCTTGCCCAGTCCATCACGTTTACCCTCACCTTCTTTAGCAAGGCAGTGATCATCTTGGCGGTGTGTTTGGGGTCGTTATCTTGTTGGAATACTGCCCTGCGGCCCAGTCTCCGAAGGGGGGGGGATCATGCTCTGCTTCAGTATGTCACAGTACATGTTGGCATTCATGGTTCCCTCAATGAACTATAGCTCCCCAGTGCCGGCAGCACTCATGCAGCGCCAGACCATGACACCACCATACTTGACTGTAGGCAAGACACACTTGTCTTTGTACTCCTCACCTGGTTGTCGCCACACACGCTTGACACCATCTGAACCAAATACCTTTTATCTTGGTCTCATCAGACCACAGGACATGGTTCCAGTAATCCATGTCTTTTAGATGCTTGCCTTCAGAAAACTGTTTGCGGCTTTTCTTGTGCATCATCTTTAGAAGAGGCTTCCTTCTGGGACAATAGCAATCCAGACCAATTTGATGCAGTGTGCGACGTATGGTCTGAGCACTGACAGGCTGACCCTCCCCCCACCCCTTCAGCCTCTGCAGCAATGCTGGCAGCACTCATACATCTATTTCCCAAAGACAACCTCTGGATATGACGCTGAGCACGTGCACTCAACTTCTTTGGTCGACCATGGCGAGGCCTGTTCTGAGTGGAACCTGTCCTGTTAAACCATTGTATGGTCTTGGCCACCGTGCTACAGCTCAGTTTCAGGGTCTTGGCAATCTTCTTATAGCCTAAGCCATCTTTATATAGAGCAACAATTATTTTTTTCAGATCCTCAGAGAGTTCTTTGCCATGAGGTGCCATGTTGAACTTCCAGTGACCAGTATGAGAGAGTGAGAGCGATAACACCAAATTTAACACACCTGCTCCTCATTCACACCTAAGACCTTGTAACACTAATGAGTCACATGACACGGGAGGGAAATTGGCTAATTGGGCCCAATTTGAACATTTTCACTTAGGGGTGTACTCACTTTTGTTTAGACCTTAATGGCTGTGTGTTGAGTTATTTTGAGGGGACAGTAAATTTACACTGTTGCACACTGTTATACAAGCTGTACACTCACTACTTTACATTGTAGCAAAGTGTCATTTCTTCAGTGTTGTCACATGAAAAGATGCAATAAAATATTTACAAAAATGTGAGGGGTGTACTCACTTTTGTGAGGAACTGTATATGCTTATGTTATATGCTAGTTACAATAGTTCCTCTGCTCCCAATTACTTTGATTTCATTACTGGTTATTTTCCCAGGAAGGGAATATCTTCTTTTCAGACGCCCTGTCCTGGGTGGAGGCAGTGCCAACTTTATTATCAAAACCACTCTTCGTCTTAACTAAAGTTATGGCTCTCTTATTTACCTACAGGTTTATCACAATATCCTGTTTGAGGAGGGACGTTTCTTATAACCCCCCAAAAGAGAGCTACACATTATTTTCCCTGTTTGTGCGTCACTTGCCTTTTCTGAGGGGAATATACATAGGGTAACTCTAGTCTAGTCCAGTCCAGAGAATCTGGAGTGGGAGCTTCAGTACAGTATGTGGACCAGATCATCATGTAATTGCTTCCTTTCCAGCGCACCCTTCAATGGAAACCATTATTTAGGGTCTCTGCTTATATAGTAGATTTGGTGCAAAGACTTCTTTAAGTTTAAGGTATGGGTTGCACCATGACATTTGAACCAATCTATGTACTACTGACTGTGCACAGCCAATTGCAATGTCTAACAACCAGGTGTGTAAGGATGTATGAGGGTTTGTCCTACCTCAACTGTATATTGTTAATTAATCAGTAAACAGAAAAATTGTTCAAAGAAAAAGTTGTCTGTGTCAGTTAATGTGGGAAGAGGAATCCCATGTACCTAACAGTGTGTAGGCATGGTGTATCAAGAACAACTAATAACTGGAGAGGAGAAGGTACTACCCTCTGGGCAGGGCCGTCTTAATAGCATCTTGGGCCCCTGGGCAAAGTAATGCTCTGGGGCCCCTACAATGGAGACAGTGCAGGTAAACAGACATCAAGTAGGTAGGAGGCAGATAAGCGGAGCTTCTCCTTTTGGGTGGAGCTCCGCAATAACTACATGAACAATCATCCTGTACACTGTGAACCTCTCTACATCACAGATATCCCCCCAGCACTCTGACCCCTCTACACCCCAGATATCCCCCCAGCACTCTGACCCCTCTACATCCCAGATATCCCCCCAGCACTCTGATCCCTCTACACCCCAGATATCCCCCCAGCACTCTGATCCCTCTACACCCCAGATATCCCCCCAGCACTCTGACCCCTCTACACCCCAGATATCCCCCCAGCACTCTGACCCCTCTACACCCCAGATATCCCCCCAGCACTCTGACCCCTCTACATCCCAGATATCCCCCCAGCACTCTGATCCCTCTACACCCCAGATATCCCCCCAGCACTCTGATCCCTCTACATCCCAGATATCCCCCCAGCACTCTGATCCCTCTACACCCCAGATATCCCCCCAGCACTCTGACCCCTCTACACCCTAGATATTCCCCCCAGCACTGTTTCCATAGACCATAAGATACCCCTTGTATTGTGACCCCACTACATCCCTGATACTGTGGCCTCTCTACATCCCTGATACCTCTAGAACTATAGTCACCCAAGCTACCCCAAGCATTGCTACCCACTATACACCCCAGATCCCTCCTCAGCATTGTTTTCCCACATACACCCTTGATATCCCCCAGCACTATTATTCCATCCATGTAGTACCCCCTTTTCCAGTGGAGATGCAGTGCATGTAAACTTTTGGCTATGTCCCACCTTCAGCACTGGACTCACCTATACCAATCAAGCAGGCAGAAGGAAGGGCGGAGGAGGGAGCATCCCTACAGGCATTCCAAGCCCTTCGGTGCAAACAGTGCTGGACAGCTGGGCTCACCATGACACGTCCACAATGGTACTTCTGCAGGTGGGCTCTCAGTGCTACCGACTCAGCAGCTTGGTGCTCCGGCCCTGCCCCTCCCTGTTGGCTGTGAAATAATAGGTATCGTTCTGCACAGCACGGCGCACCGCTGCCAGCCTGCCTCCCCTATGTATTCATGACTCTCAGTGCCATCATGGGGCCCCCAATTTCGGGGCAGCATGGACTCAATGACCAACTGCTTTGGGGAAAGTGCAGGGGCCCCCCATGCAGCTGGGGCCCCTGGGCAGTGCCCAGGTGTGCCCACTCATTAAGACAGCCCCACCTCTGGGTTAGGGGAAAGGCGTGATGGATGGTAACAAGTGTCATATAGTAGCTCATGTATTTATTTGGGGAAAGGAAATCAGAAGGACAAGCAGCCAGCCGTCAGAGGAAGCAGTGACAGAGGCAGATGATGCCTGGTTCCTCACTGTGTGGTTTGGCCTCCATATTGGAGCCCACTATGGTATAGAGCCTGCACAGGGACCGAACCTGAGGTCATGATGTGCAAGGCCTTGCAAACTGAATTGTGATGGCTTCTCTGTGCGCCCAAGGGCAGAACCAGTTAAAATGTTGTGTGCAATGTGAATTAGGCTATTGAAGATGAGTAGTTGCTTAATACCATCTCAAATGCTTCAAACTCATTTTCTGGGGAAGATAGGGACAAACCATGTCACTGACTGGAAGAAAGAAGAGGAAGATGCAGTCCTTTTGTAATAGCATGCTACTATAACTGTAGTAGCCTCCAGCCTGAAAGTGTTAATTCCACCTATAGTAAGTGTTTATTGTGAACTGTTATTTAATAGTGTCACGCTGGTAGCAGATGTGGCAGGTGGCAAATGTTGGGGGAGATGTGGACTGAAAATCCAGCTACCTCCTTACATACCCACAAAATTACCCCATGTTGCAAAGTAGACCATCCAATGTATTATTTATTTAGAGCAGGGGTCTCACATTGGCGGCCCTCCAGCTGTTGCAAAACTACAAGTCCCATCATGCCTCTTCTGTAGCAGTCATGCTTGTAACTGTCAACCTTGCAATGCCTCATGGGACTTGTAGTTTTGCAACAGCTGGAGGGCCGCCAGTTTGAGACCCTTGATTTAGAGGCATAGGGAGTCTTTGGAAAATATTTTTTGGCACATGCTTTTGGAAAATTATTTTTATTTTATTTTTACACTCAGCTTTCAATTTAAAGTTATTTCTCACACACAGCATGAGCATACTTACAATTACACCCCAAAACACATTCTTCTACTCCTTCAAGTATGGTGATACTACATGTGTGAGACTTTTTCACAGCCTAGCCACATAGAGAGATCCAAAATCCAAAAAGCACCTTCAGTCTTTTTAGGGGCATAAACTATGCATTTCATTTCCTGGCTGCCTATCACAAATTTGGAGAGCCTGAAGCACCAGGACTGTAGAAACACAAATAAAATGACCACATTTTGGAAAGTAAACACCCCAAGGTATTTGTAAGGCTCCTTTGCACAAAAATGTATTTGTAATTCTGTTTACGGTACATGTGGCTGCATCTGTCTGATAAAGAGTACATCACTAGAACAGAAGGGAGGGGATTAGTAATAGACAAGTATTCTTACAAATGTGTGTAACTTGAGCTGTTAGGAGAGGAGGGTCATCATTTTGTAAGTTTGGCAGATGGATACCAGAGTGAGAAGAACATCAGAGAATGATGTTCTCTGACAAAAGCAATACAAAACAGACATCTTTTTTTTTTTTTGCTAGAGTAAGGGAGGGTTAGGACCCCTGTCAGTTTTTTTCTTTTGCCATCTGTGTCCCATTGGGGAGATTTCCCCTCTATTAGTGTTCCAATGTCAACCCAAAAATGTGGGATTTTCTTTTGCTTTCACTTTTAGTAATAAGGAGAACAGTAACAACAGAGAGGGTGAATCTCCCTAATGGGGCCAATAAAAACTGACAGGTGTTCTAATCCCACTGGATATCACATCATGCGATAAAATACTGAATGGTTTCATGTGATAAATACTGCAAAATTTGATGAACTGACATATTCCATATTTTACTAGCAAATTTTGATAAATATCAAAAAATTTTACAAAAATGCTAAGAGCTATTTTACCACTGATCTTAAAAGGGTAGATAACATTTCATGAATTGAGCCCAATATCCCCTGTACATTTTACGTTTGTTCCCTTGCTTTAAAACTGTCTTGACCACAGGCATCTGTCTGACCAAGACTGTTTATTTGTTCCGTAATCCACCACTGGGAAATTTCCATTGGATTGCAAAGCATCACTGCTTCTCCGTTTTACTGTTTTCTTTTGTCTGTCTAGCTTTGCGTTGATAGTGGTATAATTTCAAAGTCTTTAATCTGAAAAAAAAAAGTTTTCATACTCTGCCTCCAAACATCTAAAATAGATGTAAACTCAGTTACATGAAAGTACACAAGCACTTCTAAGTAAAGTGATCTCACTGTTTTCATTAAAAGATACATTGGTCTAAAAGATTATTTATTACCGTATATACTCGAGTATATGTCGAGTTTTTCAGCACATTTTTTTGTGCTGAAAGTACCCCCCTCGACTTATACTCGAGTCAAGCACTTTTCCCCAGCAAAAAATTTCATTTTCCGAACCGACTTTGGGGCCCCGTATCTCAGGGCCACGTGGTGCTAGGAACCCCACATTTGGTGTGCTAACCCAGTGGAATTGATACCACAACATATCCAAAGCTGAAGTTCCTAGCACCAAGTGGCCCCGAGATACGGGGCCCCAAAATTAGTTCGGAAAATGTCATTTTCTGCTGCAGAAAAGTGCTTGACATTTTCTGAACCGATTTTGGGGCCCTGTTTCTCAGGGCCACTTAGGGCTAGGAACCCCAAATTTGGTGTGCAAACCCAGTGGAACTGGTATCATAACATATCCAAAGCTGGGGCTCCTAGCACCAAGTAGCCCCGAGATACGGGGCCCCAAATTTGGTTCAGAAAATGTCATTCTCTGCTGCAGAAAAGTGCTTGACATTTTCTGAACCGATTTTTGGGGCCCTGTTTCTCGGGGCCACTTAGTGCTAAAAACCCCAGCTTTGGATATTTTATGGTGCTAGTTTGACTGGGTTTGCACACCAAATTTGGGGTTCCTAGCACTAAGTGGCCCCTAGATACGGGGCCCCAAATTCGGTCAACTGTGTCCATCTGCAGCAATGTCATTTCGGGACCCTTTGGGTTCAGAGACCCCAAATTTTGGCTGCAGCTAGGGGGCATCTAGGAACCCTTAACTACCGAGTTTGAAGTTCGGGGGACCTATGGCTGCAAATGGGCACAGTGAGACATGCAAGTGGGCACAGTGAGGCTGCAAATGGGCATTGTTGACCCTCTTTTCCACTTACAGTAGCTGTGCATATACTCGGGTCAATAAGTTTTTCCCATTTTTTTGTGGTAAATTAGGGCCTCGACTTATACTCGGAACGGCTTATGCTCGAGTATATATGGTATATATTTATTACAGGTATTTATTGAGCACCAACAATTTACACATGAGACTCCATGCAGGTAGTGTCCTGACCAGGATTCAAACCAGGGAACTTGGAGACTAGCAATACGTTATTTAAAAGGAATGTTGTTTAGCATTACAAATATTTCCTAAAAAATACAGTTGAAAATATTTTTTTGATATCAATCCGGGGAAAGGTATTCAAAACACAACTGATTTATTGTTCTCTAATACCACTGAGTGGTGTCAGAACAAGAAACCTAAAGGGTCAACCCTTTCTTGTTTTAAAGGAAACATGTATCATGCACTGCAATTCCTGTTTTGGTAATCATTTTATTACATTTTTTTCACTTTTTAAATAAATTTATGTTTTTGCAAATAACATTCAATAGAGCAAACATTCCAATAAAGAATATGGTATGCAATATAAAAAGGAATTGTATATATGAGGGGGTGCTGATAAGTACTGAGCCTTGAGTGAGGAAGCTGTATATTGCAGGGTGTATTGGCCAATATGTCTATATTCAATGGTGCAAAAATCAACTATGATTTTAACTTACCATATATACTCGAGTATAAGTCGTTCCGAGTATAAGTCGAGGCCCTAATTTACTACAAAAAAATGGGAAAAACTTATTGACCCGAGTATAAGACGAGGGTGAGAAATGCACAGCTACTGTAAGTGGAAAAGAGGGTCAACAATGCCCATTTGCAGCATCACTGTGCCCATTTGCATGCCTCACTGTGCCCATTTGCAGTCAAAGGTCCCCTGAACTTCAAACTCGGTAGTTAAGGGTTCCTAGATGCCCCCTAGCTGCAGCCAAAATTTGGGGTCTCTGAACCCAAAGGGTCCTGAAATGACATTGCTGCAGATGGACACAGTTGACCGAATTTGGGGCCCCGTATCTCGGGGCCACTTAGAGCTAGGAACCCCAAATTTGGTGTGTCCAAACCCAGTGGAACTAGCACCATAGCATTTCCAAAGCTGGGGTTTCTAGCACCAAGTGGCCCCGAGATACAGGGCCCCAAAAATCAGTTCAGAAAATGTCAAGCACTTTTCTGCAGCAGAGAATGACATTTTCTGAACCGGTTTGGGGCCCTGTATCTCAGGGCAACTTGGTGCTAGGAACCCCAGCTTTGGATATGTTATGGTATCAATTCCACTGGGTTTGCACACCAAATTTGAGGTTCCTAGCACCAAGTGGCCCTGAGATATGGGGCCCCAAAGTCGGTTCGGAAAATGAAATTTTTTGCTGCAGAAAAGTGCTTGACTCAAGTATAAGTCGAGGGGGGCACTTTCAGCACAAAAAAATGTGCTGAAAAATTCGACTTATACTCGAGTATATACGGGTATCTTTTTTTTCAAAGTGAACATGGCAGCACCTCCATAAAAATTAAACGTGGAAGAGCATAGGACCATAATCAAGTTCCTGTTTCTCCAAGGAAAGGTGCGAAGCAGATCCATGATGAAATATCACAATTAGGTGACAGTGGCCCTTCATATGGAACATTGGGTTGTCAATTTTAAACTCTCATGGTTCTGCAACAAACATCAGGCAGTCTATATGGCACAGAACCACAGAGAATAGGGATATCTTAAACCACCAATCCAAGATTTTCTATAGATAGAAAGGCGGGGGTGGGGAGGGAGGGGGAACTGCGACCCAGCAGGATCATGGCTGCACAGGAAACTCGGGAGGAGGAAGGGGGGGGATGGAAAAAGGAAGGAACTGGGGACCACCACCCATAAGACACAAAGAAAGCCATGAGGGGCAGTCAAAACCCTACAGAGAGGGCCCTGATTTGGTAAAGTAGCACAGGCTCCCAAGTCAACGCACAAAGATCCAGTAATGATTTATACAGTAACGTGCCTAGCCTCTGTCCACGAAGCCCAGATTTTATCAAATTTCTGTGGACAGTTACGCCCCATATAGGTAAGCTTATATAAAGGTAACACATTGTTTATCAGGGCCTTCCAAGCCGAAGGCGTAGGGGGGTCAGGGAGCTTCCACTTGGATAACATAACCTTCCTGGCGTACTAAGCAGCATAAAATACAAACAACTTGTATGTTTAGTAGTAGCCAGATTATCAGTGATACTCAGAAGGAATACTAGCGGATCCATGTCCAGGTGAAGCCCAGCCACCTTGTTAATGTCATCTACCACTGCCTGCCAATAGGCTTGGAGGAGAGAGCATGACCACACCATGTGAATAAAGGTCCCCACCGACTGCCTGCACTTCGGACATGGACTTGGGGAATTGTGCCCGGTCATCATGTCTGAGCTGCAGGTACCTGAAGAACATCCACGGAGGAAATTTAAATTTACGTTTCATCTCAACAAACGAGAGAAGACGTCCCTCAGGTAGGATATGGCGCACAGCGTCCAAATCTCATATCTGGCCCATATCTGTGGATCCGGAACAGATCTGAAATGCGGTAGGGTTGCCCCACAACAGGGTATGCGGAGAGACAGTGCCGGGGTCTTGTAAATGCAGGATAACTTGTTTCCAGGCTGCAATCATTGCCTTCATGGGGGGTAGTGACCTGGGGGCTATATCTCAGGCCTCTTTATACTAGATTAAGATCCTAGGAGTGCCGCCTCCAGATTCACCGCCGGATTGGATGTGTCTTGGGCAAACCACCTAACAGTAACCAGCACTGCCGCCCAATAATATTTCTTTAAGTTAGGCAAAGATAGGCCACCCTTGGTCAGGGAAAGCTGCAGTGTAGTTTTAGCCACTCTAGGGGTCGAGCCCGCCCAAACAAAGGAGGTGATGGCCTGATCTAATTTAGTAAAAAAGGCATTAGGGATTGGGGTGTGATGGAAAGCATAGAGGAACTTCGGTAGAAAAGACATTTTAATTAGATTTACTCTCCTTTCTGGAGTCAGTGGCAGAGCTTTCCACACTGAACAATGCAGAATAAATTGTTGTAGGATAGGATATAGATCATCCTCTAAGTACCGTTTTGGGTCTTGGGTATAAATTCCTAGGTACTTAAATCGCAACACCCATTTAAGAGGGACCTGTAAATTAGCCAGGGGGGGGTCCTATCAGATAGGGAGAACAGGAGCAATTTGTCCCAGTTCACCCTGATACCCGAGATTGACTCAAAGCGGTCAATGATAGCTAAAGCTGCTGTCAAGGACTGTTGGGCATCTTGGAGATATAGGAGCGTGTCGTCGGCGTATAAGGATACCTTCTCGACTAGTGGGGGAAAGGAAATTCCCTGCACCTCTCCTCGCGGCTCTCATGAGCACCGCCAAGGGCTCAATAGCCAGTGCGAAGAGGGGGCAGCCCTGTCTGGTGCCTCGTGGAGGGAGAAGGGGGCTGACAATACACCATTGGTATGGAATCTGGCCAATGGGGCCGAATAGAGTAAACGTATCCAAGAGATGAACTTTATGTAGAATGAGCGATAGGTATTCCCACTCCACCGAGTCAAAGGCTTTCTCGGCATACAGGGAGGCCACAACCTCAGCTCCCCCCTAGCAGTCGAACCCATAATAACTGTATGAAGTCGCCTCAGGTTGATATTTGTGCCCTTACCTGGCATAAACCTGGTTTGGTCCCTGTGGATCAGGGACAGGATGACTTTATTGTGGCGGGTCGCCAAGACCTTTGCAAGGATCTTCGCGTCCACACTTCTCTTCGTATAGACCCATTTCGCTCCTCAGAGTTCTGGATCCTTGTCAGGCTTATGCACCACAATAATAGCTCTAGACATAGTGGGGGCAGGGAAGAAGACTCAAACGAGGCAGAAAGGACCTCTAAAAATCTACTGGCCAGAGCTTCCACATGCTCTTTATAAAATTCCGCAGGAAAGCCATCCTCTACCGGGGTCTTCCCTGACTGCAGGGAACTGATAGCACATTGAAGCTCCTTCAGGGTGAGCGGGGCGTCAAGCCCCTGGGGTGCCTCCTCAGAAAGCGATAAAGGGTACATACTCCCCACAAAATCATGCAATTTAGTCACTGAATATTCAACTCTAGAGGAGTAGAGAGCCTCGTAGAAGGAGGCGAAGTGACCATCGATAGCACTGGGATCAGACAGCAGATTTCCAGTGGCATCTTTAATATTGGCAATACTTGTCGTTGTCGACTGTTCTTTGGACAACCACGCCAGAAGGCTGCCGGTCCACTCACCATGCTCAAAAACACGTTGCGACTGGTGTAGCAGCAATTTCTTAGCGGCCGCAACACGGAGCAGCATAACCTCCCGCAGGGCACACCGCAAGTCCCCACGTGTGATCTCATCCCTGTCTGCAGCGTATCAAGACTCCAAGGTGGTGGCCCTTTGCTCAGCCAGGGTCAGGGCTGCCCCTGCCTTCCTCCACCGTGGTCTATGGCCGACTGGTAATGGCCCTGAGCATGGACCTTGAAGGCCTCCCAGCTAGAGGCCGGATCCATGGCAGGTGGGTTAGCCTCCCATTACTCCCGCAGGGCCACCTCTGCATCCAGGACAACACGATCATCCGAGATATGTGGAGTGAATCCACGCTATGGATAAAGGTACTCTCCGGGTGGGTTAGGAGCTGCTGCCCCTACAGGTATAAATCCACCTGGGTGGAAAAATACTACAATATAAATAAAGGTAAGGGGTGTAGGTATGGCGCTGCTCTGATGTGATGCGATTTTTATAGTTGCCTTATGTGATGACTTAATTGGAATCTGCTGACTAAATGTGTTATCTTGCAAAATTCTAAAGTGATAGACCTCATAAACAAAATAGTGCTTTGAAAAGTGACTTCTTTACGGAGAGCATATCATAAGCAAAATGAAAACTGTTGAAAATTACAATTTAAAGTGGCATGTGATAGAGCCTTAAAAGGCCAATTTGTGCTTGTTTTTCAATTGTGCTACACTCTCTGGTGTATGTGTTGTTAAGTTAGAAAATCAGTGTAGATTACTGTTCAAGCACCAGTCACTTTATGATTTTAGTATAACTAGCACGTTTTTTGCACTTAAATGAAATGGTATGTGATATAGAATTACGATACTTATAAATCCATATTTAGCACAAGGCACTTTAATTACAAGTATTCACATATGTGTAACCAGTAAATAGTCTTTAACTTTTAGCTTTGGTTTATGCGACATCCAGCTGTAATTTTTATTTGCATATTTTATCACTCTTACCCACAACCAACATCTAGAGGAGCAATCTACACTAATTTTCTAACTTAACAACACATACACCAGAGGGTGTAGCACAATTGAAAAACAAGCATAAATTGGCCTTTTAAGGCTCTATCACATGCCACTTTAAATTGTAATTTTCAACAGTTTTCATTTTGCTTATGATATGCTCTCCGTAAAGAAGTCACTTTTCAAAGCACTATTTTGTTTATGAGGTCTATCACTTCAGAATTTTGCAAGATAACACATTTAGTCAGCAGATTCCAATTAAGTCATCACATAAGGCAATTATAAAAAACGCATCACATCAGAGCAGTGCCATACCTACACCCCTTACCTTTATTCACGATCATCCGAGACCCATAAACGGGAGAGACGCCACAGGCAGTCAGTGGGGGTGGGACTCACATTGAGGCATAACAAGATGGGCGTGTGGTCAGATATGCCTGTTGGCAGTATAGAGACTTCTTGTACCTTAGTTAAAGCGGGGGTCCACCTATCTATCGCTTTTTTTTTTTTGAGTTCATTCACAAACTTTTCTTCTCAGCATTACATACTCACATATTGTGTGTAATATGTCCGCCTATGTCAGATTTCGTCGGAAAGAATAACTTATATTATTCACTGCAGGCGGTTTCCATGTTCATTGTGGGCATTTGAAGCCCACAAGCATTTATTTCCTGGATGTGGTGAATGCTGTGCTCCCAGCATTCACCGCTCGTTCCCGCACATGCTCAGTGGCATCCTGGGAAGCCTGAGACTAGCTCCCAGGAGTCTGGGAGAGGCTAGAAACATGCCTACTCCCACGGGAGGAGAACCAGGAAGTGCAATAAAGAATAGAAAAATAAAAGGTAATTACGGCGATTTAAATTTTTTTAAACGGCATGTCAGCATCTAGGCAAGGAAGAGAATACATACAGATATTGTTCAAAATTTGGGTGGAACCCCGCTTTAAGATAGGGCTGCTGACATAAACAAGGTCAATGCGGGACATGTTGCATACATGGCAGATTGACATGTATAGTTCCTTAGAAGGGGATTTTTCCAATTCCAGCCATCTGTAAGATCGAATGTAGAAGCCCATCTGGAGAGTGGGGATTCCACAGCCGTGTCCAGAGTAAAACTGTCCAAATTGGGACACGGGGGCATGTTAAAATCCCCTGCTAAAACCACATTATCAGTAGAAAAGTTCGCTATGAGTAGGGTGATCTTGTGCAGCACTGCCAGAGATGCTGGCGGGGGGATATACAGTCCCACCACCACCATAGGCACATTCCCAACGACAGCATGAAGAATCACAAACCTTCCCTCTGGGTCCAAATGCAAATCCACCAATGAAAAAGATAGAGATTTATGGACCAGCACACTCACTCCCCTGGCATAGGAGGAGTACGTGGCATGGTAATAATGACCCACCGAGGGTTTTTTAAGGCCCAGAACCCGGGTACCGGTGAGGTGGGTTTCCTGCAATAAGCAAATATCTGGGTGGTATGTCTTAAGGAAATTAAACACCAGGGAGCATTTAATGCAGGGGTTTAAACCTCTGACGTTCCATGAAATTAGGGATAAGAGAGCCATGGCCACAAAAGAAAAAATAGCGGAACAGGTAGGAAGAGGGCATCCAGACCCCAAGGAAAGGCAAGCGACAACTCCCCCCATGTTCTCAAGGCATAGGACACAGTAGAATGTAAGCAGTGACATAAAGTATACAGTATATAGCACATTCCTTCAACGAACAACATAGATAACCTATTCCAGCACTTCCCCCCCCACCCCGCATACCCCCCCAAACCCGGGCATGCCTGCATCCCAAAACTAAACCAACTGGGGTCATGAACAGAGGGCAGCTAGTAGACTGCGTCCACCAAAGGCACAGAATCCAAATCTGAAAGAGGTGCCGCAAACGAGCGGGAACAGTTGGAGATTCCATATCTGCAGAATGGGCCGCAGTAGGTGTAGAAGAACTGGCGGTGTCCCTTGTCCGGAGGGAAAGAAACCACAGCAGAGTGTCTGCCTCCATAAAAATAAATTAGTCAATGAGGCTCAGATGGAGAAGCAAGGGCAGTTCCATTCAATGTAAGAGTGGAGCAGCAATCCACAGTCCGTATAGGGTTTTGTAATCCACAACACAGTCATTGGCCCTGTATAGAGGATGCAGGTTGTGGGACTACAATGGCAGGCAGTACCTGCACGGGCCACTCCAAGTTAGGAAGTGAAACAACAGTTTCCCCCACTGAGGACAGACAGTAAATCAAGACAAGGGGTACTCACATTAGCAGGAAGAGGGAGATGTAGAAGCAGCTGCATCAAAGGTGAGACAGGGTGTTCAGCCAATGCGAAGCCTCAGTAGGGGACGTAAAAAACCGGACCGTCTCTCCATCTTGTATCCGGAGGCGGGCGGGGAACAGCATACTGTATCGCACCCCTTTGACACGCAGGGCCTGCTTCACCGCATCAAATGACTTACATAGCTTTTGGGTGTCAATCGAGAAGTCCGGGAAAAACATCAAGCCCGTAGCCTCATGGCGGATGTCATCTATCTTGCGGGCCTACCTCAGGATTAGGTCTCGGGCCCCAAAAATTGAGCAGCCAAAAAATGAAGGTGCGAGGTGGAGTTCCCGGAGGGCCGTGGGCGGGTGGCATCCTGTGAGCCCGCTCCACCGTGACGAAGGAGGAGAAGGCCGCCTGGGGGAAAAGCGTGCGGATCAGCCACTCCGTGTACGCAGATGGATCTGAGCCCCCAGAGCCCTCGGGCAGACCAATAATCCGGAGATTGTTACGCTGATTGCGGTTCTTCGCGTCCTCCGCCCTCAATTCGAGGTGTTTCACCCTCAACTGGAGGGTATGTAGAGAGGCCGAGTAGTCTTGTCCTCCGTATTGCACCACCCTCTGCTCGACCTCAGTGACACGCTGGCAGACCTTTTCAAAATCCTGTCTAATGAGGCTGATCTCCTGCTGCACTGTATCAATCTTGGTAGTGAGGGAGGATAGAGTAGATTGGCAGCCCGTGATACCCTGCATGAGGGCTGCAAAGTTATTTTTCTCCATGAGAGCAGGTTCCGGGTACTCTGTCTATGTCGCCATGCTGCTGAGAGCTGCCACGTGTGCAGAAACGCAGCGAGAAGGAGTATTCCCAAGATTTCTGTGCTCCAATTTCTTTTGATTTTGTGTCATCATCCGCAGGGAGAGGACAGGAGTAGTAATAGGCACTCCAAAATAATGTCAGGATAGGGAAACCGGATAAATTCCCCGCGGTGGCGGCAGAGCTTCTTAACTACGCATCCATCACCATCTTGGACACGCCCCCTACTTTAATTGTTTAGTTTTAGGCCTCATGCACACTGGACATTTTTACAGCTGCTTCTATGGGCGTCTGATATTTTTTTCCCCCTGCCTCTAAACCCCTCAATATTAGCCTGTGTGTTCATGCACACACAGGCTTTTAGCAGTGTTTAGTGGCTGGAGCTTTTAGAGGCTGTTAGAGGCAGGAAAAAACAAAACACTGCCAGTGCATTCAGGAGCAGCAGAGTTTGGGCAGAAAAAGCATTTGAAGCTACTAACAGCTGCTAAAAGCTTCTAAAAGCTGATAACAGCTTCTAAAAGCTGTTAAACATTAGTGCTTGAGCATTAATTAATTTAAATGACCAGAATAAATTATTTATTCTGGCCAATGAAATGAATTAACGCCCAAAAGCTTGACGCCTGTAAAAGCTCCTAATTAGCTTGTAAAAGCTTAAGACACTTTTACAAGCTCCAGGCATTTTTTCTGCATAAACGCTGCTGGCTTCTAGGAGAGTTAAATAAACGTTCTGTGTGCATGAGGCCTAATGCAGCGTACACACGAGCGGACCTTTCTATCGGACTGGTCCGACGGACCGAGTCTGGCGGACAATCTGATCGTGTGTGGGCTTCATCAGACCTTCAGCGGACTTTTCCAGTCGAAAATCTGACGGACTTTAGATTTGGAACATGCTTCAAATCTTTATGTCGTAACTCCGCCGAACCCAGAAATTCGCTCGTCTGTATGCTAGTCCGACGGACAAAAACCGACGCTAGGGAAGCTATTGGCTATCAACTTCCTTTTTTTAGTCCGGTGTACGTCATCACGTACGAATCCATTGGACTTTGGTGTGATCGTGTGTAGGCAAGTCCGTTCGTTAAAAAGTCCGTTGGAAGCCCCTCAAAAGTCTGTCAAAAGTCCACCGGAAAGTCCGTCGGATCAGTCCGGTCAAAAAGTCCGCCCGTGTGTACGCGGCCTAAGAGTGTCTTTGCAGTTAATAACAGTTCCAGTTATCTGCATTCAATATAGGTATGGTATAGTTTCGGCACAGGTGCAAGGTGGTTCAGATGTGGTAAAGGTTCAGTATAATATGGTATAGGGTTGGTATAGGTTCAGTCTACGTTTGGACTAAGTGCAGTATGGATTGGGTACACTTGGTGTTCTTCTGTCAGTGACTCAGTCTCTGCTAGCAGTATCAGCAGTATCAGCAATTGACGAATAGCCCTCTCACCATATCTGTGGTAACCTCTCGCTGTAGGGGGGGGCCCCCTCAATCTCTCCCTGAAAGCCTCCTGTGATCAGCAGTGGGAAGCAGAGGGTGAATTGACACTAAAGTGGTGCAGGTGCTGTCATGGGGCTCACGTCTGGCTCCTTTGAACCATTCACCCAGGTGAGCGGGCTACTTGTCTGAGATTCTATTTAGGTTTACATCTTTTTTAGAAACCCAGCCTGTTTTTTTATTAATATTATTTTTACTATTGTTTATGATATATATACTGTATGTGTATATATATATGATATATATATAAATATACTGATGCCCGTGGCACCTCCTATCTTAAGCATCTGATGTAGAGATATTCATTTGACACACATAGCTACTTTACAATAGGTAGGTGTAGGCCCTTTTTGCCTTTATTGCCTTAGCCTCGGTTCACACCAGAGGCGGCACGACTTGCAGGTCGCCTCACCGAGGCGACCTGCACACCACTGCCGGGGCGACTTGCAAGACGACTTCTGTATAGAAGTCTATGCAAGTCGCCCCCAAAGTAGTACAGGAACCTTTCTTCTAAGTCGGAGCGACTTGCGTCGCTCCGATTAGAACGGTTCCATTGTACAGAACGGGAGGCGACTTGTCAGGCGGCTAGGTCGCCTGACAAGTCGCCCCCGTGTGAACCGAGCCTTATAGGTATACCTGCTTGGCTGTCCTTTTGCAGAACCATTTTCCAAAAAGATCGCACTCATCTTATACGTTTGCCCACTAGATCCTGGGGTGGGCCCAGGTCAGTTGTGTGACCCCATACCCTTCCTTGTATGACCCTACCACCCCATCAGAGTCTGTGTCCCTTTGGGTGTTCTGCCGCCTTGACAGCAAAAAACGTTATTTTATATGTGTAAGTACCTCTTTTCAAACACTGCCTTATTATGTATTGTATTTCAGAAATATTGTAATTGTTGTGTATGTATATTTATTATATCTGTTTTAGTTACTCTGCTCTTCCTATGTTCTTCAGATTGATTTAGCTCCAGGCGAAGCGCAGTTACAGGCACAAAACTAGTTGAGCATTTTACTTGTATCTTGAAAAGCAGAAATGACAACTCCTGAGTTGGCTACTGTTACCCATCATTAACTACTGTTAGGATTTGACCTATTCAGGTTACCACATATGCTACTGTATTGGGTTGATTGCCGTACTCAGAACTTTACCAGGCCCCTCAGTGTATCCATTGAGCTTGTTCGGACTCTGGATAGACGGTGGACCTGGGAGAAGGTTTTAATCACTCTCACTGATTTATATGTATTTTATCAAGTGTCTGTCTATGATTTTGTTATAAATTCAAATAAACTTTCTGATACTCTTTTTAGTATGCCTATAAAGTCCATTCTTTTCAAACCCTAGTTCGTGGCTCAAATTATAGGACGTGGCATATTATACTATGCTGTCCACAGCGCCATCCTGTGGTGACAGCTTATACACATATTGTTCTGTATCAGCAAGTGGCTAATAGCGCTCTCACCAGTTCCCAGGATATTGTGGTAACCTCTCACTGTAGAAGGGGGGGCCCCCTCGATCTCTCTTTGAAAGCCTCCTGTGATCAGCAGTGGGAAGCAGAGGGTGAGTCCACACTCCAGTGGTGCAGGTGCTGTCATGGGGCAGTGGCCGCGCTGACAGTGGCTGTCCTCACTCCCAGCCTCAGACTCAGAACTCCGCTAATATAGTCTTCCACTGGCAGGCGATTATCTAGATGGAGGAGCTCTCTCTCTAACTCCCTCAGTGCCTCGGTGCCAAGAGGGAGGTTTAAAGAGGTAGTAAAGTGTCTTAAAAAAAAAAAATCTCCCCCCTGCAAGTTAATGTTATAATTTGATAGTATGCATCACATACTAGCACAGTATGAGAGACTTACCTTAACCACTTATGGACTGGAAGGATTTACCCCCTTAATGACCAGGCCATTTTTTGCAATATGGCACTGCATTGATTTAACTGACAACTGCGCGGTCGTGCGACGCTGTACCCAAACAAAATTTATGTCTTTTTTTCCCCACAAATAGAGCTTTCTTTTGGTGGGATTTGATCACCTCTGCGGTTTTTATTTTTTACCCTATAAACAAAAAAAGGAGCAGCGATTTTGAAAAAAAAGCAATACTCCCCCCCCCCCCCCCAAAAGAAAAATCTTTCTCCATTTAGGCCAATATATATTCTTCTACATATTTTTGGTTTGCGCAAAAGTTATAGCATCTACAAAATAGGGAATAGATTTATGGCATTTTTATTTTATTTTTTTTACTAATAATAAAAGCGATCAGCGATTTTTAGCAGGACTGCGACATTGCGGTGGACAGATCAGACACCTAACTGACATTTCTGACACTTTTTTTGGGAACCAGTGACATTATTACAGTAATCAGGGCTAAAAATATGCACTGTTATTGTACTAATGACACTTGCAAAGAAGGGGTTAACATCAGGGGCGATCAAGGGGGTAAATGTGTTCCCTCAGTGTGTTTACTAACTGTATGGGGGACTGTGTGACTGGGGAAACACACAGATCCGTCTTCCTGCATAGCAAAAAGACAGGATCTGTGTGATCTCCCCTGTCAGAACGGAGATTTGCCTTGATAACACAGGCAGATTCCCGTTCTGTCACTGCGGGGAACGGTCGCGGGTGGCCAGCGGACATCGAGTCCGCCCCACCTGCTGATTGGCTCCCCCGCTGGCCAGTGGGGGGCGAACGCACGTGCGGCCAAAATATAGAGTTCCCGAGCCCACGTACATTGATGGCGATTCACGGGAACGAGTATAATGACGGCGGCTGGTCTTAAAGTGGTTAAAGCAAAGCCCTCCAGCAGGGCACTGTAAACGCTGACAGGGCTTCCATCTTCACCCGGTCTTTCTTCTGGTTTAAGTACTCCGGCCATTTGAATGGCCAAAACTGCGATGACGTCACTCCCACGTATGCGCATGGGAGTCATGGCCACGACACAGCTCTCTGAATGGAACTGATGTGTGCTATTAATGATGATTAGCTGTTACTGATGGTGAGCTATTACTACTGGTGAGCTGCTACTGATGGCAAACTATTACTGATGATGAGCTATTACTGAAGGTGTGCTATTACTAATGGTGTGCTATTACTAATGGTGAACTATTACTGATTTTGAGCTTTTACTGATGGCATGCTATTCCTGATTGTGAGTTTTACTGATGGTGTGCTGTTACTGATTGTGAGCTATTACCGATGGTGTGTGCCTGCAGCCGGCTTCAGTTGCTCTGTGCATGCTACTGCCCAGTGGCTTATGCAGTTATGGAGCAATGAATTTGGTCTATGTGGGCTTGTTCACAATAGCGGATGTGGAGTGGTAAAACCCTGCAATTGAGCCATGCTTTTGTGACCCTAACCCCCCCTCCCTCCCCAACCTCTCCTCTTGCAGTGCTTTGGGGCCATGGCAAGAATTATACCCTGTCACTTGTGGCCATTCAAGTGAATGAGGCTGGTCTGCAAGCACTCCACAACCACGTGCAATGAACGTAGTAGCAGTATGCTAGTGCGGAGATCAAGGGGTTGAAGCAGGCAGCGAATACAATACCTCCTCACTGCCTGTCAAATGCTCTCTCCTCCCCAACTGTCAGAATACAGTGATCAGCATTTCAGTTGATTAGCTGCATGTGCTGATTGAGTGAAAATATGCGAACAAGCCATTTCATGAGAAATCGATTCATAGCGCTACTTCTCATGAACGGGAATGGCCATACATGGATCAAAATTCAGCTAGTTCCTGGTTAACTGGCCAGATTTTCGATCCATCTTTGGCCAGCTTAAAGTTGCATTCACATATTCGCATTCTAGGAACACGCGCAAAAAAGTGCTTTTTCACACAGGTTCCTGCAACTCGCAAGTTGTGCTTGCGGTGCCATTAAATGTACCCCAAACACAGGCAGCGGACGTGTGCTTATGCATGTGGCAAAATGTGTAATAAATGCATGATAAAAAAAGCAAAAGCTTTACGCCCCAAAAGGTGCATTAGCTTCTTTAGCACGCTTGTCACATGTAGGGCAGTCCAAGTGAATTGGCTGCCCTATGTGAGATGCACAAAAAGGCACACAAAAACATGCGTTGAGGGGTTACTGGGTGGGCCAAAATGAATGTCCCACACATAACGTTCATTCTACAATGTCTTTTTTTTTTTTTTAATGATGGCAGCTATGAGTTTAACTCTGTTCACACTGCAGAGATTTATGTTTCTCCCTCAAAATAGTCTTTTCACTAGGAATTTAATAGACTAAGCTCTTCAGGACATAGGACACAATTTTCCATTTAAACCTGCTGACTCTAGCACAGGAGAGTGGCAACTGCACACAGTCTGTAGGATCTCACTTACCAGTCTGTACTCACTAATGTCCTTGGAAAATTGGTTGCCTCCTTTCAATACCCTTGCAACACTTTCATAGTTGCCAACATTGCAAAAAAAATATGTGGGACACTTTTTTTGGCTGTAGGCGGAGCCGTCCAATAATTAGGGGGCGGGGCATTTGTTTGTAGGCGTGGTTCAGAAAAAATACAAGTGCGGCGTGCGAAAATGGGCGTGATTTACGCTGAATAGTGGGCGTGGCTTAAATGGGCGTGGCTCAAGAGGGTGTGGTTAGAGTCTGAGATGAATGAGGGATGAAGAGGGAAAGGGGGAGAGGGAGAGAGGGAGAGAGGGAGAGGCAGAGGAGGAGAGGGAAAGGGGGAGAGGGAGAGGGGGAGAGGGGAATGACAGGACAGCAGCCCCAGATCCTACACAATAAAAATATGTGTATTCTAGAAAGTTTAACAATCAGCAGATAAAGATACTCCAAACACCTGGTGTTGGCGCTTCAATCATCCCGGCACCATGGTTGTGTCAGGATGATTGAAGCGCATTATTTCTATTATTACATTGTAATATAAAATTAAATCATTCAACTCACCATAATGCCGAATCAGTGGGATCCCTGAGCGTGTCACTAGCCACGTCGCCTGCCACCAGCAGAGTCTGTCCTTGCATCAGGTGCCCCCGGCAGAGTCCCTCCCTGCATCAGGTGCCCCCAGCAGAATCTGTCCTCGCATCAGGTGCCCCAAGCAGAGTCAGTATAGACCCCCTCAGTGCAAGCCCCCCTCTCTCAGTGCAGACCCCCTCAGTGCAGACCCCTCCATCAGTGCAGACCCCCTCAGTGCAGACCCCCACCATCAGTGCAGACCCCCTCATTGCAGACCCCCTCCATCAGTGCAGACCCCTCCAACAGTGCAGACCCCTCCATCAGTGCAGACCCCCTCCATCAGTGCAGACCCCCTCATTGCAGACCCCCTCCATCAGTGCAGACCCCCTCCATCAGTGCAGACCCCCTCATTGCAGACCCCCTCCATCAGTGCAGACCCCTCCATCAGTGCAGACCCCCTCCATCAGTGCAGACCCCCTCCATCAGTGCAGACCCCCTCCATCAGTACAGACCCCCTCCATCAGTGCAGACTTCCTCCATCAGTGCAGACCCCCTCCATCAGTGCAGACCCCCTCCATCAGTGCAGACCCCCTCATTGCAGAACCCCTCCATCAGTGCAGACCCCTCCATCAGCGCAGACCCCCTCATTGCAGACCCCCTCCATCAGTGCAGACCCCCTCATTGCAGACCCCCTCCATCAGTGCAGACCCCCTCCATCAGTGCAGATCCCCCTCCATCAGTGCAGACCCCCTCCATCAGTGCAGACCCCCCCTATTAGTGCAGACCCCCCTCTATTAGTGCAGACCCCCCTCTATTAGTGCAGCCCCCCTCTATTAGTGCAGACCCCCCTCAGTGCAGACCCCCCTCGTCCAGAAGCGGCCGGTATTCTGCCAAGAAAGTTCCCCTCGGCAAGTAAGGACCCCCTGTACTGCGCAGTCGCAGCGCTTGCGCAGTACGAGCCGGCGGAAATAGCCGAGCTGGGGAACTTTTGGGCAAGACACCGGCGCCGTGTGTTCAGTGGAGAGGGGAGGGGCCAATCCGTGCAGCTAAAGACGCCGATTCATTGGCTGCACGGATCGAGCCCCCTTCCTCTCTCCACTGAATACTAGGGGGAAGATCGAGCGGCGGCGCCGGCGGCCATTTTGCTGGAGCCAGCTGCTCCAAAAATTTAAAAAAACAACATTCCCGATTTCCCTGATGGAAATCCCAATTCGGGACAGCCTCCAATCGGGACGATGGTCCCAAAATCGGGATTGTCCCGGGAAAATCTGGACTGTTGGCAACTATGCACTTTCACCCTGTGATTCCAGACTAGATTCTCAGACGACACCCCCTCAGTCAGCTTCAGCAACTCTGAATAGCACAGGCCCTGGTCAGCTCAACTGAGGCCTCAACAACCTGCAAGCACATGGCAGCAAAGCCTAGGGGCTAGCAGACCCCCTAGGCCAGTGATGGCGAACCTTGGCACCCCAGATGTTTTGGAGCTACATTTCCCATGATGCTCATGCACTTTGCAGTGTAGTTGAGCATCATTGGAAATGTAGTTCCAAAACATCTGGGGTGCCAAGGTTCGCCATCACTGCCCGGGGCTGTGAGCTCCTCCTCAGTGAAAAAGACCAGGCTGCTCTCAGTCTCAGACTATTTATACAGATTCCCAGTCACTATCTGGGCACCTCTCCTCAGGGAATGACCAAGCCTGTATGAATAATCAGCTGCTGATTTGGCTCTTCCTGCCCACTAACTTTCAGATAATTGCTGGACCAGCCAGGGGGAAGCAGTCAATCCTGCAGCCACTGAAACTTTAGAACAGGCCAGAACATTCAACACAGCCACACTTGTACCTGTTGGTGATGCTGGAACACCCAGCATGCTGCCTCTCTTATACAGGAATTTTCATGTACAAAATATGTCAATACTAAGTGGTTTCTCACAGCCATTACTCAGATACACACATATCTTTAAGGCTGCATGTACACTACAGCGCCTTGAATCGCTGAATCTGCCCGCGATTTGACATCGCCGATGTATGAATGACAAATCACGGTACTCGCATTTGAGATGCCATTCATTTGAATGACAACTTAAATCGCGGAGCGGGTCTGCCGTGATTGTCGCACCATGACTCACGCTGCAATCTCAGCCATCCGCATCGCGGGAAGCATGTCAATCCAAAGTAGCTCAACTTTTTTTGGGCAACATGCTTCCCGTGATGCGGATTGCCGCGATTCGTGTCAAATCTTTCCACGATTCAAAATGCTGTAGTGCGAATGCAGCCTAAATGTGACTGGTGATGCCGGAAGCTGAAACAGACAGGGAAAGTTATACAATATGGATTTAGGACATACTCACTTACTGCCCTTCTCCTGACCCTCCATGGAGCTGTGTGTGCTTGTTCTGCTTGGGACTACACAGAAAGTAGATAACAGAATTTAAATGAAATTTAAGTTAACTTTGGCACAGTTATTGTTTGTGCTGGATTGCATTAGTACTTTATTGAATTCTCTAACTTGTTCTCTGGATTTGCTCCTAAAAACAAATTCAGTATATAACATGCATATTAACACATGCTGTCTTGCATTTTCCGACACATTGGAATGTCTTTTGAAGCTCTTAGACTGGGCACACATATGAGCACGCAGCGGCTCACAGCAGGAATCCGGGGCGTCCTCCTTCACTGTTTCAGGTCTCATTTCAGCCCGAATTTTTGTCTGAATTCAGACCTGAAACCAAAAGACGCACAGCGTTTCTGTGCAAATCGCACCATAGCAGCTGCAGAGATATGTGAACCAGCTCCATAGAGAGCCGGTCACAATCTTCTGATATTTTTCAATCAAGACAAAGCATTTGTTTAAGCAACTATGTGAACAGAAACAATGAAAACAATGGGCTGCATTTTAGATCAGTAATTTAAAATACTGTAAGCCTAAAAACTAAGCATTTTCAGGCAGCAGTGTACAACAGGACTAAAAGTTGTGAACTCTGAGGAAGAATCGGCTACCAGCATCCTCTATTTACTATTCTGGCCTACTCGTTCCCAACTCCTGCATCTTGCTATTGGCCTGTCACTTCGATGGACATCTCTGCTGTCAACTAGAGAGGCCCTGCAGGCTGGCCAAAGCCAGCAAGCATGGAAGTTGTTCACTGTTTCCTTTTCCTTGTGCACCCAAAATTCTGGTGTTCAGGTGTCCCTTGAAACCTAATATAAAGCTCATGCAGATGCCAACTAAACAATGTAATTATCTATTGTATATGTTCAATATGGCAACAGGTTCACTTTTTAAGGTACTCTAAACTACGGCCTGCGGGCCACATACAGCCCACCAAGGTTTTTTACCTGGCCTGCCCGGCCGTTCGGGCACGGGAGCCCCCACAACAAGCGGTCCACCCGGAGAGATTCCTTGCAGACCCCGCCCCACAGGGGGAAACAGGACCAATCTCCGGCATTGTCCTGGGTGGGGGCTCCCAGGGATTCTGACTCCTAGTCCTCCCCGCGGTTGTCTTTCATGTGCCCATTGACAGCGGTAAGTCCCCCGGCGCTCCTCTCTCTAATCCCAGTGCACTGGAAAGGCTGGCTGTGCTGACGCACACTGGTCAGGCTGCATTGACGGGCACTGGTCAGGCTGCATTGATGGGCACTGGTGAGGGTGCATTGACGGGCACAGGTAAGGCTGCATTGTTGGCCACTGGTGAGGCTGCATTGCTGGCCACTGGTGAGGCTGCATTTCTGGGCACTAGTGAGGCTGCATTGCTAGGCACTAGTGAGGCTGCATTGATTGGCACTGGTGAGGCTGCATTGATGGGCACTGATCAGGCTGCATTGATGGGCACTGATCAGTCTGCATTGATGGGCACTGATCAGGCTGCATTGATGGCCACTGGTCAGGCTGAAATGATGGGCACTGGTCAGGCTGCATTGATGTGCACTACTGATGCTGCGCTAAAGGACACTGATCAGGCTGCATTGATGGGCACTGGTGAGACTGCAGTGATGGGCACTGGTGAGTCTGCATTGCTGTGTACTGTTGAGGCTGCATTGACGGGCACAGGTAAGGCTGCATTGTTGGCCACTGGTGAGGCTGCATTGCTGGCCACTGGTGAGGCTGCATTGCTGGCCGCTGGTGAGGCTGCGTTTCTGGGCACTAGTGAGGCTGCATTGCTGGGCACTGGTGAGGCTGCATTACTGGGCACTGATCAGGCTGCATTGATGGGCACTGATCAGGCTGCATTGATGGGCACTGATCAGGCTGCATTGATGGCCACTGGTCAGGCTGAAATGATGGGTACTGGTCAGGCTGCATTGATGTGCACTACTGATGCTGCGCTAAAGGACACTGATCAGGCTGCATTGATGGGCACTGGTGAGACTGCAGTGATGGGCACTGGTGAGTCTGCATTGCTGTGCACTGTTGAGGCTGCGTTGATGGACACTGGTGAGGCTGCGCTGATGAGCACTGATCAGGCTGCATTGATCAGGCCCCCCAACAGTCTGAGGGACAGTGAACTGACCCCCTGTTTAAAGTGAAGTAAAGTAAAGTGTGACTTGCTTTTAGCAAGCCATTTATGACCAGCCCAAGAGGAATGAACTAGCTTAGAGTCTTGAGATAAAATGCACTTATCACAAATCATATATAAGCAAATCCAAAACACTTTACTAGGGACAGACACCAGTATGCTATTCCTGTGAAAATGGACATGAACATGTAAAAAACAAACTTGTTTGATTTTTTTTTCACTTTTTTTAAACAAAAATAAAAAACAACATTAACACCACCATGTGGCTTCTTATAACGCCAGTTTAGTACAATCAGTTGCCCACACAATGCATGGTCTAAACACCAAACTTACTTTCAGACAAAGTCACTGTGTTGCAAAGCTATCCATATGTTACCAAAGACAAAACTGTTCCTATTTAAAGTAAACATAGAAGATAAGCACTGTGGACCTCTTGCAAAAACAGGAAAGCAAAAAGTTGAGCCGTACCTTATTTCATCAACTCTTCCTTTTTTTTAGTCTATGCAATAGGCCAAGGGTTTTAAAAAATAAGACAAAAGACCCGATTCAAGGTTTACAGGCAATCTATTCTTTTTGGTAAATATATATTTATTGAGTTTTCACAGAAGAAGAAATAAAATGATACAATACATGGATACATATCAGTCGTCAGAAGATCTTTGCAGTATGATAAAAAAGATAAATAAATAAGTTAATAAAATAAAGTAATTTTAGAGATATCTTACAACCATATTTACTATACACTAGTTGGGATTCTAGATGTTAAGATTAGAGAAATAAATCAAGTTATTAGACTAAGTATCCACAGGAATATTTTAGGAAATAATAAAAGAAAAGGAAAGGGAGGAGAGATAAAGATGAAAAGAAGGAAAGAAGAGAAAAAAAAAAAAGAGAGAGTTTCCCGGGATGATGATCCAGCTCTCATTAGGTATACAAATATAATATATATTTCAGTAATAATATGATATATATCTTAGTGTGGTAACAACAGAGATTGGTCAAAATCTGTAGGGAGGTAGTTTTTAACCCATGGTTGCCAAATTTTGCGAAATTTATTTATTTTATTTTCTTCAATAGCTGTCATCTTGGCGTATAAAAGTGCTCTGTTCATTCTGTGTTTAGCTTCAGCAAGAATTAGATTTTGGGACTTCCACGCCTTGGCAATCGTTTGTTTAGCTGCAGTGCTAAGTTGGATAAACAATTGGAATTGAGTATGGGTGAGTATTGTGGGTTTAAGGTTTAGGAGTGCCGTTGCAGGATCTGGAGGAATCGTGATTTCCAGGGCTTTAGAAGCCATAAGAAATATATTCTTCCAGAATTCTTCAACTACGGGGCATTGCCACCATATGTGAAAATGTGTTCCTGCTGTGTCACATCCTCTAAAGCAATTAGGTGAATATGTGGGGACAAATTTAGCTATTCTAGCTGGTACAAGGTACCAGCGTTCTAGAACCTTGTAATTAGTTTCTGCAGCAAAACAATTTGGAGAGGAAGTTTTGGTGGCTGACCATATATTCGACCAATCTTGTTTATTAAACACTCGATTCATATCTTGTGCCCATTTAGTTGTGTATGAGGGTAGAAACTCACTAGATATCATATTAAGTTGGAAATATAATATTGAGATAAATCCTCTAATGTGTGGATCACTTATACAAATCTGCTCAAATTGAGTCATTTGATTAAGATTCGAGCCTGTACTAAGAAGTGGTTCATAAAAATGTTTAATTTGTAAATATCGAAATATTTCAGTTTTAGGTAACCCAAAGGTTTCACATAGTACAGGAAATGTGTAAATAGCTTTAGTCGAGGAAAGATTGTATAAACAAGTCAGGTTCGTAGAGGTCCATGCAGAGAATGATTTTGGGAATTTCCAGGCAGGATAAAAGGCTGGATTATTAAGAAATGAGAGCAAGGGATTATGTGTTGATTGAAGATTATGTGCAAATTTACATTTATCCTATACTGCTAGGGTCTGTTTCGTGATAAGATTAGAAAGATGTATTCTATCAGCAGGACAGAGCCAAAACATATTTGCCACTGAGATAGGGTCACTTTCCACTGATTCAATAGCTACCCATAGGGGAGCTTCTACAGAAGTATGATACTTGGATATAAGTGCTAGCTGTGCAGCGTAGAAATAGGAGGAAAAGTTGGGCAATCCCAAACCACCACTCAATTTATTAAGGTAAAGCGTAGATTTAGGTATACGAGGTTTGGTGGTACCCCAAATGAAGGACATAACTCTACGTTGAGTAAGTCTAAGAAAGTAAGATGGTAAAGAAATAGGGAGTACCCTAAATAAATATAAGAATTTTGGCAGGATTGACATCTTTACCGCATTAATCCTTCCCAACCATGACAATGATAGAAGAGCCCATTGTTTCAGGAAGCCGGAAGTTTGTTTAAGGAGGGGTAAGTAATTTGCCGCAAAAAGGTCTTTAAGAGAGATTGTGAGTTTTATTCCTATGTATGGAAGCTGCTTTGGAACCCAAGTAAAGGGTAAGGAAGTTTGTGCCTGCCGAAGTTCTAATTGAGATAAGGAAATATTTAATGCATTTGATTTTGTTGGATTAACATGTAGTCCTGATATTTGGGCAAAATTATCTAGTGTTTTTAGTAGAGTAGGGGTGGATATATGGGGATGAGAAAAAAATATGAGAATGTCATCCGCAAAGAGACATAGTTTATGGTGATAACCACCTAGTTCGATACCTTTAATGTCAGGATTGGTTCTAATAAGGTGTGCCAGGGGTTCTATTATTAGGGCAAAAAGTAGAGGGGAAAGAGGGCATCCTTGTCTAGTGCCTCTTTTGATATCAATCATTGTTGACTTATAGCCTGCATATTTGATATATGCTCTAGGATTATTGTATAAGGATGAGACCCAGGTTAAAAAATTGTTTCCAAATCCCCATTTACCAAGGACATATTCCATATAAGGCCACGTAACCGAATCGAATGCTTTCATTATGTCTAAGGATACAAGGCAAGCTGGGATTCGTCTAGTTTTAGCCGCATTAATAAGTAAGAGTGCTCTCCTGATATTATCTCCAGCTTGGCGTTTAGGCATAAAGCCTGTTTAGTCTTTATGGATTAGTAGGCCAATAATATTATTCAGTCTAGTGGCCAAAATTTTAGCAATTAATTTTATATCGAGATTTAGGAGGGATATAGGACGATAATTAGTCCAGGAGGTGGAGTCAGAATGTGGTTTGGGGATCATTGCTATTATAGAGGTGAGAGTCTCTGTTCTAAATGAGTTACCTTTAAGGATCGAATTGAAGGCTTTAGTTAAAGTGGTATTCCGGCCAAAATTTTACTTTTTAAATAAAAATAACCCTATAATACATAAGCTTAATATATTCTAGTAAAGTTAGTCTGTAAAAAAAGCTCAGTTTTGTTAGGTAAATATATCATATTGTAACTTTATAAACTAGCAGAAGGCCGTGGCCATCTTAGGTGTGGGCATCTGAAGCCAGACTGTATCTCTTCCTGGATCTCAGCCTTGCAAATCTCGCACATGCTCAGTGCTGCTCAAGCAGTGTAATAGGTTTCAAGTTAGGTTTCCATAGCAACGACAGTTACAAAGGAAGTTGCCGCCCCTTAGCTACGCAAACCTCTCCTCCCCTCCTCCCTCCAGGAACCTGGAAATATACTGCATGTACAAGAAATACAGAAATCAGCAGCAAAAGGTAAGAGGTTTAAAAATAAATTAATTATAAACTTAATCATTTTAACAAGAGATGTATATCTTGTTATATATGTATCTTGTTATGTATGTGTGTGTGTGTGTGTAAATATGTGTGTGTGTGTGTGCGCGTGTATATATATATATATATAAAATAAAATTTCTTGTTATATATGTACCTTGTTATGTGTGTATATGTGTATATATATATATATATATCTATATATATATATATATATATATATATATATATCTATATATATATATCTTGTTATATATGTACCTCGTTATGTATGTGTATATATGTATGTATATATATATATATATATATATATATATATATATATGTATATATATATATACACATACATATACATATATATATATATATTTATGTGTGTGTGTGTGTGTGTGTGTGTGTATATATATATATATATATATATATATATATATATATATATATATATATATATATATAATCTACACCCAACGTCTACTTTATTCTGTACAGCTTTTAATTTAAAAAAATAATAATAATCTCAGTAACAAAATTAATTTATGCATCTAGATGTATTGAAGATGACTTTATGACGTTCAAACTGAGCATATTTATGTAGAAAATGGGGCATGTGTTATGGTGTAAGGCTCGATTCACACCTATGCATGTTGCTTTTGAGCGTTTTTGGAGGTTTTTTTTTCATGCTTGCCACGTTTTTGAGCAGCGTTTTTGCCGCGATTTTGCCGAGATTTGCGTTTTTCGTTTTTTTTTTTTTTTTACAGTTTTTTTTTTTACAGTCTTAAAAAAAAAAAAAAAACGCATCAAAAACGCTGCAAAAACGGTGCACTTGCGCTTTTTGATGCTTGTCCATTGAATTCTATTACATGCAAAACGCTGCATTTTGCATGAAAAAAAGTCCCTGACCCTTTCCAAAAATGCAGAGAAACAAAAAAGCATTGATGTGAACATGTTCCATAGGAACCCATGTTAAAAAATTCCCGTGCATTTCTGCAAAATGCAAAATGCATCAAAAAACGCGCTAGTGTGAATGGAGCCTTAGATGGGATGGTGGGAGTTTTACAGAAACTGCTTATTTACAACTATTTGCACAAACAACTTTCTCTATGTTATATAGATAATAGTGTTAAAATTGAGTAAATATTCACAGAGCGTCATTTATGTACATTGGTGGCTTTTGCTTAAATTTATTTTGGGGGGTGGGGTGGTCTGAAAACCTAGCAAACTCACTCCACCCACACACCATTGTTCGATCGCCACTTTGCTCGCCCATTGGCTGCCTGCTAGTCCTGCACTTACCCCATCCATGCTATGGCTACGGTGGCTTACCCCTGCATCTCCCCCAAGTCCCGGCGTTTGCTTCTCATCACGGCCAATCGGGTCTTAGGTAGGACTCCCACCCAATTGTGTCTCAGGACCCTTTTCCCATGATTGACCAGGAGGAAATCAGTGTCACAATAGCGATTTTAAATTTGCTAATGTCACACAAGTGGGTGGGCTTTGAGCACAGTGCTTTCCGCCCCATAGCCACCCTTTCTTGAAGCCTATTAGAGCCTTCGGGCTCTAATCACATGCTTACCAAAATAAGCAACCTCACATTGTAATCCATGCATCCATCACCCTGAATGTAGATATAGGGGCATGGATGGGGGGTGTAGTACGTGTGTCTCCATTATGGACCATACGCCATTGGTTATGTGTGTGCGAAAATCCCTACTTCATATGTGAGTTCAGAGTTTTTAAGAGTTGGTACAGATTTTAGAAAGGCAACAGTTACTCAAATTACCACTATTTACAACCAAGGTATGCAGAATACCATCTCTTTATGCTCAACACCTTGAACCTTCAAGCAGATGGGCTACAGCAGCAGAAGACCACACTGGGTGCCACTCCAGTCATCTAAGTACATGATATTGAGGCTACAATTGGCACTGGATCACCAGATTTTCTCAATAGATGATTGACCAAATGTTGACTGGTCTGATGTGTCTCATTTTCGGTTGTAACAATCAGATGGTAGGGTCTTAAATTTGCATTAAAAAAAAATTAAAGCATGAATCCATCCATCCTGCCTTGTATCACTGGTTCAGGCTGGTGGTGTAATGGTGGGGGGGATATTTTCCTTGCCACGCTTTGGGCCCCTTAGTACCAATTGAGCATCATTTAAACACCACGACCTACCTGAGTATTGTTGCTGACCATGTCCATCTCTTTATGGCTACAGTGTCCACATCTTCCAGTTCTGCACTCAAAATGGTGCTATGAAAGCTGTACATAATAAAGTGTCCAGTATGTATAGGCGTATGTATTTATATATATATATATATATATTTTATTTTATTTTTTTACCTTATGTTAAATATGTTATGAGAATATTTATACATCTTTTCATGTTTGATTGTATACTTACAGGGTTGTTAGATACTATAAACCAGAAATGGATATGCTAGTTAAAAATAAAAATTTGCATCTGTGTGTGTAAATAAAAAAAAAAAAAATTATATATATATATATATATATATATATATATATATATATATATATATATATATATATATATATATATATATATATATATATATATATATATTTATATTTATATTTATATTATTTTTTTTTTTTTTTCATTTACACACACCCAAATTTTTATCTCACGATATCAAGATTTGCAAAGTTGAATCCATACAATTGTCTTACCTTGACCCTCTAAATTGTTTCTCATCTTTTTGTAGAAATTATTACAATAGTGTTAAAAATGTATTTTGTTGTTATTTATTTCCTTTTTGAAAAAAAAAAATTCAATTTGAAGTGAACAAATTGTTTGTCTAAGTTTTGTTCAGGTAAACTAAGACTTTGTTTTATTTTCAAATCTGGAAATAGGAAAAAAAACTAAAGATATTGAGTATCCACAAATCAGAATATCCAAATATTATTAATTTTATTTAAATTAAAATTTATTGTATTTAATTTTTGGTTTTAATTTCATATGTAATTCTACTCACCGCTCAATCATTTGCTCATATGTGGAAACCTTGTGCATTGTAGCTCCACAGCAGTGGATGTTACCGGTCTTTCCTCCGAAGCAATATTTTGTGGCATTAATTTGTTTTTGGATCTCCATGTCGAAAAAACCGTGCCTTCAGTGAGATTGATCATGTCACTTAGAATGGGTATGACATGATCGAAAGACATTTTTTCATAAACGTTTCTCACAATCCATTTTTTACGGCCACGTGGAAATTCAAGGTTCTTGCGTGGCATCTGTACAGTTTCTCCAGTTTCTAATGTTTTTTCAATTATTGCAGGATTTCTTGTAATGTTGTTGTTGTGGCATAACACTGCTATTTTAGTCCGTGCCTCCATCGAATCATAACGATAATGTATTCGTTTAGGTCTGTATTTTAGCATCATGCTGTGGAATGTCTCCAATGCACCAGTCTGGCAAAAGTATATAAGATGAGGTATGTCCTTCATTATTTGTGGGTCAAGAACTATTGCAGATAGTGCGTCATAAGCTTGGCTGCTCTTTACCAGCCATTCCACATGTTGGTCATCAGTGCTTATTTTATCATGTTTACAGTTGTATTCTGTTTCTCCGATTTTCCAACTGTGCTCATTGATGACATGGTGCATTATTGACTCCCATCTGATTTTAAATTCATGTTCGTCCCCTTTGCAAGTTCGGCTGCACCAATAAAAATGGGTTAGAATTGAAGCAATCCATGGCGTCAGTGTCTGGTATGCCTTTTTTTTTTAAATTTGTAATAGTTTTCTTTTTAGATTTTTTACATAGTGCCATATGTCGAATTGGTGATTTATACCTTCATATTCAGGACTGCTCAACAGTTTTCTAATTCCTGTATGGCGATCTGTGCCAATAATATGCACTTCCAATTTTGCATCGCGAATTCTGTCTAAGCATTTTTGGAAGCCAAATTTCTCCATGGCCACAGAGGAAGTGCTCTGAGTCACCTGCACAACTTCCATGTCCACAATTTTTTTAGACATTTGCTCCATGAATGTGTATGCACAATATTTTGCCGAAAAGCCTGGGCTGTCACATTGTCCATCGCCCACCAGGAATAAGGGTTTGCCGATTAACATGTTTCTGACCTCTTGCTGTTCTTTTCTCCAGTGTAGGTCGATTGCTGGGAAAATAAAGCGTTGCTGTGACAAGTGGAAAGAGGACTTTCCAAACATTGCAATTCCCGTGAAATCACATAACTCTTTGAATTTAGTAAAACTAGATCCAGAGAGAACTATTGATCCCGCAATTAAAATGTTTCCAGCAGCAATATGTTTAATCTTGGGTTGGCTTTGCCACAGCTTACAGCGATGTTTTCCTCCGCATGTGGAAAACACCACTACCATGCTTCCAATCAATTGCTTCTCTAACTTCTTAATTATTGAACAGCATTCTTTTTCCGGACACCTCATTTTAAATAACAATGTATCGAGGCAGCTTTCAAACACAATATACTTTTTTTCTTTTATAATTTGTAAAGGATGTTCCCATGTTGATTCTTCAATTTGTTCTATATCATTGTCCTCCAAACTAGTTTCATATTTATCAGGAGTTTCACAGTCAGAGGGCTGATAACTTGAATCATCCTCATATCGGAGTTTGCGCTTTCTTCCCGTTAGCACACTTTCACATGGAGAAGGTCTTAAACGACATTCAAGTTCCTCAGGAGACTGAAAAGTTCTCCTGAAACTTGATACTGATGTTATGCTGCGAGGAGTGGACTCATGTTGTGGTGTTAGATCTTCCTGGGAATACGAATGATCAAGCTGTATGCTACGTTCACTTGCAAGTTTAAAATAACAATCTTCGGATTCCAATGATGGAAAATCAAAGATGCCGATTTGCGTACTTGCGTCACAGTGTGTTTTGGTGGGAACCTCAGAGCAATGACAACCGCATCTACCCTCACCAGTCTTGATTGATGAGGACGTTGATGCTTCACCACTCAAGAGCTCTAATCCATCCTTTTTGGAAAGTATTTTTTTCCATGGATCCTCTGACACTTCGATTTCAGTTGTTGGAAAAATGGTTGGCACAGCATTAGGCATCAGATTTTCTTTTAAGCCTTTAAGAATAAAGCTGTTTGGTTCAAAATGCACAGAACATATTCTGAATCGATCACCTCTTTTGTCTTCCAGTATCAAAGGTATAAATTGTTCAACCATTGCACTGTCCATTCCAGCATTTCTTAACCACTCTTGGATTAGATCTGGATTTTTGGGAAATGTATATAATTTAATATTTGATGGGGTTTTTTTACGACCACTGCCATAACCACAGTTTTTAATAAAGCAGTTAGGCATATCTAAAAAGGAAAAATAAAAAATATATATATTAATTGTAAAGAGTCACATATCGTAAAAATAAAAACACTATTCATATTTACATGGATATATGACTTTATTAAATTTATGATGAAAAAAGTTAATTATTATGTTAAATTAAAACAAAACAAAAAAAAGCGCAAGAACATAAACTAATATGAGTAGGTTAGTATTGTTAATGACATAATTTTAAATAGCTAAAAAAGCCCAAAAATTCACAATGTTAGAATGTTCTATCAATGATTTTAATAATAGAGATATTCACCAACCGTAAATAAACACCAATGCATGTCTTCATAACGATTTGTTCTTGATGCTACTCAATAAATATTGAAATAAGTATAAAAAAAAATAAATAAAAATAAATTAAAACTCAATAAAAATTTTGATAGTTATAATATAAGAGCACCTGGATCGAAAATCAGAACTGTATTGTCTACAGCAGGGATCCTCAAACTACGGCCCTCCAGCTCTTGCCGAGCTAGACATCCCATGAAGCATTGTAAAACTCAGTTTGAAGACCCCTGGTCTACAGCTATAAAGAATATTTTGCTGTAGTAACTGGATTTTATATATATGACACTTACCTGACCATCAATTGTGTGTTTTAATCAAGAAAAAAAAGAAAACAAAATAGAATATCTGTAAATGAAGATGCAAGCTTCAAAAAGTTATACGGGAAGATATGCGTCTACAGTGCTGGTAACCATCTATGCTTGCGCAAATCACCAAGTCATCTTCTTTAATGCCCCAGGAAGTGGTGTAAGAAGGTGGGTGAATAAAAAAAAAAAAATATTTCTTCAATAATGGAGAATGGATTATGCCATTGAGGCATGTATGTGTCAAAAAAAAAATACTCTCTTTCTTGATAAAGATGCATAAAATGTCAGTGTAATTTGGGAAATGAGGCAAATAAAAGATTAACATTTTTAAGTAAAACTTTTTTCTTTAATTTTTTCATAAAGTGGAGAGCGCATCTGTCAAAAAAACACTAATATATATATATATATATATATATATATATATATATATATATACATATACATATACATACACACATAATTTTTTTTTTTTTAATAATCAAATTGTTCACTAGTTGTTGCCACACACATCTGCGATAAAAAAAAGTGTGCCCAGTTGCACAACAAAGACTGTAATGCATTTCCATCAAAAAAGATAGCTCCTCTAACATTGCACATCGTGCGTTCACCTATCGTGACATGTGAGTGCTAATCATATATTATATATATTTATTAAATTTAGATCCAGAGAGAGAGAGAGAGTGTGTGAGAGAATTTTTCTTTTTTTTTTTCTATCTCCTGTGATAAATAATGGATGTATATATTCTTAGTGTAACATGTGTGAGTGAAACAGATACAAGCCTTAGATATAATGTGACCTATAACCCTATCTTAAAAAACATACAAAAAAAAAAAAACACAAGACACACACAAAAATATGAGAATATATTTTTTTTATTTAATAAATTTAACAATATTTGTAAAAACCTTTTTATAATTACAATAAAAATTGTGAGAGAGAGAGAGAGAGACACACACACAAAAATATGAGAATATAGATTTTTATATATGTATATTTAATAAATTTAACAATATTTGTAAAAACCTTTTTATAATTACAATAAAAATTGTGTGAGAGAGAGACACGCACAAAAATATGAGAATATAGATTTTTTTTATATGTATATTTAATAAATTTAACAATATTTGTAAAAACCTTTTTATAATTACAATAAAAATTGTGAGAGAGAGAGACACGCACAAAAATATGAGAATATAGATTTTTTTATATGTATATTTAATACATTTAACAATATTTGTAAAAACCTTTTTATAATTAAAAGAGAGAGAGAGAGAGAGAGAGAGAGAGAGGGGGGGGGAGAGGAAGAGAGAAAGAGAGAAGAGAGAGAGAAGAGAGAGGGGGAAGAGAGAGAGAGAAGAGAGAGGGGAAGAGAGAGAGAGAGAGAGAGAGAGGGGAAGAGAGAGAGAGAGAGGGGAAGAGAGAGAGAGAGGGAGAGAGAGAGAGAGAGAGAGAGAGAGAGAGAGAGAGAGAGAGAGAGGGAGAGAGAGAGAGAGAGAGAGAGAAAGGGGGGAGGAGGGAAAAAGGGGGGAGGAGGGAGAAAGGGGGGAGGAGAGAGAGAGAGAGAGAGAGAGAGAGAGAGAGAGGGGGGAGAGAGAGAGGAAGAGAGAGAGAGAAGAGAGAGAGAGAAGAGAGAGGGGGAAGAGAGAGAGAGAAGAGAGAGGGGAAGAGAGAGAGAGAGAGAGAGGGGGGGAGGGAAAAAGGGGGGAGGAGGGAGAAAGGGGGGAGGAGGGAGAAAGGGGGGAGGAGAGAGAGAGAGAGAGAGACACACACACAAAAATATGAGAATATAGATTTGTTTTATATGTATATTTAATAAATTTAACAATATTTGTAAAAACCTTTTTATAATTACAATAAAAATTGTGAGAGAGAGAGAGAGAGACACGCACAAAAATATGAAAATATAGATTTTTTTTATATGTATATTTAATAAATTTAACAATATTTGTAAATACCTTTTTATAATTGAGAGAGAGAGAGAGAGAGAGAGAGAGAGAGAGAGAGAGAGAGAGAGAGAGAGAGAGAGAGAGAGAGAGAGAGAGAAGAGAGAGGGGGAAGCGAGAGAGAGAGAGAGAGAGAGAGAAAGGGGGGAGAGAGAAAGGGGGAGAGAGAAAGGGGGGAGGAGAGAGAGAGAGAGAGAGAGAGAGAGAGAGAGAGGGGGGAGGAGGGAGAGAGAGAGAGAGAGAGAGAGAGAGAGAGAGAAAGGGGGGAGAGAGGGAGAGAGAAAGGGGGAGGAGGGAGAGAGAGGGGGGAGGGAGGGAGAGAGAGATATTAAAATATTATTTAGCTTACAACAAGAATGAACCCTTTCATAATATGTATTTTCATAATTTTTAGTTTATATTATTCGTTAAAAAAAAAAACACTTGGATCGTCCACCTAGAGGATTAAAGCAATAAAACAAAATAAATAAATAAAAAAAAATACATACATTTGCGAATAAATTCCAATTGCATTATTTTGTTTATTGCTTACCTGTAAATGGCGTAGACTAAGTAAAGATGAATTTCTACAGTTCCACAGCTTCTGTAATTTAAAAAATTTAATTAAAATGATTGAATTTATAATATTATTCATAATATGGTAAGGGGTAGGGGGCGTGTGGAAAAGGGAGAGCAGATGAGGGTGACGGGGGAGAGGGGTGTAGAGAGATAACATCTACCTGCCCCCATCACACTTCCAGCAGCACATCAAGCTACCTCATGCTGCCCCAAAGCACATGGCCTCTCATCTCCCCCAGCACATCACATCTCCCCCAGCACATCACCCCCAGCACATCACATCTCCCCCAGCACATCACATCTCCCCCAGCACATCACATCTCCCCCAGCACATTACATCTCCCCCAGCACATCACCCCCAGCACATCACATCTCCCCCAGCACATCACATCTCCCCCAGCACATCTCCCCCAGCACATCTCCCCCAGCACATCACATCTCGAAGAGCACATCTCCCCCAGCACAGCACATCTCCCCCAGCACATCACATCTCCCCCAGCACATCACATCTCCCCCAGCACATCACATCACCCCCAGCACATCACCCCCAGCACATCACATCTCCCCCAGCACATCACATCTCCCCCAGCACATCACATCTCCCCCAGCACATCACATCTCCCCCAGCACATCACCCCCAGCACATCACATCTCCCCCAGCACATCACATCTCCCCCAGCACATCTCCCACAGCACATTTCCCCCAGCACATCACATCTCGAAGAGCACATCTCCCCCAGCACAGCACATCTCCCCCAGCACATCACATCTCCCCCAGCACATCACATCTCCCCCAGCACATCACATCTCCCCCAGCACATCACATCTCCCCCAGCACATCACATCACCCCCAGCACATCACATCACCCCCCAGCACATCACATCACCCCCAGCACAGCACATCACCCCCAGCACAGCACATCTCCCCCAGCACATCACATCTCCCCCAGCACATCACATCTCCCCCAGCACATCACATCTCCCCCAGCACATCACATCACTCCCAGCAGAGCACATCTCCCACATCACATCTCCCCCAGCAGAGCACATCTCCCAGATCACATCTCCCCCAGCAGAGCACATCTCCCACATCACATCTCCCCCAGCAGAGCACATCTCCCACATCACATCTCCCCCAGCAGAGCACATCTCCCCCAGCACAGCACATCACCCACAGCACATCACATCACCCCCAGCAGAGCACATCTCCCCCAGCACAGCACATCACCCACAGCACATCACATCACCCCCAGCACATCACATCTCCCCCAGCAGAGCACATCTCCCCCAGCACAGCACATCTCCCCCAGCACAGCACATCACCCACAGCACATCACCCACAGCACAGCACATTACCCACAGCACATCACATCTCCCCCAGCACATCACATCTCCCCCAGCACATCACATCTCCCCCAGCACATCACATCTCCCCCAGCACATCACATCTCCCCCAGCACATCACATCTCCCCCAGCACATCACATCACCCCCAGCACATCACATCACCCCCAGCACATCACATCTCCCCCAGCACATCACATCTCCCCCAGCACATCACATCTCCCCCAGCACATCACATCTCCCCCAGCACATCACATCTCCCCCAGCACATCACATCTCCCCCAGCACATCACATCTCCCCCAGCACATCACATCTCCCCCAGCACATCACATCTCCCCCCAGCACATCACATCTCCCCCAGCAGAGCACATCTCCCCCAGCAGAGCACATCTCCCCCAGCAGAGCACATCTCCCACATCACATCTCCCCCAGCAGAGCACCCCCAGCAGAGCACCCCCAGCAGAGCACATCTCCCCCAGCAGAGCACATCTCCCCCAGCAGAGCACATCTCCCCCAGCAGAGCACATCTCCCCCAGCAGAGCACATCTCCCACATCACATCACCCCCAGCAGAGCACCCCCAGCAGAGCACATCTCCCCCAGCAGAGCACATCTCCCACAGTACATCTCCCCCAGCACAGCACATCTCCCCCAGCACAGCACATCTCCCCCAGCACAGCACATCTCCCCCAGCACAGCACATCTCCCCCAGCACAGCACATCTCCCCCAGCACAGCACATCACCCCCAGCACAGCACATCACCCCCAGCACAGCACATCACCCCCAGCACAGCACATCACCCCCAGCACAGCACATCACCCCCAGCACAGCACATCACCCCCAGCACATCTCCCCCAGCACATCACATCTCGAAGAGCACATCTCCCCCAGCAGAGCACATCACCCACAGCACAGCACATCATCCACAGCACATCACCCCCAGCACAGCACATTACCCCCAGCACAGCACATCACCCACAGCACAGCACATCACCCACAGCACAGCACATCTCCCCCAGCACAGCACATCTCCCCCAGCACATACCGCTCTCAAGTAGCTGCTTGCTGCACTAACTTCCACGAGAAACGATGGCGCTGCTATGGACGCTATAGTCGTTATAGTAACACAGGGCAAAACAAATCCACTTTGCCCTTATTTAAAATGGCGCCGGCCGCCGCCGCTGTCCTACATCGCGTCATTTCCGGTTTGGAAATAACGCGATACTACGGCCCAGCGGCCTGTTGCCTCCTGGGATTGATAAAAAAACATCTCCCAGGATGCATAGCGAACGGGGGCGGCCGCGGCCGCAACCAGGAAGTGGAAACAAGATGAACAATAAAACTGATTTAAAAAAAAAAAAAAAAATGCCAAATGTGATTAAGGGGACAAAGAAGCATTGAATGCAGAGGACATGAAAAAGAGGGTGGAACTCCACTTTAAGACAGGTGTTAAGATTGATGCAAATTGTCTATAATATGTTGCCGAAAATCCATCTGGGCCTGGTCTTTTACGTAATTTTAAAGATTTTATTGCGTTAAGGACTTCAGTATCTGTAATTGGACATTCAAGAAGATCTTTCTGTTGTTGATCAAGGTTAGGAAGCGTGATATTGGAGAACAGTGTGTCTGCTTTAGTTTTATCAAAATTTGAGGCAGAAGAATATAGTTTAGATAACTTAGAGCGAAAAATTTCAAATATTTTCACTGGGTTACTAGTGTAAGATTCCCGGGATACTTTCAATCTGATAGGCGTATGTATATGTTGTGAATTTTTTAAAATTCTGGCCATAGGTGTATCAGGTTTATTTGCCCTGCGATATTGAACATGCTGGTGTTTACTTATAAGTTTATCTGCGGTATCAGTAAGAAAAAGATCTAGATCCAGGCGGGCTTTTTCTAGTTTGGTACTGTTGGTAGCATTCGGGGAGGTTTGAAAAGTTTAATGACAGTCATTAAAGGTAGATTCAAGTTTTGCAAACAACAGTTTGCGTTCTCTTTTAAGGTTAGTTGCTTGTTGTATCAGTCTACCCCTAATGACTACCTTGTGCGCCTCCCATAATGTAATAGCAGAGACATCGTCTGTATCATTGGATTTTAGGTAATCAGAAAGTGCTTTTTCAATCTCAACACGATGAGAAGGGTGGCTCAGGATTGAATCATTTATACACCAAGTGGTATCGTGTGATCTAGGAATTGTGGAAGCAATGGTAATGAATACTGCGCAGTGGTCTGTCCATGGAAAAGGAATGATTTTGGATGATATGATTTCTGGTAGCATACTTGACGGGATTAGAATATGATTTATTCGTGAAAAAGAGTTATGCGGATAAGAATAATGAGTGAAGCGCCTACTAATAGGGTTAATCTCTCGCCAAGTATCTACCAGGCTATGAGTGGTGAGTAGATGTTGAAATGTTAGGTTTATTGAGTTTGTGGTAGGTCCAGGGGGAGATTTATCTAAGAACGGGAAAATAGTAGCATTAGAATCCCCACAAATAACAACAGTACCAAACTTATGTACTTCTATAAGTTGAAAAAGGTGGGATAAGAAAGCAGTTGGGGGTTTGTTAGGGGCATAATAAGACACAATAGTAATAGGATTATCAGAAATAAATCCTTTTAGGAGAACATATCGTCCTTCAGGGTCTGTTATTTTGGATACAAGGTTAAACGGAGTGGAACGGTGAAAACCAATGAGAGTTCCGCGCTGTTTAACCGTAGCTGAAGCAGTATAGAATTGTGGATATGATGATGAAAGAAATTTGGGATAAACTTTGTCAGTAAAATGCGTTTCCTGCAAACATATAATATTAGCTTTTTTCATAGCAAAAGAACGTAAAGCCTTGGTTCGCTTATGTGGGGTATTAAACCCCTGTACATTTAATGACAAGATATTTATAGGAGCCATAAAACAATGAATGCGAATATTATAGCATAACAAGCAGAGTACTCACCGAGAGCCAGGATCACCAACCCGAGAGTCAGGAGGGAATAGCAAAGATTAAAGAAAGAAGCAATAGAATAGAAAAAGAAAAAAGGAGAGGAGAATCGAACAAACCCAATATGAAGACAATTTAGCAGTATATAAAGGCTAAATAATAGGGTGTAGGAGCATCTCAGGAGAGTTTTTAGAACTCTCTGAGAGGGTCCGGGACCACCAATAGAGACCCCCATAACAATGGTAGGAGTCCTTAGGTGGAATAAAGGGCAACAAGAAATTCCTAAGGGATGTATAACATCGGAGGACCACAGGAACTATTCCATTACTATCATGGAAAAATTTCGCTTAAATTGTTACAAAAAAAGGAAAAAATAAAGTTCAAAAACTTGAGAGGAAAAAAAAACAGAAAAAAGTTAATATAAAAAAAAAATTAAAAAATTTTTGTAACATAACAGTAGTATGTAGCCATAACTAATTTTAGTCATGAATATGGCCAGTTAAATAACTCTGTCAGCATACTGTGCTGGAAAAAAGTAGCAAGGACAAATAACTAGTCTGGCTTAGATTGTCAGTCCATTGAATCCTCATTGTTTGGTGGTGAATGTTCATATCGACCTCGCTTGTTAAGATTTTGATGGGAAGATGTGGAATAGCTGGGTTTTGGGTCTTTGTTTTGCTGTGTAGAACGAAAAGCTGAGCGCCTATGAGACTGGTCATTTGGTAAGATTGCTTCGGCTAGGCCCATATCAAATAGGGCTGACTTCAAGTCCTCTGAAGAGCGACAAACATATTTTGTTTCCAAATGAGTAAATCTGAGACAAAAAGGAAATCCCCATTGATAGGAAATTTGATTTCTCTGGAGTACCTGGAGTTGAGGTTTAAGTGCACGTCTTTTTGCAACCGTTAGTGGGGACAAATCCGTGAAGAGTTGATAGGTATTGCCCTGGAAGCTAAGAGATTCTCTCCCTCTGGCAGCTGTTAGTATGTGTTCTTTGGTTCTGTAAAAGTGCAATTTAGCTATAATATCCCTCGGGGGACCATTTATTTTGCGTGGGGCTAACGCTCTATGCACTCTATCCATTTCGAACCTGTCAATAGGGGTTCCAGGTAATAATTCTTGAAAGAGCGCCGTGATATTAGCCTGCAGGTCTAGAACAGATTCAGGGATTCCCCTGATTCGCAGATTCGATCGACGATCTCTGTTTTCTTGGTCCTCTAAACAATTTTGTAATGTAAGGTTTTCCTCTTTTAGTACCTTCATCTCAGACATGTAGTTCTGTGTAAAATTATCAATTTCATCAACCCTCAGTTCTAAGTCAGCTGTTCTCTGACCTAGTTCTCTAATTTCTTTAGTCAGTTTGTCAGTTATATGATCAGAAGTCTGTTTGAGGGCTTTCTGAAGCATACATTCAAATTTTTTGAAGATGTCAGACTGTGTAGCAGCTTGTAATTCACAGTATTCAAATTCAGACTCAGACTCACCGTTAGCAGCCTGTGTCTTCTGACTGTGAGGTAAAGATTTTTCAGTGTATTCACCACTGTGCTGACTGTGAGGTAAAGATTTTCCAGTGTATTCACCACTGTGCTGACTGTGAGGTAAAGATTTTCCAGTGTATTCACCACTGTGCTGACTGTGAGGTAAAGATTTTTCAGTGTATTCACCACTGTGCTGACTGTGAGGTAAAGATTTTCCAGTGTATTCGCCGCTGTGCTGACTGTGAGGTAAAGATTTTTTAGTGTATTCACCGCTGTGCTGTGGGGGAGAGGATGCCGCCGCCATTCCAGCCGCCAGCCTGTGTGCCGTTTCCTTCGTTTTTCCTGCTTTAATTTTCGTTTTAGGAGTTCTCAAGACCATTGTCAGTGAAGCTGACAGTATTAGGTAGGATTTTCTGCAGTTTTGGGATACTTGCTGGTTCACTGGGACCTGTAGTCCTCCGATGAAAACTCCCGAGGAGCGGAGCTCTAAGGTAACATTACCTTCACCTCAGGCTGCCGCACATGTGCCCCGTAATCTATTCTTTTTAAAGGGAAGGGGTGTTATTTTTCTAAATCTCCTTATAAAGCAAAAACCTATAGTTACACATTCTGTATACTTTATTTTATTTTAGAAAATCATATAGTAAACAATGTGGTAAGTTTAACCACATGTACATGCACTGTTGTTATCATACTCTGCTGTAAAATTTAATTTCTGTACAAGTGTTTTGATGGATGCCATACTAAACTCAGTTTTAATATTCCATGATTGAAAAGTTAAAAGTGTAAAGTTTTAACACGAATGCCATGTCTCCTGTATTTTTTAGAAAAATGTAAAAACAAGAATCTTTAATCTTTGTCAATTCTTACTTACGTTTACTTTTAGGGACCAGAGCAGTTGTAAGCTTACTGATGCAGCAATATTTGTGTCATTATTGATTGAAGTGATGGATGTATTTGAGGGGGTTGATTATGATTCTGGTTCAGAGTATGAACCAGAGCATGTATATTATGGCCTCATGGGACCATGTATATTATGGCCGCATGGGAGTATGAATTTATGCTGCATTTTTCTACTGTTGAGTATTTGCGTGTGTTTATGCACGGATTTGTGTGTATGGTGTTTATTCGCATATGAGTGAGTTGTTTAATATAGCCGTACACAGTTAAATTATGCTCATACGCACATAAATGCCTGCTTGTGCATGGCCAAATTAAAGTGATTCTACAGGCTGAAGGTTTTTTACTGTCATACATTCTATGCTTTAAAGTGGTTGTTAAGCCACTTAGGGGGTTATTTACGAAAAGGCAAATCCACTTTGCACTGCAAGTGCACTTGGAAGTGCAGTCTCTCTAAATCTAAGGGGTAGATCTGAAATGAGTGGAAGCTCTGCTGATTTTATCATCCAATCATGTGCAAGCTAAAATGTTGTTTTTTATTTTCCTCACACGTCTCCCTCGGATCTACAGCGACTTTATTTCCAAGTGTACTTTCAGTGCAAAGTGGATTTTCCTTTAGTAAATAACCCCCTTGTGTTGTTGCTACAATCCTCTCTGTTATAATAAATGCTGTGCCACACTGTATGTGTTTTGTAAAAAATCTGCCGATAAATACCTTATTTTATAGCGCCACTCAGCGCTCATGTGATTGGCCGCCTCTCTCCTCTCCAGGTCTGACAGAAAAGTGGGCGAAGCCAAGAAACCCCCCGCTGACATCAGCCAGGAGGAGGAGAGAGATGACCGATCGAGTGGGCGCCGAGCGGCGCTATAAAATAAAGTATTTATCGGGGATTTTTTACAAAACACATACAATGGGGCACAGCATTTTTTTTATAACAGAGAGGATTGTAGCACCCACAATAACTTATGATACCAGCAGGAGGGGGGGGGGGCAGCCAGTGGTACGGGCTGACAGGCAGAAAGGAAAGGGGAGGAGGACACAGGAGAGCAGAGAGCTGAGCTGTGAATGACAGAGGCACGTAAACTGATCACGGTGTCAGGGCTCAGCAGCCGTGATAAAAGGTGGTCAGTTTACAGGGGGAAGGGCAGAACCAGGCAGGATCAGCCAGGTATCATATGATAAAAGATTGTGTCACGGAACGTCCCACACTCCACTTGAGTGCTTCCGTTAGTATACCACTTCCTTGTAGTCTGGATACAGATATCAGATATTCCAACCTCTCTGAGCACAAAACAAGGCAAAACTTGCTTGTTGCTAACATGGACTATATTTTATTTAGAATCAAAATTACAAGACTTTATATGCCGTTGGAACCTCCTCTAACAATACAACTGTAACCTAATTAACATGAGCTAGTTTACTAAATCATTTACCCAGACTAAGTGACTACGTCTCCTAGCTCATTGACTATTCAACACACATTACCATAAACATCAACACAGGGTTAATTAGAACAAACAACAATGAGTTGAATACCCTTAGAATCTGTGGTAAGCCAGACTAAACTCATTTACATTAAACACATTATAGCTGACATCAGACAGGTGAGTGGAGTTGATGACATTAGCATCTTCTCACAGTATGAGTCCCAACAGTATGACTCAGTCACTATTGCTACTATGGCAAATACAGGGTCCCCAGAGTCTGTGTGTCCTAGGGGACAAGGACCCGAAGCCAAAGTAACAACACCTCAAGGGTACCCCAAATGCCAGGGCCCATAATCTGTAGGCAAGAGGCTCATATTCAGTCCCCTCCAAACCCTCTATCCCGGGCGAGTCTATCACATTTCTCCCCCATCAAAACTTGACTAACAAGGTCCCAGACCTCCACCTGGTCTGGACATGCGTTAGTCAGGCAGAGTGACCTCACAAAGTCTGTCCGCATGATCTCCTTTCTTGGTTGCAAGGAATAGTTGACCTCAGTAGGTGTGAGGCAGAGGTCATTGACTCTCTGTCCGTCTGTCAGCGCTTCATCTGGGTGGTGTTTACCATTCCATGGCTTGGCCTGTTGCGGGGCAGAGGGGCCCACTGTCCCAGTTCCCTGAAGCTGAGAAGAAACTGTAGGTGCTAGGCAGAGGCCAGCAGTGCTCTGCCCTGTTGCCAGCGATTCAGCTGGGAGTATCATCTCCACTACATCAGCTTGTCGCTGGAGAGAGGGGCCGACTGCCCTGGCTCCCTGGAACTCCACAGTTGTTGCCGGTGCTGGGCAGAGGTTGGTAGTACTCTGCCCTGTTGCCAGCACTTCTGCTGGGGACTCCGCATCCTCCGCTCCGGCTAACCGTTGGGGCAGGAGGCTGGCTTCCTCCACTCCCAAACTGTGTAGCTGCCATTGGGGAGGTGAGCCGGTTGCTTCCTTTTCCATTCCCTCATCTGGCTGCTGGGACGACATGTCTATGGTACTGTCTCCCAGGTCCACGGATCTTTGCTGGGGAGGAAAGTCCGCTTCCTCCACCCTGGCCAACTGTTGGGGAGGGACAACACACACCTCCTCTCCCTTCTCCCCCTGTATCTGCTGCTGGGAAGTGATTGCCACCTTCTCACCCTGGGCCTCCGAAACTGCCCAAGGTGTGGGGCAGAGGTCTTGGACCATCTGTCCGGTTGCCAGCACTTCTGCTGGGGGTTTGCTAGGTGGTTCCTCCTCTATAGAAACGTCTATTAAATCCCCAGTCTCTGGAATTGCTAAAAGTGTGGGACAGAGGTCTTGGACCCTCTGTTCCGTTATAACAAACTTCTTCAGCTGAAGTTCTGGTAACTCCATCGATACTGCTGTTGGTGCTGGGCAGAGCACAGTGAAGTTTGGCCCCAATACCAGCTCTTCTGCTGGAGGCTCATCAGGTTGTTCTTCCTCAGCAGAAAAGTCTATCATATCCCCTGTCTCTGCAACTGGTGTCTGGGGATAGAGGTTCACCATCTCCTGTCCATTGAGCTCAGAAGATGCTATCAGTGCTGGGCAGAGGTTAGCAGAGCTCTGCCCTGTTGTCATCACTTCAGGTTTGGGGACGGCAATCTCCAGATTTTCCACTGCCGATTTTCTGGCATGCTGCTGAACGTGTTCTAGCAGTTTCCTGTATGCCCTTTCCAGATGCTGTTCCTTCCTTAGCAAATGGTCCAGATCAGGTTTAAGCTCTGAAACCCCTGCAAGACCGAGCATAGCCTCTCTATAATCTCGCAGGTCCTCAAGGGTAGGTTCCCCTTCATCGCCAAACACAAAACGATCTGTAAGGCTCTCCCACAGCAATCCAGGGCCGCCAAAGTCATATCCCTCCGGAGAGCATTCTGTTGTCTCCCCTAAATATCCCTGCTCTGTGTGCCATTGCAGAGCCTGATAACGATTGTCCAGCTCTATCTCCTGCTGGACCAGCCTGTCCAACTCAGTCACCCATTGCTCCTGGGGCTGCTGTCCCAGGAATGCCATCCGCAATGCCTGTTGGTCACTGGCCCGTTGCTCTTAGGTCGGAAAGCACTTGCCCTGTTTTATACCAGCAAGCTGGAGGGCTCCAATCCAGAGCTCCACCCGAATCTGCTGCCTGAGCTCCAGGTATTCATCCTCAGACACAGTCCTGGTGTATGTTGAAAGGATGATCCGCAGCAGCCCCCGGAACTCTCATGCCAGGTCCATATCTCCGCTGGGGTGACTGAAGTCTGCTATCCTGATCTTGGATCCAGGTGGAGGTTTAGATTTCCCAGACTGCCGGAAGCTTCCCGCTGCTTGCCACCAATGTCACGTAACGTCCCACACTCCACTTGAGTGCTTCCGTTAGTATACCACTTCCTTGTAGTCTGGATACAGAAATCAGATATTCCAACCTCTCTGAGCACAAAACAAGGCAACACTTGCTTGTTGCTAACATGGACTATATTTTATTTAGAATCAAAATTACAAGACTTTATATGCCTTGGAACTTCCTCTAACAATACAACTGTAACCTAATTAACATGAGATAGTTTACTAAATCATTTACCCAGACTAAGTGACTACGTCTCCTAGCTCATTGACTATTCAACACACATTACCATAAACATCAACACAGGTTTAATTAGAACAAACAACAATGAGTTGAATACCCTTAGAACCTGTGGTAAGCCAGACTAAACTCATCTACATTAAACATATTATAGCTGACATCAGACAAGTGAGTGGAGTTGATGACATTAGCATCTTCTCACAGTAACAAATAAAGATAGAGGAGAAAGGCAGGACTTTGCGTGAGGCATGTTGGTGGAAGTGTCAACTGGGTAGTATATGCTGAAGTACGGTATCTGGGGTAGGTCCTATACATAGTTATGTCCACAGAAAGTAAACCAAGTAATAATGGTATAAAAGTTTAATTACATAGGTCCTAGAACCAAATACAGTCATGAATAAAAACATCATAAGCAACATTTCGGCATGTTATAGGCAATATATTGAAAGGCATAACACAGACACTGGTTGTAAAGTTACAGGAGAGAATACATTGTATACTAGATGGGTATGTGCATCAATAGTTATTAACTCAACGCGTTTCTTGGCTTATAACCAATTATCAGGAGTCCGATGCAATTTAAGCTGCATTGAAACAATGAAACATGTACAGGGGCGGACTAATAACTCAATAGTTATCAGTCCGCCCCTCAATAGGAGATAGGAGATTATGGGGCCCCCAGGCAATCAGAAATTATGGGGCCACACAGTATACACACACACAGTATACAATCACACAGTATACACATACATGTACACACAGTATACACAGACAGATGTAAAAAAAATACAGATTTATACATACTGTCCTTGGTTTTACTGAGGCTGGCAACCCTGATGGGGCCCCCTAGTGGCCCAGGGCCCTCGGGCAGTGCCCGAGTGGGTCAATGGTCAATCCGCCCCTGAACATGTATTAATATGTGGACAGATATATAGGAGACAGATGCAAAAGAATTCAGATTTGCATTCATACTCACGAACAGTGTCTTAATCTGTGGTAACCTGAATCCTAGAATGCAGCATTAGTCTGGGTCCGCAAAGTCTCCCTCCGGGGTTGAGGCAGAAAGCACGCCCCGGGAAACCATCGGCCACAGCCACCAAAGTGACCAAGGCACCCATAGGGGCCACCAGGCAGGGACAAACGAGGCCACCAAGCCCTGAGATGACTGTGAAGAAAATAGAATGGGTGTGTGAACATGGGACAGAACGTGAAATATAATGGGTGACAACATAGTGGAAAACCAAAGAGTGAAATGGATATAAGTGTAAACCGGAGTCAGAAAAGGACAAGGAAGAGAAAAAGAGGTATGTAGTGAGAGCGAGAGAGACAGAGTGTGTGCAGCTAAGAGGCCAGTTGACTATGGTGAGGGTGTGCAACAAAGTTACCTGTATGGTGAAAGAGCCAGGCCAGGCCAATTGCCCCACATCCGTGGCGAAACCTACATGCACCCGGCCCAGGTCGCCGTTAAATGCCGTGGGCCGGGGGCGTGCGCCCGCCAACATCATGTGCGGGCGTAATTACGCAACGGGGAGGGACAGACAGCCTAGACACGATTGCAGCCGCCTCCCATCCCCGCAGCGCAAAGGCCCAGGGGTGGTATACCACTAGACTCCCGCAGAGCGGCAACCCCGCAAAGTCTCCCCCGGGGTTGAGGCAGAAAGCACGCCCCAGGAAACCATCGGCCACAGCCACCAAAGTGACCAAGGCGCCCATAGGGGCCGCCAGGCAGGGACAAACAACGAGGCCACCAAGCCCTGAGATGACTGTGAAGAAAATGGTTAAAGTCTTTACATTTCACACTCTTTTGCACAGTGATTAATTCAGTGCAAAAGTTAGTGTGTATTTTGTTACTGTCCTTGTTAAATACTGATCCAATTTATAGCAACTAATATTTGTCCCTGCTTTCCCTTCTCAACTTTTCTGGTTTTCTTCCCTTTTTGTTTCGCCTCCCTTATTTATTATTCTTTCCTCACTTACCGATATATTTTTTCATTTAACTGGCTTATACACTTTTATTCTACTACTCCCTGAGCGCAGTTGGTACTGGGGTCGATCGAGTCTATTTCCCAGGGTTGCGATGCGCCCAGTTCCGGACCTGTCACCTGTCTCGTCACGTGACGGGGGCGGGCCCTGACCTTGGCGCATCGGCGTCATGTTTCCCACGCCTCGCATGCAGCGCCGTGTGCTGCCGCTCTGCGGGAGTCTAGTGCTATCCCACCCCTGGGCCTTTGCGCTGCGGGGATGGGAGGCGGCCGCAATCGTGTCTAGGCTGCCTGTCCCTCCCCGTTGCGTAATTACGCCCGCACATGACGTTGGCGGGCGCACGCCCCCGACCCACGGCATTTAACGGCGACCTGGGCCGGGTGCATGTAGGTTTCGCCACGGATGTGGGGCAATTGGCCTGGCCTGGCTCTTTCACCATACAGGTAACTTTGTTGCACACCCTCACCATGGTCAACTGGCCTCTTAGCTGCACACACTCTGTCTCTCTCGCTCTCACTACATACCTCTTTTTCTCTTCCTTGTCCTTTTCTGACTCCGGTTTACACTTATATCCATTTCACTCTTTGGTTTTCCACTATGTTGCCACCCATTATATTTCACGTTCTGTCCCATGTTCACACACCCATTCTATTTTCTTCACAGTCATCTCAGGGCTTGGTGGCCTCGTTTGTCCCTGCCTGGCGGCCCCTATGGGTGCCTTGGTCATTTTGGTGGCTGTGGCCGATGGTTTCCTGGGGTGTGCTTTCTGCCTCAACCCCGGGGGAGACTTTGCGGACCCAGACCAATGCTGCATTCTAGGATTCAGGTTACCACAGATTAAGACACTGTTCGTGAGTATGAATGCAAATCTGAATTCTTTTGCATCTGTCTCCTATATATCTGTCCACATATTAATACATGTTTCATTGTTTCAATGCAGCCTAAATGGCATCGGACTCCTGATGATTGGTTATAAGCCAAGAAACGCGTTGAGTTAATAACTATTGATGCACATACCCATCTAGTATACAATGTATTCTCTCCTGTAACTGTACAACCAGTGTCTGTGTTATGCCTTTCAATATATTGTCTATAACATGCCGAAATGTTGCTTATGATGTTTTTATTCATGACTGTATTTGGTTCTAGGACCTATGTAATTAAACTTTTATACCATTATTACTTGGTTTACTTTCTGTGGACATAACTATGTATAGGACCTACCCCAGATACCACACTTCAGCATATACTACCCAGTTGACACTTCCACCAACATGCCTCACGCAAAGTCCTGCCTTTCTCCTTTATCTTTATTTGTTACCTAATTGGGATGGAGGCAAGTTGGTGCATTCCTTTATAACTCTGTGGACAGGTCACATCCCCATTTTTTGACACATCAACATTAAGGTGGCAAACACCCGTTCTTTGTGACCTGATCCACCTACGAAGTCTGCACATATCCTTTGTAACTAACTTTTTATTTATTTCCATGCAACTTAATCATACTCCATCTTGTGTCCTATTTTTCATTCTTTATTTCCACATTTTTTGTTTTTTCTTTTCTTCCTTCTGTTTCAGAGTAATTTATACTAGATAGAGACCTATGGCCTCCCCCTTGTCCATTGGTTATTTCCAGTGCAAGAGTCGCATATCTATTTTTGCATATATATTCTTTCATATAATATTCAATTTAGTGAAAAAAATTTGGAATAATTTTTTCATTTTTTATACCCTTTTTACATTTCTCCCCCTTTGTTGTTTCCCTTTAGTCAGATAAATACTGATTCAATTCAGGGCTAACGTTTTTTGTGTTTCCTTTAGTCAGAAAAATACTGATTTAATTCAGGGCTAAAGTTTTTGTTTTTGTTCCCTTTAGACAGACAAATACTGATTCAATTCAGGGCTAAAGCTTTTGTTTTTGGTTTTGTTTTCCTTTAGTCATACTTATACTGATTCAATTCAGGGCTAAAGTCTTTACATTTCACACTCTTTTGCATAGTGATTAATTCAGTGCAAAAGTTAGTGTGTATTTTGTTAGTGTCCTTGTTAAATACTGATCCAATTTATAGCAACTAATATTTGTCCCTGCTTTCCCTTCTCAACATTTCTAGTTTTCTTCCCTTTTCGTTTCGCCTCCCTTATTTATTATTCTTTCCTCACTTACCGATATATTTTTTCATATAACTGGCTTATACACTTTTATTCTACTACTCCCTGAGCGCAGTTGGCACTGGGGTCGATCGAGTCTATTTCCCGGGGTTGCGATGTGCCCAGTTCCGGACCTGTCACCCGTCTCGTCAAGTGACGGGGCGGGCCCTGACCTTGGCGCATCGGCGTAATGTTTCCCACGCCCCGCATGCAGCGCCGTGCGCTGCCGCTCTGCGGGAGTCTAGTGGTATACCACCCCTGGGCCTTTGCGCTGCGGGGATGGGAGGCGGCTGCAATCATGTCTAGGCTGTCTGTCCCTCCCCGTTGCGTAATTACGCCCGCACATGACGTTGGCGGGCGCACGCCCCCGGCCCACGGCATTTAACGGCGACCTGGGCCGGGTGCATGTAGGTTTCGCCACGGATGTGGGGCAATTGGCCTGGCCTGGCTCTTTCACCATACAGGTAACTTTGTTGCACACCCTCACCATAGTCAACTGGCCTCTTAGCTGCACACACTCTGTCTCTCTCGCTCTCACTACATACCTCTTTTTCTCTTCCTTGTCCTTTTCTGACTCCGGTTTACACTTATATCCATTTCACTCTTTGGTTTTCCACTATGTTGTCACCCATTATATTTCACGTTCTGTCCCATGTTCACACACCCATTCTATTTTCTTCACAGTCATCTCAGGGCTTGGTGGCCTCGTTTGTCCCTGCCTGGTGGCCCCTATGGGTGCCTTGGTCATTTTGGTGGCTGTGGCCGATGGTTTCCCGGGGCGTGCTTTCTGCCTCAACCCCGGAGGGAGACTTTGCGGACCCAGACTAATGCTGCATTCTAGGATTCAGGTTACCACAGATTAAGACACTGTTCGTGAGTATGAATGCAAATCTGAATTCTTTTGCATCTGTCTCCTATATATCTGTCCACATATTAATACATGTTTCATTGTTTCAATGCAGCCTAAATGGCATCGGACTCCTGATGATTGGTTATAAGCCAAGAAACGCATTGAGTTAATAACTATTGATGCACATACCCATCTAGTATACAATGTATCATCTCCTGTAACTTTACAACCAGTGTCTGTGTTATGCCTTTCAATATATTGTCTATAACATGCCGAAATGTTGCTTATGATGTTTTTATTCATGACTGTATTTGGTTCTAGGACCTATGTAATTAAACTTTTATACCATTATTACTTGGTTTACTTTCTGTGGACATAACTATGTATAGGACCTACCCCAGATACCGTACTTCAGCATATGCTACCCAGTTGACACTTCCACCAACATGCCTCACGCAAAGTCCTGCCTTTCTCCTTTATCTTTATTTGTTACCTAATTGGGATGGAGGCATGTTGGTGCATTCCTTTATAACTCTGTGGACAGGTCACACCCCCATTTTTTGACACATCAACATTAGGGTGGCAAACACCCGTTCTTTGTGACCTGATCCACCTACGAAGTCTGCACATATCCTTTGTAACTAACTTTTTATTTATTTCCATGCAACTTAATCATACTCCATCTTGTGTCCTATTTTTCATTCTTTATTTCCACATTTTTTGTTTTTTCTTTTCTTCCTTCTGTTTCAGAGTAATTTATACTAGATAGAGACCTATGGTTCCCCCCCCCCTTGTCCATTGGTTATTTCCAGTGCAAGAGTCGCTTATCTATTTTTGCATATATATTCTATTTAGTGAAAAAAATGTGGAATAATTTTTTCATTTTTTATACCCTTTTTTCATTTCTCCCCCTTTGTTGTTTCCCTTTAGTCAGATAAATACTGATTCAATTCAGGGCTAAAGTTTTTTGTGTTTCCTTTAGTCAGAAAAATACTGATTTAATTTAGGGCTAAAGTTTTTGTTTTTGTTCCCTTTAGTCAGACAAATACTGATTCAATTCAGGGCTAAAGCTTTTGTTTTTGGTTTTGTTTTCCTTTAGTCATACTTATACTGATTCAATTCAGGGCTAAAGTCTTTACAGTTCACACTCTTTTGCATAGTGATTAATTCAGTGCAAAAGTTAGTGTGTATTTTGTTACTGTCCTTGTTAAATACTGATCCAATTTATAGCAACTAATATTTGTCCCTGCTTTCCCTTCTCAACTTTTCTGGTTTTCTTCCCTTTTCGTTTCGCCTCCCTTATTTATTATTCTTTCCTCTCTTATCGATATATTTTTTCATATAACTGGCTTATACACTTTTATTCTACTACTCCCTGAGCGCAGTTGGTACTGGGGTCGATCGAGTCTATTTCCCGGGGTTGCGATGCGCCCAGTTCCGGACCTGTCACCCGTCTCGTCACGTGACGGGGCGGGCCCTGACCTTGGCGCATTGGCATCATGTTTCCCACGCCCCGCATGCGGCGCCGCACGCTGCCGCTCTGCGGGAGTCTAGTGGTATACCACCCCTGGGCCTTTGCGCTGCGGGGATGGGAGGCGGCCGCAATCGTGCCTAGGCTGTCTGTCCCTCCCCGTTGCGTAATTACGCCCGCACATGACGTTGGCGGGCACACGCCCCCGGCCCACGGCATTTAACGGCGACCTGGGCCAGGTGCATGTAGGTTTCGCCACGGATGTGGGGCAATTGGCCTGGCCCGGCTCTTTCACCATACAGGTAACTTTATTGCACACCCTCACCATGGTCTACTGGCCTCTTAGCTGCACACACTCTCTCTCTCTCACTCTCACTACATACCTCTTTTTCTCATTCCTTGTCCTTTTCTGGCTCCGGTTTACACTTATATCCATTTCACTCTTTGGTTTTCCACTATGTTGTCACCCATTATATTTCACGTTCTGTCCCATGTTCACACACCCAATCTATTTTCTTCACAGTAATCTCAGGGCTTGGTGGCCTTGTTGTTTGTCCCTGCCTGGCGGCCCCTATGGGTGCCTTGGTCACTTTGGTGGCTGTGGCCGATGGTTTCCTGGGGCGTGCTTTCTGCCTTAAGCCCGGGGGAGACTTTGCAGACCCAGACCAATGCTGCATTCTAGGATTCAGGTTACCACAGATTAAGACACTGTTCGTGAGTACGAATGCAAATCTGAATTCTTTTGCATCTGTCTCCTATATATCTGTCCACATATTAATACATGTTTCATTGTTTCAATGCAGCCTAAATTGCATCGGACTCCTGATGATTGGTTATAAGCCAAGAAACGCGTTGAGTTAATAACTATTGATGCACATACCCATCTAGTATACAATGTATTCTCTGCTGTAACTGTACAACCAGTGTCTGTGTTATGCCTTTCAATATATTATCTATAACATGCCGAAATGTTGCTTATGATGTTTTTATTCATGACTGTATTTGGTTCTAGTACCTATGTAATTAAACTTTTATACCATTATTACTTAGTTTACTTTCTGTGGACATAACTATGTATAGGACCTTCCCCAGATACCGTACTTCAACATATACTACCCAGTTGACATTTCCACCAACATGCCTCACGCAAAGTCCTGCCTTTCTCCTCTATCTTTATTTGTTACCTAATTGGGATGGAGGCAAGTTGGTGAATTCTTTTATAACTCTGTGGACAGGTCACACCCCCATTTTTTGACACATCAACATTAAGGTGGCAAACACCCGTTCTTTGTGACCTGATCCACCTACGAAGTCTGCACATATCCTTTGTAACTAACTTTTTATTTATTTCCATGCAACTTAATCATACTCCATCTTGTGTCCTATTTTTCATTCTTTATTTCCACATTTTTTGTTTTTTCTTTTCTTCCTTCTGTTTCAGAGTAATTTATACTAGATAGAGACCTATGGTCCCCCCCTTGTCCATTGGTTATTTCCAGTGCAAGAGTCGCATATCTATTTTTGCATATATATTCTTTCATATAATATTCAATTTAGTGAAAAAAATTTGGAATAATTTTTTCATTTTTTATACCCTTTTTACATTTCTCCCCCTTTGTTGTTTCCCTTTAGTCAGATAAATACTGATTTAATTCAGGGCTAAAGTTTTTGTTTTTGTTCCCTTTAGACAGACAAATACTGATTCAATTCAGGGCTAAAGCTTTTGTTTTTGGTTTTGTTTTCCTTTAGTCATACTTATACTGATTCAATTCAGGGCTAAAGTCTTTACATTTCACACTCTTTTGCATAGTGATTAATTCAGTGCAAAAGTTAGTGTGTATTTTGTTAGTGTCCTTGTTAAATACTGATCCAATTTATAGCAACTAATATTTGTCCCTGCTTTCCCTTCTCAACATTTCTGGTTTTCTTCCCTTTTCGTTTCGCCTCCCTTATTTATTATTCTTTCCTCACTTACCAATATATTTTTTCATATAACTGGCTTATACACTTTTATTCTACTACTCCCTGAGCGCAGTGAGTACTGGGGTCGATCGAGTCTATTTCCCGGGGTTGCGATGCGCCCAGTTCCAGACCTGTCACCCGTCTCGTCACGTGACGGGGCGGGCCCTGACCTTGGCGCATCGGCTTGGTCCAACTGAACAGGGTACCTCCACAACTGTGACACTTTATGTGAAAAGGGGGGGTAGGGAACAGGGGACAAGAAGAGTTGTAAAGGAGGACCAACCACTGTGTATGTAATTGTTGATGTAAATTTTATTGATGCAAAAGACAAACAAATTTGACATGGGCACAGTGCCCCCCCCCCCCCGCCCTCCCAGCACTGTTAAAATTGGTTAGCTCAGCCAGGTATTTCAGGTGATACAGGGAGACAAATTACACAGCACAGGCACTTTGCTGTATAACATGCCTTTTATTTTTAGGGTAACAAACACTTTAAGGTAAAAAAAACTCTAGTGTGAACCCCCCCCCCCCCACCTGAGCCTGATCCTGATCCAGCCATGTGCATGAGAGCAGAAGATCTTCTGGATCTCTCCCTCCTCATTGGCTGAGACACAACCAGTGAGAAGGGAGTGGGGGCCGGGCCATGACGCACTCTGCAGAGTTAATTTACTAAAGGCAAAAAGACTGTGAACTTTGCAAAGTGCAGCTGCTCCAGAGCTTAGTACATGAACAGAAGCTCTGCTGACTTTCATCATCCAATCATGTGCAAGCAAACATGCCAGACACCCCTAGTAGCAGCATTTTTTCTGCTTGTGTGCATCAGGCCTACATCAATGAAAATACATGGCTTCAGCGATCACTGAGGCCGGAGGCTCTTGTTAGTAATTTTCATGCACATGCTCGTGTACACACGATCGGACTTTCTGCCAACAAAACCGTGGAATTTTGTTCGAAGGTTGTTGGCTCAAACTTGTCTTACATACACACGGTCACACAAATGTTGGCCAACAATTACGGACGTGGGAACACGGTGACGTACAAGACGTACGACAGGCCGAGAAAAATGAAGTTCAATAGCCAGTGCGGCTCCTGCTTGATTCCGAGCATGCGTGAACTTTTGTGCGATGGACTTGTGTACACACGATCGGACTTTCCGACAACAAAGTTTTGTTGGCGGAAAATTTGAGAACCTGCTATCAAACATTTGTTGGCGGAAAGTCCGACAGCAAATGTTCGATGGAGCATACACACGGTCGGACTTTCCGACAACAAGCTCACATCCAACACTTCCTGTCGGAAAGTCCAACTGTGTGTACGCGGCATTAGACTCACAGCACAGCTGTAAAACCATCAGTTCCTAAAGGGCTACACTGGCCAGTGCACACATGGGGGATGTTCTTCCTTTGTACACATTCCCTCCTGGAATGTTATCCTACATTGTGAAACAATTTAGTATAGATGTACACTGTATGTTTGTAATCTGTTGAGTCTTCCATTGTTGGCTCTATACATACATAGTTGCCAACATTGTCAAAAAATTTATAGGGACACTTTTTTGTCTGTAGGCAGGGCCTTATTATAATTAAGGGTGGGACATTCATTTGTAGGCGTAGCATAACAGGTGTGATTTAAACTAAATATTGGGCGTGGCTTAAGAGGGTGTATGGTTAGAGTCTGAGGTAAGAGAGGGGTGGAGGGAGGAGGAAGAGAGGGATGGGGGGAGAAAGAGAGGGAGAGAGAAAGAAAGATTCAGCTTGTTACTTGCCACCAGAGTTGCAGCGCTCACTTGTGACCAGAGATGCAGCGCTCACTTGTGACCAGAGATGCAGCGCTCACTTGTCACCAGATGCAGCGCTCACATGTCACCAGAGATGCAGCGCTCACTTGTCACCAGACATGTAGCGCTCACTTGTCACCAGATGCAGCTTGTTATTTGTCACCAGAGATGCAGCGCTCACTTGTCACCAGAGATGCAGTGCTCACTTGTCACCAGAGATGCAGCTTGCTACTTGCCACCAGAGATGCAGCGCATACACTTGTCACCAGATTCAGCTTGCTACTTGCCACCAGAGATGCAGATTATTACTTGTCACCAGATGCAGCTTGTTACTTGTCACCAGATGCAGTGCTCACTTGTTACCAAGATGCAGCGCTCACTTGTCACCAAGATGCAGCTTGCCACCAGACTCTGAGCCCTCCATGCTGCTCTATCGCCAGAGCCGCCGCTAGAGGTCCGGGGTTGGCACTGGTGATATTGTCTCCGCTGCCATTTATGCAAAGTGCAGCTCTCGTGGAGGCCAAAGTGAACAAACAAGAGGCAGAGCCTGGATGGCAATGAAAGTGGCTGCCAATAGAAATGAAGCTGCCACCAACCCTGCCCCGTGGCCTGGCCCACAACCTAGGTTTTGCCTCTTGTTTTATCAGCCTCAAGGAGAGTTGCTCTTCACCAAAATGGTGGCAACCCCAGATCTTTAGTGGCAGCATTTTGACAAAATGAGTAACCTGGCAGAATGTACAACCCGTGTCACTTCCTGTGACGTGGAATCAGCTGGTGCTCCAAACTGCGCGCACTGTGCATGCACAACGCGTCATACATCCCTTCAGTGGCTGACGTCAGTGCACAGAGGAATTTGCCTGACAAAATGCTCGACCAACTACTGCGCATGCGCACGGCCATCTTGCTACACCTTACACTCGACCTCAGCACAACTACAGTAAGCAGGCAGGGCAGCGGACATGTTGCTACACCAAACGCGGTTTTGAATTAGCAAACTAATTTCAGCAATCGAGTGAGCTTATCTACATAAGTATATATCCTTGTAGATAAGCTCACTCGATTTCTGAAAGTAGTTTGCTAATTCAAAACCGCGTTTGGTGTAGCAACATGTCCGCTGCCCTGCCTGCCTGCTTACTGCAGTTGTGATGAGGTCCAGTGTAAGGTGATTCCATAGAGTGCACGCAGGCTCAGTTACTTTGTTTCTAAGGGAGGATTCTTAATAACGTAAATATCGTAAGTTGTAGTTGATTTTTCCTGTGTGCATGCGCAGTTGTCGGTCGAGCATTCTGCCAGGCAAATTCCTATGTGTAACGACATCAGCGACTGAAGGCGTGTATGATGCGTTGCGCATGCGCAGTGCGGGCGATTTGGCGATACAGCTGATCCCAGGTCACGGGAAGTGATGCAGGTTGCACATTCTGCCAGGTTGTTCATTTTGTCAGAACAGCGCTTCTGGTGGTTCATCATGGAACACCGGGACAAAGCCAATTTCCCGTGAATTTTCCTGGGATGCGGTCTGAATACCGTTAAAATCGGGACTGTTGGTAAGTATGTACACATTGCACCTCTCACTCGTTTTTCTTCTGTATTGTAAAAAATACAAATAAAAAGAGGGATTGAAATGTACTGTTTACCTTGGTATTCTGCTTCTGTTTTCTCACTTCATAGTGCAGAGTCCAGGTCTAGATGATCAGTCCTGTTCACAGAAAATGATTTCCAGTCCTGTCCAGTGTTCGGCTGTTCACAGAACATGATGATTCATAGCCCCATCCAAATGATCACAAAACATGATGATCTGGAGCTCTGTCCAGCTGCTACTAGGACATGATGGTTCTGAATCCTGTCTAGCTGTTTACAGAACATGATGATTCTCAGTCCTGTCTGGCTGTTCACAGAACATGATGATTCTCAGTCCTGTCCGGCTGTTCACAGAACATGATGATTCTCAGTCCTGTCTAGCTGTTCACAGAATGTGATGATTTTCAGTCCTGTCCAGCTGTTCACAGAACGTGATGATTCTCAGTCCTGTCCGGCTGTTCACAGAACATGATGATTCTCAGTCCTGTCTAGCTGTTCACAGAATGTGATGATTTTCAGTCCTGTCCAGCTGTTCACAGAACGTGATGATTCTCAGTCCTATCCGGCTGTTCACAGAACATGATGATTCTCAGTCCTGTCTAGCTGTTCACAGAATGTGATGATTTTCAGTCCTGTCCAGCTGTTCACAGAACGTGATGATTCTTAGTCCTGTCCGGCTGTTCACAGAACGTGATGATTCTTAGTCCTGTCCGGCTGTTCACAGAACGTGGTGATTCTCAGTCCTGTCCGGCTGTTCACAGAACATGATGATTCTTAGTCCTGTCTGGCTGTTCACAGAACGTGCTGATTCTCAGTCCAGTCTGGCTGTTCACAGAACGTGATGATTCTCAGTCCAGTCTGGCTGTTCACAGAACATGATGATTCTCATGCCCCGTACACACGGTCGGATTTTCCGATGGAAAATGTCCGATTGGAGCGTGTTGTCGGAAATTCTGACAGTGTGTGGGCGCCATCGGACATTTTCCATCGGAAAATCCGACACACAAAGTTGGACAGCAGGAAATAAAATTTTCCGACAACAAAATCAGATCGGGTCAATTCCGACCGTGTGTGGCCTGTTCCGACGCACAAAGTGCCACGCATGCTCAGAAAAAATTCCGATGGAATTCGCAATGGATACAGCACTTTCGTCACGCTGCAATGTTAAAAATGGTTTAATACAGCGAACTCTCTTCTTCTTTATAATGTGACAAGAATTAAGTAGTTTTGCTGCTCATATTCACACACACTTCTCACAAACTTTTATTTGTGTTTTTTTAGTGGGATTCCCTGAATATATTGTTATTAGTTGTCACATCTGACAGTTTTTTTGTTTTTTTTTGTTTGTTTTTTTGGATTTTCAGCCTTTTTTTTAATTTAATGTTTGGATTTTTTCCAAGGCTGATCTTTGTTCAAAAAATTTTATTTTTATTTTTACTCCTGAATATTTTTGTGTGTGTTTTGTGTGTCAAGTTACCCCAACACCATTGATATCTTGTATTATTTAATCTCCAGGAGATTGTTTGGTGTTGGTGTCCCTTGTTCATTTCACATTGTATATTTGAAATGTACCTGAACCCTCACAAACCAACTGTCATTTTTGAAGTAAAACACATAGGAGAGTATAATTCAAAACAAAAATCCTTTATTAAGGGATCAGAACCAAACAAAGAGGAAGGCAACACTGGATCAACATGAGAAATTAGTGAAGCCTGGGACCCCCACGGCAGACATCAATTCTTCAACATCAAAATTGGTAGCCTGAGGAGTCCATATGTAAGGGAGGGCAGTCTGGTCCAGAATTCGCAGAGATCCGGATAGCAGCAGATGACATCTGTGTCCCCAGGCTGTGGTACCACAAGAGGCTGCATTTTTTGGCCGACCAGACTAAACCCAGGGCAATCACTGTCTGGTCTTCCTTTCACGCTTCCTTCCGGGCTGTGGCTGTGCAGTTGGAGATGTGGCAGGAGGAGGAGTAGGACCTGGAGGAGGACTGGGAGGACCTGGAGGGGAGGGAGGAGGAGGAGGAGGACCTGCAGGAGGAGGAGGAGGACCATCGCGAAGGTGTGTCTGAGGTGTAATTTGGCCCCTCATACCTTTCTCCAGAGCCTCCGATATGAGGGCCTCACACATTACTTTTTGGCCCTTCTCCATCCTCTGCATTTTATATGCAATGAAGGCAGCAATGTTCTCCTCCGTGGTGTGTGGTGCTCCCAGGACCTCTGTAGCCCTCCAAAAGAATCCTATAGCAGCCTCCTCTAGGGCACTCCTCCTACTGCCACTTTCTCTTTTCGGGGGGGGGGGGGGTGGAGGGACCTGCAGATCAGCCAGCCGGCTCGGCCCGGCCACCTCCTGGCTGAGACTTCCCTGTGCATGAAAAAGGGACATGGTTGTAATGTTTTGCATCATCAATCACAATCCTAAATTAGTACTCCCAACTAACATCTAGTTAACATCATCGATTGGACAAGCAGAAATATTTAGAGGAATGCTATACCTGGCTCAATCTGGGCTCCTCCACATGTGGCCTGGAAGGCCCAGGTTGGGCGTCAGAAGCCTCAGCCGGAGGGGAAGGAAGCGTGGAAGGAAGACTGGAGAGGGATGGCCTGGGTTCAGTCTGGCCTGCCAGAAAATGCAGCCTGTCGTAGTACAACATCCTGGGGACATAGATGTCATCTGCTGCTCCGGATCTCTGTGAATCCAGGACTTTCTTGCGCTCCCTCAGATATGTGCTCCTCAGGCCACCAATTAATATCTTTAAATAAGTGATGTCTGCCGTGGGGATCACCTGCTTCACAATTTCACACAATTGCTCCAGTGCTGCCTTCCTCTTTGCTTGGTTCTTGAAATGGGGGTGTTTAATCTCCCACAGACAGGGCAGCTCCCTTAGCATCTCTACGAATACTGACATGAAGTCATTATCTTTGAGTAGCATATCCAGGTTCACTGCAAGACACAACACAAGACAAAGCCTAATGTCAGACAAAACTCTCCTAATCTTGTTACAATATAGGCCTCAATCTAGAACCAGTATAGGCACAAGTTTGTCTCTTACCTTCGTTCTTACGATCGGCGCGTCCAATGCTCCTTCCTCCGCTCACAGATCGTACGTAATACGCACGCGTGTTACGCTTTATACACACTGCGCATGCGTGTAACTCCGCCCGCCCCTGACGTTCTTTCTAGTCTATTCCCCGCCCCTTTTCGTTCGGCGCAGTGGGTGAAGAGCATGATGGCGGATTTAGAGCAGGTGTGTGCTAATTATAGCAACGAGGAGGAGGAGGAGGAAAGCCCGGATCCAGGCACGTCCCGATCCAGAAGGAGACGTTTTAAGGCCACAAATATGTCCTTTGGGGAGATGTTGGAGATGGTCGACATCATGAGGAAGTCCGACTATGACGGAAAATATGGGCCTTACCCCAAACCCAATATACGAAAGGCCAAGATCATGGCGAAAGTGATCAAAAGCCTTCACAGGAATTTCGGGGTACGAAGATCTAAAGATCAGCTCAGGAAGCGGTGGTCGGACCTGAAGTTGAGAGAGCCAGAGCAGTACCGAAAGATCCGGAGAGTGCTGCAAAAAAGTAAGTAGTTGTGCTGTGTTCCTATTCTTTCTGTCTTTATTCCGTTCATTCTGCTCCATATGCTTTTATTAATTGTAACGTTTAAAAGGGCAACTTTAATGTTCATGGGCCCATTATTCATTTGTATCAAACATTTTTCTTTCGGCCTCTAGAACACCATTGTTTAGGCCATATGCATTTTCACACATTTTTTTTGGGCCTACTTGGATGCTTTTGTGTAGATGGCTTTGTTACTAGAATGAAATGCCAACTAGATTGTGTGTAAGGAGAGGACACTGAGCAGCTGTTTTCACATCTGGACACTGGAGCATAGTGTGGGACACAAGAACCCCATTTTTATTAGGGGGCCACACAGGTGCTCCAGTGTATACTATAGGGGGGGGGGGCTACATCTGTTAAGCTTGTACTAAACAGGTAAAGTATTGCAGCTTGACAAAGGGCATTAAAAAAAAGACATCTTGGAACTCTGCTAAAATAGCCAATTGTACCCCACTTCCAAGCAATGTTTCCTATTTCTACTTCTGCCATCAAATATCTGTGTGCTAATTATACCATTTTTGTTTTACATAGGGGAGAAAAGACTCGGAGGACACCCCTTATCCGAGGAGACCACAGACCCCCCACCTATGGAAGAAGGTGAAATACCCCCAAACGAAGCTGAGCAGGAGGAAGAAGATGTGGTGGAGATTGGCACCACAACAGGTGAGTGTCTGCGACCACAGGCTCAGGTAAAAGAGATGGATGGTGGCAGATTTTTGAGACCAATTTTTTTTTTTATTTATCTCTTTTTAGGTGATTGTGAGGTTGTGGATCCCCAACGCTTTACTTCAGAAAGTGCCCAGATCCTGATCGGGGAGATCATGGGGTGTAATGCCGAACTGCAAAACATCCAGCAAAAAATCCATGATGTTATTAAAAAAAATAATAACATCATTGATGTTTTGGGGCGAATTTAAACCCCACAAAATCACTTTTTGTATTGTGGTTCAATATTTTAAAATTTTTTGCAATGTTTAGAAAAGCCAAATTTGGAGGATGCACACAGTGTGCCAACATGTGCTATCTGCCATCACGGGAGATCAATGGACGCGTTTTGCGGGTGCAACCCCTTCCTCAATTATAAAGTCGCGTTGAGGAAGGGCTTGCTCCCCCAAAACACATCCCTTGATCCCCCCTGATGGCAGCTAGCACATGTTGATATTGGAAAATTGGTGTGCATCTTCCAAATTTGGCTTTTCCAGGGGTGATTTCCCCCCATCTGAACGCTATATCAAACCCAGTTCCTAAATACTGATTTTACCTAATGTGAACTTTGTAAGTTCAAGTTTTTTGGCTTTCTTGTTGGTTTTACATAGGCCTGTTTTATCTGAAATGGATATTTCGATTTTTGATAATGCTACTGCAAAAATTGTTATACAACAAACATGTTGGTTTGTTTTAAAAACCTTTGGTAAATGCACATGTGATTGTGCAGGTATAAAAAAGTGGCTTACTCAAGAATGTGTGGATTATTGTCTCAACACTACAACACTTTTGGGGTGATGTAATAGCTGTTTTATGCAAAAATGGGGGTTATTTCCTAAGGGCAAATCCACTTTGCACTACAAGTGCAGGTTCAGTGCAGTTGTAAGTGCACTTGTAGTGAAATGTGTTTTTGCATTTAGTAAATAACAGCCAACAGTGCTTTGTATAAGGTTACCCAATCACGACATTTTCTGCACTCAAAACATTTCTGTCAGGGTCAGCTAAAACAAACACAAGCAGTAAATGTCCACCAAGAATTTCTTTTGTTTTTTTATTATAAAAAGGCTTCACATATTGTCTGGCATATTGATAGCCCCCCTACCCGCAAAGAACTCCAGGTATCGTAACCGGACATCACGGGCATTCAGGGAGGGCAAGCCAGGACGGCCGCTTTCAAGCGCCGTCAGTGTTGTTGGATGTAGGATTCCGGCCTCAGGCCCAACTGAGCCAGCATAGTTGGCAGAATGTTTTCTTAAAAAATTATGGAGAACACAGCACGCCAGTATTATATGGTTCAGTTTATACTCCGCCATATGGATGGGTGTCAGAAATAGTCGGAACCGGCTGGCCAGGATTCCAAATGTGTTCTCCACCACTCTTCGGGCTCTGGCCAGCCGGTAATTAAAAACCCTCTGTTCCGGGGTGAGGGTCCTCATCGGGAATGGCCGCATCAGGTGGTCCCCCCGCGCAAACGCTTCATCAGCAACGAACACAAATGGGAGACCTTCCACATTGTCCTGTGGAGCTGGCAAGTCCAAGCTGCCATTCTGGTGATGCCTGTAGAACTCCGTCTGGGCGATGACTCCACCATCGGACATCCGGCAATTCTTCCCCACGTCAACATACAGAAAGTCATAATTAGCCGACACCACTGCCAACATCACTATACTATTAAACCCCTTGTAATTATAATAGTACGACCCCGAGTTGGGTGGTGGGACGATGTGGACGTGTTTCCCATCAATTGCCCCTCCGCAGTTAGGAAAGTCCCACCGCTGGGCAAAGTGGGAGGCCACAGTCTGCCATTCCTGTGGCGTGGAAGGAAACTGTTGAGGAAAAAACAATAAACATTACTATTTTTTCACAGAAACATGGCAAGCAGATTAGACACAAACATTCTGGGGCAACCTCCAGATAGCATTTATTAAGGAGAATTTAACAAGGCCAAAGTATAAGGTACACCTATCCTATTCCTTCCCCCTCCCTTTCTCATGGGCCATTTATAACATTATAGGGGGGGGGAACTCTTGGACAGGTAACCCTCTTCACTTCATTGAGAGATGAATGCCTAAATACAGGGTATTACTTGGAACAGCCCCTCCTTTAGTTACACTATTGGCAGACCACTGGACAGGTAAGAAGTGTCATAATACAAAGATATAAATACACACTGTACACATTTGAGGACATTTGGACATTCTGCTATTACCTATCAAGATAATAATAGGATCCCACAACTTTAAACAGTACCATTTGACAGTACCATACAGGCAGGCCCTTGCACTACATGCTTTGGGGAATTCATCCATAAATCTGAGCACAAAAGAGATGGGTATAGTGTGTATGGGTTTGGCAAGGTCAGCAGATAGATGATTTGGGATAGATAGAGAATTGGTATCAACTGACTTAGCAGTTGGGGGAGGGAGGGTTACTAAAAATTATTTGGGGACACCACAAAAAAAAGCCTCTGCCACTCTGCCTGAATTTAAATCAAAAATAACATTTACAAACATTTTAGGGGGTGTTTGGGGTAAAGCACTACTATGGAGCTGATAAAATACATTGTTAAGTGACTACATGAGGTGAATATAGGGCAGGAGACACCATGCTGGGGAGGTTATTGAAGGGCAAATATGTATGAAGGACCGAAAATAATAATTACATAAAAATCCAGCATGCATGAGGACAAAGGGGACATTCACAGCATATTACAATCATGGGAATTAGGGAATGAGGAAAGAAATACAATATATTATCAAACATTCAATACAATAAAATGGGATATAAAAGGATAAAAATCTTACCTTCATATACTCCTGCTGCAGGACCTGGATGATGGCAGAACAGGTCTCTGGGATAATGATACCCAGAGCCTGGGGGGAGATGCCTGTCGAGAACTTTAAGTCCTGCAGACTTCTCCCTGTGGCCAAATACCGCAAGGTAGCGACCAACCTCTGCTCCGCAGTGATGGCTTGCCTCATGCAGGTATCCTGCCTGCTAATATAGGGGGTCAGCGAAGCCAACAAACGGTGAAACACGGGGTCCGTCATCCTGAGAAAGTTCCTGAAATCATCAGGATTATTCTCACGGATCTCACGGAGCAAAGGCAAATGACAGAACTGGTCACGCTGAAGCAACCAATTCTTGGTCCATGAACTCCTCCCCACCCTGTACATGGACTGGACTTGTGTCAAGGTCAGGACCCCAACACCAAGCCCCCGCACAGCACGAACTCTACGAGGAGTACGCATACGAAACATGGCTAGAAAACGGTCGGCTGCTCAGAACGAAGTAACAGAACGCACTGAAGAACAGCAAGGCCTGTGAAGAGCGACCTGAAAACCAGTAACGAACGAAAAAGAATACAATGACTACCTAAAGTCACGCGGAACTTGCTTGCGCGCACTGAAGAGCAGATACAAACCCACAAGCACAAACTGAACGTCAGAAAACGATCTGAAAGCCACGAGTCTGAAAAAGCGCGAATCGTCTCTCACCAAACTTTTACTAACACGAGATTAGCAAAAGAAGCCCAAAGGGTGCCGCGCTTGGTTCTGAACCGGCCTTTTCTAGTCTCATCATACGTGGTGTACGTGACCGCGTGGTTGCCGATCGGAAATTCCGACAACTTTGTGCGACCGTGTGTAGGCAAAAAAAGTTTGAGCCAACATCCGTCGGAAAAAATCCTAGGATTTTGTTGTCGGAATGTCCGAACAAAGTCCGACCGTGTGTACGCCCTATCAGTCCTATCCAGCTGTTCACAGAACGTGATGATTCTCAGTCCAGTCTGGCTGTTCACAGAACGCGATGATTCTCAGTCCAGTCTGGCTGTTCACAGAACGTGATGATTCTCAGTCCAGTCTGGCTGTTCACAGAACATGATGATTCTCAGTCCTATCCAGCTGTTCACAGAACGTAATGATTCTCAGTCCTGTCCAGCTGTTCACAGAACGTGATGATTCTCAGTCCAATCTGGCTGTTCACAGAATGTGCTGATTTTCAGTCCTGTCCAGCTGTTCACAGAAAGTGATGATTCTTAGTCCTGTCCGGTTGTTCACAGAACATGATGATTCTCAGTTCTGTCCGGCTGTTCACAGAACGTGCTGATTTTCAGTCCTGTCCAGCTGTTCACAGAAAGTGATGATTCTTAGTTCTGTCCGGAAGTTCACAGAACGTGATGATTCTCAGTCCTGTCCAGCTGTTCACAGAACGTGATGATTCTCAGTCCTGTCCAGCTGTTCACAGAACGTGATGATTCTCAGTCCTGTCCAGCTGGAATAATTGTAGCTGGAAACTCATGCCCTTTCTCACATCCAGCCCCTTCCAGAGTATTATTCTGCAACACTGAAAAGACTAGCACACTGATTGTTCATTCAGTAGTATTCACACCCTAGAAGAGATATTCTTTTATCATTCTATGTATATTATGTATTCTACAATACAATACTTTCACATGCCTGTTTTGCACCTCTTTTCCCAGTGTTATCAGTAGCTTTTTCTTTCCCCATACAATTTTCTCTGGCAGTTCGCTAAGGCCAAGTTCATACTGGTGTGACATGCATTCCGACTTTGAGAGCACATATTGTATGACAAGTCGCGCCCCATTAAGTGCAATGGAACCATTCTAATAGGAGCGACTTGTGTCACTCTGGTTTAGAAAAAGGTTCCTTCAATACCTTTGGTGCAACTTCGGCACGACTTGCATTGACTTCTGTTAAAGTCGCGTTGGGATGTCAGCTGCACACTTGCGTGATTTTGAAGTCGTGGCAGTGTGAACCAGGCCTTACTGCTCTGGGCACTACATTCTCCGGCATCTCTGCTCCACGCTATGGGGGAGATTTACTAAAACTGGAGCGCTCACAATCTGGTGCAGCTGTGCATGGTAGCCAATCAACTTCTAACTTCAGTTTGTCTAAAATATATATATATGTATATATATATATATATATATATATATATATATATATATATATATATATATATATGCTGTTCTTTGGCAGCCTACCCTCCATCTATAGAGAACAATGTATGGTAAACGTTCCGCGCTACCCCCAGTGGTGATAAAACACTGTGAAAAACAAATTTGTGAACATCTGTTTAAAAATAATACATGAAAACACAAAAAATGCAAGTATGTGAAACACTAATAGTCCCAGGTGCTGCAACTTAAAACCTTGAACATGAGGTTTACACAATATAAAAGAAAAATTCAGTGCGCTACCCAAATTTGAACAGAATTAATACTGTGAATGTAGGTGGATATAAATATATAGTTCATATAGGAACTGGTTGGTATAATAAACCAGAGGTGCAATTCCTCATTATAAGCGATGTTATCTTAATTACATCTTCTCTGTATCTTCTAAGCCAGTGTAAAAATATAGGAAAAGGGGGCTGCTTATCAGAATTGATGGATCCCTATTACAGAGATCGTGCGGGCTTGAACCGATTCACTTCGGTATCAGGAACAGCTGATCTTTGAGCAGAGACGGAATTCCCTCCACGTCAGACAGTTCAAATTTCAGAGGCGGCAATCAGGAACAATCTAATCTACTCGCTGCTCCTGCAAGACTGCTCATAGCAGGGGATGGTATATTTTAAAAGAAAAAGAGGCGCTTCATTGTGCAGTAGTTTTAAAATGCTTTAATCCATGAACGGACAACTGACATCCAAAGCATTGGCAGGGCAAACACAGTTGCAATTAAAAAACACAGCCGAGGCCGAAGCCGATCAGCTGAGAAAGTGGTGATGTCAGGTCCTCTGGCTCCGCCCCAACGCTGTGTTTCTCCTAAATAGGCATCAACTGGGAGAGGAGCCTCCTCTCCCAGTCGATGCCTGGTTAGGAGAAACGCAGCATTGGGTGGAGCCAGAGGACCTGACGTCACCACTTTCTCAGCTGATCGGCTTCGGCCTCGGCTGTGTTTTTTAATTGCAACTGTGTTTGCCCTGCCAATGCTTTGGATGTCAGTTGTCCGTTCATGGATTAAAGCATTTTAAAACTACTGCACAAAATCCCCCATTAGTACACCAATCAAGAGAAAAGTTGAATTGAATTTTCAGGAAGTCAGCTTTGCAGTTCAAAAAATGCTGCCTGTTTTCTGGCAAGGAGGAGGTGTTAGAACAGGGATTGCATCATATCCTGTCTCCTCTCTTTACACTGTCATTAAACTACATTTCCTAACCTGCTTTGCATATTGCACTGAATGTGGGAGGTACACTAGGCCTTTGTACACTAAATGTGAACAAGCCCACTTCAACATAATTAACACCCCTCATTCTGCGGCTACACTACTGAGCACAACACAGATAGTGAGGGGAAATTCTTATAACTATAAAGCGTATCTATGCTCTCCTCCTCCAGCCACAGCAGGAGATAAACATATTTCCCTTACATGCTTTATGCAATCAGTACTGAACTGTATACACATTCCATAATTCTATATTATACCCACTGTACTCTGCTGTAATTAAGTATTAGAATTATTCCTCCTCATGCAGCTTTGAGATCCTTCTAATAGTAATCAGTGCTTGTATAGTGTATGTGAGAACATCCCTAGCCGAACCACAGAAAGAGCCGGGCCATGCCGATTTAAATCAGCACGTGGCACAAGTAAATGTCGGCATGAGAAAAAAAAACAAAAAAGTGTAGCGCTAACTTACTAATCAATACCACAATAATGGTGAAACCCTCTAATGTATGGCAATCTCAGTAAGCTTCAATAACACCACATTACCGGTCTCTGTGATATGTAACGTCACATATAATACACATCACACTGAAAATAAGATATCAAAAATGACTTCAAACTTTGCAGGGATGGTGGAAAGCCCTCCTACAGATACTTGGCTGTGGATGGTGTCAGTAAAGCAGTGGATAGTGTCAATGCAGCCACATCAGTGCAGCTTATCAGTGCCCATAAGCACGGTCTCACCAGTGCCCACCAATGCAGCTTATCAGTGCCCATCAGTGCAGCTTTTTAGTGCCCTTCACTGTGGTCTCACCAGTGCCCATCAGTGCAGCTTATCAGTGCCTATCAGTGCAGCCTTATCAGTGCTCATCAGTGCAGCTTATTGGTGCCTATCAGTGCAGCCTATCAGTGCCCATCAGTGCAGCCTTATCAGTGCAGCTTATCAGTGCCTATAAGTGCAGATTACCAATGGCTTTTAGTGCAGCTTATCTGTGCAGACTTATCAGTGCTCATCAGTGCAGCTTATCAGTGCTCATCAGTGTGGTGTCACCAGTGCAGCTTATCTGCGTGGTGTCACCAGTGCAGCTTATCAGTGCAGCCTATCAGTGCTCATCAATGCAGTGTCACCAGTGCAGCTTTTCAGTGCGGTGTCACCAGTGCAGCTTATCAGTGCTCAGCAGTGCGGTTTCACCAGTGCAGCTTATCAGTGCTTATCGGTGCGGTGTCACCAGTGCAGCTTATCAGTGCTCATCAGTGCGGTGTCACCAGTGCCAGGCTCACCAGTGCAGCTTTGCAGTGCCCACCAGTGCCGGTGCCACCAGTGCAGCTTAGCAGGGCCGTGTCACCAGTGCAGCTTAGCAGTGTCCATCAGTGCCGGTGTCACCAGCGCAGCTTAGCGGCGCCCATCAGTGTCGGTGTCCCAAGTGCAGCTTATCAGTGCGGTGTCACCAGTGCAGCTTATCAGTGCTCATCAGTGTGGTGTCACCAGTGCAGCTTATCAGTGCTCATAAGTGTGGTGTCACCAGTACAGCTTATCAGTGCTCATCGGTGCGGTGTCACCAGTACAGCTTTTCAGTGCCCATCAGTGCGGTGTCACCAGTGCAGCTTAGCAGTGCCCATCAGTGCCCGTGTCACCAGTGCAGCTTAGCAGTGCCCATCAGTGCCCTTGTCACCGGTGCAGCTTAGCAGTGCCCATCAGTGCCTGGCTCACCAGTGCAGCTTTGCAGTGCCCATCAGTGCGGTGTCACCAGTGCAGCTTATCAGTGCCCACCAGTGCAGCTTAGCAGTGCCCACCAGTGTCGGTGCCACCAGTGTAGCTTAGCAGTGCCTTTGTCACCAGTTACAAACAAGACCAAGGATAAATCCAAGGGAAAAACCAAGCTTAACTTACCACCAGCCCGCAGACAACCAAATAACCTGTCTAACAGTATGCGTTAAATGCAGGGGTTTAGTCTGCACACATTTTGCAAATGCATGCGTAAGCCACAGAGCCTTGTCAAGGCACCCTGGTATCTGTGGTACCTAACACTAACTTATAAGTGTCCCCACAGTGGAGGCACATGCATTCTGATGGATAGGTGAGAGCAGGTAGACTGAAAGGGAGCCATCCCTTCTTAAAGGTACAGGGGCACACTAAACACCCAGCATATGGCACAATGGCTGCAAAGGTGTCAGTGCATTGCCTGACCAAAAAACACGACAGTGATACAAAAAAGACGCCACTTGCTCTCATCTATAGCTGGCTATAACAGTAAGAAGCATTGTAAGGCTAAGAACAGGTACAAACGAGGCCAAGGATAAATCCAAGAGAAAAACCATGCTTAACTTACCACCAGCCCGCAGACACAGCTTAGCAGTGTCCATCAGTGCCGGTGTCACCAGTGCAGCTTTTCAGTGCCCATCAGTGCCGGTGTCACCAGTGCAACTTAGCAGTGCCCATCAGTGCTGGTGTCACCAGTGCAGCTTATCAGTGCTCATCAGTGCAGCTTTTCAGTGCCCATCAGTGCCAGTTTCACCAGTGCAGCTTAGCAGTGCCCATCAGTGTGGTGTCACCAGTGCAGCTTTTCAGTGCCCATCAGTGCCAGTGTAGCTTATCAGTGTTCATCTATGCAGTGTTACCAGTGCAGCTTAGCAGTGCCCACCAGTGCCGGTATCACCAGTGCAGCTGCATAATTGCGAGATTGCTGGCAGGGAGGAGGGAGCAGAGGAGGATACCACCTCTATGGGCGGCACAAACCGGGGGCTGTGAGATCCCTTCCACCCACTACAGCGAGCCAGGCGGAAGTACAAGTCCCTGCTTGCTTTCAGAGGACTACCGGGGGCGTGTCAGACCGATGGCTGAGGTTACTGGAGGGATAGCAGCCAGCAGTCTTACAAACAGGAAATCGCCAGGCAATAACGTTTTTTTAGCAAGCTCAGCAGGCTACTGCAGAGGAACTACAGAGCTCAGTAGAACATGGATGACAGTTGGTGAAGGTAGGAGATCAGCAACAAGAACATGGAAAAGGTTTTTTCTTGGAGTTCTGCTTTAAACAATCCACACTACATTTTTTGCAGTTCACCCTCCACTGTCCTCACTGCTTTATTTATTTATTTCAGGTAACTTATATAGCGCCATCAATTTACACAGCACTTTTACATATACATTGTATATTCACATCAGTCCCTACCCTCAAGGAGCTTACAATCTAAGGTCCCTAACTCACATACTAGGGGGAATTTAGACAGGATCCAATTAACCTACCAGCATGTCTTTGGAGTGTGGGAGGAAACCGGAGTACCCGGAGGAAACCCACACAGACACAGGGAGAACATGCAAACTCCAGGCAGGTCGTGTCGTGGTTGGGATTCAAACCAGCGACCCTTCTTACTGCTAGGTGAAAGTGTTAACCACTACACCACTGTGCCGCTTTTACTCCCTGTCTTTAGTAGCTTCTTTTGCAAGTCTTCTCCCACTGTGTGCATGCAACAACCCAATCATGTCTGCACCTATTGAGACCACTCCACTGCAATTTCTCTTCATCATAATATCATCTGCCTTATTCAGCACTAAATAGTATCAGAGCTCCTGTACTTTGTACAGTTCAGCCCAGTCCTGGGTCTTACCACTGCATTTAGGTCCCAGTGATGCTAGCACTCTTCTATCCCTATTCTCCAAAAATGATATCCATATTGTGGCATGTCGTCTGCACAGATTGTCCCCTATTTGCCATAAAGGAGACAAACTCCCAAGTAATTACTAAATACCACCTGACATTACAAAAAGAATTTGGAATATGCTAAGCCCTGGCCCTTCTCATTAAACTTTACCCTCTTTCTTAAAGTGTAACTGAAAGCAAACTTTTTTCTTGTTTTGTTTTAGACAGACAGAAGAAGGATCAGAACACCTGTCAGTTTTTACTGATGTCCTCATTATGAAGATTCATCCCCTCTATTTGATCTGTTTACCGTTATCATTAAAAGTGAAAGTAAATCCCAAAATCTTGTAATGGGGACCATAGTTCTGGTGACCCACTGGGATTTTTCGAATTTCCTTTTTTGGCTATGAGACAGAAAGTGAAAAAAAGCTTCCCAATGTAAAAAAATAAAAAATAAATAAAACTTTCCTTACACTATCCACTATCCACAATGAGAAAAAAAAATGTGGCTTTTTAAAGAGAAGAGTTTCCTTTTTTGCCAGACAACAAACAGGAGGTGCCGCTCAAGGTTTCAGCTGGGTCCTCTTCCGTAGTACACTGCTGGGAGTGCTTGCAAGGACAGAGATGATCCCAGCTCCAATGATAACAGACAAAAATGGTCCTATGCACCGTACATCACGGCAAGACCCTGTGGATATGTGAAATGACAGCCTCAGCCCGGGCTCCAGCCAAGCCACACCCCCAATGCATTTCAGGCCGTCCTGGAGCTTAATCATGGGGATATGAATCTCCATGATTAAGCTTCAGGGGCAGAGCAAAACGCATTGGCAGCATACAATGGGAACCTCATTTGATTGGGATTTTTGAGGCAACAAAAGAAGGAAATATTTAAAAGTTAGATAAGTTTTATTTATACAAAAATTGTTAAAAAGTAATTAAACATATGAAAATATACATTTGCAAAGAATAAAAAATGAATGATACACTACAGAAGTGGCAAAAAATCATATTATCCAACGCGTTTCAAAATGATTAAATTTCTTCTTTAGGGATAAATTTTTGCCATTATAGTAATCATGATTGACCCAGCGGATTCTCAGTGTGACACTCCAAAAACCCCCATCCAGCCAGATAACGGTCTTTTATCGCGCAAAGGAGCCCCCAGATATTGAGATCCAATGAGAGACGCCAAGTGTTCCAAGTGGCCAGCGTCATTTCTCTGCTGTTTGTTGCTGAGATTGGACAACCGTGGGTTTGTGCTTGGGCTCGGGGCGGATCTTTGTTTTCTCCTGGACCCCTGGTAGACTCTGGACTTACCTGTGCTCATCTGTGGGAGATATGCTGTAAAACTATGGAAGGGGAATTTTTCCTCTTTATTGCTTACTGAATTTTTTCGCTTTTGAAGGCACACAAACCCGCATCTCTGATACAAGATTTCACATTCCCCTTCCCCCCAGCGTCTTCTTTGTGCTTGGGACACTTGGCGTCTCTCATTGGATCTCAATATCTGGGGGCTCCTTTGCGCGATAAAAGACCGTTATCTGGCTGGATGGGGGTTTTTGGAGTGTCACACTGAGAATCCGCTGGGTCAATCATGATTACTATAATGGCAAAAATTTATCCCTGAAGAAGAAATTTAATCATTTTGAAACGCGTTGGATAATATGATTTTTTGCCACTTCTGTAGTGTATCATTCATTTTTTATTCTTTGCAAATGTATATTTTCATATGTTTAATTACTTTTTAACAATTTTTGTATAAATAAAACTTATCTAACTTTTAAATATTTCCTTCTTTTGTTGCCTCAAAAATCCCAATCAAATGAGGTTCCCATTGTATATTGTTAAGGGATGATGGCAACCCTTTCACACTAATCTTTGAGAAGTCTATATTTATTATAACGCATTGGCAGCATGGCTTGGCTGGAGCCCAGGCTGAGGCTGTCATTTTACATATCCACAGGGTTGCAGTGACTTTTTTGTTTGTTGTTTCCTTTTTTTGGCTTCATCCTATTCCCTGTGAGATGCTAAGAAATAAAAATCTTTCCTGCCCTCTAAGAAGTGCACCAATAAAACCACATTAAATACCTGTGGGAGGGGCTACAGTCTTCTCTGAATTCTTATGCCGACAATCTTGTCGGGATCCACCTCCTTTTCTTCCCCACTGTTTGATTGATATTGGCTCTCTGCTCTCCCCCTCCCTCCTCCTCTCACACAGCACACAGCTTAGATTGATTCTCTTACAAACAGCCTCTATCTGCATAATGTGTAGCTGCCCGCTATGCTGCAGTTCTGACCTGTGGCGTTCCTAGATAAAAATGGCTGTGCAGCATTGCAGTTTGCAGATAGAGGCCGTCTGTAAGGGAATCAAACCAAGCCGTGTGCTGCAAGAGAGGAGGTGGAGGAGGGCGAGAGGAACTGTGCTGCCTGTGCTCAGACTGTGCACAGTATGAGGATTTGAAAAGGAGCCCAATGAGCACAGCTTCCCTGGAGAATGGGGGGGGGGGGGTAAAACTGAAATCGGGGGTGGGCACAGCCCTTCCCAACACCTCCACCTAGATCCAGCCATGTCTATAAAGCTTATGCATTTTCTACTATGCACAGGAATAGCACAGTACCTGAACTTATTTACTGATTAGTTGTGTGCATGTTCAGTAAGTGTGGCCGCATCTCCCTGTAGAGGAGGGACAGAAAGAGGTGGCGGTTTGCTGAAATTGTAATTACCCCCTCTAAACTTTAAAATAGCAAATGGACCATTAAAGGGACCTACATGACAGATGAAATGCCCCTGCTGGAAAAACAAAAGGAGAGAGGAAAGAAATGACAGCTGATTTATGATCATTGTAACATTTGTTAAATATTTAGCCCATTGGTCTCCAAACTGTGGCCCGAGGGTCAAATGTGGCCCTTTGCTTGCCTTTGAGGCACTATTCATCCTCCTAACACCAACTATGAGGCACCATTGCTTTCATTGACACCAAAAGCTGGGTATTATTCCTCCCACTGACACTAATGATGGGGCACTATTGCAACCACTGATTCCAAGATGGGAAACTATGCCATTCATTGTCATCAATGATGAGGCACTATTCCTTCCACTGACACCAACAATGGGGCATCATTCCTCCCATTGACACCAACGATGGTGCACTGTTCCTGCCACTAATACCAATGACGGGGCATTATTCCTCCTCCTACTGACCACATTTTTAAATCCCACTAACCACAAAGCCTGAGACATTATCGACTCCCATCAATGCTGGGGCATTTTCTACTCCCATTGGCCACAGTTCAGCCCTCCTAAAGTCTGAAAGGCAGGAAACTGGCCCTTTGTTTAGGAGATTTGGAGAACCCTGATTTAGCCTATCCCATACTTCTCCTTTATATACACTTTAAGTCACACACCTTCTCATATGTGTTTCACAGTGTAAACCAGAAGCGAGGAGTGGCACCTCCCCCTCTCCATACATGACCTCTCTCCCAGTCCATAAGACTCCCCCACCCACCCAAAATCCCTCAGGTTAAGCTACCACTCTGCCTCCTCTTTCTACTTACTACTTCATTGTCTATAATGAATTACTGCTGTTTCATTTCCCAGTGGCTTATGATTAGCTCCCTTTTTGCCTCCTATAACCCCATGCTCCATTTGTTTACACTCCCTCTCCTCGCGATCATTAAGATAGCACATGTAACCAAACAATAAATGTTGAGCTAAAATATTGTGTGAATGGGTGTGAGTTGTAAACCATAGGCCAAAAACACAACAGACAGCATTTTGATGATAAATACTGGTAGCAGGATGCATCCAGAGCTGCCTACATATAACTTCTGTTATCTTCTAGAGCAGTGGTCCTCAACCTGGGGGTCGGGACCCCCTTGGGGGTCAAATGATGATTTGCCAGGGGTCACCGAATCCTGGGCTGTTCCTGAAACTCGCACTTCTCTCCCAGCCTTTTTGCGGCCGCCCAGCAGGGCTGTCCCTGGAGCCTGTGACTGCCCAGTTGGGCTGTTCCTGGAGCCTGTGGCCACCCACTCAGCCTCTTTGCAGCCGCCCATTCAGTTCACGGCATGGCTGGGGGGCAGTGACTAGTGGTCAGCTGACTGGTGAGGAATGTGAAGTGGGAGGGGCTGGAGGAGACCCTATATCCTGATTTGGGTATAGGTGACACAGTGAGTAACACTACCTGTGATTATAATTGCCATTAAAAGTCCCCACTACAGTTCTCAGATGAGCTTGCTCAAGAGCACCTAAGTTGGCTGATCAGAACTCCCCCCCAGCACTGCTACTCATCCCATCCCCCCCCCCCCCCCCCCACAAAGGAGTAAGAGATGGAATAAATAGAGAATACATGTAAGGGAGAGGAAAAGAGGGGGAGGAACAAAGAAAAAGGGAGAGAAAAAATAAGAGAAAACAAGAGAGACAGCTAGAGAGAGGGATGGGGGAAAAAAACAAGAAATTAGGATAGAGAGAGATAAAAGGGAAAGCAAGGAGAACAAAGAGAAAGAGTGATACATTCTAAAATGTACCATAAAGGGTTTTAATACAGTACGAGTGGAAGGGACTCAGGGAGCGCTAAATGTCCTTGGGTTAGGGGCGCAAATTACTTGTCTTGCCTTGGGCGCCGACAACCCATGCTATGAAATAATTTTACTGTTAGGGGTCCCCACAACTTGGGAAATTTTATCAAGGGGTCACGGCACTAAAAGGTTGAGAAACACTTTTCTAGAGCATGCTGAGACCCTTGAAACGTGGAACACCCTTATTATGCAAATATCAAAATCAACCATGTAGTTTGTACTTTGGCCTGCTGCCTCCTGTGTCCCAAGCCTCACTGTTGGCTTCTTTTGGTGCTGGGTGGCCCTTAAGCCCCCATTTAAACTTGTGCATTTTGTAGCTTAAAGCACCAAAATGCTCAGCATTCAAAATCCCATGGTTAAGACCCCTTTCACACTGAGGCAGTTTTCAGGCATTCTAGCACTAGAAATAGCCTCTAAAAAGCCCCTGAAAACTGCCTCCCTTTCTTTGCAATAAGTGGTTTCACGTGGTGCGCTTGCGGGACATTAGGAAAAGTCCTGCAAGCAGCATCTTTGGGGCAGTCTGGGAGCGCTGTAAATAGCGTCACGTGACCTTAAAAAATTTGCCCACTAGTGCCCGAAAAGCGCCGCAAAAATGCAGCTAAAGCAACCGGCGCTTTAGCGCTGTTTTAGTGGCACTGCAGTGTGAAAGGGTTCTTACATATATGCCTGTTCACACCTGAGTGTAGTGTTGGAAGTATAGTATATGGAAAAGGTCCATGAGCTTCTTTTGATCTACAAGCTTTGCGTGTTGTTGGCCCCTATAGACTTCCTGAAAAACCTGAAAAAGTGTGATTTCCCAGTAACTAGCTTTCCATTAAAAATTATTTGCTTGCTCAAGTGTGAATGCAGCGTTGCTGCATAATAAAATAGGACAGGATTCAGAAAGGGTGGACCAAAGTGGCTGCCTTGGTTGTAGTTATTATTGAGTGCTCCCTGATTGGAAGTTTTGAGAAGGGACTGTGTGTATATTTTAGATTGTAAGCTCTAAGGAGCGGGGCCTTCTGATTTCTTCTGTATTGTAACTGTACTGTCTGCCCTCACGTTGTAAATCGCTGGGCAAACTGTTGACGCTATATAAATCCTGTATAATAATAATAAACCAAACAAATTGTAAGTATTTCTGCACTAATCTTCGATCAAACATTTATTACCCTTTGCTTACCTGGCCTATATAGATCCGATTCTAAGAAAAAAATGTGAGGCTTCAGTACTACTTTAACATTATACCGGTGAGTTGCCTTTATACTCTGTACAAAATACAAAAGAAGCAACTAAAGAAATAAAGCAATGTATAAGGCCTTATTTTTCCTTCCCCCTTACAGGAATCTGATTTCCATCTGAGATCCACCATTTCCTATGTAAGTCCAGTGTTTTGAAACATCTGTTTGTGGTTAGCTTGGACTGCAAGATTACTTTCATCAACAAATTCTCTGTAACTTCCATTACTCAAGCAGGTACACAAGAATTTTTCTTTTAAACAAAATGAAGACAAACCTCATAGAAAGTTAAGTTATAATGATTTTATAATATGATGAAGCTCAATTAACATTTGTATGAATGCTGAGTAACATCAAAAGCATAGAGAAGCCATCTAGTGGCAGAAAAATATATAAGGCTTTAATAATTTCAGGTGTAGAACATAGGTTTAAAAAATGGGGTTTTCTTTTCAAGTTTACCCATAAAAGTATGAAAAAAGCTTGAATGGCCCAGTTATTTTAATGTACCGTAATATAGAATGCAAAAGGAGGAGTGGAAAACCCACTGCTGTAGCAGAAATAACGGTGGATTTCCTAAGATATTTAAGGAGGCAAAAGTTGATTCAGACTAGCATAGTGTACTGATTAATAATATCACATTCTTATGCAGATTTTTTTTAAATGGGAATTAAAGTATGAAAATAGAAAAAAAAAAAAAAAACTAGGATGTGTATTTTTTTTTGTCAAAAGAGACATTGCTCCTGACAATTTTGAATTTTTGGTACAACTACCTGCAACAAGGTAGAGCACAGACGTTGCATCATTGGTGGAGGACACTTTAGTAGGTGAGTGTGCCGTATTCTGCAAGTAGGCTGATGGCTGGAAGCCTATGATGTATGTGTGCTTTGTTTTGCATTTTAATAAACTAATCTGTATATTTCATTGGGATTGCGCTTCTGTTTTTATGTTTCATGGCAGGAGCCTGCCCAGTCCAGAAGTGGTAAAGTTTTTTTTTGTTTAGGTTTTGATTGCAATCTGTGTCTTTACTGGAGAGATTTTGTCCAGCCTTACACAGTTCAAATTTTGACCGGTTTAGCAGGAACCGGCTGAGATTCGAATCGTTAATGGGCAGGCTGAATATACCAAGTTGATCGATCGATCCACTTGGGTACAAGCAGCCTGTCAGATTCTCTTGTGATTATAGCCAGCGGCTGCTATAGTCACTACCAGTGGTGGCCGGTGGTTTGTCTTTTGGTGCCCCCCGTCTGCTCGGAACTTACCTAACTAGGTGGCGGGTGACGGGCGGTGGGTGATGGGCGGCGGGTGACGGGCGGTGGGTGATGGGCGGCGGGTGATGGGCGGTGGGTCAGGCAGCGGGTGGCGAGCTGCGTATCAGGCAGAGTGTGACGGGCGGCGAGCTGTGGGTCAAGCAGAAGCTCCTGTGTCCTCTCCTAGCATCTCCTCTCTCCTCCTGCTAGGCATCCAATAGGTTTGCCTGTCCTTTCAGCCAATCGGGTGCTCTGCGCCCAGAACCCACCCTTTTTTGAAGCCTATTAGAGCCTCTGGCTCTAATCACATGCTTCAAAAAACACCCACCCCACATTGAAATCTATGTGTCTGGTGTCCCTGTATGTAGATCAGGGAGCTGAAAGCATGGCTAGGGGTGGCGGCGCCCATGGATAAGGCGCCTGCACCAATAATCATTGTCTTCTCCCAGCAGGGAAGGCTTCCCTCGCCCGCCCCTGGCCCCCCCCCCACTGGGGGAAGACAGTTGCTCAGCAAGACGGATGCCTCTGTCAACACTATCTGTGAAAATCGCACCATGTATGGCCAGCCTATTCTTCTCCATTTGTCTTGGGGGCTATTGTCACCTAGAAGGAAAGTGATGGGAAGGCCATACTTTTACAGCTATCAGCAGAACAAGAAAGTATATTTTCCAAGGGACTGGGTAAATATTTGCCAGCACGAGCTGGGCGTGTTCAACTTCCGGTATGTGAGGAAGCTTTTCTTCAGAGCTCCGACCGCGGCTAAATCCTGACGAATCCTGTGGACCTGCAGGTTGAACCCTTTCGCCCCAAAACTACCGGACCGGATAGCGGAACATCCCGGGCACCTGAAGATGGTGAAATATGGCCCGAGTGTAGATCCTACACCCGCAGAGAAGCTGGCGAAATTTGCGCACGAGGACACCCAAGATGGCGCCCGGCTGGGGAGAGCGAGGCCTCCAACGGCAGCTCCGCCTAACAGTGAGTGGACCGAGGGGGATAGAGACTGGCTGTATCCGACTGACCCGCTGGCTCATCCCCTGCCATCTCCGGGTTCGGAACCCGAGGAGAGCGGCTCCGGTACGCAAGGAGGTGAACCCACCCTTTTTTCAAATTATGGATACTATTAAAAGCTGTCATGCGGCCTTATCCACACAAATAGAATCCATTAGAGTGGACTTTGCTCTGCTTAAAGATGATGTGCAGAAGGTGAGGCAGAGAGTCACCCAAACGGAACACAGAATCAGTGCAGTGGAGGATGATCTTAACCCCCTGATGCTACATGTCAGAGATCTCTCGGCGGACAACAAAGCCCAGGAGGCCAAACTGGGAGACATAGAAGACAGGCTGAGGAGGAACAACCTTCGGTTCTTGGGATTCCCAGAAGGCACAGAGGGGAAAAACCCAGGGGAATTCCTGCTGTCCTGGCTTAAACAGGTATTTGGTACTGATAGCTTCTCTCACTTATTCGCCATAGAGCGCGCGCATAGGATCCCACTGAGAGCTCCTGTTCCTGGGAGATATCCCAGACCCATGATAGCGCGCTTTCTCTACTTCAGAGACAAGGAAACGATTCTAAGAAAGGCCCGAAATTTACCTGAGCTAATGTTTAACAACAACAGAGTCTCCATTTTCCCTGACTTCTCTGCTGCGACACAGAAACAAAGGGCAGCATTTCAAAGTGTAAAACAGCGCTTGCGGGACCGCAGCTTGCCATACAGCATGCTTTACCCAGCCAAACTTCGAGTGGTCCACAAAGGACAAACGCAATTCTTTTCATCACCCAAAGAGGCGAATAGATGGCTGGAATCTCTTGGTCAAGGATAAAGATGTGATGTCCCTAACAGCTAGCAGTACTGGCTGCGAGTGCCCGGGAGGTTCCCTGTAATGAAACGAATAATGATCAACATAATCCCAATATGTCATACCCTGCAGGGTATCAAAGATGTCTTTTGAGCTTGCTGGATGCCGGTTTGCAAGATTCTGCTATCAGTCGACCTGTTGGGAACACTAGTAAATGATCTTCAAGCAACGCGGTGTCGGTAGAACTCTGTAAACTCACATATACTTTTTCCTAAAGCTTCCAGGCCGGCTGGCACAGGAAGAATACCCCCCCTTTAGGAAGTGTTCTTTTTGGTTTCAATGTTAGGGGTGAAAGTCTGTGGGTTGTTCGGGGCTGCAGGCAGGGTGGAGGGACAGGGAGTTCAGATCACTTACAGTGATCACAATGTTGGTTTTTATGCTTTTTGTTCTTTTTTTTTCTTTTTCCTTTTGTTTTTGAAGTTATATCACGCAACGGAAGGGTACCCTAAAGGTTTAACACTGCTTAAGATATGGGTAAACTGGTATCGGGAAAAAAGTTCATGTGCATATTTAAGAGTATGGTACAAGCTAGATATACCTACAGATGGGAAGGATATCCTCATATGTTACTCCAGGGGGCAAGATTTAGATTTAGAAAGAGAATACATGGAGCGCCCCTTTGGGGGTGGATTGGAAGTGCTGATATACCCCCGAGACATATACGTTGTTGCTATTATATTCAAATTTCACCATGGTGCAGTCCCTTGATATTCTCTCATGGAATGTGAGAGGTCTAAATTCAAAAATAAAGAGAGCCCTAGTATTTAAATACATACTAAAACGAAGGCCACATATCATATTCCTTCAGGAAACGCATCTAGTGGGATCCAAAACGTTAGCCCTTCATAGGGCTTTTGTAGGTAGAGCATTCCACTCTACTTATTCCAGCTATGCTAGGGGCGTGTCCATTTTGTTTGCTAAGTCGCTTCTACACACTATTAAAACGGTCAAAATTGATCCTATGGGTAGATATGTGGCCCTCGCAGTAATTATTAATAATCAAACTTTTACCTTGGTAGCAGTGTATATACCTCCCCCGTTTGCAATCAAGGTATGGGAGGAGATGATGGCTGATGTATTGCAGATGGCGGAGGGTCCGATCATTTTGGCCGGGGATCTGAATGCTGTATTATCACCAGATAAGGATAGGTTTAAAATGGCTGCGGTAGGAGGTTCACCCCTGGAGGCATGTGTGAAACCCTATGATTTAGTAGAGGCCTGGCGGTGGAAACACCCTGACGTTAAAGAATATTCCTGTTTCTCTGCCACTTTTAATACACTCTCGAGGATAGATTTATGTTTTATGTCTAGAGACCTGCTCCCAAGGGTAGTAGATGTTCAGTATCTGCCGAGGGCCATCTCGGATCACTCTCCCATGCTTCTCTCCATTGACATGGAGAAACCGAGGGGATATGTTGTATGGAGATTGACTCCCCTATGGCTTGAGGAGGAGTGTTTCGAGAGGTCCACCGCAACATCTATTAATGATTTCTGGCTAGTAAACAAGAAAGAGGTCCCGATTGGGGTCACATGGGATGCATTTAAGGCTACACTCCGGGGATCCATCTCAGGTTTAGTTAAACAACTGCAGGCTGATAAAGGTTGGAAGGTAAGAGATGCGGAACAAACGGCCACGGAGTCCGAAGTAGAATATATTAAAAACCCCAATTCTGATACCCATAGAATATGGAGAGATAATATAAGAAAACTAGATCTAGTGTTGATAGAAAAAACTAAAAAAAAACTACTTTATCAGTCACAAAGGATCTTTGAGTTTGGGGATAAAAATAGTAGATTAATGGCATACCTGGCACGTTCCCAGCAGACCACCACTTCTATTCCAAGAATATATGATACAAATGGGAAAATCTGCACATCACACGATGATGTTGCAGATGCTTTTTTATCGTTCTATAAAGATCTGTATAGGTCAAGGGTGGATTATGAGTTGGAAGAGGTGCGGACGTACCTTGCCCCAATACCCCTGACTGGGCTTACGGCGGAGGGAGTGGAGGAACTAGATGCCCAGTTTACAACTGAAGAAGTATTATCAGCTATAAAGTCCCTTAAGCCTAATAAAA